>JAAALK010000284.1:51340399-51479223 GCA_019279435.1 Zizania palustris
ACCGAGCATCGAATTAGCCACCTTCCTGCATTGTTTGAATAATTGTGCTTACCTTGAGTTTTAGATGCACCGACGACGTGAAAGGCAAGTCATGGCCAGCGTTGACGATGAGGACCAAGCCGAGGGGAAGGCTCCTACAACGGTGGTGGCCGTGTTGGAGTCAACCGAAGGGGCTCAATCCATAGAGGCTTTAGAGGAGGCCTCCCATTGTTTGAGGTCCTCCCCTACGGACGATGACCAAAGTGCCCTGACAAGGCTTCCTCTGCTGGCTCCGTTCCTGGCGCGAGGACACGGCTCCAGTCCATGCTGGAGCCCTTGGCTCTGGTCTGCCGAGAGGTGGGCGATACCGAATTGGTCACTAAGGTGAGCTAGTCCGAAGGGACAGAGTTAGGCATAGCCCTTGAGCGAGCTGCTTATCAGGTATGACAAACCCCTGCATGTGTTAGTTTTTCAAAGATATATTCCATACTTACCTCATTTTTTACAGTATATCATCCTCGCTCGCGTGGCCATGACCTCCCATGATCGCGAGTGCAGCCGACTTAAGGAGAAGGTCATGGAACTTTGGGATCGCCTTGCCGATTCTGAAGGCAGGGCTTTGGGATTGGAGGACACCCTCCAAGAGGAGCGGAACTAGAAGGCGGACTGAGCCCCGTGTCAAAAAATGCTTCGAAAACCACCACCTCTCCGTCTCGTGGCACCGGGATGGTCTCGGACCCCGGGATCCTCACTTTGACCTCAGACCTTAGCCGTCCATAGACGGCGTTGCTCATCATCTTCTTAGTGCAGGTGGTCCACCCCAAAGTGAACATTTGGTTCAGGAATTTGCTTGAGGGCGGCCGAAGGTCCCGAGGTCTGTAATACCGAGGGTTTCCCGAAACCTCCGCCGCTATAGCCGCCGCTGCTAACACTGTCGTCGCCTGTTGCTGAACCAGCGATGAGCCTGTGGTGGGCACTTTGGCACTAGTCCTAGCCATCAGCAAGGAGGCGAAGAGGCCGAGGACAAGGAATGGAGAAGAAGAGAATGAAGGAAGAGAGCTTCGGCGTCAGGAGTGAAAAAGGCAGAAGGCTTCACACCGTCAAAATCACTTTTTCTCCCTTTTTATAAGGAGGGTGGCTTACACTGTACGCCCTAGGGCGACTGTTGATTTTATTTTTCAGGTAAGAACCCCATCAATGATAGGTGGGGACCTTACCGAGGAATGTTCACAACGGACGGATTCAAAGAGGTGACGGTTATTAGAAGCTCCAAGGAAATCCCTTAGGATTCTCGAACCAACAGTCGGAAAACTGACGTAATTAAATTAATTAATTGGGTAAACTTTGGGAACCCACCACCGAAGAACTGTCGATTGGGAGCCTGGAGTCAACCTCACCTCCGAGTTCGAAGCCATGACTTAACATCTATGAGTACTTTCGATTTATCTAGTCCGGAGCATGAAATTATTTCTTGCGTATACTGCCTTCCTCACTATGAAGGACATTTGGAGAGGTGTATTCGAGGGGCTACTGTTAGGGGAAATATTTCCATAAGCATGATAAATAGGAGGCTTCTCTGGAGGCCCAAGGATGTAGATGATCGTTAAGGCTTCGATGAAATAAGTCTTCGGAAGGGTTGCAGTTCGAAGGGGTCAATGAGGTCTCGGTCAAGGAGAACTCCCCGAAGGGCATTCTCCCGAAGGGGTGCTGCTAAGACAGATAGGACGTTTGTTTATTCAAGTGTTCACATTACTTTTTACCTTTTTAGCCCTACGAGGATTAAAGAACAGTGCCCTCTATGATGGTTGTAACTAGTGGGTAAAATGATCTTGTCCTTATGTATTTTTGCCTATAAACACCTCTTATTTATTGAGGTACAGGCATCAAATTCATAGATAATCAATAGATACTCCAAACTATCCTCGGTTATTATCCTATTCGGAGGCCTAGAACAGTTCGCAAATAATCATCTCACTTAATAACCCTTCGTGGTTATTTAAACCTATTAGCGTAATCTTTTGCGCCAACACCGTGTAAACCCCGAAAAATGTGTCTTCGGGGCGTAGACCGGTAAACTTTTAGGATATCTAGTTTCAAGTCGAGGGATCGAAGCTAGCCCCACTCAGATCAGCGCCCTACAGCAGATGGCTCCTCTAGAAAATCTAAAATAGGTCTAGTTGCTGGTCGGCTGCCTGGCCACTCTAAGCCACTTCCTTGCAAGATCTGTAGAGTGAAGCCTGTAACAACCCTAATTTTCAAAGGTAAAAAATAATAAAGAACTATAAAAACAATTATTTTTTATTTTGTATAAACTGAAAATATCCAAATAAATAAAATCTGGAGAAATACTTCAAATCTTAAGTTGAGAAAATCATATTAGGTTCCTAAGACCAAGATATATTTTTGATAATTTTTATAAATTTTTAGAACCTTTGTAGATAGCTCATAATTTATAAACCATTTTCTGCAATTATTTTTATTTCGAAAAGAATATTAAATTAACTTGGGCTGCACCCTCCCATTCTCCTCTCCACTGGTCGGTCCAGCCCATTAACCTCCGCATCGCACTGATAGGTGGAACCCACCTATCAGCCTCCCTCTCTCTCCCCCGCGCGTGCACCCAAGCCCTTGGCCCACCTATCGCCGCCGCCTACCTCATTCTGTCACTGCCCACACCCACTGACCTATGGCCCCACCTTGTCGGTATCATCTTCCCCGCATCACCATCACCCCCAAATCCCACGCCGCGTGAACCCTAATGCAATCACGCCACCGCCGGTCACCTTCTTTCAAATTGGCCTAGGATTAGTAACCCTCGTGATCCCGTGACCTCCTTCCCCAATTTAATCGATGCATTTACGCCCTGTATCACCGAAATATCATGTATGGAAAGCTTCACCGGAGTATGGAAACGCCTTCCAAACTCACCGTCGGCTGCTCCTATAAAACCCCAGCACCCCACCACGTTTGGTCCTCGCAAAATCGTAGCCCCCGCACAAATAGAGCACCCGCACTCCTGTTTTTGCACTATGTTGACATGAAAACGTGCCCCCACACTTGGGTCAGTTCGACGATCCAAAAGTGTGTGGATACTTAGGGACAAGGGGGTGGAGTCGTCAGGTAATCAGATCACACATAAATAATCCAATTAGCTAAAAAGAAATATATTAGATAAAATAAACTAGCAAGCTGAACGGAGCCTAACTGATTTGAAGTGTACTGTGTGAAGGGTTTCACCAAAGGGTACCTTCGGTGTCTAATGCAAAGTGTCTCACCGAAGGTAGTCTTCGGCGTTCGGACCGATCTGGCCGAAGGAAGGCTCTGAATAGATCTTGACGTAAAATCGCCTTCGAACGATGTGGTTCAGCGTGAAGTCTCTAACATGATACAAATATCCTAGCGCAACACACTAGCATGGCTTTGTCCGTAGCAAAGTACGAATGTGTCGAATCCTTGCACAACGAAGCCTGCTGTGGAGTGTGCTGGCACGTGGGACTTGGTCAAACCGACAATAACGTGACGGCCCGGCAAGGGTAGTCGAAGTAGTATTTCAGTCGAAGGGTGTTCTAGCAGCCTCCAAAACCAGTCTCCTGGCTTCGGACACCACCGACAAAGTGGCTCCGAGCGTTAAAACCTTCAACAGAAGAGAGATCAAGCGCCAATTCGGCCTGGAGACCAAATCTGCTAAGTGTTGTAGTATGGAAGCGAGGGTAGCAATCTGTTACGTAGATTAATGGATACTTCACAGGCGAAGCATCAAGGTGATTGCAATCTGTTACGTAGATTAACGGGTACTTCATGAGCAAAGTAACAAGGCTTACCATAGTTTTGGCGTGGCCAGAGGAGGGCTTCCAGGCAAACCCACGAAGGTTGTAGAAAGGTAAATAAAAAGTAAAGGTATGATTCAAAGCTAGGGCTTTGTGATTGATTTGTGTTGGCGTCTTAATGAACCGGCCTCACCCCTATATTTATAGGTGCTAGTCTTCTTATCTCTAAGATTAATCTGGTAAGATTCGGCCTAATCAAACGTAGGGATAAAATTAGCAAGAATCAGACTCAAACTCTATCTCTGGAAATCAGCCCGAAGTGGGCCTTCGGTAGAGCCTACCGAAGCCTGCTCCTCGGGCCGAAGCTTCGGTGAGGAAGGCCTCCTAAGGCCTTCGAGCCGAAGGCGGCAGGCCACTGGAAGGCCTCCGAAGCCCATAACTCAATGGACCTTCGGCCCGATCCAGGACATGTGTAATTTTGACCCAAATTACCAAAATTGATATTTTGACAATCTTGACCATTTAATGGCATTTTCTGCTATCAACACATGCCCCCTGCCTTTTAGTTAACTAAGTGAACTAAAAGCATAACGGACTAAGGATGATACCTCCCATATCGGCCTTTTTGACACTTTCAAGCACTTTGCCACACACTTGGGAAATACCTTTTCAAGTACCTACCATTCAAACCTCTTTGAAATCGCTCTCCATGCAATGATTCTAACAAATACACATTACCTGGAGTGATTTCAGCTATCTTAAAGGACCTTCCCAACTAGGTGACCATTTACCAAATTTGGGGCTCTTAGTGCCTAAGGGCAAATCGTCTTCCAAACCAAGTCACCAACATGAAACAATTTTGGTTTAACTTTCTTATTGTAGGCTCTAGCTACTCTTCTTTTGTCTTTCTCTATAGCTTCTAAAGCCCTTAACCTCTTATCGGTCACTTCTTCTAAATTATATTTCAAAAGAGTTTCATATTCATTGATCGATAATCCATCTTGCTTTAGGACTCTTAAAGAGCCAAGATCTACTTCTATGGGTAGAACAACCTCTTGCCCATATACCAACTCATATGGACTAACTCTGGTAGCACCGTGCTTTGCAACTCTACAAGCCCATAGCGCTTCGGAAAGCACTTCATGCCACCTCTTAGGGAACTCTTCGATTTTCCTCTTAATGAGCTTGATCACGGTTTTATTACTAGACTCGGCCTGACCATTGGCCTGAGAATAATATGGTGAAGAGTTTATTAACTTAATACCATAAAATTCAGCAAAGTCACTCACTTCTTTAGCAACAAATGAAGTACCTTGGTCTGTAGTGAGTGTTTGAGGAATACCGAATATATGCATAATGTGCTTCAAGATAAAATTAGTTACCTCATTGTGAGTCATATTCTTGAGAGGCACGACTTCAGTCCATTTGGTAAAGTAGTCCGTTGCCATCAACACGAACCGATGCCCTTTTGAAGGAGGTTAAATTTGGCTAATGAAGTGTAAACCCCAAACTCGGAATGACTATGGTTTGATAATAGAGTTAAGTGATAATAGAGTGACTTCTGGCACGCTTCACACCCTCTATAATATCTAAAACAATCCTCAGTCATAGTAGGCCAGTAAAAACATACTCTTTTGAGCATCCAAATCATTTTCTAGGACAATTGATGAGTGCCACAAAGCCCTTCATGAACTTCTCCTGTAGCTACTTTGGATTGTTCATCATTTAAACACTTTAAAAGTACTCCATCAATAGTTCGGCGATATAATACATCATCTAGCAACACAAATTTAAAAGCTTGTCGCTGAACTTTCCGATCAACCCTTTGACTAGGATTTCTTAAATACCGGACGATTGAGATTCTCCAATCATCCTCATGGACTCCCAGAGGGTTTTCCAATTCTTTCCCTATGGTGAGGTCTAAATTGCTAACTTCGGATTGCCCCCCGGGCCTTTCCTGTTCCTGCCAATGGATGATTGGATAGGTCATGTGGAGCCGATTAGACCGAAGCCTCCCGCTGGAGGGATCCGGTCCCCGAAGACTTCTGTTGTCCAGAAGGCTTCGATGCAGGGGCTCTGGCGTGCAAAACCCTTCGGTGGATGAAGTGCTCCGACACGAGGACTCCGGCGCGCAGGGCCCTTCGGTGATCGGAGGGGTCTGATCCGGAGGATTCAACATGCCTCGCACTAGCCTGAAGTCTCTAGCTTCGGTAGTGGTTTCAAGCATTGGCCTTTTTTCTAAGGAAAATTTGCCTCTCCTGACTTGATAGCCAGATGCTTGCTGAGCCAAATCATTTGCAATTGAGTTGGCTTCCCTTGCTATGTGAAAATTGTTAAATTCGTCGAAAGTAGCAACTATGTCTAAACATTTATCCAAGTAACTATTTAGTTAGCCATTAAACATTGAGCACTTTTAGCTACTTGTTGTACTACTAACAGAGAATCACCATATGCATGGACATGTTTAGCACCTACAGCTTCTAGCAATTCAAGTCCTAGCAATAAAGCTTCATATTCAGCTTGGTTATTGGTAGAAGGAAATTCTAAACGGGTCGAGGTTTCACAGTGCAAACCATTAGGTGATGTGAGGACGACCCCGATACCTTGGCCATTCTTACAAGCTGAGCCATCAAAATAAAGTTTCCATGGCACTACCTCAATTAGAGCAATATTGTTACCCCAATTGACAACCACGTGGTGATCAACTATAAAATTAGCGACGATTTGGCCTTTCATAGCCCTTAGAGTGTTGGAACGACGGATCGAACCAGCAGGTTTTGAGTGGAAAACGAGAACAGTGTATTCAATGCTTGTGTCCCCTGTTACAACTGTGGTGGGGGGTGTTTATAGGGCGCCCTGGCCCGGGGGCTGAGCGCCCCGAGCCAGCAACGGCTACCCGACCAACCCCGACCGATAGTACAGACAAAAAGGCACATAGTACAGACAAGAAGATTCGGCTCTGACAGCGCAGCGGCCGTGTCGGGTGCTTCCCGTGCCGCCTGACACGGTCCAGAAGATCGCGATCTTGTCCTTTCGTACGACTGCCTAGTCCTTTTCCCGCCTCGACTCTCTTCGGGCCCGCCTTGACTCTCTTCGGGCCCGCCTTGCCGGTCCGACCGAGGGCTCCAGGACCTTCAACCTCCGCGAATGGCCTCCCGTGTCCTACGCCGAGAACCGATCGCTGGCTCCATCCTCCGGACGGTGACCTCCGGCCACGCTCCTCCGGACAGTGACCTCCGGCCACGCCTCTCCGGACGGTGACCTCCGGCCACGCCCCTCCGGACGGTGACCTCCGGCCACGCCTCTCCGGATGGTGACCTCCGGCCATGCTCCTCCGGGAGGTGACCTTCGGCCACGCTCCTCCGGAAGGTGACCTCCGGCCACGCTCCTCCGGAAGGTGACCTCCGGCCACGCTCCTCCGGACGATGGCCTCCGTCATCAAGCCTGGGCCCTCCGGCTGGGGGGCCCACCCCGCTGATTCCCGGGATTATCTCCCCCAACATAGAGGTTCATAAGCCAAATCGTACTCAATCAAAGCGTAGGCCCACTTTCCGATTCTTCCACTTAGAATCGGCTTTTGCAATATGTATTTAATAACATCGGTTTGGCAAGCAACAATACATGTAGTAGGGAGAAGATAGTGACGTAATTTGGTACATGTGTAATAAAGTGATAAAAATAAACGGTCCACAAACACGTAAATGGTTTCGGCGTCCAGCAGGCGGCGGCTCAAGAATGTGAGGATGTACTCTTTCCCCTCCACCTCCTGAGTTAGCACGACTCCTATCACGCTATCTTCTGCAGCGATGTATAGCCGAAAGGGGATTCCGGCCTTCGGTGCTCTTCCACGGGTGGTGATGACAAGCACTCTTTAATCTTTTCAAAAGCGTTTTGCTGACTTGACCCTCAAATGAACTCGGCTTCATTCTTTAGCCGGAGTATAGAGACAAAAGCATCAATCTTGCCATACAAGTTAGATATAAAGTGACACAAATAATTTATCTTGCCTAGCAACTTTTGCACATCTCTCTTGCATGTTGGTGCTGTAAAGTTTCTAATATTTTCAAGCCTCTTAGGATCAATTTCTATACATCTTTCATGAATCATGAATCCTAAGAACTTGACTGCCGATACGCCAAAAGCACATTTGAGCGAGTTCATTTTCAAGCCATACTGTCGCATCCTATCAAAAGCAACTTTCAAATCGGCTAGGTGATTATCCATAGCGTCCAATTTGACTACAACATCATCTATGTATACTTCTAACATAACTCCTAACAAGTCATGAAAGATCAAGTTCATATCACGTTGATATGTAGCGCTAGCATTCTTTAAACCAAAAGTCATAACGACCCACTCAAACAAGCCGACAAAACCAGGACATCGAAAGGCTGTCTTGTAGACGTCCTCTTCGGCCATAAAAATTTGATTATAACCAGTGTTGCCATCAAGAAAACTTAGTACCTTGTGTCCTAAAGCATCATTGATTAACATGTCGACTATCGGCATGGGATATTCATCCTTTGGAGTGGCCTTGTTTAAATCCCTGAAATCAATACAAACTCGTATTTTTCCGCTCCCTTTCTTCTCTATAGGCATAATGTTAGCGACCCATTCAACATATCTGCATGGCCTAATAAACTCAGCCTTGAGTAATCGTTCTATCTCCTCTTTAACTTGGTCATAGATGGCCGAATTAAAGCGGCGAGGAGGCTATTTATAAGGCCTAAATCTAGGTTTAATAGGTAACCAATGCTCCATGAGCTCGTGGCTTAATCCAGGCATCTCACTATATTCCCATGCGAAACAATTGACGTACGACCGAAGAAACTTTATTACTTCGGCCTTCTCATCAGCCTATAAATGTTGGTTTACAAAAGTCAACCTTGGGATGCTACCATTGCCTATGTCGACTTTTTCTAAGGGATCGGCTACCGCAAAACCTTGTCCTAACTTTTCTACTTCGCTAAAGTCTTCAATGGCCTCAGCAATACCGTCTTTAGCAGACCGATATTACTCTACACGAGACTTTAGCCAATCTAGATTACTTTTTGTTGGGGGAAAATATCTCATCTTCGGGGTTATTGCCGCCACAACATGACAGCAGATAGTGGATTCGAAGTTTTCCAGACGTCCATCTTCGAAGATACCCTGAATCAAGCTTGAAGTACGAAGATAGGCATTGGTTCGAAGTACATCTTCGAACTAAGAAAATTCAAGATCTTTATTGCCAGCTAAGATGGAAGATTTATCTTTTATATTATTAGATTAGTCTTTTACCATTTTAGCCCTATCAAGGGTACCGAATAGTTTCCACTATGTCGGTTGTAATAGAGGGGTAAATAGGTCTTTTCCTTAATATTTGGGCCTATAAATACCCCCATTTCACCCTGTAATAGGGACCGAATACAAGTTATTCAATACACACATTCGAACTATTCTAAGTTGTTATCCTTTCGGAGGCTTAGAACAGTTCTCTTCGCAAACATTTCGTTTGTTAGTTTCTTTTCTACAGAAACCTGTTAGCGTAATCTTTTACGCCAACAGTTGGCGCCGTCCGTGGGGAACTTAGTACGAAAAACTTCGTTCTCTGCCAAGTTCTTACATCATGCCTCCTAAGCGGAGCGCACCCTGCAATCCCACTCAGAGGTCTTCTCGGATCTCCGGAGAGATACCATTCGACACGGTTGAAGTCGGAGGGCCTTCGACATTCCCTCCACAAACTCCGGAAGGGGCTTCCATCCCTCGAACATACGAAGCTTCTCCGCCAACCCCTTCCATACTTCGACCACCCGGAGTCCCTCCTCCACCTTCCATCCCAATTCGAACTGATCCTACTAGTTCTCAAGACCCGAAAGATCCTTCCGGAGGAGATGAAGACAATCTTGGAGATATGGCCACTCAAATGGCCAACCTTCAAGCTGAGGTAGCAAGGTGGTGACAAGAAGCTGCGAACAGGCTTCGCTCTCAAGCCATCCCAACTATCCCAGAAGTGCCCGAAGACGACGATCTCGATTATCCCGAAGCCCCTGAGAACGCCTCCTTCGATAATGAATCTCCGCTGCATCCTGAGCTGCAGAAAGTTCGCTTTGATCCAAAGTTCAAAACTTCGAAGCTCTGTAAGTATGCCGGAGATGAAGATCCCGGAGAGTTCGTTCGTTCTTGTGCCCTAGCAATTGAAGCTAGCGGAGGAGTTCGAGACACCATGGCGAAGTGCTTCCCTTTAGCTCTTCAAGGAGTGGCATTAAGGTGGTTCTGGTCCTTGAAGCCAGGATCAATTAATTCATGGTCACAGCTGAAGAAGAAGTTTATAAGCAATTTTCAAGGCACCTTCGTGCCTCCCATGTCAACAGGAAGCCTTTTACAGGTGAAACAGCTCCCCGGAGAGACATTGAGGAAATATTTTAAGCGCTTCGCTCATACGAAGTCGCAAATTCGGGGGTTGTCTGCATCTTCGGTAGTTGATGCAGCTCGGGAAGGCGTCACTCATCAAGGCCTTTTGGATAAGCTTCATCGGAAAAGCATCTCCTCGGTCTCTCAGCTGATGTCATACTTCGAGGAGTATGCGAGGTCAGAAGAGGGTTGGCTTCGAAGGACTGCCGCTACTTCGTCCATATTGCAAGAAGTTAAAGTAGAAGTGAAAACTTCGGCACAGCCGCAAGAACCAGTCTTCGAAGTTCAACATGATCGGAGAAGAGGGCAAAAGCACCCTCGTTCTGAAGTCATGAATATTGCACCCCCACAAAAGTTTACACAGAGAGCTCCACAGTCTACGGGGAACAAGGCCAGCGGCTGGAGGCCGCCAGGGAAAATGGCTGGCAAGGGCCAGACCCTTTTCTGCTGCATCCATGGGGAAAATCGAAGCCATGCGACTAATACTTGCAAGGCTATACTTACCCTAAGGGGAGAGTACCTAGAGAGAACTTCGGGTCGAGGTACTACCGACCGAGTTCCAGCTGCAACGCGCCCAGAGCCGGTCCAGGCTGTGGCGCGGATAGAAAACTTTGATGCTGCAAGACACCCTCCAGTGGCCAATGTTATGCCACCTCCGAAGCAAGAGGAAGGGCAAGATCGAGGAAAAAGAGTAGTCCTCCCCATCTCCGGCGGAGGTACCCTTGGAAGCATGTCCAAGAGACAGCGAAGGGACTACGTCAGAGAAGTAGGCCATATTGGAACTTCGTCGTCTGCAGCTGCAATGCCGGAGTGGTCTCATGTGCCGATATCCTTTTCTGCGGAGGATGCAGCTGGTATTAAGTTCCCGCATGCAGATCCACTTGTTATCACTGTTGATATTGCGGGCACTGAAGTTCGAAGGGTGTTGATTGACGGAGGTAGTTCGGCAGATATCATTTTTGTTCAAGCCTTCGATCAATTGTGCATTTCCAGGAAGCATCTCCTTCCAACGACTCGTCCTTTGCAAGGCTTCGCAGGACCTCCGCTTGATGCACTTGGCCAAATAGGCCAGGAAGTTACCTTCGGAGAAGGTTTATTGGCCCGGACTCAGGAAGTAATCTTCGATGTTGTAGATGCCCCGTATGCTTACAACGTTATCTTCGGAAGAGGCATGCTAAACCAGTTCGGAGCTGTGGCGCATCACAATTATTTGTGCATGAAGATGCCCACGCAAGCAGGAGTCCTTACTGTCTTCGGAGATCAAGCTATTGCTCGGAGAGCGGAATATGGTCATGGTCCCCCTCTTGATCCAAGACAAGTAAACAATGTACAAGATAATGAAGAAATTTTTTCAGCCTCCTCCGAAGCTTCGAAGAAGTCCTTTCCGAGACCAAGTCCTGACGGAGAAATTGCAACGAAGGTCATTGTTAAAGATGGTAAAGAGTATACATTTCAATTTGGTAAAGATTTACCCCCAGAAGTTGCAACCTCCTTGGAAAAGGTGGTAGAAGAAAATTTGGATGTCTTCGCTTGGTCTGACGAAGATATCACTGGAGTCGATCGGGATATCATTGAACATAGCTTACTTGTAAACCCGAAGGCCCGGCCAATTCGGCAAGGACTCCAAAAAATGTCTGCAGAAAGAGCTGCTCTAGCGAAGGACGAAGTTGAGAAATTGTTGAAGGCTGGGATTATCAGAGAAGTGGCTCACACAGAATGGTTAGCCAACCCAGTCTTCGTCAGAAAGAAGTCTTCCGGGAAGTGGCGCATGTGCATTGATTTCACATCCTTGAATAAAGCATGCCCACGTGACCCCTACCCCATGCCCCGAATTGATCAATTAGTTGACTCCACCGCAGGTTCGGAGTTATTAAGCTTCCTTGACGCGTATTCTGGTTATCATCAAATATGGTTGAAGCGCGAAGATGAAATCAAGACAAGCTTCGTAACTCCTTCGGGAGTCTTTTGTTATGTAAGAATGTCCTTCGGCTTAAGAAATGCCGGGGCTACTTTTTCGAGGTTAGTTGCTAAGGCTCTAGGTCATCAATTAGGTCGCAATGTGGAGGCCTATATGGATGATATTGTAATAAAGAGTGCTTTGAAGCACCAGCATAGCCTAGACTTAGCAGAAACATTCAATAGCCTTCGGGCATGTGGGATCCGTCTTAACCCCGAAAAATGTATCTTCGGAGCTAAGGCTGGAAAGTTGTTAGGGTATTTAGTTTCAAGCAGGGGAATTGAAGCTAGCCCTACTCAAATAACTGCGCTACAAAAGATGGCTCCTCCCGAAAATTTAAAGCAAGTGCAAAAGCTGACTGGACGTCTGGCAGCACTTAGCAGGTTTTTATCAAGGTCTGCGGAGAGAAGCTTGCCTATATTTAAAGCATTGAAAGGGTCCGAAGATTTTGCATGGACACCGGAGTGTCAGAAAAGCTTCGAAGATATTAAAGAGTATCTCAGTAATCTTGCTACACTCATGGTGCCTACTACGGACGAAACCCTACTCCTTTACCTTGCAGCTACAGGCCCTGCTGTTAGTGCAGACCTTGTCAGAGAAATGGATTTCAATGGGAAGTTGGTGAAAAATCCTGTTTATTTTGTGTCCGAAGCATTATCAGGAGCGAAGACGAGGTATTCCGAACTCGAAAAGTTCGTTTATGCTCTGATAATGGCTTCGAGGAAATTAAGACATTATTTTTTGGCACACAATGTAATTGTACCAACTTCGTATCCTTTAGGAGATATGCTTTGAAGCAAGGATTCCACTGGAAGGATTCGGAAGTGGGTAGTTGAGCTAGCACCCTTCGGCATATCTTTCTTGGCAAGAACAGCAATCAAATCGCAAGTCCTAGCAGATTTTGTAGCAGAATGAACTCCACCTGTGAATTTGGTTCCGGAGAAGTCAAGTGACGGAGTTTGGATTGTTTACTCCGATGGGGCTTTCCAAGCATCCGGAGCAGGCATTGGAGCAGTGTTAATTTCACCGTCAGGGCAAAGAGCAATGTACTCCGCAAGACTCAACCTTAAGTCTACCAATAATATAGCGGAGTATGAAGGGATTTTATTGGGACTCCGAAAAGCACGTGCCCTAGGGGCTACAAGAATAATTATAAAGACAGATTCTCAGATAGTAGCAGGGCACGTAGATAAAAGTTTCCAAGTTCGACATCCACAGCTTGCAAAGTACTTAGAAGAAATCCGTAAAATCGAAGCACACTTCAAGGGTATTTCCATTCAGAGTATACCAAGAGCAAAAAATGTGCAAGCGGACATCTTAGCAAAAGCTGCAGCCGGAGCTGTGGATGTGCCCGAAGAAGCTTTCTATGAGGAGCTCAATATACCTTCAGTACCACAAATTCCTTCTACAGAGATTCTTTGCATTCCTAGTGCAGATTGGAAAAATTCAATCATGGAACTTTTACAGGGAGGAACAAATTTGCCCGAAGAGCCACAACTGTCAAGATTAAAGCTTAGAGCCAGAAATTATCAAATAATCAACGGTATTTTATACAAGGCCGGAGTATGTTCCCCTTTACTCCGATGTATATCTCAAGCCGAAGCCAAGAAATTCTTCGAGAAATTCATGAAGGCCTTTGTGGTAGCCATTTAGCCCCTAGAGCTTTGGCAGGAAAAACACTTCGCCAGGGGCTTTATTGGCCTACAATAACAGCTGATGCGGAGAGCTTAGTCCGCACTTGTCAAGGATGCCAGTGGATGGGTCGACGGAGTCATCGCCCACCAATAGCTCTTCAAGTCATTGCTCCGGTATGGCCTATGGCCAGATGGGGTATGGATTTAATTGGTCCCTTTCCAGTAGCCAAGGGAAATCTGAAGTTCGAAGTGGTAGCTATTGAATATTTTTCTAAGTGGGTGGAAGCAGAACCCTTAACAGCTATCACTTCGAACAATGTACAGAAATTCTTCTGGAAGAATATCATTTCCGGTTCGGAGTGCCTAGATACCTCACAGTTGATAATGGAACACAGTTCGACGCAGAACCCTTCAGGAAGTTTTGCGAAGATCTAGGCATTCAGTTATGTTTTGCTGCAGTGAGGCATCCTCAGTCTAATGGAGCCGTAGAGCGAGCCAATGGAAATATTTTATCAGGGCTAAATCGAAGAATAGTAGGATTAGCAAAGGGACTGTGGACCGAAGAGCTTCCGAAGATTTTGTGGTCCATTCGGACTACGCAAACAAGGTCCACAGGTTTTACTCCGTTCAGTCTACTATTCAGAGATGAAGCTATGACTCCAACGGAGCTCAAAGGAGGATCATTTCGCAGCACCGAACCGGACATTGAAGAAGAACGACAAGCTTCGATAGATTTATCAGAAGAAACAAGACTTCGAGCTGTAGCAAATTTATCAAAGTATCATCAGCAGACAAAGGCTTGGTTTGACCCGAAGGTTAAGCTCAATGAACTAAGACCGGGTCATCTTGTTCTACGAAGCATTATAGCACCAGGGAAGTTAGGGAATAAATGGGAAGGTCCATACCTAATCGTCCGTTCAGGGCACCCTGGCTCCTTTAAGTTAGCTAATTTAGAAGGTGAAGAGTTAGCACATACTTGGCATGCGGAGCACCTAAAGCGATACTTCGCATAAGGGCTCCTTGTAATTCGCTTGTAATCATCTTCTAAATTAATAAAGCATATGATCCTGATAGTGCCTTCCCCTCATAGACTTCCAGCTTCCGAGTGGACGCACTGGAACCGCGGGGTCGACCGAGTGGGAAGTGTCATGAAGCTGGGTTGTATTTTCGGACTTCGAACCTGCAAGTTCGAAGCTTCCGACGTGGGGGCTGACATAATCCGGAGCACAAGCCACCGGCTTGTAGGCATCCGTAAAAGAGCCCAAAACCACATCATACGGAGTCCAAGCCATTGGCTGGTAGACTTCCGTAAAAAGAGCCGAAGGTGGCCAAATCCTGCGAAGTCCAAGCCATTGGCTGGTAGACTTCCGCAAAAAGAGCGGAAGGTGGCCAAAATATACGGAGTCCAAGCCATTGGCTGGTAGACATCCGTAAAAAGAGTCCAAAGAGACCATTGCAAACTCTGAACCATTGGTTCGACAGAGATCGCAAAAATAAGCCGAAGGTGGCTAAAGCAAAACAGAATTTGAGCTATGAGCTTCGAATGTCTGTTAACACAGTCCAAAGTGACAAATTAACTAAGATACTAAAGTATCTTGAAAGTTATCTCAAGTGATTTCTTTCATAAAACAAAGGTACTAAGTTGCCATTCTTCCGACTGCAAATAGTCGAAGACATTTCATAAGATTTTAAAAGATCTTTAAATTACAGAGGGGCTCCGAACCCCCAAAAAAATTGTACTCCGAAGTTTTTTCTTTGCGCATAACCATCTTTGAATACATTTCGAAGTTGCTTATACCCAAAGAGGGGCTAGTAAATATGGAGACAATTTTAAATCGGTATTCATTATTCAAATAAATGTGTTTACAGATTACATTATGAAAAATTGGTATCTATACCAAGAAGGAATCGGAGACCTCTTCGGTCCCTAGAGCTAGGGGTGGAACGACTAGTTCCAGCACTGGGAGTTCTAATAACTTTACGTTTAACTATCTTGCTCCCCTTCGAAGCTCTAAAATCCTTCTGTTCTTGTTGAAGCTCGGCCCAAGTTCGAAGCCGTTTAGGGCTCCTTTCCCAGCTTCCAAGTTCTTCAGGCTTTTTATTTCGAGCTTCATCTTCGTCTTCAGACCAAATAGTGTCTTCAGAAGACGAAGTGTTTACGTTAACCTCTTTTTCTTCCTCTTTAATATAAGAAAATACATCTTTGATTACTTCGGGCGCAATTACGTCGGAGTCATCTCGAGGAATTAGAAATCGAGGACGTTTATAAGCTTTAAGAAGATCGAAGGTAGCCCATAATGAGCGAACTTCGTCGTTAAGGTCTAACACTTCGATGTCTTCCGTAAGAGGCAAAGCCTAAAAATATGACAAACAAGATTTTCATTGATAAATGTTTATAAGCATAAAGCTTTACATGGCCAAAAATCCTAAGGTACTTCTAAACCTGCGGGTTCGGAGGAGGTTGACTGCTCGAAGCTTGAGTCCGAACTTGCTTCTGGCGTTGGCCTTCGTCGATCCAAGCCTTGATCGCGGAATGACCTTCGGCTCTCCATGAGGTTTGGAAGGCTCGCCAAGCAGCAGCCACACCTTCGGAAGGTTTTAGAAGTCGCTCGTCGTCGATGGTGATTGGGCCCCCTCCTGTGTCCGGAGTTATCGATCGACCCAGATCTTCGTAGTAGCGAAGTAGGCCAACAGCAGACACTTGCCCGGAGAGTTCTCCATATCTAATGCCCACTGTCTTCATCTGCTTCACCACTCCTTGGATCCTTTTTAACCGGCACAGAAGAGTGATGTTATCGTCAGAAGGAAGTATCCCAGTAGTACCGAAGTACTCCAGGACATCTAACAACTGACTCATAACTTCCGCAGCCACCTTCTCAGACTTCAACTTGTCTTCGTTCAGCGCATCCTTCGTCGAAGTGACTTTGCCCAAAACCCCAGAAAGCCTAGCATTTTCAGTGGTCAAAATGTTCTTCTGGTTTAACAGTTGGCTAGCTTCCTCTTGGATTCGGACGAGCTCGGACCCCGCAGTAGCGTGCTCCGCCCGCAGCTTTTCAACTTCTGCTCGAAGCACAATCCTTTCTGCTTCGAGCTCTTTCTTCGCAGCATCCAAACTTTGCCTGGCCCTTCGCTCTGTTGATATTATATTATCCATTTGAGCCACTCAACTTTCGGAGATGTTAAAATTCCTTTGAAGGGCACTATTTTCTTCCCGAAGACGAGCGATCTCTTCGTCATTGCTTATATTCGCAGCTCGGGTCAAGACAGTTTGCTGCAAAAATAAAAAACTAAGGTAAATATTTATTCGTAGATGAATTCTATGATATTTCGCAGATGCTCCGTACCTGATAGGCTGCACGTTCTATGGAAGCATTAAGCTCCGTCCTATCCGACTTGCTCAAAATGGCTACTAAGTTAGTCTCCCCAATGTCACGGCTAGCTCGATCCAAAGGTTCGAGCAAAGTCTGAAGACCAGTTGTTTGCCCTAAGAAAGGAGCCAGCAAGGGGAGCATGCTTATTGCCTGTTGGTCATCTTCGTTCAGCGAAGGACCGGAGCTTTGGCCTGTGATCTTCGGAGCCACTGGAGACTGGCCCTCCCTAGAAAATTGGCTCTCATCTGTTGAATCAGACGGAGTTGATCCGGAGCTCACAGCAGGGAGGGGCTCTATATGTCTTTTGCCTCTTCCAGGTCCCTTTTGAGTAACTCTCTGGGCTGGCTCCGAAGTTGTCGAAGGTCCAGGAATTATTTCCTCTTGACGTACTTCTTCCATAGGAGTGGACTCTATAAAAATAATGAAAAGTATTATACATTGTATAAATACTCAAAATAAACATGAAAAAGTTATTCGAAGTCTACCTTCGACATTTTGCAGTGGAGTCATCGTCGGACTGTTCGGTGGATCGAAGGCTAGTTCTTCATCCGAATCAGCCGTTAAGTCTTGGACTGCAGGAGCATCGTCTTGAGCAGTCCTCGTTGCTTCTACGGGGATCGAAGCTATAGTAACTTCAACCCCACTCTCATTCACAGGAACTTCGTCCTGAGATACATCTTCTTGAACTGCCGAAGTCCTGGGTTGATCAAGATTATCTTGGGACTCCGGCTCGTTCACAGGTACTTCGGCTTGTGCGGTCCTTTGAGTTTCGTTCTCTTCTATTAGACGCACAAGCAATCTCCCTTCATCCTCCTGGGAGTCGGAAACTGAAGCCCTTGAGCTCGAAGGTGCAGGATTCGAAGGTGCAAGATTTTTTGGCTTCTTAGCCACCCTCTTCACTGGAGTCTTTGCGGAGCTCGAAGTCCCAGCTTCGGCTTTCCTCTTCTTGGGTCCTTTCTCCGAAGGCACCCAATCCATCAAAGGGGGCGGAGTGATTTCCAGCATTCCCCATACTCTATTAAATCTCTCCCAACTCCCGACTAGCTTGATTCTCCATCCTTTTTCTGTTGGAGTTGGAGCGCCCAAAATCTTCTCCGAAGCCCTTACGATTTGCTCCGAAGTAACAGGGGCTGAAGAAGCTAAAAAAAATAAATCAAGTTAGTCTTTCTTCGAAGTGAGTATGCATAATACATGTTGTTTTCGAAGTTACCTGCAGGGCTTGAAGTCACGGTAATTTTTCGGAGACCGTCTTTCAAATCCTCTTCGAAGACGATAGGCCAGTTGGCCATCAGTGGAGAAATTTGTAACCCGAGGAACTCTTCGGCTAAGTCTCGCATACTCAACCTCCGGCTGATCCGCTGAAGTAGGTTGAGGCGGGCTTCGAGCTGACCTTGGCCAGGATGCACTAAGGCTTCTTTCCGGAATTGAATTTCTTTCAGAGGTCCGGCCAGAGGGTTACTCGCCCTAACTTCGGCATAGAACCACCTCATAACCCAGTCAGTGTACCATCTCGCATTGATGGCCTTAGCAGGGAATTGCAGGGCATATTCATCTCGGAGCCTAAAATTAATGCTTCCGAAGGCAACCACTACCTTTTCACCTCCGGGACCTACGAAGGTCTTAGGCTGGCATGAAGCCCTATGCAGTGCAGCGAAGATCTCTGCCCTCCCCTCACAGCCTTCGGCTCTCAATGCCCATTCGAAGATAGCCAGTCTAGCTACTGCATTTGGAGATAATTGAGGGAGGGTGACATGGAATAGATCAAGTACCTCCGCCAGGAAGTCTACTGCGGGAAGGCCCAAGCCGGCATCGAAGAAGGCTTCGAATACAACCACTTCTCCGGGCCTTGGTGACGGAATAAGTTCTTTCCCAGGCTTCCGAATCATCACTCCGGTACTGATTTTTCCTTCTACCGCAATTGCCAGTGATTCCCTCTTGCAGGTAGAAGATCCCAGTTGAAAAGACTGGTCCAAATACTTCATTGATGGCGGGCAAAGACTTTGATCATCAATACTTTGGGGATTTCTCCCTCCTGCCGCCATGGATGTCGCTGCAGATGCCGGAGGTGCCGCCGCCAACGTTGCAGCCACTGCTGCTGCAGCTGCTTGCTGCCGGGCCAAGGCCGACGGAGCTCTAGATCCCTTAGTCTTCACCATTGCGGTCGCTGGATTGCTTTGGGGAAATGGGGGCTAGGGCTCAAAGAACTCAAAGGGCTCAAAAGATGTTTGATTGCGAGAGAGCAGTGAAAAGGTAATCGGGTGATTTCTAGGCTATCTATTTATAGCCTAAACTTTACATTCTTACCGTTAACTCATGTCGTTTCGCATTCCTGCCGTTACTTTTCTCCGAAATTAACGCTTTCTACAGTTTCCGTTAGAAACAGAAAGCTAACGGCTATTTCCTCTAAGTCTAAAAGACTTTCGAACTTCCCAAGTCGGTTCTAAGATAGTTCGAAAAGTAGTTATCTTAAGATTGATTCGGAGTTTACATCTTCGTACATTTTGGAGATGAATTAAAATCTAATAACCCTTATGTCTGGTTATTTTTTCCTTCCGTATACTGCTCTCCTAACATTACAGGTTAAACGGAGAAGAGTATTCAAGGGGCTACTGTTGGGGGAAAATATCTCATCTTCGGGGTTATTGCCGCCACAACATGACAGCAGATAGTGGATTCGAAGTTTTCCAGACGTCCATCTTCGAAGATACCCTGAATCAAGCTTGAAGTACGAAGATAGGCATTGGTTCGAAGTACATCTTCGAACTAAGGCAATTCAAGATCTTTATTGCCAACTAAGATGGAAGATTTATCTTTTATATTATTAGATTAGTCTTTACCATTTTAGCCCTATCAAGGGTACCGAATAGTTTCCACTATGTCGGTTGTAATAGAGGGGTAAATAGGTCTTTTCCTTAATATTTGGGCCTATAAATACCCCCATTTCACCCTGTAATAGGGACCGAATACAAGTTATTCAATACACACATTCGAACTATTCTAAGTTGTTATCCTTTCGGAGGCTTAGAACAGTTCTCTTCGCAAACATTTCGTTTGTTAGTTTCTTTTCTACAGAAACCTGTTAGCGTAATCTTTTACGCCAACACTTTTGCTAGACATGACTACTAATTTAGAAATAGTCATGCTACACCAGCCGGCTTTAGATACACTGGTACGAAACGTCCTCCGGACACGCTAACGAAGTCATAATCTGAAAGATCCCTATGTGATATACATTATATTTTGTTTTGGATGGCGTTAATGGACACATTGGCTAATGCCACCTAGGCCGAAGTGTCTGCTAGTATGACCTCCACGTCATCGCCGTCCCACTGTATTAGGCACTGATGCAAAGTTGAAGGGATACAACAATTTGCGAGAATCTAGTCACGCCTAAGTAGTACACTGTAATTACCTTGCACGTCGTCGACGAAGAATGCTATTGGCAACATTTTGTTGCCTACTATTAACTCCATGGAGAGTACGCCTTTTGCCTCGGAACTCTCTCCGTTGAAGCCATTGAGCGTCAGGTTTGTTTTCTTCAAGTATTCCTTGTCCCTGCCAAGCTTTTTCAATAGCGAGTAAGTCATTACGTTAACAGTGGCGCCACCGTCAACAAGCATCCTGGAGATCGACTTCCCGTCAATGTGACCCCTGTCGTATAGAGGCTTTAGATGATGAGTCGTATCCTCGGGTTTGTCAAAAATAGCATTGCGTGGGCTGAGGTTTAACTGAGCGACCTCAGCCTCATCTAGTGGTAAGGTGAACTCAGCGGGCAACATGATGACGTTGATGTCCATCGCCTGAGGTGTGGGCCCCTTAGAGACGGGCATATAATCGTCATCAATTGTGTCGTCGTCGTCACTCGGACTAGGAGCTGGGTTGGTTATCTCAACCGGTTTGATCCTCCATACCTGCCTTGTAGCTGGTCGAGGGAGAATCTCCTCAAAGATTGCGTCTCGTTCCTCCTCGGCCTTTCTCTCGCGCATCTCCTGTGCTCGTAGGTATTGTAGGCATCTTTTCTGTGATTTGGACATGCCCGGAGGTGCCTAGGATGGTTGTGGCTTGGTACCAGATGCCACCATTCTGTTTCTATGATTTTCAACCGAAGGGGTACTACCTAGGTCAGCCTCGTGTGTTTCACAATCAGAGGACCCTTCGCTGTAGACCCTGCCAATTTGAACGGCCCCATTTGGCCAATCGGACCAGGCTCCGGCGCTGGCCTCAGCTGGAGTAGGGGACTTACCTCCATCGGCTTCGGCGAGGGGGCCCTCGGGATTGGGACTTCCTGAGACCCTACTTTGACTGTGATGGCTTCGGACTCCCTATCCTTCGCCTCTTCACGTTCGTCTCCCTTGGCTCCGTCCTATGTGAGTCGGTTCAGAGGTACTACGGATAGCCTGTGGACGATGTCTCCCTTCATCGTGTATGTTTGTCCCTGCTAGTTATAATACTCCGAAGGAAAACAAAGGACAACATTATGTTGTGACATGTATGGAGCCCACGGGGTCCTTGCCCAATTATATGGTGGAGGCATCGGTGGTTCCAGTGGCTTCGCCCACTATGAGCCAAACCCATTACCCAGAGGGGGGTTCAGCCAAGTCGATGGTATCTCAGACCATATTAGCGAAGGGTATTGCTAGGCCAGAGGTATGCTCAGCCATTGTGGGCCAAAGCCTCCTACTGGAGGGTTCATCCAGAGCGAAGCCGGGTTCAGCCATCGGGGTCCGAACTCGTTCTGCGTAGGGTTCGACCACTATGGTCCGAAGCCACTGTACGGAGGGTTCATCCACTGCGGTCCGAAGCCACCGTAGGGAGTGTCTGGTCACTGTGGCCTCAAGTTATCGTGCAGAGGGATCGACCACTGTGGTTCGGAGCCACCCTCCGACTATTCTGGCCCCTTCGGTTGACTTAGATTTTTTGCGTGGGTGCATGTTCCCTTAGCCTTTCTTTGGTGCTTGTTTAACAACATCTGATATGTCACCTTCGGCTTCTTGCGAGCCCTAGCCCTAGGCGACGTGTTGACATTCCTTTTCCACACTCCTACTTCAAGGTTCTTTGGTACGAGTGTGTGTGCGTGATTCTCCAATAATGACCGCTTTATCTTTAGTTGACTCAGCCTGCTCTGGCCGAATCAACACTCTCTTCTCATCGAGGTTGACGATGTTCACGGGAAAGGTGTCTTTGTCCAGTTTCATCTTTGGACTGGGGTCTATTTTCAATCGTCCTTCCTCTATGGCCGTTTGGACCTGTCGACGAAAAACATTGCAGTCATTAGTATAATGTGAATGCGAATCATGCCACTTATAGTAGGGACGTTTCTTTAGCTCGTCGGCAGATGGAATGACTTGGCCTTAAGGCAACCTGAGAAGCAGGTTATTCAAGAGGAAATCAAATATTTTTATCACACTTAGTTATATCAAACGAGTATTTGACTTCGCTGGGTCGATTCTTGGTAGGAAACGGCCATAACTCAGAGCAAGTAACGGGTTTACTCTTAGTGTTCCAAACACATTCGACCACGTACATGTCAGCCGAATCCTCCTTTTCTCTGATTCTTCTTCATCGGAGTGTTCCATAATGTGGACTTCATCCCTAGGCTTGTTAAATGTCTTAATAAACTTCTTATCCTTGGCTGAGCCTTCCTGGACCAGAGCCTATTGTAAGACTTGGCTAACTTCTAGAAAGTGTTGGTTGTCTAGTCTCTCTTTAATTTCGAAGCGCAACCCATTGAAAGCTATACCGCCATATCCCTTTCTGAAATATTGAGACTGAAACATCGGTTTCTGGTATCTCTAAAGCGTTTGATATACTGAGAAACACTCTCGCTAGATTTCTGTCTAACCGATGTTAAGTGTGATAGCCTAAGTTCTATCTCGCCCGTATAAAAATAGTCTTGGAATTGATCCAGCTCGGGTATGCTCAGTCTGTGGAAAGTGGTACGTGCTTGTGATAGTTGACGACTTTTCTCGATTCTCGTGGGTTTTCTTTTTGGAGTCTAAGGATGAGGCTTTCCAGTTTGTTCATGACCTGATTTTGAAGCTGAAGAATGAGAACAATGGTCGGATGCGAGCAATTTGCTCTGACAATGGCTCTGAGTTCAAGAACTCTTAGTTCGTCAGCTTCTTCAGTGATCAGGGTCTTGAGCATCAGTTTTCTGCCCCTTACACTCCCCCATAAAACGACGTTGTGGAACGAAAGAACCACACACTGGTCGAGATGGCCATGATGATGCTCGATGAGCATAGGACTCCAAGGCATTTTTGGGCTAAAGCCATGAACACGGCTTGCTATCTAGCCAACCACATTTTTCTTAGAGCTTACTTAGGTAAGACATCATATGAGTTGCGGTTTGGTAGATGGCCCAAGGTGAGTCACTTGCGAGCGTTTGGCTACAAGTGCTTAGTTTGAGTCTCATTGCTAGGATGGAGTCTTTCTTGGTTATGCTTTGCATTCTCGAGGCTTCCGTGTTTGGAACCTCGACTCCCAGCAGCTTGTCGAGACTTCGAGGATTCTTTGATGAGTCCATGCCTTCGCTGACTCCTTCTTTCGAGCTTTCTGGAGATGATGAGCTTGTAGAGTCCATCTTCGAAGAAGATGATGACGCTCCTGTTGTTGATGAGGGTGGGCCTTCTGCACAGCCTGCAGACCCCACACCTTCTTAGACTTTGACTGAGGATGAGGGCGGACCTCTGATCACTTCTTCCACTTTGATCGAGCCCCCTCAATCGATTCTAGAGGTGCCAGCTGCTGACTCCGGTGAGGTGAAATCTGATCACATAGGATCCCTAGCAGTTCAGCATGATTACCCCTTAGAGCTCATCATCGGTGATCTCACTTCGAGATCCTTGCGTTCTTCTGTTGGCTCACTCGTTGTTTTTGCTGAGTCTGCGTTTGTTGCCACTTTTGAGCCCAGAGATGTTTCTCATGCTCTTTCTGATGCAAATTGGATAAACGCCATGCAAGAAGAGCTTGAGAATTTTGTTCGCAATCTGGTTTGGACACTAGTTGAGCTGCCACCTGGATGCAGCCCCATAGGCACCAAGTGGGTGTTTAAGAACAAGCAAGGTGAAGATGGGGTTGTGGTGTGCAACAAAGCTCGATTACTTGCCCAGGGTTTTTGCTAGAAAAAGGGTATTGACTTTGATGAGACCTTTGCCCCTATTGCCCGTCTTGAGTCCATTCGCATACTTTTGGCATTTGCTGCTTCTAAAGGTTTTAAGATTTTTCAAATGGATGTCAAAAGTGCTTTTTTGAACGAGTACATAGAGGAGGAGTTCTATGTTAGGAAGCCCCCCAGTTTTGAGAACCCTAAGTTTCCTCGACATGTTTTCAAGTTGCAGAAAGCTTTATATGGTCCGAAGCAAGCCCCAGGACTTGGTATGATCGTCTAAAGCAGTTTTGTTGGGGAGTGGCTTTGTGATGGGTTCTGTGGACAAGACGCTTTTCTTTCTCAGAGATGGCTCAGACTTCTTGATTGCTCAGATTTACGTGGGCGACATTATTTTTTGGTGGTTCTACTAATTAGCTGGTGTCAAAGTTTTCTGAGAAGATGCATAGCGAGTTTGAGATGAGCCTCATGGGTGAGCTCAAGTACTTCTTAGGGCTCTAGATTAAGCAGACCAAGTACGACATCTTCATCCACCATAGCAAGTACACGCGGGACATGCTGAAGAAGTTTGACTTTGGTGGAGAACTAAAGCCTCAGATGACCCCAATGGGTACATCCAGGGGCCTGAACAAGGACAAGAGCGGCGTCAAGGTCAACAAGAGAGAGTATTGAGGGATGATCGGATCCCTGTTGTACTTGACAATGATGAGACCGGACATTCAGTTCGCCATGGGATTGTGCGCGTGTTTCCAGTCTTCACCACGTGCATCTCATCGGCAGGCTATCAAGCAAATTTTCAGGTACCGTACCTATGCGTCTGATCTAGGTCTTACTATTCAACATCATCGTCTCTTGATTTATCTGGCTTTTCCGACGCTGATTTTGGTCGGTGCCGGCTGGATCGCAAGTCGACTTCCGGTACTTGCCAATTTCTTGGTTCTTCGCTTGTCTCTTGGTCTTCTCGAAAACAATATGGAGTTGCGCTTTCTACCACAGAGGCTGAGTATGTAGCTGCTGCTCACAACTAGTTTGGATGATTTCTACTTTGCGAGATTTTGGGTTGTTCTTCCCTGCCAGAGTTCCTTTGTTTTGAGATAGCACCAGTGCGATTAGTGTAGGGAAAAACCCATGTCTTCATTAAAAAACGAAACATATTGATGCGTGCTTTCACTTTCTGAGGGATCAATATGAGAAAGGTGTCATCGACCTAGTTCATGTTTATTCCCATAATCAGTTGGCTGACATTTCACCAAACCCCTAGATCAGTCTACTTTTGAGCATTTGCGAGGAGATTTGGGAGTCGTGTATCCTTTTTAGGATATTTTGAGTCAGTTTTTCTTTATTTTTTACTCTTTTCTTGAGTCTTTTTGTGTGAGTTCATATCATGCATATTCACATATCACACTTTGAGCTTGCTTCTATTATATGATTGATCTGCTTTACTTGTTCTAGCTAGTGTATGCTTTTGAATACCTCTCGATGATCATGCTTTGCTTCAGTTCACACGATATGTCTGATATCTGTCATATGCATGGCTTTTATGCTTTAAAATTGAAAAATGATCACCATTGCTTCTGGTAACTAGCATGTGTAGGCTGAATGCTCTTGCTATCTTTTACATGCCTGGTAGCTAGTTCCTTACTTAGATGCAGATATGCAACTTGGACATCTATATGCTTTAAACATGAAAAATATGCCATAAAATGATAAAATCAGAAAAATGAAAAATCTATGCCTTTTATTGTTCTGGACTGCTTACCATAGCATTTTGGTATGAACTACGACAATGTAATGTATGCCAAGACTAATGTCTTAAGCTTCTGATGGTCCAATTCTGGCCTAGGCTTGACTTGGTCGGTTAGCATAAGGTTGACATGCAAATAACACCTGGAAAAAATGAAAAAGGAAAAGAAAAAGCCTGAAAATTAAAAAGATAACAAGTTGCTGAAGCACTTTATTCTAGACAATGCTTATCATGGTAGATATCAGCTAGCCTTCGCATCTCATGTTTTACCATTGCTTGTCAACTAGAAAATGTGGTGACGCTTTTGTTTGCAAAAATCTAAAAATGCGTGCTAATGACTTTCTTTGGATATCATCTATTGCACTGATCATGCCATGTGTCTTAGACAGTATGTCTTTTGCTATACTAGCTAGATGTTGTACTTGCAGTCAATCATATCTGAGAAGCATGCTTTTTACACTCCACTTGCACCCCAGTTGCATTCATTGCATATTTTTTTGGGGGGGAGTTGCATTTCAGGGGGAGTTTGAGTCTGTGTCTCTTTTGAGTGCATTTAGTCTCACTTGATGAGTCCAATTGTCAACAAGGGGGAGAAATTTTGGGTTACTTGATTTTTTAGAGTAGTTTAGGGGGAGTTTTGGCTTTCTCTGGGATTTGTTTCAGGGGGAGTGTTAGTCTCTCTTTTGCCTTTACTCTTTGGATATCCTTGTTGATAATTCTGAGATTGCACTCGTTTTGAGTTTTTATTTTTGGTTAACCATAATGACCACTTTCTGGTTTTGTTCGGCTTTTGGTCATTAGGGTTAAACTTTTATTTTATTTTATTTTCTTCTTTCTGTCATCTTGTGTTTTGTTTTCGTGTTTCCACATGTGTTTGCAGGTTCTGAAGAGCTGATGAAGAGGGTGTTGACAATGCACTCATCAAGGGGGAGATTGAGGAGCCATGTTGAAGAGCATGGGCCTCATGGCTCCAGATGTGATGAGTGATTGTCAACGGAAGTCAATGAGACGTGAAGAGAAGATGAGAGCTGCCGTGTCTGGGCCACGTGTGACTCAGGTACACGGCGGTGAGCGACTGCTAGGCAAAGGGGCTGCGGAGTCGGGCCGACCCAATCCAAGTACATGGGCTAGGAGCGGCAGAGGATCCACTGGTTTGTTGACCGGGATTGACTCAGGTACAAGGGTGGCGAGCGATTGCCGGGCTGAGGGAGCCACGGAATCGGGCCGGCCCAATCCGGGTACCCGGTGCAAAGACGATGGACGCTTTGTCAGTTTCGGTGCAAAACTGATGACCGCTGATCTTGGATCGTACCTTTTTGAGGTGAAGCTGTAGCTGCTACGAAAGCTCCGCATCAGGACAAGTTATCTTTATTTAGGATTTTACTATTTTGCCTTTTAGGCCCACAGTCTGTGTTAGTCGAGTCTTTAAAAAATCTAAGGGCATGCTTGTCTTTTCAGTTTATTTTTGCGTCTGTGTAATTTATCCTAGGGGTAAATCTGTCTTTTCCCTTATTATTGGGTTGCCTATAAATAGGACCCAATCCCCTAGGGTTAGGGTTAACTCAACTAATGAAAAATCTGAGTACCACAAAATTTCCCCATTTTTCTGGTGTGTGCGCCGCCGAGCAATTTTCTTCGTCCTTTGGTTTCGCCCCGGTTTCCTCCTAGGAGCAGCACCCATAGCAGGCGGCGTTGGACGCAGACGCAGCCGTGCAGTAATCGCAGTCGGGCGCAAGCAGAGATTGCGTGGGGAGACAAGCTGCCATCGAGCGCGTGGGTGCAGGGACCGGCGTGCGCACGTCAGCTGGCCTATGCTGGCGTGCGGCGTAGCTAGGCTGCCAAGGCGTGGCGCACGAGGCGCACGGTGGCAGCAGCCGCTGCAGCCGAGCAAAGGGCTCGAGACGTAGGTGCCAGGAGCTCTTGCCATAGTGGCGTGGTGCTCGATTCGGGCGGTGACAGCCGAGCAGCAGTGCCGCCAGGAGCTAGCAGCAGGCACAGGCGTAGCGCTACGCTACATCATGTGTGGGCCCTTCGATTGAACAAGCGCTGCTGCGATGGAGTGGAAGACATGTCGCATGTGTTCTGACACGAGGCAAGTAGCACAGGTGAGTTTGCAATTAGTACTTCTCTGTGATTGATGTGGATGCGGCGTGAGGAATCTGAGAGAAATACATTTGCTACTGTAGCTACAGTTCACATCAAATTAACATAGCGATTTGTTTTCAATCGGCTGCACTTCTCAATCCACGTGCTATGCAGTTTTCTAGCAGGATATTCTAGGATTCACTTAAAAGATTGCAGTTTGTTTTTAGTTGTATGTTCTGAGGTTTATTCAAGTTTTACCAGTCTCTTTTATTCAGACTACAACATGATCTGTGTATTTAATCTGAGATGAATATTCTGCAATAGATCAATTAACTATTAGCACATTTTATTTTCTGCATTTAATTGGCCTGTTTTAAATGCGTTGATTATTGTGCTTACACATGCTTATGAACTGCTTATAATGTCTAGAATGTTCTGCACATGCTTCATTAAATGCCTGTGAGTTGAATGCACTGTTGATCTGCCTTTTAACACTTTGTTGGTGTATTTTCTATTAGGACACCGATTGTTTTTAGGCTAGATTATTTTCACTATTTTTTTGTTGTGTTCATTTACGCTGATTACCTGTTGAGGTGAGTTTGGTGTTGGGAGAAGGCCATTGATTTGAAAGAATTTTTTAGGAACCCATTCACCCCCTCTGGTCGCTACTTTCGGTCCTACACCCCGCATACGCTCTTCGAAACACAGGCAGTGGCAGAGAACTAGCTTTTAGAACTAGGATCCCCACGGACGGCGCCAACTGTTGGCGTAAAAGATTACGCTAACAGGTTCTTTAAAGTTAAGAACTAACAAATGAAGTGTTTGTGAAAGCGGACTATCTCAAGCCTCCAAATAGGATAATAGCTCGAAGTAGTTCGCTGTTATGTATTGAATATCTGAATATTCATTGCCTATTACAGGATAAGAAGGGGGATATTTATAAGTAAAAACTCTAAGGAAAAGACCTTTTTACTCCTCAATTACAACCGACATAGTGGAAACTATTTCGGTACCCCGAATAGGGCTAATATGGTAAAGTATGTTTGAAGGAGGTAGATAAAGTAAACGTCCCATCCTTCTGGTTGTTTTCCACTTCGGAGGGTCTCTTCGGATCAGAGTCAGGACGGACCCTCCGACTTTAACCCTTCCAGTTTGGAGAAAAGTCTTGGACTTGGAGATTATGATTTGTCTTTGTCTTAGAATCTTGAAGATCCTTAGGATGAAGTATTTTCCCCCAACGGTAGCGTTCCGAGGCTGACTTTTGTAAACCATAACTTACAGGGTGATGAATAGGCTGAAGTAATAAAGTTGCTTCAGTTGTACGTTGATTGTTTCGCATGGGAATATAGTGAGATACCCGGACTGAGCAGCGAGCTCGTAGAGTATCGGCTGTCTATCAAACCCGGGTTTATGCCTTATAAATAGCTCCTTCATCGCTTTAATTCAGCCGTGTATGATCGAGTTAAAGAAGAGATAGAATGATTGCTCAAGGCTTAACTTATTAGGCCATGCTGGTATGTTGAATGGGTTGCTAACATTGTGCTTGTAGAGAAGAAGGGGAGCAACAAAATACGAGTTTGTATTGATTTCAGGGATCTGAACAAGGCCACTCTGAAGGACGAGTATCCCATGCCGATAGTCGATATGTTGATAAACGATGCTTTAGGACACAAGGTGCTGAGTTTTCTTGATGGAAACGCTGGTTATAATCAAATTTTTATGACCGAAGAGGACGTCTACAAGATAGCCTTTTGATGCCCTGGTTTTGTCGGCTTGTTTGAGTGGGTTGTCATGACTTTTGGTTTAAAGAATGCTGGTGCTACTTATCAATGTGCTATGAACCTGATCTTGCATGACTCGCTAAGAGTTGTGCTAGAGGTCTATATAGACGATGTCATAGTCAAATCGGATTCTATGGGCAACCATTTAACCGATTTGAGAGTTGCTTTTGATAGAATGCGTCAGTACGAATTAAAAATGAACCCACTCAAGTGTGCGTTCGGCGTGTCGGCAGGCAAGTTCTTAGGGTTCATGATTCATGAAAGGGGTATTGAGATTGATCCTAAGAAGCTTGAAAAGTTTAGGAACTTTGAAGCGCCGACATGCAAGAGAGATGTGCAAAAGTTGCTAGGCAAGATGAATTATTTGCTTCGCTTTATATCTAACTTATCTGGCAAGATCCCCATACTCTGGCTAAAGAATGAATCTGAGTTCATCTGGGGGATATGTCAGCAAAGCGCCTTTGAGAAGATTAAAGAGTGCTTGTCATCACCTCCCGTGGTAAGATCACCAAAAGCCGGGATTCCGTTTCGGCTATACGTTGTCGCAGAATATAGTGTGATAGGAGTTGTGCTAACTCAGGAAGTGGAGGGAAAAGAGTACATCGTCACCTTGAGCCGCCGCTTGCTGGATGCCGAGACAAGGTACATGTTTATGGAACATTTGTGTTTATCACATTATTATGCATGTACCAAATTATGTCACTATCTTCTCCCTAGCACATGTATTATTGCTTGTCAAACCGATGTCATCAAATAGATGTTGCAAAAGCCGATTCTAAGTGGTAGAATCGGAAAGTGGGCGTATGCTTTGATTGAGTATGATTTGGCTTATGAACCTCTAAGAGCTATGAAAGGCCAAATCGTCGCTAACTTTATAGTTGATCACCACGTAGATGTCAATTGGGGTAGCAACATTGCTCTAGTTGAAGTAGTGCCATGGAAACTATATTTTGATGGTTCAACCTGGAAGAGTGGTCAAGGTATTGGAGTGGTTATCATATCCCCTGGTGGTTTGCACTTTGAGACCTCGACTCATTTAGAATTCCCTTCTGCTAATAATCAAGCTGGGTATGAAGCTTTATTGCTAGGACTTGAATTGCTAGGTTCCATGAGTGTTAAACATGTTCATGCGTATGGTGATTCTCTATTAGTTGTACAACAAGTAACTAAAATTGCTCAATGCTTTAATGGTTTTCTAAATATCTTCTTGGATAAATGTTTAGACATAATTGCCACTTTTGATGACTTCAAAATTTCTCACGTGGCTAGAGGCCAATTCAATTGTAAATGATTTGGCTCAACAAGCATTTGGCTGTCAAGTCAGGAAAGGAAATTTTTTTGTACAAGGAAAGCTAATACATGAACTCCCTCCCGAAGCCAGAGACTTCGGGTAGACACGATGCCCACCGGACCCTCCAGACCGATCCCCTTCGCTCACCGAAGGGTGTTGCGTACCGGGCTCCCCATGCCAAAGTCTTCCGAGCATCGGGGGCCTTCATACATCGGACCCCTCTGTCGAAGGGCTTCAGTCTGATCGGCTCCGCATGGCCGAACAAATCAACCTTCGGTAGAAACAGGAAAGGCTCGGGGGGGGGGCACTTCAAAATTTACAATTTAGGCGCCACTTCCGAAAAGGAATTGGCAAACCCTCTAGGAGTCCATAAGGATAATTGGAGAATCCAAATCATCCAGTACCTAAAAAATCCCAGTCAAAGGGTTGATCAGAAAATTCAGCGACATACGTTTAAATTTGTGTTGCTTGACGATGTGTTATATCGCCGAACTATTGATGGAGTACTTCTAAAGTGCTTAGATGCTGATCAATCTAGAGTGGCTACAAGAGAAGTTTATGAGGGACTTTGTGTCACTCATTAGTCGACCAAAAAATGAGTTGGATGCTCAAAAGAGCGGGTTTTTATTGGCCGACTATGACTGAGGATTGTTTTAAGTATTATAGAGGGTGCGAAGCATGTCAAAAGTTTGGTAATATTCAGTTGGCTCCTACGTCGCTACTTAACCCTATTATCAAACCATGGTCGTTCCGAGGTTTAGGTTTAGACTTCATCGGCCAAATTTGATGAGGACATCACTTCACATGATACACACAAGGAGCCTCCACCTACAATTCAATTACTAGGACCAATCACACGCGCCCGTGCCCGTCGCTTGAACCATGAGGTTAAGTCTTTCCTTAGCAACTATGTTAATATTTGTTTGGACGGGATGCTACTGAATGCTAGTGATATTTTGTTGCTTAGGAACATGGGAGATGGAATAGAAGAGTTGGAGTTGGAGACGGAGTCGCATGGATGTTTTGAAGTCAAGATTTCGCTGGTTCGGACTACATCGACCACCATGCACCAAAATGGGCATAACTTCCTCATACGAAGTCCGATTGGCGCGTTCTTGAACTTTTTGGAAAGCTGAGGAGAAGACGGATCGTTTGCCGTTGGTTTCGTCTCATTTGGATTCTCGAGTCGACCTGTGTGTTTAAAACAGTCCTGCGTGACAGAACTGGGCCGTGTTGGCCATAATCTGAGTCTGTACGTCTTCTAGCCCACAGCCCAAGTCTGTTCACCTTCCACAGGCTGCCCATGCCCTATATATTCACTCCAACCGCCTTTAGGGTTAGGTTTTGCTTTGTTTGCATCTACACTTGTGTGTTTAGATCCCGCCTCTTGCACCGGACCGATTGGCTGCTGCATTGGCGTTTGCGAAACCTCACCTTATCATCGTTTGTCTGTGATTTGGCATTCGACTTGTATCCTTCCTGTTCTTGCTTGTGTTCTTGGGTTCGCTTGCAGGAATTAGCCTTCGTGGTGAGGTCAATCGCATCCTGCGCGGTTGATAACCAATGGAGACAGTGGTGTAATGATTGCAAGGTTTTGATCCGCCGGACCGGAGCCTTGGATCGCCAACGTCGAGATTCTCCACCAACCCAAGTTTATCCTTTACCTAGCGGAAGATCGGGACCAATCCCCCATCAGTTGGTATCAGAGCTCAGTTTTCCCGTTAGGTAATCTCGATCTACTTTGTTTTACCTAGAGTCCAGAAAACCGCACCAAAAAAATTCCCCACCGAGACCCCTTTGTGCCTTGCGATTTTAATTTCAGTTTTAACTTTGTTGAGTTCGTGTTCTTGGTCGAGTCTTGTTGCTGGTTTAGTAATCCCTTTGTGTCGTTTGAGTAGTAGTATTCTTGTGTCTCAAAAATTTCCCCACCGAAAAACCCCCCTTCCGCAACGCTATTCGTTTTTCCACATCGAGTCTTTGTGACCCCCCTTCAGTAAAACAGGCATAACTTTTCGCTCGTTTGGCAGAAAAATCTGAAATTTTTTGAGAGTCTTCCTGACCCAATTTGGGTGGGTACCCTAACTTGCTTCGCCTGTTAGCCCTCACCAAAATCGCCAAAAAAATCAGGAAGATAAAGAAAAAAATTGGTCAAAGTTTTTGCTCGCCGGTCAGCGAATTTGTTGATTTTTTGTGAGCCACATCCCACCTCAGTTGTAGGTGCCAATTTTTGTGGTTGCATCTCTGGTCATCCTTGTTCAAAAAAATAGAGTGAAAAAAAAGAAGAGAGAAAAAAATCAAAAAAAGAGAAGAAGCGGTAGTAACAGAGTTATCAGCGGCAGTAACAGATTCTGCTTGTCCGAACTCTTGTCCGATCCCTTGTCCGAACTCTTGTCCGATCAGCGGCAGTAACAGAGTTATCAGCGGCAGTAACATCTTTTGCCTGTCCGAACTCTTGTCCGATATGCAGAGAGCTGATTTTGGCCTGTTATTGCTTCCATTTGAGTTTTGGGCACATAGTTTCCCTCTATTGCTTGAATTTTCACATTGGGAGCACTAAAGCCAGCAACTTTGACGAGTACTAGGGAATACTTATTGAACTTGGTTTAACTGTTATTACTATCGCTAATCCTTGCTACTCACTTTGCCTTCCAAGCTACACCTTTCTCTTGGTCAGGACAGGTTCATTTTCTTGCAATTGCACACCACCCTCTACTTGGTTCATCACCTGTAGGCCGGTGACCTCACTGCGGCGTGGTAAGAACACTTGCAAGCGCGGGTAAGGCGCTTGACGGATTGCTTCCACCACACACCTACCTAGCTGTTTTCCATAAGGATTATTCTTTTCACTAACATGGCAGCACTTATTGTACAACGTGACTTGAGCACTCACATGGACCAAGACGATCAGGCACAATGGAACAATCTGTTTCAGACCTTCTTCGTCGTCAATGACCGCCGTGTACGTGTCATCATAGACAGCGGTAGTTGCAACAATTTGGTGAGCCAGGACATGGTGACTAAGCTTCAACTTCCCACACGTGCACATCCACACCCTTACCATGTGCAATGGTTCAACGATAGCGGTAAGGTCAAGGTAACACAAACTGCTCACATCGAATTTTCCATTAGTACATACTTCGAAGTTGCTGATTTTGATGTAGTACCAATGCAATCATGTTCTCTATTACTTGGTAGACCTTGGGTATATGATACTGATGCTACACACCATGGTAGGAGAAATAAGTACACATTTATGTATAAATGAAAGAAAGTTACATTGCTTCCTATGACTCCTGCTGAAATTGTGAAATTTGAACAAGAAAAGTGTGCTAGGGACGCACAAAAGAGCAAACAACCTTCTGAAAATCAGCAAGTAGCTGAAACACTTTCGAGGCAACAAAAATATAAAGTTGTTTCTCTTTCTTTATCAAAAGTTATCAATCTGAAAGGATGTGTCATGCTTGCAACTAAAACTAACCTTGCAGTACGTAGTTTTCTTGGTCTTGCAGGTTTCTACCGGCGTTTTGTGAAAGATTTCAGCACCATAGCCGGCCCTTTACCTGAGTTGACCAAGAAGGGAGTTACTTTTACTTGGGAGCCAGCACATGAGAAAGCTTTTGCCACACTCAAAGATCGTCTTACACATGCACCTCTACTTCAGCTACCCGACTTTAGTAAGCCTTTTGTGTTAGAATGTGATGCTAGTGATTTTGGAATAGGAGATGTGCTGCTACATGGAGGTAAACACGTGGCCTATTCTAGTGAGAAATTGCATGGTCCACCTACAATTCAATTACTAGGACCAATCACACGCGCCCGTGCCCGTCGCTTGAACCATGAGGTTAAGTCTTTCCTAAGCAACAAAATATCACTAGCATTCAGTAGCATCCCGTCCAAACAAATATTAACATAGTTGCTAAGGAAAGACTTAACCTCATGGTTCAAGCAACGGGCACGGGCGCGTGTGATTGGTCCTAGTAATTGAATTGTAGGTGGAGGCTCCATGTGTGTATCATGTGAAGTGATGTCCTCATCATCCTCCCCCTCTTGAATTGGAGTCGTCCTCGACTCAAGCTCATCGTCAGCTCCCAAATAGGGTTTTAAATCATCAGCACGGGGCATCAATTTAAACTTTCTCAAATCAGGAAAACGATCCTTGCGCAAGTACAACCAAATAAGATCTCCTGGTTTGAAAAACATCTTCTTTCTTCCTTTATTTGTCTTTTGAGCAAAATAGCGTGCCTTCTTTTCTATAACTTCCTTGGTCTTCAGATGCAAAGCTTTCACAAACTCTGCACGCTTAGTTGCCTCCATGTTTGCTCTCTCTTGAAAAGGAAGTGGCATCAAATCAAGTGGTGTGATTGGCTTAAAACCATACACCACTTCAGACGGGCACAATTGTGTTGTTGAGTGAACAACTCAATTGTATGCAAATTCAATATGCGGAAGGCAGTCCTCCCATTCCTTCAAGTTCTTCTTAATCATTGTTCGCAGCAACATGGAGAGTGTACGGTTTACCACCTCTGTTTGACCATCAGTTTGCGGGTGACAAGTTGTTGAAAATAGCAATTTTGTGCCAAGCTTGGTCCACATTGTCTTCCAAAAGTAACTCATAAACTTCACATCACGATCTGAAACAATGGTTCTAGACATCTCGTGTAATCTCACAATTTCCCTGAAAAATAAATCAGCAATATGTGAAGCATCGTTGGTCTTGTGATAGGGAATAAAGTGTGCCATTTTAGAAAACCTATCCACTCTTACAAATATGGAGTCTCTCCCCCTCTTTGTCCTAGGCAATCCCACAATAAATTCCATGCTAATATCTTCCCAAGGTGCACTAGAAATAGGAAGTGGAGTATACAAACCATATGGGTTAAGTTTGGACTCAGCTTTATGGTATGTGGCACAACGCTGCACAAATCGTTCAACATCTCTCCGCATCTTGAGCCAATAAAAATTATTGGACAGCAGGGCCAAAGTCTTTTCTCTCCCAAAATGTTCCATTAATCCACCGCCATGTGATTCCTGCAACAACAGCAAACGTACGGACGAATCTGGAACACATAGCTTGTTAGCATGGAACAAGAACCCGTCATAAACATGAAATTTTTTCCAACCTTTCCCATCATTACATTTAGTGAATGGTTCAGCAAATTCTTTATCTACAACATACAAATCTTTCAAACTTTCCAAATCTGGAACGTTGATATCAAGTTGAGATAAAAGAACAATCCTACGAGACAATGCATCAACAACCCCATTTTCTTTGCCATTCTTGTATTTCACAATGTATGGAAAAGATTCAATAAATTCAACCCATTTAACATGTCTACGATCCAGTTTAGCTTGCCCTCTCAAATATTTGAGTGCGTCATGATCAGAATGTATAATAAACTCCTTAGGCAAAAGGTAATGTCGCCAAGTTTCAAGCACACGCACTAAGGCATATAATTCCTTATCATAGGTAGAATAATTCAACTGTGGACCATGCAATTTCTCACTAGAATAGGCCATGTGTTTACCTCCATGTAGCAGCACATCTCCTATTCCAAAATCACTAGCATCACATTCTAACTCAAAAGGCTTACTAAAGTCGGGTAGCTGAAGTAGAGGTGCATGTGTAAGACGATCTTTGAGTGTGGCAAAAGCTTTCTCATGTGCTGGCTCCCAAGTAAAAGTAACTCCCTTCTTGGTCAACTCAGGTAAAGGGCCGGCTATGGTGCTGAAATCTTTCACAAAACGCCGGTAGAAACCTGCAACACCAAGAAAACTACGTACTGCAAGGTTAGTTTTAGTTGCAAGCATGACACGTCCTTTCAGATTGATAACTTGTGATGAAGAAAGAGAAACAACTTTATCTTTTTGTTTCCTCGAAAGTGTTTCAGCTACTTGCTGATTTTCAGAAGGTTGTTTGCTCTTTTGTGTGTCCGTAGCACGCTTTTCTTGTTCAAATTTCACAATTTCAGCAGGAGTCATAGGAAGCAATGTAACTTTCTTTCCTTTATACATAAATGTGTACTTATTGCTCCTACCATGGTGTGTAGCATCAGTATCATATACCCAAGGTCTACCAAGTAATAGAGAACATGATTGCATTGGTACTACATACAAATTAGCAACTCCGAAGTATGTACCAATGGAAAATTCGATGTGAGCAGTTTGTGTTACCTTGACCTTACCGCTATCGTTGAACCATTGCACATGGTAAGGGTGTGGATGTGCATGTGTGGGAAGTTGAAGCTTAGTCACCATGTCCTGGCTCACCAAATTGTTGCAACTACCGCTGTCTATGATGACACGTACACGACGGTCACTGACGACGAAGAAGGTCTGAAACAGATTGTTCCGTTGTGCCTGATCGTCTTGGTCCATGTGAGTGCTCAAGTCACGTTGTACAATAAGTGCTGCCATGTTCGTGAAAAGAATAATCCTTATGGAAAACAGCTAGGTAGGTGTGTGGTGGAAGCAATCCGTCAAGCGCCTTACCCGCGCTTCCAAGTGTTCTTACCACACCGCAGTGAGGTCACCGGCCTACAGGTGATGAACCAAGTAGAGGGTGGTGTGCAATTGCAAGAAAATGAACCTGTCCTGACCAAGAGAAAGGTGTAGCTTGGAAGGCAAAGTGAGTAGCAAGGATTAGCGATAGTAATAACAGTTAAACCAAGTTCAATAAGTATTCCCTAGTACTCGTCAAAGTTGCTGGCCTTAGTGCTCCCAATGTGAAAATTCAAGCAATAGAGGGAAACTATGTGCCCAAAACTCAAATGGAAGCAATAACAGGCCAAAATCAGCTCTCTGCAGATCGAACAAGAGTTCGGACAGGCAAAAGCTGTTACTGCCGCTGATAACTCTGTTACTGCCGCTGATCGGACAAGAGTTCGGACAAGGGATCGGACAATAGTTCGGACAAGCAGGAACATGGGAGATGGAATAGAAGAGTTGGAGTTGGAGACGAAGTCGCACGGATGTTTTGAAGTCAAGATTTCGCTGGTTCGGACTACATCCACCACCATGCACCAAAATGGGCATAACATCCTCATACGAAGTCCGATTGGCACGTTCTTGGACTTTTTGGAAAGCTGAGGAGAAGACGGATCGTTTTCCGTTGGTTTCGTCTCATTTGGTGTCTCGAGTCGACCTGGGTGTTTAAAACAGTCCTGCGTGATAGAACTCGGCCGTGTTGGCCATATTCTGAGTCTGTACGTCTTCTAGCCCACAGCCCAAGTCTGTTCACCTTCCACAGGCTGCCCACGCCCTATATATTCACTCCAGCCGCCTTTAGGGTTAGGTTTTGCTTTGTTTGCATCTACACTTGTGTGTTTAGATCCCGCCTCTTGCACCGGACCGATTGGCTGCTGCATTGGCGTTTGCGAAACCTCACCTTATCATCGTTTGTCTGTGATTTGGCATTCGACTTGTATCCTTCCTGTTCTTGCTTGTGTTCTTGGGTTCGCTTGCAGGAATTAGCCTTCGTGGCGAGGTCAATCGCGTCCTGCGCTGTTGATAACCAACGGAGACAGTAGTGTAACGATTGCAAGGTTTTGATCCGCCGGACCGGAGCCTTGGATCGCCAACGTCGAGATTCTCCACTAACCCAAGTTTATCCTTTACCTAGCGGAAGATCGGGACCAATCCCCCATCAAAATTCATCCTCGCTCTTCAAAAGGGCATCGATTTGTGTTGATGTCAACAAATTACTTTACTCACAATGAGGAAACTAATTTCATCTTGAAGCACATTATACATAGATTCGGTATTCCCCAAACTCTCACTACATATCAAGGTACTTCATTTATTGATAAAGAAGTGAGAGACTTTGCCAAATTCTATGGCATTAAGTTGATAAACTCTTCACCATACTATGCTCAGGCCAACGGTCAGGCCAAATTTAGTAATAAAACTATAATTAAGCTCATTAAGAAGAAAATTGAAGAGTTCCCTAAAAGGTGGCATGAAGTGCTTTCTAAGGCATTATGGGCTTCTAGAGTCACAAAGCATGGTGCTACCAAAGTTAGTCCATATAAATTAGTGTATGGACAAGAAGTCGTTCTACCAGTAGAGGTAGATCTTGGCTTTTTAAGATTTCTTAAGAAAGATGGCTTATCGGTTGATGAGTATGAAACTCTTTTGAATGATAATTTGGAAGAAGTGACCGATAAGAGGTTAAGGGCTCTAGAACCTATAGAGAAAGATAAAAAAAGAGTAGCTAGATCCTACAACAAAAGAGTCAAAGCAAAATCGTTCCAAGTTGGTGACTTGGTTTGGAAGACGATTTTGCCCTTACAGACTAAAAGCCCCAAATTTGGCAAATTGTCGCCTAGTTGGGAAGGTCCTTTTAAGTTAGCTGAAATCGCTCCAGGTAATGCATACTTGTTTGAGTCTCTACAAGGAGAGCGATTTCGAAGAGCTTTAAATGGTAGGTATTTGAAAAAGGACTTCCTGAGTGTGTGGCAAAGCGCTTAAAAGTGTCAAAAGGCTGATATGGAGTATATCATCCTTAGCCCATTGTGCTTTTAACTCACTTAGTTTTCTAAAAGGCAGGGGCATGTGTTGATAACAAAAAATGGCATTAATGGTCGAAATTGTCAAAATATCAATTTTGGTAATTTGGGCTGAAAATATGCAACTCCTGGTACTAGCCGAAGCCTTGAAGTACTGGAGGCCCACCTGCATGGCGCCTCAGCGGCCTTTTAGCGGCCTCCTTCGGAGGCTGGCTTTGGCCTGAAGGACCTGCGGTGGCCTGCCTCACCGAAGCTTCGGCCCAAGGAGCAGGCTTCGGTGGGCCTACCGAAGGCCCACTTCGGGCAGGCTTTGGATAAGAAGTCTGATATAAATTCTGGTTGTTTTTATCTCTAATATTGATTAGGACGAATCTTATCATATTAAAGTTAGAGATAAGAAGACGATCCCCTACAAATACAGGGGTGAGGCTGGTTCATAGAACCCCCCAACACAGGTCAAGTTTTCAAACCCTAGTTTGAAGCATACCTTTATTTTCTTTAGTTTCCACATTAGATTAGTACACCTTCGTGGGTTTGCGCTGGAAGCCCTCCATCGGCCACGCCGTAAGTGTGGTAAGCATTGTTGGTTCGCCTGTGAATTATCTGTTAATCTATGTAATAGATTGCTATCACCTTGTTGGCTCACTTGTGAACCATCTATTAATCTACGTAACAGATTGCTACCCTTCGTTTTGTATACTACAACACTTGGTAATTCGGTCTCTAGGCCGAATTGGCACTTGATCTTCATTTTGTTGTAGGTTTCACGTTCGGAGCCCCCTTCGCCGAAGGTTTGCAGAGCTTTAAAGCTAGTTTCAGAGGTTGCCAGAGCACCCTTCGGCGGGTCCCTGCTTCGTCCCTCCGTGCCGGATTCGTCACGCTGTTGTCGGTCCAGTTAAGTCCCGCGCACCGGAGCTACTTCGCATCGGAGTTGCTTCACGCCGGAGTTATGCCAGAATGCGCCGCATCGGACTTTGTCACATCAGAATGCTCTGTATTGGACTTCATTGTGCTAGGACTCCGCACTGGATTTCGTCGCGCCAGCACTCCGCATTGGATTTTGTCGTGTCATAGGCTTCGCACCGAACCCTGTCGTTCGGAGGAAATTTTGCATCATGATCAGTTCGAAGCCTATCTTCGGATAGATCGATCCAAATGCCGAAGGCTATGTTCGGCGCACCCTTCGCACCAGACACCGAAGGACCCCCTTCGGTGAACCTTCGCACGGTATACTCCGAACCAATCTGGCTCCGTTCGACCAATTGGATTATTTTATCTATATATTTAGGCTAATTTGATTATTTCTGTGTGATATGATTACCTGGCGAATCCACCCCCTTGCCACTGTTAAGGATAGTCAGAACGTGACGTCAGTGTTGTGTTACACTTAAGCTCATCCCTAAGTATCCACATGCTTTTGGATCGTCGAACTGACCCAAGTGCGGGGACATGTTTTCGTGTCAATACCCACCAAATCTTTATCCGAAGTGGCGATTAATTCACAAATCCTAATATGCCCCCAAGTCCTACCTATTCTTGGTGGAGACTAGTCAGACCAGTCGTGCGGAGCCGGTCAGACTAAAGCTCTCCAACGGAGGGGTCCATTGCATGAAGAAATCCGGCGTGCGGAAGGCTTCGGCACGAGGGATCCAGCGCACAGGTCCCTTCGGTGTACGAAGGACTCCGGCACAGAGGTTTTGGTGCATAGCAGCCTCTGGTGGGTGAAGAGCTCTGGCACGAGTCCTCCAGCGCGCAGCATGTCAGTTCAGAGCCTCCGGGTTCGGGTGAAACATAAACTTCAAGAACCTGCTTCATTTGTATAAAAAATATGCCATTTTTAACTTGATAGCTAGATGCTTGATGAGCTAAGTCATTGCTTCTGAATAGGCTTCTCTAGACACATATGAAATCTCAAAATCATTAAGAGTAGCAATTATGTCTAGACATTTATCCAAGTAGTTATTTAGCAAACAATTAAAACATTGGGCATCTTTAGCTACTTGGTGAACTACTAATAGTGAATCACCATATGCATGAACATATTTATCATCCATGGAGCGTGACAATTCAAGTCCTAGCAACAAAGCTTCATATTCGGCTTGATTTTTAGTACAAGGAAATTCTAACCGGGTCGAGGTCTCAAAACTCACTACCGCTAAGTGATATGAGCACAACTCCAACACCTTGGCCATTCTTGCAAGCCGAACCATGGTACCACCTCAATCAAAGTAGTACCACTACTCCAATTGACATCTACATGGTGATCAACTATAAAATTTACGACAACTTGCCGTTTCATAGCTTTTAGGGGTTCATAAGCCAAATCATACTCAATCAAAGCATAAGCCTAATTTCCGATTCTCCCACTCAGAATCGGATTTTGCAACATGTATTTTATGACAACAGTTTGACAAGTAACAATACATGTGCCAGATATAAGATAGTGGCGGAGTTTGGTACATGTGTAATAAAGTGATAAACATAAACGCTCTAAGAATACGTACCTCATCTAAGCATCTAATAGGCGGCGACTCAAGAATGTGATGATGTACTCTTTTACCTCTACTTCATGAGTTAGCACAACTCGTATCACACTATTTTCTACAGCAACATATAGCCGAAACAGAATCTCGACTTTTGGTGCTCTTACCACAGGTGGTGATGACAAGCACTCTTTAATCTTCTCAAAAGCGCGTTGCTGACTTGCCCTCCAAGTGAATTCAGATTTGTTCTTTCACCAAAATATGGGGAAAAAAGCATCAATCTTGCCTAGCAACTTTTGAACATCTTTATTGCTTGTCGATGCTTCACAATTCTTAATATTCTCAAGCATCTTATGATAAATCTCAATACCTCTTTCATGAATCATGAATCCTAAGAACTTGCCCGCCGACACGCCAAAAGCACACTTGAGCGGGTTCATTTTTAAGCCATACTGACGCATCCTATCAAAATCAACTCTCAAATCGGCTAAATGGTTTCCCATAGCATCCATCTTTAGAAGACATATATTGCTCTACACGAGATTTTAGCCAATCAAGATTACTCTTACTAGACATGATTACTAATTTATAGACAGTCGTGCTACACTAGACGACTTTATAGACACGGGAACAAAACGTCCCTCAGACACGCTGACAAAGTGGTAGTCTAAGAGATCTCTGCCTGACAAGAATTCTACTTTGTCATGGACAACGTCAATTGACACATCGGCCAAAGCAACCTAGGGCAAAGTATCAGCTTGTACAAACTCTACGTCGTCGCTGTCCCACTGAATCAGGCATTGGTGCAAAGTAGACGGGATACAACAATTTGCGTGAATCCAATCATGCCCAAGCAATACACTATAGTTACCTTGCACATCAACGATAAAGAACGCCATTGGCAATGTCTTGTTTCCCACCGTAAGCTCCAAGGAAAGCACGCCCTTGGCCTCGGAGCTCTCGCCATTGAAGACATTGAGTGTCAAGTTGGTTCTCATTAAGTCATCTTCATGTTTGCCAAGCTTCTTCAGAAGAGAGTATGGCATCAAGTTGACGGTGGCACCTCCATCTACTAGCATCCTCGAGATCGTCTTCCTGTTGATGTGCCCCTTGACATAGTGAGGCTTCATGTGACGAGCCGTATCCTTGGGTTTCTCAAAAATGGCCTCCCGTGGGCAAAGGCTCAACTGAGCGACGTCAGCCTCGTCCTGTGGAATAGCAAACACAGCAGGCAACATGATGTCGTTTATATCCATCGCTTGAGGAGAGGGCCCCTCAGAGACAGGCGTATAGTCATCGTCCATCATGTCGTCCTCGTCGTTGCTTGGAGTAAGAACCGGTTTGTTTATGGAAATTGGCTTCGGCATCCAAACATGCTTCATTGTTGGACAGGGACATATTTCCTCAAAAATGATGTCCCACTCGTCCTTGGCCTTCTTCTCTCCCATCTCCTAGGCTCGAAGACATTGTAGCCCCCTTTTCTGCGATTTGGACATGCCCGGGGTGCCCACGAAGGTTGCGGTTTGGTGCCGGGTGCTACAAACGTGTTCCTGCCGGTGCTACCTGGGTTGGCCTCAGCGTGTTTGTGTGTGCCAAAGCCTTCTTTTTGCGCCCTATCGATCGGACCGGCTTCGGTGGGCTGGTATGACCGAAGTGTGCTAGAGTCCTTAAACAAGGTGGTCGGACCGGCCGGGGTAGGCCGATCTGTCTTCAGTTGAGGGGGCGGTTGGACCGGCCTAGAGGCCGCTGTCAGACCCATGAAGCCTCCTTCGTCAGCCTTCGAGAACTTAGCTCTATCAGACTCCGAAGGGGGTTCCTCTGGGATTGGGACTTCGTGGGACCCCACCTTGACGGTGATGGATTCAGAGCTCCTCTCTATCACACCTTCATGACCGCCTTCGCTGGCTTCATTCTAAGGGGGTCGCCCTTGTTGCACCATGGATTACCAACGAAAAACATTGCAATCGTTAGTAGAATGGGAATGAGAATCATGCCACTTACAATAAGCCCGCTTCTTCAAGTCATCGGTAGTCGGAATGACGTGACCCTTTAGTGACCTGATAAGATTGTTCTTCAACAAAAAATCAAATATCCTATCACACTTAGTCACGTCAAGAGAATATTTCACCTCGCTAGGCCGACTCATGGTAGGAGACGACCGTAACTCAGTGCAAATGACGGGTTTGGCCTTACTAGACCAAGTCCATTCCACAGTGTACATATCGGACGAGTCATCCTCGCTCTCTAATGATTCCTCATCGGAGTACTCCATGACGTGCACCTCGGCCTTAGGCTTGTTAAATGTTTTTGTGAACTTCCTACTTTAGGCTCGGCTTTCTTGAACTAGAGCCTTCTGCAGCACCTGACTAACATCAAAGAAATCCTAGCCATCCAGTCTCTCCTTAAGTTCGAAGTGAAGATCGTTAAAAGCTAGGTCGGCCAAGTACCTATCATAAATGTTCAAAGTAAAACATCAGTTTCTAGTGTCCCTATAATGCTTAATGTACTCAGAGACACTCTAACTAGTCTTCTGTCTAACATATGTTAAGTGTGAAAGTCTAAGCTCAGTTTCCCCAGTATAAAAATAATCATGGAACTTCTGCTCCAACTGGGCCCAAGTCTGAATGGAGTTCGGCGGTAATGCAAAAAACTAGGTAAAAGTAGTGTTGGAATGCGATAGAAAGAATAATCTAAGCTTCAACATATTTGACCTACTAGCTTCGCCACACTGTGCTAAAAATTTACCTATGTGCTCTAGGGTGGTCTTACTACCTTCGCCATTGAATTTTGTGAATTCAAGCACTTTGAAGCCATGCCGGTATGGGATGGTGTCGATGTGATCAAGGTAGGGCTTGTGATAAACACTAACCTGACCTCTAGGTGACCAACCCGCACACTCTCTAAACAGTGCGTGAATCCGACCGTCAAAGTCATCTACGCCTCCTTCCTTGGCGCGTCTCTTGTGCGGGGGTGCGACACTGCGGTGGTATATTGTGGTGTCGGCCATGCGGCTCCTCCTCTCATGGTGGCTCGTGGTATGGGACATGATCGGGCCTATGTGGGTGTGCGGGAGCAGGAGGTGCGGGCAGCACGGGATAAAGTATCATAGGCGCTGGCTTAAGTGCATGGTGTCTGACAAGGGTATTCTGACCGAGTGCATGGTAGCTGGTCAGACTGGCCTGATAGCCAGTCTGACCGACAAGGCCATATGTCTCCTCAGCCATGGATGGTGTGGCCGTAGACGCTATGGTTTTCCCAGTACTCCCGCCGGTCTAACTCTGTATGTGATGTGCAGGGGGTATACTAGCTATCGGAGTAGGGGAAGCGGCCTCGGAAAAGACGAATCTTTTAAACATGTCCTCCATCCTAGAGTCGATCATGGCCTCTACATGGTTTGCAATGGTAGCATTAACGGCCTAGTCTACTGATGTGGCTATTCTTTGCTCGATGTCTTGGGAGGATAGTCGAGGAGACGATGGTGGTACCTTAGCCCTGAAGAGATCAGGGATGTCGATATCACACTTGACGAAACCCCCGCGGGTCTTGGTGAATGCCCAAGAAAAAGAGTATGTAGCTCCCTCGTCCTGGCCTTGAGTTCTACCCTATCCTCCTTAGAGAGGTCGTCGACGGTGGGGATGATGATGTTTCTGCCATCAATCTCTAAGATCCCCATCGGATTCATCGGCATCGAAGGTCCCAAAAAGTGCTTGGCATGTCTTTCCCTAGCGGAGTCGCCAAAAAGTGTGTTGACGCTAAAATCTAACGACAAAGCGCCAAACACACGGACGCTGATCTGACGATCCAAAACGATGCAAATACTTAGGAGTAAACCCATAAATGTAACACAACACTGATGTAGCGTTTCGACAAATATGGACAGTGACAAGGGAAAACAGAGTCGCCAAGCAATCAAATAATCTTAAAGCAAAATTATTCAACTAACCGAACTGTATAACAAAAAAATCCAATCGACCGAATGGAGCCTGATCGAATCGAAGTGTAATGTGCGAAGGCATAACCAAAGATAGCCTTCGACGTCTGATGCAAAGGGTGCACCGAAAATATCCTTCGTATTTTGTAAGAAGTGTGTGCCGAAGATAGCCTTCGACATTCTGCGTGGAGGGGTACACTAAAGTAGTCTCTGGCATGAAGCGATCCTAGTGCAAAGTGACTTTGATGTGAGGCGCGAATACGCTCCGGCACACGAAGTAGCTCTGGCTCACAAAAATACTCTGACCGAAGACAGCGTGACGAGTCCAGCACGGTATTTTACCGAAAGAAAGGTCTGCCGAAGGTGAACCGAACAGCCTCCGAAACTAATCTCCTTGCCTCGGATATCACCTTCCCACGGCTAGATTGGAGTGAAAACCCTTAAAGGAATTCTGAGTGTAAACCTTGCAAAAAACAAAGATCAAGCGCCAATTCGGCCTAGAGACCGAATTACCAAGTGTAGTAATGGAAAAATAGACAGAACGAAGGGTATCAATCTATTACGTAGATTAACGGATGATTCACAGGCGAACCAACAAGGCAATAGCAATTTGTTACATAAATTAACAGATGATTCATAAGTGAATCAACAAGGACTTACCACGGTTTCGTTATGACGCACGGAGAGTTTACAGCGCAAACTCATAAAGATGTACTGTAGAGCTACTCCAAGGGCAGGAAAATAGATTGAAAGTAATGCGATTCAAAACTAGGGTTTTGAGACGATCTATGTAGATTGATTTGAATCAGCCTCACCCCTATATTTATGGGTTAATTTTTTCTGTGCCATTATAATTTTCACGGTTTGCCAATATGCCATCGGTGTGTCACTGACATATGGGGGCCACCACAGTCACTGACAGTGGCATGTAAGCAATTTTTAAAAATTATAATGGCACGTGAGTAATTTTCCCTATATTTATACGGGCTAGTCTTGACGTACCTAGCTACATCGCTAACTATAATCTGATTAGGATTTGGCTTAAAACAGATAAGATTTGATTAAGGATCAAAACAACCCGAAATCTTTACAGATTCACTCTGAGTTCTACCCAAAGTGGGCCTTCGGCAAGCCTGCCGAAGTAGGCTTACTAGGCCGAAGCCTGTCGGCGGAGCAGACCACCAAATGGGCCCTTTGGGCCAAAGTCGGCCTATGAAGCAGACCATCGAAGGGGCAAACGAGGCCTCATTCGGATGGGCCTTCTGCACTCTAGGGCTTCGGTCTGTGCTAGGAATTGCATATTTTTGGTCCAAATTACCAGTTTTGACTTTTGAATAATTTTGACCATTAATGACATTTTTTGCTATCAACGGGGAAAAAGCATCAATATTTCCATACAAGTTAGATATGAAGCGACACAAATAATTTACCTTGCCTAGCAACTTCTCCACATCTCTCTTGCATGTCGGTGCTTCAATGTTCTTAATCTTCTCAAGCCTCTTAAGATCAATCTCAATACCTCTTTAATGAATCGTGAATCCTAAGAACTTGCCCACCGACACGGCAAAAGCACACTTCAGCGAGATCATTTTAAGCCATAATGATACATTCTTTCAAAAGCAACTCTCAAATCGGCTAAATGGTTTCCCATAACATCCGATTTGACTACAACATCATCTATGTAGACCTCTAGCATAACTCCTAGAAAGTCATGGAAGATCAAGTGTTCATAGCTCATTGATACGTAGCGCCAACATTCTTCAAACCAAAAGTCATCACAACCCACTCAAACAAGCTGACAAAACAAGGGCATCGAAAGGCTGTTTTGTAAACGTCATCTTCGACCATAAAGATCTGATTATAATTAGCGTCGCCATCAAGAAAACTTAGTACCTTGTGTACAGAAGCATCGTTGATCAACATGTCGGCTATCGGCATGGGGTACTCATCCTTCGGAGTGGTCTTATTCATATCCTTGAAATCAATGCATGCATGAATCTTATCGCTCCCTTTCTTCTCTACATGCACAATGTTAGCAACCCATTTAGCATACCTTCATGGCCTAATAAACTCAGCCTTGAGTAGTCGTTCTATCTCCTCTTTAACTCGGTCATACACTGTTGAATTAAAGTGACGAGGGGGTTGTTTATAAGGCCTAAACCTAGGGTCGACTGATGCAAAACCTTGAGCTAACTTTTCTACTTCGCTAAAATCTTCAATGGCTTCGGCAATGCCATCTTTAGACGACCGATATTGCTCTACACGAGACTTTAGCCAATAAATATTAATCTTGCTAGACTTGACAACTAATTTAGAGACAGCCAAGCTACACCAGTCGGCTTTACAGACACTAGAACAAAGCGTCCCTCAGATACACTGACAAAGTGGTAATCTAAGAGATCGCTACCTGACAAGCATTCTACCTTATCATGGACGGCGTCAATAGACACACTAGCCAAAGCAACCTGGGCTGAAGTGTCAGCTGGTACGACTTCTTCATCATCACCATCCCACTGAACCAAACACTGGTGCAAGGTAGAAGGAATACAACAATTGGCATGGATCCAATAACGCCCAAGTAGTACACTATGATTTCCTTGAACATCGACAATGAAGAACATTGTCGGCAACATCTTGTTGCCCACCATTAGCTCCAAAGAAAGTACGCCATTGGCCTTAGAGCTCTCACCGATGAAGCCGTTTAGGGTCATGTTAGTATTCATCAGTTCGTCCTCATTTATGTAAGGCTTCTTCAACAGAGAGTATGACATCAGGTTGATGGTGGCACCTCCGTCTATAAGCATCCTCGAGATTGGCTTCCCGTCGATGTGCCCCTTGACGTAGAGAGGCTTCATGTGATAAGTTGTATCCTCAGGCTTCTCGAAAATGGAGTCCCATGGTCCAAGGCTTAACTGACTGACCTCAGACTCATCCTGTGGTAGCACAAACTCAGCGGGAAGCACAATGACGTTTACATCCATCGCCTAAGGAGGGGCCCCTCGGAGACGGGCGTGTAGTCATCGTCCATCAGATCATCCTCATCGTCGCTTGGAGTAGAAGTCGGGTTGTTTACAGCAACCAGCTTGGGCTTCCAAACCTGCTTTGTCATTTGTCGAGGATAGATCTACTTCTTCTCGTGCATCTCCTAGGCTCGAAGACGTTGTAACTGCCTCTTATGCGATTTAGTCATACCTAGGGGTGCCCACGAAGGCCGCATCTTTGTGCCAGGGCGACAAATTTGCTCCTGGAATTCTTGGCCAAATGGGAAGTATCCGGATCAGCCTCAGCATTTTTGCGCTTAGTGAGAGTGTTTTCCTGTGTACTTTCGGTTGGACCGACCTTACTAGGCTAGTATGACTAGGTGCTATCGATTTGACCGGCCATGGTCGGCCGGTTTGACCAACTGGTGCCTAGGTGGCTCGAAATGTCAATCGGACCCACAACAATAGGCTGGTCAAACTGGGGTACTTAGGGCGGTCTGACTGGCTCTAGGGCTATGGTTAGACCGACAGTCTTCTCCTTTTCGGCTATTTTTTTGTGGCTCGCTTCCGTTTTGCTCTGAGTGGCCCCCTTATGGATTGGGATGCCTTGGGACCCTACCTTGACCATGATGGCCTCAGACGCCTGCTCCGGGCGCCCTCATGGTGCGAAGAACAATCTGTCGAAGTCATCGCCCCGTGTAGTGCTCATTTTATTCTACATGTTATAAAACTCAAAGGGCACACATGGAGAAATATAGTATGAGGCAGGATACCCGGGAGGTGGAACCTACTTTTCTAAGGATGTGGAGGGAACTGTGGCTCCAATCATTTTTTCCATCGTTGGCCGAACATAATTTTCTAAGGAGGGTTCGACCCCGCTAGATGTCCTGACCGAGTGTTCGCCTTCTCGGCCCTCTTCTTGTGTTTTTGAAGTAGCATGTTAGATGTCACCTTTGGCTTCTTGCGAGTCGCAACCGAAGATGATGCGTTGGTGTTCACTTTCCACACTCCTACCTTAGGGTTCTTCGGTAGGAGTGTGTGCACAAGGCTCTTTAATCATGACCTCCTTCCCCTTAGCTGACCGGCCTACTCGGGCCGAATCAACACCTTCTTCCCGTCGAGATTAATGGTGTTAAAGGGAAAGGGGTCCTGGTCAAGCATCATTTTGTGATTTGTATCCATCATCAATCATCCTTGTTCTATGGCCGATTGAACCTGTCGACGAAAAACATTGCAATCATTAGTAGAATTGGAATGAGAATCATGCCACTTACAGTAAGCTCGCTTCTTCAAGTCGTCAAAAGTCTGGATGACGTGACCCTTCGTAAATCTGATGAGGTTGTTCTTTAGTAAAAAATCAAATATTCTATCGCACTTAGTCACGTCGAAGGCATACTTTACTTCAATGGACCGACTCTTAGTGGGAGATAGCCGTAACTCAGAGCAATTAATAGGCTTGGCCTTGCTACATCAAGTCCACTCTAGGGTGTACATGTCGGTCGAGTCATCCTCCCTCTCCGATGATTCCTCATCAGAGTGCTCCATGACATCCACCTCGGCCTAGGGCTTGTTAAAGGTTTTAGTTAATTTTCTACATTTGGCCCGACTTTCCTAAACTAGAGCCTTCTATAGGACTTGACTAACTTCAAAGAAATCCTAGCCATCTATCTTCTCCTTTAGCCCGAAGTGTAAGTCATTAAAGGCTAGGTCGACCAAGTCTCTATCAGAAATGATCAAGGTAAAACATTGGTTTCTAGTGTCTCTAAAGTGCTTAATGTACTCGGAGACACTCTCGCTAGCCTTTTGCCTAACCGATGTCAAACGTAAGAGCCTATGTTAAGTTTACCTGGTATAGAAGTAGTCGTGGAACTTCTGATCTAGCTGGGCCCAAGTCTGCACAGAGTTCAACGGTAACAACAAAAACCAGGTGAAAGCGGTGCCAGAAAGCGATAGGGAAAATAGTCTAATCTTCAACGTGTTTGACCCACTAGCCTCACCACACTACGGTAGGAATTGGCCTATGTTCTCTAGGGTGGTCTTACTAACTCCACCCTAAAGATGCGCGGGTACGAGATCGTGTCGAAATGGTCGGGGTATGGCTTGTGGTAAACCCTAACTCGACCCCAAGGTGTCTAGCCCGCACATTCTTTGAACAATGTGTGAATTCACTCCTCGATGTCATCCATGCCTCCTACCTACGCGCGTCTCTCGTGCGTGGGCATGACACGTGGTGGTATCTTGGGGTATCAGTCGTGCAGCTCCTCTTCTCGTGTCGGCTCATGATACAGGATGTGCTCAGGCCTATGTGGGTGTGTGGGAGCAGGAGGTGCAGGTAGCACGAGAAAAGGTAGCATATGTGTGGTCAACGGTGGTGCATAATAGGTGGAAGGGGTGGTCTGACTGACCATAGGGCTGGTCTTATTTATGGTATAGTAGCCGGTCGGACCGTCCTGATGGCCAGTCTGACCGACAATGCCATACGCGGTCTCAGCCATGGATGATGCGGCCGGAGACGTGATGACTTTTCCGGTACTCATGTCGGTTCTACTGTATATGCGATGAATAGGGGTACACTTGCGATCGGAGTTGGAGAAGTGGCCTCAGAAAAGCTGAATCTCCTAAACATCGCCTCCATTCTAGAGTCGACTATGGTCTCTACATGATTTGCAAAGGTAGCGCTAACGGTTTTGTCCACTATGGCGGCTATCTCTTGCTTGATGTCCTAAGAGGATAGTCAAGGGGACAATGGTGTTACCTTGCTCCAAGGGAGGTCATGGAGGTCGATGTTGCGCTTGACGAAGCCCTCGTGAGTCTTGGTGAAGCGCCCAAGTAGGAGAGCGTGCAACTCCTTAGTATTGATCTCGATCTCTGCCCTATCTTCCTTGGAGAGGTCATCGAGGGTGGGGAGGATGATGTTGCTGTCGTCAATCTCCGCACTCCCACCCGGATCCATCGGTGTCGAGGGTCCCATCAATGTAGATGTAGCCGATGTAGTAGTGCTTGGCATGTTTGTCCCCAACTGAGTCACCAAAAAGTGTGTTGACACCTAACGGTCAAAGAACCAAACACACCGACGTCGATTCGATGATCCAAAAGTGTGTGGATACTTAGAGATAACCCCTAAGCGTAACACAATGCCGACATCGCATTCTGACGACCCTAGATAGTGACAAGGGAAATAAACAGAGTCACCAGGTAATTAAATAATACAAAATATTATTCAACTAACCAAAATGTCAGGGAAATAATCCAATTGGCTGAAAAAGGAAAAAAATGATCAACCGGCCAAACTAGGGCTGGTTGAGCTGAAATAGCACGGTCGGTCAGATCGACCTAGAGGGGACGGTCAAACCGATAGTAATCTGGTGGTCCAACCACACAGGTAGAAAGGGACTCGCTTGGAGCCGACTACGTCCAGCCCGTCAGACCTTTCGTGCACCATCGATCAGATCAACACGTGCCAGCAATGAGATGACAGCCCGACACGCCTCGGTCAGACAGGCCGTATGCTGTCGGTCAGACCAACAACGACATATCTGATTGCTCGAGTCCTCCATCGATCACCTTTTGTTGTTATCATTGCGTGGGAGTTCTTAGCGAAGGTGGGAGAGATGAAACACTGCAAAAAACACCAAGAAACCAAAGGAAATTCGACTAAGAGACCGAATAACTAGTAAAAACTGACAAAACGATAGAAATTTGTTACGTGGATGAAACGAATGATTCACAAGAGAATCAACAAGGCTTACCATGATTACGATGCGACAAACGGAGAGTTTACAACACAAACTTACAAAGATGGATACAATAGCTACTCCTAGGGCAAGGAAAATAGATTGAAAGTAAAGATGATTCAAGGTAAAATATTAGATTGGATCTATTATGGTTTTGGGGGTCCTTGAATCGGCCTTGCCCCTATATTTACACGGGTTGGTGTAGGACCGAAAGTAGCGACCAGAAGGGGGGTGAATGGGCGCCTAAAAATTTCTTGCTAAACTATATACTAGTCCCAACACCCAAACAAAATTAACCAGGCACAATATTAGCAGAGCAAATTACTGGAACTAAAGTTGTCTAGTCTAAAATTAACCGGTGTCTTAATTGAAATGATATTAAAGATAATCCAAAGAAAATTACTGCAGTAAATAAAAACACATAGATAAAACTCAAAATATTAATATTTCAATCTAGAAATAAAATACTAATCAAATGAATAAAACATGGATCATTAAAAATTAATTCAGTAATAAACCTAAGAGATTGCAAGTAACAACTAGGATAAAAATATTACTGCAAATAATTATAATATAGAAAAAAACTTAATTAAATAATATGAGATAAGGAATAAAAATTTAACCGATTAAAAATTTAACTACGAGATTAATAACTAGATTTAAACTACCTGAAAAATAGAAGATTAAAAGTGCTAACCTGCATCTGTGCTGAAGAGATCCCTAAAGAAAATTTTTGCCGGACGGACGCACTGCTGCGTTGTTTTATTAAGTTTTTTCTTTTTCCTGCCGCCACTTGTGCCTCAAGAACCGTGGCAAAGACCACAGGCTTTCCACATAAAAAATCTTCCGCCCTGCTGCTTCATCCGGCGCCGTGCGCTGCAATCAATTTCCTTGGGAAGAAAACTCCATGAACAGCTTCCTGTGGGGCCTGCACACGTGGCCGGCGTGCACGGGAAGACGTGCGTGGCCGGCGTGCCACGAAACCTTTACACCGTCGCAGATTGCTGCGTTGCTACAGCCATGGAAATCAAAGAAGCCCTGCAGATGTGATGATGCCCCTAGGCAAGACTAGGGTGATTCCTGCCGTTCACGCCAAACACTGCTGCCGCTCCTGGTTATTGACGCCGATGGAGAAGATACAGTGAAGATTTTTCGTGGAATAATAATAGCGGCCAACTGAAAAATGTGGACTGTAGATTGATCTATTAAAAACAGTCATCTATCCCAGGGGGGATAGGGGCCTATTTATAGGCGACTCCTAATACATGAAAGACTAATTTACCCCTAGGGTAAATTAACACTGACTCTAAAATAAATTCCAAAATTATTAAAATATTCTTAGAAAAATCTCCTAACTCAAATAAAAATATTCTAAACTTAAAAACTAAATATTAATATCTTAAAAACAAAATAATCATAGGTTGTCAGTTTAGCGCCGAAACTGATAAAGCGTCCACCGTCTTCGCACCGAGTACCCGGATTGGGCCGTCCCGACCCTGTAGCTTCCTCAGCCCAGCAATTGCTCGCCGCCCGTGTACCTGAGTCAAACCCAGTCAACAGACCAATGGACCATCTGCCGCTCCTAGCCCATGTACCCGGATTGGGCCAGCCCAACTCCGCGGTTCGTCTGCCCGGCTGTCGCTCGCTGCCCGTGTACCTGAGTCACACGTGGCCTCAGACTCGGCAGGTCTTCATTTCTCTTCTTCTTTGACTTCCGTTGACAATCACTCATCACATCTGGAGTATCAAAACCATATTCTTCAACATGGTTTCTCAATCTCCCCTTGATGAGTGCATTGTCAATGTTGGGGGAAAATATCTCATCTTCGGGGTTATTGCCGCAACAGCATAAAAGCAGATAGTGGATTCGAAGGTTTTCAAACGTACATCTTCGAAGATACCCTGAGTCAAGCTCAAAGTATGATGATAGACATTGGTTCGGAGTACATCTTCGAACCAAGGCTCTTCGAGATCTTTATTTCCAGCTAAGATGGAAGATTTATCTTTTATATTATTAGATTAGTCTTTTACCATTTTAGCCCTATCAAGGGTACCGAATAGTTTCCACTATGTCGGTTGTAATAGAGGGGTAAATAGGTCTTTTCCTTAATATTTGGGCCTATAAATACCCCCCATTTCATCCTGTAATAGGGACCGAATACAAGTTATTCAATACACACATTCGAACTATTCTAAGTTGTTATCCTTTCGGAGGCTTAGAACAGTTCTCTTCACAAACACTTCGTTTGTTAGTTTCTATTCTACAGAAACCTGTTAGCGTAATCTTTTATGCCAACAGTTGGCGCCGTCCGTGGGGAACCTAGTCCGAAAAACTTCATTCTCTACCAATTTTTTACATCATGCCTCCTAAGCGGAGCGCACCCCGCAATCCCGTTCGGAGGTCTTCTCGGATTTCCGGAGAGATACCATTTGATACGGTTGAAGTCGGAGGGCCTTCGACATTCCCTCCACAAACTCTGGAAGGAGTTTCCATCCCTCGAACATATGAAGCTTCTCCGCCAACCCGTTCCATACTTCGACCACCCGGAGTCCCTCCTCCACCTTCCATCCCAATCGAAACTGATCCTACTAGCTCTCAAGACCCGGAAGATCCTTTCGGAGGAGATGAAGCCAATCTTGGAGATATGGCCACTCAAATGGCCAACCTTCAAGCTGAAGTAGCAAGGTGGTGACAAGAAGCTGCGAACAGGCTTCGCTCTCAAGCCATCCCAACTATCCCAGAAGTGCCCGAAGACGATGAACCCGATTATCCCGAAGCCCCGGAGAACGCCTCCTTCGATAATGAATCTCCGTTGCATCCTGAGCTGCAGAAAGTTCGCTTTGATCCGAAGTTTAAGACTTCGAAGCTCTGTAAGTATGCTGGAGATGAAGATCCCGGAGAGTTTGTTCGTTCTTATGCCCTAGCAATTGAAGCTAGCGGAGGGGTTCGAGACACCATGGCAAAGTGCTTCCCCTTAGCTCTTCAAGGAGTGGCATTAAGGTGGTTCTGGTCCTTGAAGCCAGGATCAATTAATTCATGGGGGCAGCTGAAGAAGAAGTTTATAAGCAATTTTCAAGGCACCTTCGTGCCTCCCATGTCAACAGGAAGCCTTTTCCAGGTGAAACAGCTCCCCGGGGAGACATTGAGGCAATATTTCAAGCGCTTCGCTCATACGAAGTCGCAAATCCGGGGGTTGTCTGCATCTTCGGTAGTTGATGCAGCTCGGGAAGGCGTCACTCATCAAGGCCTTTTGGATAAGCTTCATCGGAAAAGCATCTCCTCAGTCTCTCAGTTGATGTCATACTTCGAGGAGTATGCGAGGTCAAAAAAAGGTTGGCTTCGAAGAACTGCAGCTACTTCATCCATATTGCAAGAAGTTAAAGTAGAAGTGAAAACTTCGGCACAGCCGCAAGAACCAGTCTTCGAAGTTCAACATGATCGGAGAAGAGGGCAAAAGCACCCTCATTCTGAAGTCATGAATATTGCACCCCCACAGAAGTTTACACAGAGAGCTCCACAGTCTTCGGGGAACAAGGCCAGCGGCTGGAGGCCGCCAGGGAAAACGGCTGGCAAGGGCCAGACCCTTTTTTGCTGCATCCATGGAGAAAATCGAAGCCATGCAACTGATACTTGCAAGGCTATACTTAGCCTAAGGGGAGAGTATCTAGAAAGAACTTCGGGTCGAGGTACTACCGACCGAGTTCCAGCTGCAACGCGCCCAGAGCCGGTCCAGGCTGTGGCGCGGATAGAAAACTTTGATGCTGCAAGACACCCTCCGGTGGCCAATGTTATGCCACCTCCGAAGCAAGAGGAAGGGCAAGACCGCGGGAAAAGAGTAGTTCTCCCCATCTCCGGAGGAGGAACCCTCGGAAGCATGTCAAAGAGACAGCGAAGAGACTACGTCAGAGAAGTAGGCCATATTGGGACTTCGTCGTCTGCAGCTGCAATGCCGGAGTGGTCTCATGTACCGATATCCTTTTCTGCGGAGGACGCAGCTGGCATTAAGTTCCCGCATGCAGACCCACTTGTTATCACTGCTGATATTGCGGGCACTGAAGTTCGAAGGGTGTTGATTGACGGAGGTAGTTCAGCAGACATCATTTTTGTTCAAGCCTTCGATCAATTGTGCATCTCCAGAAAGCATCTTCTTCCAGCGGCTCGTCCTTTGCAAGGCTTCGCAGGACCTCCGCTTGATGCACTTGGCCAAATAGGCCTGGAAGTTACCTTCGGAGAAGGTTTGTTGGCCCGAACTGAGGAAGTAATCTTCGATGTCGTAGATGCCCCGTATGCTTACAACGTCATCTTCGGAAGAGGCATGCTAAACCAGTTCGGAGCTGTGGCGCATCACAATTATTTGTGCATGAAGATGCCCACACAAGCAGGAGTCCTTACTGTCTTCGGAGATCAAGCTATTGCTCGGAGAGCGGAATATGGTCATGGTCCCCCTCTTGATCCAAGACAAGTAAACAATGTACAAGATAATGAAGAAAATTTTAAGCCCCTTCTGAAGCGTCAAAGAAATCCTTTCCGAGACCAAGTCCTGAAGGAGAGATTGCAACGAAGGTCATTGTTAAAGATGGTAAAGAGTATACATTCCAATTTGGTAAAGATTTACCTCCAGAAGTTGCAACCTCCTTGGAAAAGGTGGTAGAAGAGAACTTGGATGTCTTCGCTTGGTCTGACGAATATATTACTGGAGTCGATCGGGATATCATTGAGCATAGTTTACTTGTAAACCCGAAGGCCCACCCTGTTCGGCAAGGACTCCAGAAAATGTCTGCAGAAAGAGCTGCTCTAGCGAAAGACGAAGTTGAGAAATTATTGAAGGCTGGGATTATCAGAGAAGTGGCCCACACAGAATGGTTAGCCAACCCAGTCTTCGTCAGAAAGAAGTCTTCTGGGAAGTGGCGCATGTGCATTGATTTCACATCCTTGAATAAAGCATGCCCTCGTGACCCCTACCCCATGCCCCGAATTGATCAATTGGTCGACTCCACCGCAGGTTTGGAGTTATTAAGCTTCCTTGACGCGTATTCTGGTTATCATCAAATATGGTTGAAGCGCGAAGATGAGATCAAGACAAGCTTCGTAACTCCTTCGGGAGTCTTCTGTTATGTAAGAATGCCCTTCGGCTTAAGAAATGTCAGGGCTACTTTTTCTAGGTTAGTTGCTAAGGCTCTAGGTCATCAATTAGGTCGCAATGTGGAGGCCTATATGGATGATATTGTAATAAAGAGTGCTTTAAAGCACCAACATAGCCTAGACTTAGCAGAAACATTCAATAGCCTTCGGGCATGTGGGATCCGTCTTAACCCCGAAAAATGTATCTTCGGAGCTAAGGCTGGAAAGTTGTTAGGGTATTTAGTTTCAAGCAGGGGAATTGAAGCTAGCCCTACTCAAATAACTGCGCTGCAAAAAATGGCTCCTCCGGAAAATTTAAAGCAAGTGCAAAAGCTGACTGGGCGTCTGGCAGCACTTAGCAGGTTTTTATCAAGGTCTGCGGAGAGAAGCTTGCCTATATTTAAAGCATTGAAGGGGTCTGAAGATTTTGCATGGACATCGGAGTGTCAGAAAAGCTTTGAAGATATTAAAGAGTATCTCAGTAATCTTGCTACACTCACGGTGCCTATTGCGGACGAAACCCTACTCCTTTACCTTGCAGCTACAGGTTCTGCTGTCAGTGCAGTCCTTGTCAGAGAAGTTGATTTCAATGGGAAGTTGGTCCAAAATCCTGTTTATTTTGTATCCGAAGCATTATCAGGAGCAAAGACAAGATACTCCGAACTTGAGAAGTTCGTTTATGCTCTGATAATGGCTTCGAGGAAATTAAGACATTATTTTTTGGCACACAATATAATTGTACCAACTTCATATCCTTTAGGAGATATGCTTCGAAGTAAGGATTCCACTGGAAGGATTGGAAAGTGGGCAGTTGAGCTAGCACCCTTCGGCATATCTTTCCTCGCAAGGACATCAATCAAATCGCAAGTCTTAGTAGATTTTGTAGCAGAATGGACTCCGCCTGTAAATTTGGTTCCGGAGAAGTCAAGCGACGGAGTTTGGACTGTTTACTCCGATGAGGCTTTCCAAGCATCCGGAGCAGGCATCGGAGCAGTATTAATTTCGCCTTCAGGGCAAAGAGCAATGTACTCCGCAAGACTCAACTTTAAGTCTACCAATAATATAGCGGAGTACGAAGGGATTTTATTGGGACTCCGAAAAGCACGTGCTCTAAGGGCTACAAGAATTATTATAAAGACAGATTCTCAGATAGTAGCAGGGCACGTAGATAAAAGTTTCCAGGTTCGGCATCCACAGCTTGCAAAGTACTTAGAAGAAATCCGTAAGATCGAAGCACACTTCAAGGGTATTTCCATTCGGAGTATACCAAGAGCAGAAAATGTGCAAGCGGACATCTTAGCAAAAGCTGCAGCCGGAGCTGTGGATGTACCAGAAGAAGCTTTCTATGAGGAGCTCAGTATACCTTCGGTGCCACAAATTCCCTCTGCAGAGATTCTTTGCATTCCTAGTACGGATTGGAAAAATTCAATCATGGAACTTTTACAGGGAGGAACAAATTTGCCCGAAGAGCCACAGTTGTCAAGATTAAAGCTTAGAGCTAGAAATTATCAAATAATCAATGGTATTTTATACAAGGCCGGAGTATGTTCCCCTCTACTCCGATGTATATCTCAAGCCAAAGGTCAATAAATTCTTCGAGAAATTCATGAAGGCCTTTGTGGTAGCCATTTAGCCCCGCGAGCTTTGGCAGGAAAAACACTTCGCTAGGGGCTTTACTGGCCTACAATAACAGCTGATGCGGAGAGCTTAGTCCGCACTTGTCAAGGATGCCAGTGGATGGGTCGACGAAGTCATCGCCCACCAACAGCTCTTCAAGTCATTGCTCCGGTATGGCCTATGGCCAGATGGGGTATGGATTTAATTGGACCCTTTCCAGTAGCCAAGGGAAATCTGAAGTTCGCGGTGGTAGCTATTGAATATTTTTCTAAGTGGGTGGAAGCAGAGCCCTTGACAGCTATCACTTCGAACAATGTACAGAAATTCTTTTGGAAGAACATCATTTGCCGGTTCGGAGTGCCTAGACAACTCACAGTTGATAATGGAACACAGTTCGATGCAGAACCCTTCAGGAAGTTTTGCGAAGATCTAGGCATTCAGTTATGTTTTGCTGCAGTGAGGCATCCTCAGTCTAATGGAGCCGTAGAACGAGCCAATGGAAATATTTTGTCAGGGCTAAATCGAAGGATAGTAGGATTAGCCAAGGGACTGTGGACCGAAGAGCTTCCGAAGATTTTGTGGTCCATTCGGACTACGCAAACAAGGTCCACAGGTTTTACTCCATTCAGACTACTATTCGGAGAGGAAGCTATGACTCCAACGGAGCTCAAAGGAGGATCGTTTCGCAGCACCGAACCGGAAATTGAAGAAGAAAGACAAGCTTCGTTAGATTTATCAGAAGAAACAAGACTTCGAGCTGTGGCAAATTTATCAAAGTATCATCAGCAAACGAAGGCTTGGTTTGACCCGAAGGTTAAGCTCAATGAACTAAGACCGGGTCATCTTGTTCTACGAAGCATTATAGCGCCAGGGAAGTTAGGAAATAAATGGGAAGGTCCATACCTAATTGTTCGTTCAGGACGCCCTGGCTCTTTCAAATTAGCTAATTTAGAAGGTGAAGAGTTAACACATACTTGGCATGCGGAGCACCTAAAGCGATACTTTGCATAAGGGCTCCTTGTAACTCACTTGTAATCATCTTCCAAATTAATAAAGCATATGATCCTGATAATGCCTTCCCCTCATAGACTTCCAGCTTCCGAGTGGACGCACTGGAACCGCGGGGTCGACCGAGAGGGAAGTGCCATGAAGCTGGGTTGTATTTTCGGACTTCGAACCATTGGTTCGAAGCTTCCGACGTGGGGGCTGACATAATCCTGGAGTCCAAGCCACCGGCTTGTAGGCATCCGTAAAAGAGCCCAAAACCACATCATACGGAGTCCAAGCCATTAGCTAGTAGACTTCCATAAAAAGAGCCGAAGGTGGCCAAAACCTGCGAAGTCCAAGCCATTGGCTGGTAGACTTCCGCAAAAAGAGCCGAAGGTGGCCAAAATATATGGAGTCCAAGCCATTGGCTGGTAGACATCCATAAAAAGAGTCTAAAGAGACCATTGCAAACTCCGAACCATTGGTTCGACAGAGATCGCAAAAAAAGAGCCGAAGGTGGCTAAAGAAAAACAGAGTTTGAGCCATGAGCTTCGAATGTCTGTTAGCATAGTCCCAAGTGACAAATTATCTAAGATACTAAGGTATCTTGAAAGTTATCTCAAATGATTTCTTTCAAAAAACAAAGGTACTAAGTTGCCATTCTTCCGACTACAAATAGTCGAAGACATTTTATAAGATTTTAAAAGATCTTTAAATTACAGAGGGGCTCCGAACCCCCAAAAAATTGTACTCCGAAGTTTTTTCTTTGCGCATCACCATCTTTGAATACACTTCGAAGTTGCTTATACCCAAAGAGGGGCTAGTAAATATGGAGACAATTTTAAATCGGTATTCATTATTCAAACAAATGTGTTTACAAATTACATCATGAAAAATCGGTATCTATACCAAGAAGGAATCGAAGACCTCTTCGGTCCCTAGAGCTAGGGGTGGAACGACTAGTTCCAGTGCCGGGAGTTCTAACAACTTTGCGTTTAACTCTTTTGCCCCCCTTCGAAGCTCTAAAATCCTTCTGTTCTTGTTGAAGCTCGGCCCAAGTTCGAAGTCGTTCGGGGCTTCTTTCCCAGCTTCCAAGTTCTTCAGGCTTTTTATTTTGAGTTTCATCTTCGTCTTCAGACCATATAACGTCTTCAGAGGACGAAGTGTTTAAGTTAACCTCTTTTTCTTCCTCTTTAATATAAGACAATATATCTTTGATTACTTCAGGCGCAATTACACCGGAGTCATCTCGAGGAATTAGAAATTGGGGACGTTTATAAGCTTTTAGAAGATCGAAGGTGGTCCATAATGAGCGAACTTCGTCGTTAAGGTCTAACACTTCGATATCTTCCATAAGAGGCAAAGCCTAAAAATATGGCAAACAAATTTTCATTGATGAATGTTTATAAGCATAAAGCTTTACATGGCCAAAAATCCTAAGGTATTTCTAAACCTGCGGGTTCGGAGGAGGCTGACTGCTCGAAGCTTGGGTCCGAACTTGCTTCTGGCGTTGGCCTTCGTCAATCCAAGCCTTGATCGCGGAACGACCTTCGGGTCTCCATGAAGTTTGGAAGGCTCGCCAGGCAGCAGCCACACCTTCGGAAGGTGTCAGAAGTCGCTCGTCGTCGAAGGTGATTGGGCCCCCTCCTGCGTCCGGAGTTATTGTTCGGCCCAGATCTTCGTATTAGCGAAGTAGGCCGACAGCAGCCACTTGTCCGGAGAGTTCTCCGTATCTAATGCCCGCTGTCTTCATCTGCTTCGCCACTCCTTGGATCCTTTTCAACCGGCGCAGAAGAGTGATGTTATCGTCAGAAGGAAGTATCCCAGTAGTACCGAAGTACTCCAGGACACCTAACAACTGACTCATAACTTCCACAGCCACCTTCTCAGACTTCAGCTTGTCTTCGTTCAACACGTCCTTCGTCGAAGTGACTTTGCCCAAAACCCCAGAAAGTCTAGCATTTTCAGTGGTCAAAATATTCTTTTGGTTTAGCAGCTGGCTAGCTTCCTCTTGGAGTCTGACAAGCTCGGACCCCGCGGTAGCGTGCTCCACCCGCAACTTTTCAACTTCTGCTCGAAGCACAATTCTTTCTGCTTCGAGCTCTTTATTCGCAGCCTCCAAACTTTGCCTAGCCCTTCGCTCTGTTGACACTATATTGTCCATTTGAGCCACTCGACTTTCAGAGATGTTAAGATTCCTTTGAAGGACATTATTTTCCTCTCGAAGACGAGCGATCTCTTCATCATTGCATATATTCGCAGCTCGGACCAAGACAGTTTGCTGCAAGAATAAAAAACTAAGGTAAATGTTTATTCGTAGATGAATTCTATGTTATTTCACAGTTGCTTCGTACCTGATAGGCTGCACGTTCTATAGCAGCATTAAGCTCTGTCCTATCCGCCTTGCTCAAAATGGCCACTAAATTGGTCTCCCCTATGTCACGGCTAGCTCGATCCAAAGGTTCGAGCAAAGTCCGAAGACAGTTGTTTGCCCTAAGAAAGGAGCCAGCAAGGGGAGCATACTTATTGCCTCTTGGTCATCTTCGTCCAGCAAAGGACCGGAGCATTGGCTTGTGGTCTTCGGAGCCACTGGAGACTGGCCCTCTCCGGAAGATTGGCTCTCGTCTGTTGAATCAGATGGAGTTGATCCAGAACTTGCAGCAGGGAGGGGCTCTATATGTCTTTTGCCTCTTCCAGGTCCCATTTGAGTAACTCTCTGGGCTGGCTCCGAAGTCGTCGAAGGTCCAGGAATTATTTCCTCTTGGCGGACCTCTTCCATAGGAATGGACTCTGTAAAAAAAAGAGTATTATACATTGTATAAATATACAAAATAAACATGAAAGAGTTATTCGAAGTCTACCTTCGACGTTTTGCAGAGGAGTCATCATCGGACTGTTCGGCAGATCGAAGGCTAGATCTTCATCCGAATCAACCGTTAAGTCTTGGACTGCAGGAGCATCATCCTGAGCAGTCCTCGTTGCCTCTTCGGGAATTGAAGCCATAGTGACTTCGACCCCACTTTCATTCACAGGAACTTTGTCCTGAGAAATATCTTCTTGAACTGCCGAAGTCCTTGGTTGCTCAGGATTATCTTGGGACTCCGGCACGTTTGCAGGTACTTCAGCTTGTGCAGTCCTTTGAGTTTCATCTTCTTCTATTAGACGCATAAGCAATCTCCCTTCATCCTCTTGGAAGTCAGAAACTGAAGCCCTTGAGCTTGAAGGTGCAGGATTCGAAGGTGCAAGATTTTTTGGCTTTCGAGCCACCTTCTTCACCGGAGTCTTCGTAGAGCTCGAAGTCCCAGCTTCGGCTTTCCTCTTCTTGGGTCCTTTCTCCGAAGGCACCCAATCCATCAAAGGGGGCGGAATGATTTCCAGCATTCCCCATACTCTGTTAAATCTCTCCCAACTCTCGACCAACTTGATTCTCCATTCTTTTTCAGTCGGAGTTGGAGCGCACAAAATCTTCTCCGAAGCCCTTATGATTTGCTCCAAAGTAACAGGGGCTGAAGAAGCTAAAAAATAAATCAAGTTAGTTTTTCTTCGAATGAATATGCATAATACATGTTGTCTTCGAAGTTACCTGCAGGGCTCGAAGTCAAGGTGATCTTTCGGAGACCGCCTTCCGAGTCCTCTTCGAAGATGATAGGCCAGTTGGCCATCAGTGGAGAGATTTGTAACCCGAGAAATTCTTCGGCTAAGTCTCGCATGCTCAACATTCGGCTGATCCTCTGAAGTAGGTTGAGGCGAGCTTCGAGCTGACCTTGTCCTGGATGCACTAAGGCTTCCTTCCGGAATTGGATTTCTTTCAGAGGTCCGGCCAGAGGATTGCTTGCCCCAACTTTGGCATAGAACCATCTCATGACCCAGTCTGTGTACCATCTTGCATTGATGGCCTTAGCAGGGAATTGAAGGGCATATTCATCCCGAAGCCTAAAATTGATGCTTCCGAAGGCTACCACTACTTTTTCACCTCCGGGACCTACGAAGGTTTTTGGCTGGCATGAGGCTCTGTGCAGCGCAGCGAAGATCTCTGCCCTCCCCTCACAACCTTCGGCTCTCAGTGCCCATTCGAAGATAGCCAGTCGAGCTACTACGTTCGGAGATAGTTGAGGAAGGGTGACATGGAATAAGTCAAGTACCTCCGCCAAGAAGTCCACTACGGGAAGGCCCAAGCCAACTTCGAAGAAGGCTTCGAAGACGACCACTTCTCCAGACCTTGGTGATGGGATGAGTTCTTTTCCGGGCTTGCGGATCATAACTCCGGTGCTAATCTTCCCTTCTACTACGATAGCCAGTGACTCCCTCTTGCAGGTAGAAGATCCCAGTTGGAAAGACTGGTCCAGGTACTTCGTTGATGGCGGGCAGAGACTTTGATCATCGACATTTTGGGGATTTCTCCCTCCTGCCGCCATGGATGTCATTGCCGATGCCGGAGGTGCCGTTGCCAACGCCACAGCCACTGCTGCTGCAGCCGCCTGCTACCGGGCCAAGGTCGATGGGGCTCCAGAACCCTTGGTCATCACCATTGCAGTTGCTGGCTTACTTTGGGGAAAATGGAGGCTAGAGCTCAAAGAACTCAAAGGGCTCAGAAGGTATTTGATTGCGAGAGAGCAGTGAAAAGGTAACCGGGTAAGTTCTAGGCCATCTATTTATAGCCTAGACTTTACATTTTTACCGTTAGTCCATGCCGTTTCGCATTCCTGCCTGTTACTTTTCTCCGAAATTAACGTTTTCTACAGTATCCGTTAGGAACAGAAGGCTAACGACTATTTCCTCTAAGTCTAAAAGACTTTTACACTTCCTGAGTCGGTTCTAAGATAGTTTGAAAGTAATTATCTTAAGATTGATTCGGAGTTTATATCTTCATACATTTCAGAGAGGAATTAAGATCTAATAACCCCTATGTCTGGTTATTTTTTCCTTCCGTATACTGCTCTCCTAACATTACAGGTTAAACGGAGAAGCGTATTCGAGGGGCTACTGTTGGGGGAAAATATCTCATCTTCGGGGTTATTGCCGCAACAGCATAAAAGCAGATAGTGGATTCGAAGGTTTTCAGACGTCCATCTTCGAAGATACCCTGAGTCAAGCTCGAAGTATGATGATAGACATTGGTTCGGAGTACATCTTCGAACCAAGGCTCTTCGAGATCTTTATTGCCAGCTAAGATGGAAGATTTATCTTTTATATTATTAGATTAGTCTTTTACCATTTTAGCCCTATCAAGGGTACCGAATAGTTTCCACTATGTCGGTTGTAACAGAGGGGTAAATAGGTCTTTTCCTTAATATTTGGGCCTATAAATACCCACATTTCATCCTGTAATAGGGACCGAATACAAGTTATTCAATACACACATTCGAACTATTCTAAGTTGTTATCCTTTCGGAGGCTTAGAACAGTTCTCTTCACAAACACTTCGTTTGTTAGTTTCTATTCTACAGAAACCTGTTAGCATAATCTTTTATGCCAACAGTCAACATCCTCTTTAGCTCATCTTCAGAACCTGCAAAACATGTGGAAATAGGAAAACAAAGACAAAAGAAAATAGAAGAAAGAAAATAAAAGTTTAACCCTAATGACCAAAAGCCAAACAGAAGCAAGAAAATGGTCATTATGGTTAACCAAAAGACTCAAAAACAAGTGCAATCTCAAAATTTTAAAATTACCAACAAGGAACTCCCCCTGAAATAAATCCGAGAGAAAGCTAAAAATGTACTCCAAAATTTCTCCCCCTTGTTGACAATTGGACTCATCAAGTGAGACTAAATGCACTCTAAAGAGACATAGACACAAACTCCCCCTGAAATGCAGCTCCCCCTCAAAATATGCCATGAATGCAGATGGAGTGCAGGTGGAGTGTTAAAAGCATGCTTCTTAGATACGATTGACTGCAATTACAACATCTAACTGGTATAGCAAAAGATATATTGTCTAAGATACATGACATGATCAGTGCAATAGATGATATCTAAAGAGAGTCATTAGCACGCATTTTTTGATTTTTGTAAACAAAAGCATCACCACATGTTCTAGTTGACAAGCAGAGTAACGCATGAGATGCAAAAGCTAACTAATATATACCAAGATAAGCATTGTCCAAAAAAAAGTGCTTCAGCAAACTTGTCATCTTTTTAAATTTTTCGGACTTTTTCTTTTTCTTTTTCATTTCTGCAAGGGGTTATTTGCATGTCAAACCTTATGCTAACTGACCAAGTCAAGCCTAGGCCAGAACTGGACCATCAGAAGCTTAAGACATTGGTCTTGGCATACATTACACCGTCCTAGTTCATACCAAAGTGCTATGGTAAGCAGTCTAGAACAATGCAATGCGACAAAGCAAACCCACCTAGATCTTTTCTGATAATCATAAAATGCATAAATTTTTCATTTTTATAACACATTTTTCACATTTAACGTATATAAATGTCCAAGTTGCATATCTGCATCTAAGTAAGGATCTAGCTACAAGACATGTAAAAGATAGCGAAAACATTCAGCCTACACATGCTACTTACTAGAAGCAATGGTGATCATTTTTCAATTTTAAAACATAAAAGCCCTGCATATGACAAATATCAGATATATCATGTAAACTGAAACAGAACATGATCATCGACAAGTAATCAAAAACATATACTAGCTAGAGAAAGTAAGGCAGATTAATCATATAACAGAAGCAAGCTCAAAATGTGACTGATGATTATGCATGATATGAACGCACACAAAAAGACTCAAAAAATAAAGAAGAAAAGAAAAACTGACTCAAAGTATCCTAAAAAGGATACACAACTCCCAAATCCCCTCGTAAACGCTCAAAAGTAGACTGATCTAGGGGTTTAGTAAAAATATCAGCCAACTGCTGATGGGTATCAACATAAAAAAGATCTCTGACTCCTTTCTCATATTGATCCCTCAGAAAGTGAAAGCGCACATCAATATGTTTGGTTTTGAAAGAAGACACGGGTTTTTCCCTACACTAATTGCACTGGTGCTATCACAAAACAAAGGAACTCTCGAAGGGAAGAACAACCCAAAATCCTGCAAAGTAGAAATCATGCAAACCAACTGAGAACAGCAGCTAGCAGCAGCTACATACTCAGCCTCAGTAGTAGAAAGCGCAACTCCAGGTTGTTTTCGAGAAGACCATGAAACAAGTAAAGAACCAAGAAGCTGGCAAGTACGGGAAGTCGACTTGCGATCCAGCCGACACCCACCAAAATCAGCGTCCGAAAAACCAGCTAAATCAAGAGACGATGATGCAGAATAATAAAGACCTAAATCAGGAGCATAAGTAAGATACCTGAAGATACGCTTCACAGCCTGCCGGTGAAATGCGCGTGGCGAAGACTGAAAACACGCACACACACCCACGATAAACTGAATGTCCGGTCTCATCGCAGTCAAGTATAGCAGCGATTCGATCATCCCTCGATACTCTCTCTCGTTTTCCTTGACGCCGTTCTCGTCCTTGTCCAGACATCCAGATGTACCCATTGGGGTCATCTATGGCTTTAGCTCTCCACCAAAGTCAAACTTCTTCAGCATATCCCGTGTGTACTTACCCTAGTGGATGAAGATGTCGTCTGTGGTCTGCTTGATCTGGAGCCCTAAAAAGTACTTGAGTTCTCCCTTGAGACTCATCTCAAACTCGCTATGCATCTACTCAGAAAACTTGGATACAAGCTCATTAGTAGAACCACCAAAGATAATATCGTCAACATAAATCTGAGCAACCAACAAGTCTGCGCCATCTCTAAGCAAGAAAAGAGTCTTGTCCACAGAACCCATCACAAACCTTTCTGCAACAAGAACTGCTTCAGGCGATCATACCAAGCCCCGGGGGCCTGCTTCAGACCATATAAAGCCTTCTACAACTTGTAAACATGTCGTGGAAATTTAGGCTTCTTGAAACCGGGGGGTTGCTTAACATAGACCTCCTTCTCTATATACCCGTTTAGAAAAGCACTCTTGACATCCATTTGATGAAGCTTAAAATCTTTAGAATAAGAAAAGGCCAAAAGAATACGAATGGACTCAAGGCGAGCAACAGGGGCGAAGGTCTCTTCAAAGTCAATACCTTCTTTTTGATAGAAACCCTATGCCACTAATCGAGCTTTGTTGCGCACCACAACACCATATTCTCCTTGTTTGTTCTTAAGCACCCACTTGGTGCCTATGGTGTTGCATCCAGGTGGCAGCTCAACTAGTGTCCAAACCCGATTGCGAACAAAGTTTTCAAGCTCTTCTTGCATGGCGTTTATCCAATTTGAATCGGAAAGAGCATGAGAAACATCTCGGGGCTCAAAACTAGCAACAAAAGCAGACTCAGCGAACATAGCAAGAGAACCAGCCGAGGAACGTAAGGATCTCAGCAAGGTCACCGATGATGAGCTCTGAAGGGTGATCACGCTGAACTGCTTGGGATCGTAGATGATCGGAAGTCACCTCACCAGTGTCAGCAACTGGCTCCTCTGGACTCGGCTGAGAAGTCATCTCACCGGAGTCAGCACCTGGCACCTCTGGACTCGGCTGAGGAGGATTGATCGAAGTAGAAGGAGTAATTCGATGTCCGTCCTCATCCTCTGTCGAAGTCTCAGAAGGTGTGGGGTCTGCAGGCGGTGCAGAGGGCCTACCCTCATCATTAGCAGGAGGGTCATCATCTTCCTCGAAGATGGACTCTCCAAGCTCATCATCTCCAAAAAGTTGAAAAGAAGGAGTCGAAGAGGGCAAAGACTGATCAAAGGAAACCTCACAAGTCTCGACAAGCATCTGGGAGTCTAGGTTCCAAACACGAAGCCTCGTGAATGCAAAGCATAACCAAGAAAGACTCCATCCCAGCAACGAGACTCAAACTTGTCCAAATGCCCTCCCTTCTTAAGCACAAAGCACTTGCATCCAAAAGCTCGCAAGTGACTCACCTTGCGCTGCCTGCCAAAATGCAACTCATATGACGTCTTACCTAAGTAAGCTGTAAGAATAATGCGGTTGGCCAAATAGCAAGCCATGTTCATGGATTCAGCCCAAAAGCACCTAGGAGTCCTATGCTCATCGAGCATCGTCCTGGAATCTCGAGCAGCGTGCGGTTCTTTCGTTCCACAACACCATTCTGGGGGGAGTGTAAGGGGCAGAGAACTGATGATCAAGACCCTGATCACTACAAAAACTGACGAATTGAGAGTTTTTAAACTCAGATCCATTGTCTAAACGAATTGCTCGCATCGGACCATTGTTCTCGTTCTTCAGCTTCAGAATTAGGTCATGAACATACTGAAAAGTCTCATCCTTAGACTCTAGAAAGTAAACCCACAAAAATCGAGAAAAATCATCAACTATTACAAGGGCGTACCACTTCCCACCGACTGAGCGTACTCGAGCTGGACCTACTATGTCCATGTACAACAGCTCTCCCGGGTACGAAGTCATCACCTGAGTCACAGGTGCATGAGAAGCGGCAACCATTTTCCCATGACGACAGGGATGATAGACTAGATCCTTTTCCATCTTAAGCTTAGGCAGTCCTCGGATAAGATCCATAGAACTCAATCTAACAAGTAGATCAAAGCTCAAATGGCCTAACGTTCTATGCCACTTCCATAGCCCAAAGGAGGATCCGGCCATCAAACAGCGAGAAGGGCCAGAAGAACTAGAGAAATCAATATGAAAAACCTTACCGAAAGGTAAGATCCAGCAGACTAAAGATCCTCTAGAATCAACAATAGAAGACATGCGCTTCTTAAAGCGCACTTCTAAACCATCCTCAAGCAGTTGTGAAACAGAAATTAGATTAAAGTTCAGATTTCCAACTAAAGCAACATTTTTCAAAGAGAAATAATCAGAAATACGAATCGACCCAATACCTTGTACCTTCCCTTGACCACTGTTCCCGAAAGTGATGTATTCCTTGGAGCTCGGGGGAGTGAGGCTGGAGAACTATCTGCGGTGTCCCATCATATGGCGAGAACATCCTGAATCCATGATCCATACGTCCTCCAGTCCTTGATCCTGCAAGATCAGTGGTCATGAGTGGGAGCAAATGGTCGACCACCAGGTCTAGCAAAAGTACTAAACCAGTGTCGAGCCATCTGCTGGTATGTAGGAAAGCAGAAGGAATCATATGAGTCTGGACCAAAACGCTGCTCAAAGCGCGGTCCTATGTTCTGCCTAAAATCACGGTCATGAGGTCCAAAACCATATCCATAACGATCTAGAACTCTGCCGAAACGGAAACCACCCTCCGGAGCACGGTCATGAAAACCATCTCCTCTACCACCACCTACACGATGTGGCCTGGCCTCTAGCCTCTCTCTACGTCGAGGAACTCTCTGTCTACCACCCTGCTGGTAGAACTGCTCCTGCCCACCTCGAGCTCTCTCTGCTCGCTCAACCCGCTTCCTCCTGAAGCAAAACTCCTCAAGATGCCCGTCTCTCTAGCAAAACTCACAGTGATAGGTAGGCATCTCGGGATGTTGTTGTGGCTTAGGATTCTTAGGCTTGGTGGTGTTGGGTGTAGCATCTTTTGTATGAGAGGGTCCAGGTAAAGAATCAAGAGAAGTGTGGAGAGTTTTAGGCTTTGGAACCCAGATCTGCTTCTTAGGTGGAGCTTTAGGTTGTTCTTGGATCACTCTATCCTTGGGCTGACTATCCTTAAAGGACTCAGTGGAGTGAGTCTTGGGATATCTCTGTTCGGGAGTCATCTTACTCCACTCCACTGCTTGGCTAATGGCACTCTCAAAATCAGCCTTGGTATAGGTGTAACCTACCCCAAACCCATCTTGTCTCTTGAACTACTAGATCATCATGCCGAGATGTGGCTCTCTAGCACTAATCCAACTCAGGATTTGATGGGCATCTTGTGGAATTTTTCTTCAGGAGGAAGCGGGTTGAGAGAGCAGAGAGAGCTCGCGGTGGCCAGGAGCAGTTCTACCAGCAGAGTGGTAGACTGAAAGTTCCTCGACGCGGGGAGAGGCTTGAGGCCAGGCCACATTGTGTAGGTGGTGGTAGAGGAGACAACTTTCATGCTCGTGCTCTAGATGTTGGTGTTCGTTCCGGCAGAGCTCCAAGCCATTTTGGTTACAGTCCTTGACCGTGCGGCCGAGGTTTTAGGCAGAACCGTGGACCGCGCTTTGAGCCACGTTTTGGTCCAAACTCTTATGATGATTTCTGCTTTCCGTCTTTTGAGCAGATGGCTCGACACTGGTTTAGTTCGTTTGCTAAACCTGGTGCTGGACCATTTGCTCCCCCTTACAACCACTGATTGTGCAGGATCGGTGACTGGAGGACGTTTGGATCATGGACTCAGGATGCTCTCGCCACATGACGGGACATCGCATATGGTTCTCCAGTCTCTCTCACCCGAGCTCCAAGGAATACATCACCTTCAGGAACAGTGGTCAAGGGAAGGTACACGACATTGGCTCAATTCGTATCTCTGACCATTTCTCTTTGAAGAACATTGCTTTGGATGGAAATTTGAACTTCAATTTGATTTTTGTTTCGCAACTTCTTGAGGATGGTTTGGAGGTTCGTTTTAAGAAGGGCAGTTCTTCTGTGGTTGATTCTAGAGGGTCTTTGATTTGCCAGATCTTACCTTTTGGTAAGGTTTTTCGGATTGACTTCTCTAGTTCTTTTGACCCTTCTCAATGTTTGATTGTTGGATCCTCATCTGAGCTCTGGAAGTGGCATAGGAGGTTGGGCCATTTGAGTTTTGATCTGCTAGTCAGGTTGAGCTCTATGGACCTCATCCGAGGATTGCCCAAGCTTAAGATGGAGAAGGATCTAGTTTGCCATCCTTTTCGTCACGGGAAAATGGTTGCCACTTCTCACACACCTGTGACTCAGGTGATGACTTCGTATTCGGGCGAGCTGTTACACATGGATACTGTTGGTCCAGCTCGGGTATGCTCAGTTGGTGGGAAGTGGTACGCACTTGTGATTGTTGACGATTTTTCTCGATTCTCGTGGGTTTTCTTCCTGGAGTCTAAGGATGAGACTTTTCATTTTGTTCATGACCTGATTTTGAAGCTGAAGAATGAGAACAATGGTCGGATGCGAGCAATTCGCTTTGACAACGGCTCTGAGTTCAAGAACTCTCAGTTCGTCAGCTTCTGTAGTGATCAGGGTCTTGACCATTAGTTTTCTGCTCCTTACACACCCCCACAGAATGGCATTGTGGAACGAAAGAACCACACGCTAGTCGAGATAGCCAGGACGATGCTCGATGAGCACAGGACTCCTAGGCGTTTTTGGGCTGAAGCCATGAACATGACTTGCTATCTGGCCAACCGTATTTTTCTTAGAGCATACCTAGGTAAGACTTCATATGAGTTGCGGTTTGGTAGACAGCCCAAGGTGAGCCACTTGCGAGCGTTTGGCTACAAGTGCTTTGTGCTCAAGAAGGGAGGGCATTTGGACAAGTTTGAGTCTCGTTGCTGGGATGGAGTTTTTCTTGGCTATGCTTTGCATTCTTGAGGCTTCCGTGTTTGGAACCTCGAATCCTAGCAGCTTGTCGAGACTTGTGAGGTTTCTTTTGATGAGTCCTTTCCTTCTTTGACTCCTTCTTTTGAGCTTTCTGGTGATGGTGAGCTCGAAGAGTCCATCTTCGAGGAAGATGATGATGCTCCAACTGTTGATGAGGGTGGGCCTTCTGCACTGCCTGCAGAACCCACACCTTCTGAGACTTTGACTGAGGACTAGGGCAGACCTCTGATCACTTCTTCCACTTCGATCGAGTCTCCTCAATCGAGTCCAGAGGTGCCAGCTACTGACTCTGGTGAGGTGACTTCAGATCACCAGGGATCCCGAGCACTTCAGCGTGATCGCCCCTTAGAGCTCATCATCGGTGATTTGTCTGAAAGGACTTTGCGATCTTCTATTGACTCTCTTGTTGTGTTTGCTGAATCTGCTTTTGTTGCATCTTTTGAGCCCAGAGACGTTTCTCATGCTCTTTCTGACTCGAATTGGATTAATGCTATGCAAGAAGAGCTTGAGAATTTTGTCCGCAATCGGGTTTAGACATTGGTTGAGCTGCCACCTAGATGCAACCCCATAGGCACCAAGTCGGTGTTCAAGAACAAGCAAGGTAAAGATGGGGTTGTGGTGCGCAACAAAGCTCGACTGGTTGCCTAGGGTTTTGCCGGAAGGAAGGTATTGACTTTGAAGAAAATTTCGCCCCTATTGCCCGTCTTGAGTCCATTCACATTCTCTTAGCTTTTGCCGCCTCGAAGGGTTTTAAGCTTTTTTAAATGGATGTCAAGAGTGCTTTTCTGAACGGGTACATAGAGGAGGAGGTTTATGTTAGGCAGCCTCCCGGTTTTGAGAACCCAAAGTTTCCTCGACATGTTTTTAAGCTGCAAAAAGATTTATACAGTCTGAAGTAAGCCCCCAGGGCTTGGTATGACCGGTTAAAGCAGTTTTTGTTGGGGAAGGGCTTTGTGATGGGTTCTGTGGATAAAACTCTTTTCTTGCTCAGAGATGCTTCAGATTTCTTAGTCGCCCAGATTTACGTGGATGATATTATCTTTGGCGATACTACTGATGCTCTTGTGTCCAAGTTTTCTGAGCAGATGCACAATGAGTTTGAGATGAGCCTCATGGGTGAGCTCAAGTACTTCCTAGGGCTCCAGATCAAGCAGACAAGGACAACACTTTCATCCTCCAGGGTAAGTACACTCGGGACATGTTGAAGAATTCGACTTTGGTGGAAAGCTGAAGCCTCAGATGACCCCAATGGGAACATCTGGGGGCATGGACAAGGACGAGAGCGGCATCAAGGTCAACGAGAGAGAGTTTCGAGGGATGATTGGTTCGCTGCTGTACTTGACAGCGATGGGGCCAGACATACAGTTCACCGTGGGACTATGCGCACGCTTTCAGTCTTCACCACGCGCGTCTCATCGGCAGGCTATCAAGCGCATTTTCAGGTATCTCACCTATGCGCCTGATCTTGGTCTTTATTATTCAGCATTGTCATCTCTTGATTTATCTGGGTTTTCGGACGCTGACTTTGGTGGGTGCCGGTTGGATCGCAAGTCGACTTCCGGTACTTGCCAGTTTCTTGGTTCGTCTCTTGTTTCTTGGTCTTCTTGAAAGCAATCTGGAGTTGCTCTTTCGACCACTGAGGCTGAGTATGTAGCTACTGCTAGCTGCTGCTCACAGTTGGTTTGGATGATTTCCACGTTGCGAGACTTTGGGTTGTTCTTTCCTACCAGAGTTCCTCTGTTTTGCGACAGCACCAGTGCTATTAGTGTAGGGAAAAACCCTTGTCTCCATTCAAAAACCAAACACATTGATGTGCGCTTTCACTTTCTGCGAGATCAATATGAGAAAGGTGTCATTGACCTTGTTCATGTTGATACCCATCATCAGTTGGCTGACATTTTCACCAAACCCCTAGTTCAGTCTACCTTTGAGCATTTACGAGGGGATTTGGGTGTTGTGTATCCTTTTAGGATATTTTGAGTCAGTTTTTCTTTCTTCTTTACACTTTTATTGAATCTTTCTATGTGTGTTCATATCATATATACTCACATATCACACTTTGAGCTTGCTTCTGTTATATGATTGATCTGCCTTACTTATTCTAGTTGGTACATGCTTTTGATTACTTGTCGATGATCATGCTTTGCTTCAGTTCACATGATATGTCTGATATCTGTCATATGCATGGATTTTATGCTTTAAAATTGAAAAATGATCACCATTGTTTCTGGTAACTAGCATGTGTAGGCTGAATGCTTTTGCTATCTATTACATGCCTTGTAGCTAGTTCCCTACTTAGATGCAGATATGCAACTTGGACATCTATATGCTTTAAACATGGAAAATGTGCTATAAAAATGATAAAAATTAAAAATGAATGAAAATTCCATGCCTTTTTATGCTTGAGTTGAAAAGATCCAGGTGGGTTTGCTTTGTCGCATTGCATTGTTCTGGACTGCTTACCATAGCACTTTGGTATGAACTAGGACATTGTAGTGTATGCCAAGACCAATGTCTTAAGCTTCTGATGTTCCAGTTCTGGCCTAGGCTTGACTTGGTTGGTTAGCATAAGGTTTGACATGCAAATAACCCCTGGCAAAAATGAAAAAGGAAAATGAAAAAGCTTGAAAATTAAAAGATAACAAGTTTGCTGAAGCACTTTGTTTTGGACAATGCTTATCTTGGTAGATATCAGTTAGCGTTTGTATCTCATGCTTTACCTTGCTTGTCAACTGGAAAATGTGGTGATGCTTTTGTTTGCAAAAATTGAAAAATGTGTGCTAATGACTTTCTTTAGATATCATCTGTTGCACTGACCATGCCATGAGTCTTAGACAATATGTCTTTTGCTATACTTGTTAGATATTGTAATTGCAGTCAATCATATCTGAGAAACATGCTTTCTACACTCCACCTGCACCCCAGTTGCATTCATTGCATATTTTGAGGGGGAGTTGCATTCCACGGGGAGTTTGTGTCTCTTTAGAGTGCATTTAGTCTCATTTGATGAGTCCAATTGTCAACAAGGGGGAGAAATTTTGGGAGAAGAGTTTAAGGGGGAGTCTTGGCTTTCCCTGGGATTTGTTTCAGGGGGAGTTTTTGTCCCGTTATTCCTTACTCTTTGGATATCCTTGTTGATAATTCTGATATTGCATTCGTTTTGAGCTTTTATTTTTGGTTAACCATAATGACCACTTTCTTGCTTTTGTTTGGCTTTCGGTCATTAGGGTTAAACTTTTACTTTATTTTCTTCTTCTCTATTTTCTTGTGCTTTGTTTTCGTGTTTCCACATGGGTTCGCAGGTAATGGAGAGTTGAAGAAGAGAAGTGTTGACAATGCACTCATCAAGGGGGAGAGTGAGGTGCCATGCTGAAGAGTGTGGGCCTCATGGCTCCAGATGTGATGAGTCATTGTCAACGGAAGTCAAAGAGGACATGAAGAGAGGAGAAGACTTGCTGCGTCTGGGCCACGTGTGAGTCAGGTACACGGGCAGGGAGCGACTGTCGGGCAGAGGGGCCACGAAGTCGGGCTGGCCCAATCTGGGTACATGGGCTAGAAGCAGCAGAGGATCCACTAGGCTATTGACCAGGATTGACTCAGGTACACGGGCGGCAAGCGATTGCTGGGCTGAGAGAGCTGCGGAATCGGGCTAGCCCAATCCGGGTACCTGGTGCAAAGTCGGTGGACGCTTTGTCAGTTTTGGCGCAAAACTGACGACCACTGATCTCGGATCGGACCTGAGAAACTAAGGGTTGGTTTTGGAGTCTGTGATGAGTGATTGACAAATTTTATCCTATAATTCGAAGGGGTCCCTCCGAAGGGGTTCGGAGGTTGTTTCACCAAAGGGTTCGGTGGGCTCTGTTTGCTGCAGCTGTTTCAGCGGAGTGTGCCTGTCGGAGGGGTCCGACAGTACACGATGACTTGGTCGTACCGAAGGTCTCGATACTTTGGGCGGTACAGCAGAGTGTGTATCGGAGGTTGCTACCCAGAGAGGTCTCCGGGGTACTGGATACACTTGTCTGTTTGTCTGTGGTGCGTAGGTGACTTCGGAGGCGACAGACGGTTCGTAGCAAGTGAACCTGGGTCAAGCGGGAGGCTTGATGCCAGGGGAGCAGGGAGCTCCGTCACAAAGTGTTGGACCGGAAATGGCGACCAGAGGGGGGGTGAATGGGAGCTTTTTAAAATTCCAGGCTAAAAATAGCCTTATGTTTTAATTCAGTCTACTGCGGAACAGGCTTCGAACACACCCTTCGATGTTCTGGTTCGGAGGTATTTCACAACCCCGAAAGATCAACTCTGCTAAGTCAGTGCAGTATCCGCACACAGGGTGCTTCGAGCAGGCTTCGCACTTCACCCTTCGCAAGAGTGGACAACCCTCTGAGGACTTCGATCAAGTACTCAACAACAGCAACTGGTGCTGGGCTTCGTACTACGAAGGTCTAAATGCACACTTTATAGACTTCGCTAAGGGCTACGACACGGGAAGGAAAATGGGCTTCGATCAGTGCTTCGCTAGTAATCAGCGAGGTCTAGCCTCCAGTTACACAGAGCGAACGCACACTGAAAAGCACACTTCGCACAAACACACAACGCCCAAACAGGCTTCGATCAAAGCATTCAGCGAGGTGTGCAAACAAGCTCAAGCTTATAATGAACACAGACATAGGGCTTCGCTGCTTGAACAAGGAACACCAAAAATGAACTCACTGGATGAATACAAAGTATGTGGAGGCTAGTACAGGAGCTCAACAGTAAATGCTCAAAGTGTTAAATGTTACCTACCCAGCCCCACTATTTATAGCCACTATTCACCAAAGTGAATTGACTACTTTACCCCTAGGGTTTACACTGGTTTTGTCTCTACAGAACAGAGGGGTACAAAAGGTAGTCAACTTTATTTGGAGGCTTCTCTGTTAGCTTTGCAGAGGGGACGGCGTCAGCTTTTTGCAGAGCAGACATTGTCAGCCTTTATAGTCTTTGACTTTTCTCAAGCCCCCCTTCACACGCGAGGGGTGCGGTAGCTTCGGTGAGAAGCCTTGAGGCTGATGGCCTTCGCTTCACCGTCAGTCCGTGTACCGAAGCCTTGCATGGCCGAAGTACCACAAGTCATCCTCACTCCAGAGCCAGCCTTGCTCCGAAGCCTGCTTCACTCTGAAGCCCCCCTTCGCAGTACCACCCTTCGAAGTCCCTCCTTCATCCAAGGCCTCCGCATGAAGCATTCCATGAGCACTTCATCGCAGTGCCTCTCCCCAAGCACACTCCTCGACAAGCCTCACCCGGACCAAGCCTTCGATGCACCTCGACTTCTGAGACCTTCGTCGGGTACCTTCGAGTGTCTCCATCCGGAGCACACTTCGAACACCTTGCCTCTGCTGAGGACTTGATCCACCATACTCCGAAGTATCTCCATCCGGAGTGCCCTTCGAAGTGCCTCGCCTCCGAGGACTTTGTCTCGGAGTACCTTCACCCGGAGCCACGCTCCGCACTTACTGACTTCTCCTGGTGCACCTCGACCCGAGGTCCGACCTAGAACCCTTCGCAGCCATCGTGATGGAGCTCCCTGCTCCCCTGGCATTAAGCCTCCCGCTTGACCCAGGTTCACCTGCTACGAACCGTTTGTCACCTCCGAAGTCCCCTGCGAACCACAGATAAACAGACAAGTGTTTCCAGTACTCCGGAGACCTCTCCGGGTTAACAACCTTCGGCACACACTCTGGTGTACCTCCCAAAGAACCGAGACCTTCGGTACAACCCAGTCATTGTGTACTGTCGGACCCCTCCGACAGGCACACTCCGCTGCAACAGCTGCAGCAACCAAACCAACCTCCGAACACCTTCGGAGATCCAGCCTCCGAACCCCTTCGGAGGTACCCCTTCGAAACAGATGTTAAACACAGTCAATCACTCATCACAGACTCTGAAACCAACTCTTGGTTTCTCAATCTCCCCCTTGATGAGTGCATTGACAACCAAATTCAAGTTTAAGAAAATTTGAAAAAGTTCAGCACACAAGTGACCATAAAAACTCAGGAATGAGCCAAAACATGTCACTTGATAAAAGAATTTTCCTCCTCCTTTTCAAAAGAGTAAAAGCCCCTTCGGCAAATCTCCCCTTTGCAAGATAAAAACTCCCCCTGAGTTATTTTACCTCCTTGGTGCAGAGAACTCAAAAATTTCTCCCCCTTTGGCAATGCAAGCATCAAGGAGCATTCAAAAGATGCTAAGCTTCGAAAGGAGCAGAATTGCAAAGACATATAGAGCAAAAATATGCCAACATTAATACCAATTTTTCATGTGCTCAGCTCAATTTAACACTCTCTAAAAACATGATGACAGCATGTGATTTTATCATTTTGAAATAAAAGCATCATCACTCAATCAAGGTAACTAGACAAGTGAAAGCAGGGACGGCGTAAAGCTAGTCAATCTCTACTTAAGACAGACAAGTCCAGTTCAAATGGAGCATTTAAAAGCAAACTTGATGATCAATGAATGTTATTGTTCTTTTCATAATGCAGGGGTTATTTGTTTATCTACATTATACTTTCCAATCAAGCCAAGCCTAGACATGAAAGCCATTAGAAGCTTAAGGCGGTGATTTTGGCATACACTACACTATCCTAGTTCAGACCAATGTGCAATGGTAAGCAGTCTAGAATAGGGTAGTGCGACAAACAAACCCACTTGGATCTTTCCGCTTTGAAGCGTGCAAGTCATGGATTTTTGGAATTTGAATTAAGTGAGCGAATTGTTTAGCACTTTATGAATATCCATGAGTAAGTTACACAATTTGTCAAGTTGCAATGTTTAGCATCCAGAGAAAAGGAGTCTTGCTATCAAGCAGATAAAAGATAGCTAAAGCAGTCCCGCCTAAACATGCTAGATTCCAGACTAAGCAGTGAGCATGATTTGATTTTGGAAAGAAACATCATGCACAAAAATGTCCAGACATATTAAAAGGAGCTGAGCTTTCATGATTACATGAATTAAAATTAGGCATATAAGTGCACGATATGTAAATGCAATTTCACACACAGTGAGCATATGCAAGTCAATCAAAAACCGCTCCGCCTCACAAAATGCCGTAAGGGTGACAAACACCAAGTTCCCCACGCAAATAGGCAAAACGAGTAGCATCGAGGGGTTTTGTGAAAATATTGGCTAGCTGGTGTTGGGTATCAACATATTGAAGTTCAATATCACCCTTCTCATTATGATCTCTGAGAAAATGATATCGCACATCAATGTGTTTGGTTCTGGAATGTTGAACCGGGTTGTTTGCAATACAAATAACGCTAGTGTTATCACTGAAAAGTGGAACACTCTTATAATCTAACCCAAAATCCCGCAAAGTGGAAATCATCCACAAAATCTGATAGCAACAGCTAGCTGCAGCAACATATTCGGCCTCAGCCGTCGATTGCGCAACACTAGACTGTTTGCGGGAAGACCAGCAAACCAGAGAAGTACCCAGAAAATGACAAGTACCAGAGGTACTTTTCCTATCAATCCTACACCCAGCAAAGTCCGCATCGGAATAACCTCGAATACACAAAGAGGAAGACACTGAATACCATATGCCGAATTCAAGGGTATGTTTGAGATACCTTAGAATGCGTTTAACGCTTAGCGGTGCGAAGCTCGTGGTGAAGCCTGAAAACGAGCGCACAGACACACTGCGAAGTGTATGTCCGGCCTCGTAGCAGTCAAGTAGAGGAGGGAGCCGATCATGCTTCGGAACTCCTTCTGATCTATGGCTTCTCCATCCTCGTTAGGATCCAATGCTACAGATGTAGCCATTGGAGTGGCAAGAGGCTTCGCATCAGCCATGTCGAATTTCTTGAGCAGGTCCTTGGTGTACTTCGTCTGGTGGATGAAGGTACCCTGTTTGCTTGGCTTGATTTGCAAACCAATGAAAAATGTGAGTTCGCCCATCATGGACATCTCAAACTCCCTGCTCATGGCATCTGCAAACTCGGCAACCAAAGCATGAGATGAGCCACCAAAGATGATATCATCCACATAAATCTGTACTAGAAGGAAATCTTTGCCATGCTTGAGAGTGAACAGGGTTTTATCAACAGATCCCATCAAATACCCCCGCTCAAGTAGAAAAGACTTAAGTCTATCATACCATGTCCGAGGGGCCTGCTTGAGTCCATAAAGAGCCTTATGAAGTTTAAGGACTTTATGTGGGTATTTGGGGTTTTCAAAACCAGGGGGTTGTTTTACATAAACATCTTCACCAATGAAACCATTAAGAAAAGCACTTTTGACATCCATTTGATAGAGTTTGAATCCCAGGGATGTCGCAAAGGCAAGCAAGATCCTAATGGCCTCAAGACGAGCAACAGGTGCAAAAGTTTCAGTAAAATCAACCCCTTTTAATTGAGAATAACCCTGAGCCACAAGTCTAGCCTTGTTTCTAACTATAGTCCCATCCTCCCCTTGTTTATTTTTTAAAATCCATTTTGTTCCAATGAAATGAACATTTGGTGGAGGATCAACTAAAGTCCAGACTTGGTTTCTCTCAAAATTTTCAAGTTCCTCATGCATGGCATTGATCCAACTAGAGTCAGAAAGTGCATGACTAACATCTAAGGGCTCAAAAGAAGCCACAAAAGCGGAATCAATGAAATGAGCATGAGAACGTGTTACCCTTTGATCAAGCTCACCAATGATCTGCTCGGGAGGATGCATCCTTTGAACATGGTGTGGAGCCTCGCGGCGAGATGCAGTCTCCCCCTCAACTTGTGCGTTGGAGTGGTCCAAGATGACCGATGTCAAGGTAGTTGCTTCGGGACCTTGTGCCGAAGTGGTCGAAGCGGGGTTGGCTTCGGGGGTTGATGTCGAGGGTAGTAGGGGTTCATCCTCGAAATCTCCGGGATCTTCTTCTTCGAAGATAGTCTGTTCCATATCGTGTTCATTTGCATGTTCAAGAGCAGAACTAACAAAGGGGGTTGATTCATCAAAAGTCACATCACCTGACTCGATGACAGTGTTAGTCTCCAAATTATAAACACGATAAGAATGACCATGTGTAGTGTAACCCAAAAAGATCTCGTTAGAAGAACGCGACTCAAATTTATCCAAATTACCACGTTTTAGGATAAAGCAACGACAGCCAAAAACTCGAAGATGAGTAACCTTGGGCTGTCTCCCAAAACGTAGCTCATAAGATATCAAATTCAAAATTGAGCGCAAGAAGATTCTGTTTGAGATGTAACAAGCAGTGTTCATGGCCTCAGCCCAGAATTTTCTAGGAGTCCTGTGCTCATCGAGCATCGTCCTAGCCATCTAAACCAAAGTGCGGTTCTTCCTCTCAACAACACCATTTTGTTGAGGAACCCGCGGAGCAGAGAATTGATGTTCTAAGCCATGCTCCAAGCAAAAGTCAACAAAGAGACTGTTCTTGAACTCAGTGCCATTATCACTTCGAATGAATTTCAATGCACCAGGGAGTTCAGTGAAAAGTCTCAAAGCCAAGCTCCGAAAGTGTGAAAACACTTCATCCTTGCTGGCAAGAAAGAAGACCCAAGAGTAGCGAGAGAAATCGTCGACAATTACTAATACATACCATTTGCCCCCTAGAGAACTAACCCGAGAAGGACCTACAGTGTCCATGTGGAGAAGTTCTCTCGGTTGTTTAGTCATCACTGTGGTGACTAGCGAATGCGAAGCAGCAATCATTTTTCCATGTCGACAAGGAGCGCAAACTAAATTCTTCTCAAACTTGAGCTTGGGCAATCCTCGGATCAGACCTAGGGTGCTCAGACGAGCGAGCAACTCAAAGCTCATATGCCCTAGTCTCCTATGCCACTTCCAAAGCTCAGAAGTCGAATGTGCAACAAGACAATGAGAAGAACCAGAAGACTCAGAGAAATCAGCTCCAAAAACTCTCCCAACTCTAAAAATCTTACACACCACAACGCCATCAGAATTGAGTACTTGCGAAGTATCGCGATGAAATCGCACTTCGAAGCCCTTATCAAGCAACTGAGATACTGAAAGCAAATTGTATCCCAGGTTTTCAACCAAAGCAACATCTTTGAGAGTGAAATTCGAGTTGATTCTTACCACACCTTTACCTTTCACTCTACTCCTTCAATTGTTGCCGAAGGTGATATGTTCCCTTTGCTTGGTTGTGGTGAGGCTGGAGAACCATGCTGCATCTCCGGTCATATGGCGCAAACAACCAGAGTCCATGATCCATGTGCCCTCCAAGCCTCGGTCTGTCGCCTACACATGATGAGAGAATCTCGATCGCTCAGTGCTGGGGTGAGTGAAAATATGACGAGGCATCCAGCACTGAGTGACACGAGTAGTAGGCACAGTAAAAGCAGACTGTCTACGCACATGATAATCGGAATGATGCAAAGTGCGAGGTCTACCTACATGCTGTGATCGAACAACATGACGAGGTCTCCTACTCCGACGAGGTACAAAGCTACTCGCCCGGGGTCTACCACCATATGGAACATGGTGAACACCTCGAGGAGCAAAACCTCTCTGAGAAGCATGAGGAGCCTCAAAGACAGGACGATAGTACAACTCAGACTCATGCATACCTAAAGATGGGTAATGCATGTCCTGGTAACTCATCGCCTGAGAGCGTCGCTCATCCTTGATGCGACGAAAACAGAACCCAACCAAATGACCCGCCCGCTGACAATAGGAACAATGAAAAACTCTCCTAGGGGCACTCTCATGGGTCTTAGGAGCAACTCTCACAGCCTCCTTGGGCTTCTGCTGAGTGGTTTTCTTGGGAGTGATTTTCTTGGCAGGAGGAGAGGTTTTCTTTTGAGTTCGGGTAGGCTTTTTGGCTGATGGAGTGTCTAACAAAGCTCTCTCTTTCTCTAGGGTAGTGGGAGAGGTAAAAACAGTTTTGTTTCCTCTATCTGAAGGAATCCTCTCAAAACCCAAACCTAGAGCTGACCCTGCTCTGTCAGCACACATCTTGGTCTTGGCCAAGAGCAAATCCATCCTACCCTTTCCCTCAGTGCATTTATTAACCACAGAAAGAAGGTACTCATTCTCGGTCATAAGGTTTTCAGCTCGCTCTCTAACAATGCCTAGCTGGTCCTTAAGGGTAATGCATGTGTCACAAACAGGCTGCACATCCTTAGAACTACCGGCCCTCTCCAATCTAGCCTCTAAATCATGAACATGTATATCACGTAAATTAATGCTCTCGCGTAATAAAGAACAGTTCATGCATTCAATAATATCATGAGGTCTAGAATCCACCACCAAAAGCTGCTTCTGTGCAGTCTCAAGCTCAGATAGAGTTTGAGCATGTACAGAATGCAACTGAGCAAGCTCACCCATGACAACAGTACAAGATTCACATTCAACATCATTAATTTTAGACTTAAGCATGGCATACTCAGTAGAAACAGATTCTAACCTAAGTCTAAGGTCTTTTCTTTCTCTAGTGGCTTGCACAAGTAATCTATCCTGACCAAGAACTACTTCATTCAGCTCATCTAATTTTATTGAAAGCTGGTCATAGGATAGTGGTACCTCAGATGAGTCAAGCTCATCGCCGCTGTGATCACTGTCGGCCATGAAGCAAAGGCTGGTGAAATCTCGTCCCTTCTTGTCCTTCTTGTCCTCCTTCCTTGGGGATTCCTCCTCCTCACAGCTTGACTCCTCAGTTGAGGAAGTGTCGATGTCGCTGAGAGCAGCAACAAATGCTCTGGAAACGGCTTTGGCTACTCTCTTAGCGACCTTGTCGCGCTTGCCCTTCACAAAAGGCTTCCTCTCCTTTTTGTGGTATTTAAGGCGCTCACTCTCCTCTCTCTTCTTGAGCTTAGGGCAATTGGCCTTGATATGAGAAGTGTCACCACATTCAAAGCAACCACTAAAACCTCTTCTCCTCTGATCCCGTCTTTCATGATGAAAACGGGTGAACCTTCTGGCAATGAGAGCAAGCTCATTATCATCCAGAGTGTCCACCTGCTCTTTTGTGACGGAGACCAGGGAGGACAAAGCAAAACCATCTGCAAGAACACAAGTACCAGATGTGCTCGGTTCTGCAGTGGTGCCACGGCTAGTGCTTGAAACCAATGCCAATGGCTGTGGCAAGGAGTTCCTATGCACTGCAAGAGATGCCTTGGCAATCTCTGTGGACTTCAGCTTGCTGAAGAGCTCATCACAGGTCAATGTGTCATAACCTGCAGACTCCTCAATGTTGGATATCTTTACTTCCCATATGCTACGGTCAAGAGCATAGAGAAGCTTGATAGCCCTATCATGATCATTGTAAGCAAGCGTCCCGTTGGACCGCAAGTTACTCACTAACCCATCAAAGCGAGAAAACATGGCATCTATAGATTCACCAGGTGCCTGCACAAACAGCTGATACTGTTGATTGTATGTGCTTTGGCGCCTAGCCTTGATCTGTGACAGCCCTCATGAAAAATAGTGAGAGTGGTCCAAATTTCCCTAGCAGTCCTAAGGTGTTGCACCCTATCAAACTCACTCCAGCTCAAACCAATGAACCGTATATTCCTAGCCTTGGAGTTGGCATTATACCGATCTTTCTCTGTTTGAGAGGTGCGAGTCTCAGGGATGGAGTATTGTGAGTCCATAATCTCCCAAATTGCATTTCCTTGGCTTAGCAAGTAAGCCTCCATGCGCACCTTCCAGTATGCAAAATCAGTCCCATCGAACAGAGGAATTTTACTAACTCTGTCCATGTCGCCAACATATCACAAAACCGGTTAAGGTCAACTGGTGATCTTAACCTGCTCTGATACCAATTGTTGGACCGGAAACGGGGACTAGAGGGGGGTGAATGGGAGCTTTTTAAAATTCTAGGCTAAAAATAGCCTTCTGTTTTAATTCAGTCTACTGCAGAATAGGCTTCGAACACACCCTTCGACGTTCTGGTTCGGAGGTATTTCACAGCTCCGAAAACAGGCTTCGCAAGGACCAAAAGTTCGAGGCTAAGGAGACTTCGCTCCACCCACAACCCCAAAAGATCAACTCTGCTAAGTCAGTGCAGGCTCCGCACACAGGGTTCTTCGAGCAGGCTTCGCACTTCCCCTTCGCAAGAGTGGACAACCCTCTGAGGACTTCGATCAAGTACTCAGCAACAGCAACTGGTGCTGGGCTTCATACTACGAAGGTCTAAATGCACACTTTATAGACTTCGCTAAGGGCTACGACACGGGAAGGAAAACGGGCTTCGATCAGTGCTTCGCTAGTAATCAGCGAGGTCTAGCCTCCAGTTACACAGAGCGAACGCACACTGAAAAGCACACTTCGCACAAACACACAACGCCCAAACAGGCTTCGATCAAAGCATTCAGTGAGGTGTGCAAACAAGCTCAAGCTTATAATGAACACAGACACAGGGCTTCGCTGCTTGAACAAGGAACACCAAAAATGAACTCACTGGATGAATACAAAGTATGTGGAGGCTAGTACAGGAGCTCAACAGTAAATGCTCAAAGTGTTAAATGTTACCTACCCAGCCCCACTATTTATAGCCACTATTCACCCAAGTGAATTGACTACTTTACCCCTAGGGTTTACACCGGTTTTGTCTCTACAGAACAGAGGGGTACAAAAGGTAGTCAACTTTATTTGGAGGCTTCTCTATTAGCTTTGCAGAGGGGACAGCGTCAGCTTTTTGCAGAGCAGACATTGTCAACCTTTACAGTCTTTGACTTTTCTGAAGCGCCCCTTCACACGCGAGGGGTGCGGTAGCTTCGGTGAGAAGCCTTGAGCCTGATGGCCTTCGCTTCACCGAAGTCTGCCTCTGATACAGTGACGGTTTTGAGCCGAAGCGATCAAAGCCCTTGGGCCTTCGCACCAACACCTTCGGAGTGGACCACCACGGCCTCGCAGCTTCTCCCAGCTCAAACTCCGTCAGTCCGTGTACCGAAGCCATGCATGGCCGAAGTACCACAAGTCATCCTCACTCCAGAGCCAGCCTTGCTCCGAAGCCTGCTTCACTCCAAAGCCCCCTTCGGAGTACCACCCTTCAAAGTCCCTCCTCCGTCCAAGGCCTCCGCATGAAGCATTCCATGAGCACTTCGTCGCAGTGCCTCTCCCCAAACACACTCCTCGACAAGCCTCACCCGGACCAAGCCTTCGATGCACCTCGACTTCTGAGACCTTCATCGGGTACCTTCGAGTGTCTCCATCCAGAGCACACTTCGAACACCTTGCCTCTGCTGAGGACTTGATCCACCATACTCCGAAGTCACTCCATCCGGAGTGCCCTTCGAAGTGCCTCGCCTCCGAGGACTTTGTCTCGGAGTACCTTCACCCGGAGCCACGCTCCGCACTTACTGCCTTCTCCTGGTGCACCTCGACCCGAGGTGCGACCTAGACTACTTCGCAGCCATCGTGACGGAGCTCCCTGCTCCCTTGGCATCAAGCCTCCCACTTGACCCAGGTTCACCTGCTACGAACCGTCTGTCACCTCTGAAGTCCCCTGCACACCACAGATAAACAGACAAGTGTTTCTAGTACTCCGGAGACCTCTCCGGGTTAACAACCTTCGGCACACACTTCGGTGTACCGCCCAAAGTACCGAGACCTTCGGTACAACCCAGTCATCGTGTACTGTCAGACCCCTCCAACAGGCACACTCCGCGGCAACAGCTACAGCAACCAAACCAACCTCCGAACACCTTCGGAGATCCAGCCTCCGAACCCCTTCGGAGGTACCCCTTCGAAACAGAGATTAAACACAGTCAATCACTCATCACAGACTCCGAAACCAACTCTTGGTTTCTCACAAAGGCTGCGAAGGGGTCGAGGTCGGACCTCGGGTCGAGGTGCGCCAGGAGAAGGCAGTAAGTGCGGAGTGTGGCTCTGGGTGAAGGTACTCCGAGATGAAGTCCTCGGAGGCGACGCACTTCGAAGGGTACTCTGAATGGAGTGACTTCAGAGTATGGTGGACCAAGTCCGTAGCAATGAGGCAAGGTGTTCGAAATGTGCTCCGAAGAGAGGCACTCGAAGGTATACCCGACGAAGGTCTCAGAAGTTGAGGTGCATCGAAGGCATGGTCCAGGTGAGGATCATCGAGGAGTGTGCTCGGGGAGAGACACTGCAACGAAGTGCTCATGGAATGCTTCATGCCGAGGCCTTGGATGAAGGAGGGACTTCGAAGGGTGGTACTCTGAAGGTGGGGCTTTGGAGTGAGGCTGGCTTCGGAGTGAAGCTAACTTCGGAGTGAGGCTGGCTTGGGAGTGAGGCTGACTTCGGAGTGAGGCTAGCTCCAGAGTGAGGATGGCTTCGGAGTGAGGCTGACTTGAGGTACTTCGGCCATGCACTGCTTCGGTACACGAACTGACAGAGTTCGAGCTGGGAGAAGTTGCGAAGCCATGGTGGTCCACTCTGAAGGTGTTGGTGTGAAGGCCCAAGGGATTTGACCACTTTGGCTCAAAACTGTCTCTGTATCGAAGGCTGACTTCGGTGAAGCAAAGGCCGTCAGGCTCAAGGCTTCTCACCGAAGCTTCCACACCCCTCGCGTGCGAACGGGGGCTTTAGAAGGGTCCAAAACTGCAAAGGCTGACCGTGTCTGCTCTACAAAAGCTGGTGTTGTCCCCTCTGTGAAGCTGACAAAAGAAGCCTCCAAATAATGTAGACTACCAGCTGTACCCCCCTGTTCTGATGAGACAAAAATGGTGTAAACCCTAGGGGTAAAGTAGTATATTCACAGGGCTGAATAGTGCCTATAAATAGTGGAGGCTAGATAGGTCACATCAACACTTTGAGTAGTCATTTTGAGCTCCTGTGCTAGCCGCCACGCACGTTGTATTCGATCTATGAGTTCATTTTGTGTTCCCTATTCAAGCAATGAAGTTTTGATGCTGTTTTCATTTACTGCTTGAACTTGTATGCGTACTTCACTGCATGCTTTGATCTCTCTGTGTCTCACTTCTTTTGAGTTGAGGTTGTGCCCTGAATCTTTTCTGGAGAAGTGTGTGAGAAGCCTGTTCGAGTGAAGTGTGAGTTTTTTAGTGTCTGTTCGCTTTGTGTAAACTGGAGGCTAGACCTCTCTGATTACTAGAGAAGCACTGTTGTTGGCTTAGATCGAAGCCCATTTTCTTCTTTTGTCGAAGTCCTTGGCGAAGTCTGTTCAATGTGCGTTTAGAACTTCGAAGTACGAAGCCCAGCAACAGTTGCTGTTGCTGAGTATTTGGTCGAAGTCTGCAGAGGGAAGTCTGCTCTTGCGAAGGGTGAAGTGCGAAGCCTGCTCGAAGGCACCCAGTGCGCTGAGCCTGCACTAACTTAGCAGAGCTGATCGAAGTCCTCAGATGGAAGTCCACTCTTTCGAAGGGTGAAGTGCGAAGCCTGCTCGAAGGCACCCTATGTGCGGAGCCTGCACTGACTTAGCAGAGCTGAATTTTCGGGGTTGTGGGTGGAGCGAAGTCTTCTTGGCTTCGAACTTTTGCTCCTTGCGAAGCCTGTTTTTGGAGCTGTAAAATACCTCCAAACCAGAACTTCGAAGGGTGTGTTCGAAGCCTGTTCCGCAGAAGACAGAATTAAAATAGAAGGATATTTTTAGTCTGAAATTTTAAAAGCTCCCATTCACCCCCCTCTGGTCACCGTTTCCGGTCCAACAATTGGTATCAGAGCAGGTTAAGATCACCAGTTGACCTTAACTGGTTTTGTGATCTGTTGGCGACATGGACAGAGTTAGTAAAATACCTCTATTCGATGGGACTGATTTTGCATACTGAAAGGCGTGCATGGAGGCTTACTTGCTAAGCCAAGGAAATGCAATTTGGGAGATTGTGGACTCACAATACTCCATCCCTGAAACTCGCACCTCTCAAACAGAGAAGGATCAGTATAATGCCAACTCCAAGGCTAGAAATATACTGTTCATTGGTTTGAGTAGAAGTGAGTTTGATAGGGTGCAACACCTTAGGACAGCTAGGGAAATTTGGACTACACTCACTATTTTTCATGAGGGCTCTACAAAGATTAAGGCCAGGTGCCAAAGCACATACAATCAACAGTATTAGTTGTTTGTGCAGGCACCCGATGAATCTATAGATGCCATGTTTTCTCGCTTTGATGCAATAGTGAGTAACTTGCGGTCCAACGGGATGCTTGCTTACAATGATCATGATAGGGCTATCAAGCTTCTCTATGTTCTTGATCGTAGCATATGGGAAGTGAAGATATCCAGCATTGATGAGTGCGCAGGTTATGACACATTGACCTGTGATGAGCTCTTCAGCAAGCTGAAGTCCACAGAGATTTCCAAGGCATCTCTTGCAGTGCATAGGAACTCTTTGCCACAGCTATTGGCACTAGTTTCTAGCAATAGCCGTGGCACCACTGCCGAACCAAGCACATCAGGCACTTGTGTTTTGCAGATGGTTTTGTTTTGTCCTCCCTGGTCTCCATCACTAAGGAGCAGGTGGATACTCTGGATGATGATGAGCTTGCTCTCATTGCTAGAGGTTCACCCATTTTCATCATGAGAGATGGGATCAGAGGAGAAGTGGTTTTAGTGGTTGTTTTGAGTGTGGCGACACTTCTCACATCAAGGCCAATTGCCCTAAACTCAAGAAGAGAGATGAGAGTGAGCGCCCCAAATACCACAAAAAGGAGAGGAAGCCTTTGGTGAAGGGCAAGCGTGGCAAGGTGGCTAAGAGAGTAGCCAAAGCCGCTTCCAGAGCGTTTGTTGCTGCTCTCAGCGACATCGACACTTCCTCAACTGAGGAGTCGAGCTCTGACGAGGAGGAGTCTCCAAGGAAGGAGGAGAAGAAGGACAAGAAGGGATGAGATTTCACCGGCCTTTGCTTCATGGCCGACAACGATCACAGCGGCGATGAGCTTGACTCATCTGAGGTACCTCTATCCTATGACCAGCTTGCAATTAAATTAGATGAACTGAATGAAGTAGTTCTTGGTCAGGATAGATTACTTGTGCAAGCCGCTAGAGATAGAAAAGACCTTAGACTTAGGCTAGAATCTGTTTCTACTAATTATGCCATGCTTAAGTCTAGGGTTAATGATGCTGAATGTGAATCTTGCACTGTTGTCATGAGTGAGCTTGCTCAGTTGCGTTCTATGCATGCTCAAACTCTTTCTGAGCTTGAGACTGCACAGAAGCAACTTTTGATGGTTGATTCTAGTTCTCATGCTATAAATGAATGCATGAACTGTTCTTTATTACGTGAGAGCATTGATTTACGTGATAAGCATGTTCATGATTTAGAGGCTAGATTGGAGAGGGCCGGTAGTTCTAAGGATGTGCAACCTGTGTGTGAAACTTGCATAACCCTTAAGGACCAGCTAGGCACTATTATAGAGCGAGCTGAGAACCTCATGACTGAAAATGAATACCTTCTTTCTGTGGTTAACAAATGCACTGAGGGAAAGGGTAGAATGGATTTTCTCTTGGCCAAGACTAAGATGTGTGCTGATAGGGCAGGGTTAGCTCTAGGATTGGGTTTTGAGAGGACTCCCTTAGATAGTGAGAACAAAACTGTTTTTACCTCACCCACTACCTTAGAGAAAGAAAGAGCCCTGTTAGGCACTCCATCAACCAAAAGCCTACTCGAACTCCAAAGAAAACAACTCTTCCTACCAAGAAAATTCCTCCCAAGAAAACCACTCAGCAGAAGCCCAAGGATCCAGTGATAGTTGCTCCTATGACCCATGAGAGTGCCCCTAGGATAGTTTTTCATTGTTCCTACTGTCAGCAGGTGGGTCATCTGGTTGGGTTCTGTTTTCGTCGCATCAAGGAAGAGCACGCTCTCAGGCGATGAGTTTCCAGGACATGCATTACCCATCTCAGGGTATGCATGAGTCTGAGTTTTACTCACGTCCTATTTTCGAGGCTCCTCGTATTTCTCGGATAGGTTTTGCTCCTCGAGGTGTTCACCATGTTCCATATGGTGGTAGACCCCGGGCGAGTAGCTTTGTACCTCATCAGAGTAGGAGACCTCGTCATGCTTTTGGATCACTACATGTAGGTAGACCTCGCACTTTGCATCATTCTGATTATCTTGTGCATAGACAGTTTACTTTTACTGTGCCTGCTACTCGTATCACTTAGTGTTAGATGCCTTGTCATGTATTCACTCACCCCAACACTGAGTGATCAAGATTTTCTTATCATGTGTAGGTGCCAGACCGAGGCTTGGAGGGCACATGGATCATGGACTCCGGTTGTTCGCGCCATATGACCGGAGATGCAGCATAGTTCTCCAGCCTCACAACAACCAAGCAAAAGGAACATATCACCTTCTGCAACAATCGAAGGAGTAGAGTGAAAGGTAAAGGTGTGGTAAGAATCAACTTGAATTTCACTCTCAAAGATGTTGCATTGGTTGAAAACTTGGGATACAATTTGCTTTCTGTATCTCAATTTCTTGATGAGGGCTTCGAAGTACGATTCCATTGCGATACTTCGCAAGTACTCAATTCTGATGGCGTTGTGGTATGTAAGATCTTTAGAGTTGGGAGAGTTTTTGGAGCTGATTTTTCTGAGTCATCTGGTTCTTCTCATTGTCTTGTTGCACATTTGACTTATGAGCTTTGGAAGTGGCATAGGAGACTAGGGCATAGAGCTTTGAGTTGCTTGCTCGTCTGAGTGCCCTAGGTCTGATCCGAGGATTGCCCAAGCTCAAGTTTGAGAAGAATTTAGTTTGCGCTCCATGTCGACATGGAAAAATGATTGCCGCTTCGCACTCGCCAGTCACTACAGTGATGACTGAACAACCCGGAGAACTTCTCCACATGGATACTGTAGGTCCTTCTCGGGTTAGTTCTTTAGGCGGCAAGTGGCATGTATTAGTCATTGTTGATGATTTCTCTCGCTACTCTTGGATCTTCTTTCTTGCTAGCAAGGATCAAGTGTTTTCACACTTTCGGAGATTGGCTTTGAGACTTTTCACTGAACTCCCTGGTGCATTGAAATTCATTCGAAGTGATAATGGCACTGAGTTCAAGAACAGTCTCTTTGATGACTTTTGCATGGAGCATGGCATAGAACATCAATTCTCTGCTCCGCGGGTTCCTCAACAGAACGGTGTTGTTCAGAGAAAGAATCGTACTTTGGTTGAGATGGCTAGGACGATGCTCGATGAGCATAGGACTCCTAGAAAATTCTGGGCTGAGGCCATGAACACTGCTTGTTACATCTCAAACCGAATCTTCTTGCGCTCAATTTTGAACTTGACATATTATGAGCTACGTTTTTGGAGACAACCCAAAGTTACTCATATTCGAGTCTTTGGTTGTCGTTGCTTTATCCTAAAACATGAAAATTTGGATAAATTTGAGTCACGCTCTTCTAACGGGATCTTTTTGGGTGACACTACACATGATCATTCTTATTGTGTTTATAATATGGAAACTAACACTATCATCGAGTCATGTGATGTGACTTTTGATGAATCAACCCCCTCTGTTAGTTCTACGTTTGAATAGGCAAATGAACACGACATGGAGCAGACCATCTTCGAAGAAGAAGATCCCGGAGATTTCGAGGATGAACCCCTACTACCCTCGACATCGACCCCCAAAGCCGACCCCGCTTCGACCACTTCAGCACAAGGTCCCGAAGCAACTACCTCGACATCGGTCATCTTGGACCACTCCAACGCACAAGTTGAGGGGGAGACTGCATCCCACCGCGAGGCTCCACATCATGTTCAAAAGATGCATCCTCCCGAGCAGATCATTGGTGAGCTTGATCAAAGGGTAACACGTTCTCATGCTCATTTCATTGATTCCACTTTTGTTGCTTCTTTTGAGCCCTTAGATGTTAGTCATGCACTTTCTGATTCTAGTTGGATCAATGCCATGCATGAAGTACTTGAAAATTTTGAGAGAAACCAAGTCTGGACTTTAGTTGATCCTCCACCGAATGTTCATTTCATTGGAACAAAATAGATTTTCAAAAAAACAAGGGGAGGATGGGACTGTAGTTAGAAACAAGGCTAGACTGGTATCTCAGGGTTATTCTCAATTAGAAGGGATTGATTTTACTAAAACTTTTGCACCTGTTGCTCGTCTTGAGGCCATTAGGATTTTACTTGCATTTGTGGCATCCCGTGGTTTCAAACTCTATCAAATGGATGTCAAAAGTGCTTTTCTTAATGGCTTCATAGGCGAAGATGTTTATGTAAAACAACCCCTGGTTTTGAGAACCCTAAATACCCACATAAATTCCTTAAACTTCATAAGGCTTTTTATGGACTCAAGAAGGCCCCTCGGGCATGGTATGATAGACTTAAGTCTTTTCTACTTGAGCGGGGGTATTTGATGAAATCTATTTATAAAACCCTGTTCACTCTCAAGCATGGCAAAGATTTCTTGCTAGTTCAGATTTATGTGGATGATATCATCTTCGGTGGCTCTTCTCATGCTTTGGTTGCCGAGTTTGCAGATAGCATGAGCAGGGAGTTCGAGATGTCCATGATGGGCGAACTCACATTTTTCCTTGGTTTGCAAATCAAGCAAAGCAAACAAGGTACATTCGTCCACCAGACGAAGTACACCAAGGACCTGCTCAAGAAGTTTGACATGGCTGATGTGAAGCCCCTTGCCACTCTAATGGCTACATCTGTAGCATTGGATCCTGACGAGGATGGAGAAGCCATAGACCAAAAGGAGTTCCAAAGCATGATCGGTTCCCTCTACTTGACTGCTACGAGGCCAGGAATACACTTCGCAGTATGTCTGTGCGCTCGTTTTCAGGCTTCACCACGAGCTTCGCACCGCCAAGCGGTAAAGCACATTCTCAGGTATCTCAAACATACCCTTGAATTTGACATTTGGTATTCTGTGTCTTCTTCTTTGTGTTTTCGAGGTTATTCCGATGCGGACTTTGCTGGGTGTAGAATTGATAGGAAAAGTACCTCTGGTACTTGTCATTTTCTGGGTACTTCACTAGTTTGCTGGTCTTCCCGCAAACAGTCGAGTGTTGCACAATCGACGGCTGAGGCCGAATATGTTGCTGCAGCTAGCTGTTGCTCTTAGATTTTGTGGATGGTTTCCACTTTGCGGGATTTTGGGTTAGATTATAAGAGTATTCCACTTTTCTGTGATAACACTAGTGCTATTTGTATTGCAAACAACCTGGTTCAGCATTCCAGAACCAAACACATTGATGTGTGATATCATTTTCTCAGAGATCATAATGAGAAGGGTGATATTGAGCTTCAATATGTTGATACCCAACACCAGCTAGCTGATATTTTCACAAAACCCCTTGATGCTTCTCGTTTTGCCTACTTGCGTGGGGAACTTGGTGTTTGTCACCCTTACGACATTTTGTGAGGGGGAGCAGATTTTTATTATCGTGCATATGCTCATTGTGTGTGAAATTGCATTTACATCTTTTGCACTTATATGCCTTGTTTTAATTCATGAAATCATGACAACTCAGTTCTACTTAATATGTTTGAAACATTTTGTGCATGATTTTTCTTTCCAAAATCAAATCATGATCACTGCTTAGTCTTGAATCTAGGATGTTTAGGAAGGACTGCTTTAGTTATCTTTTATCTGCTTGATAGCAAGACTCCTTTTCCCTGGATGCTAACCATTGCAACTTGAAAAATTGTATTCATGGATATTCATCAAATTGCTAAAAAATTGTTCACTTAATTAAAAAAGATCCAGGTGGGTTTGTTTGTCGCACTACTCTATTTTAGACTGCTTACCATTGCACATTGGTCTGAACTGGGATAGTGTATTGTATGCCAAAATCACCGCCTTAAGTTTCTGATGGTTATCATGCCTAGGCTTGGCTTGATTGGAAAGTATAAGGTAGACAAACAAATAACCCCTGGCATTATGAAAAGAACAGCAAATTCATTGATCATCAAGTTTTCTTTTAATGCTCCACTTGAACTGGACTTGTCTGCCTAGAGTAGAATTTGACTAGCTTTGCGCAGTCCCTGTTTTTACTTGTCTAGTTACCTTGATTGAGTGGTGATGCTTTTATTTCAAAATGATAAAATCACATGATGTCATCATGTTTTTTAGAATGTTAAAATGAGCTGAGCACATGAAAATTGATATTAAAGTTGGTATATTTTGCTTTATATGTCCTTGCAATTCTGCCCATTTCGAGGCTGTGCATCTTTAACATGCTCCTTGATGTTTGCATTTCCAAAGGGGGAGAAATTTTTGAGTTCTCTGCAGCAAGGGGGTAAAATAACTAAGGGGCAGTTTTATCTTGCAAAGGGAAGATTTGCCGAAGGGGCTTTTACTCTTTTGAAAAAGGGGGAGGAAAATACTTTTGTCAAGTGACATGATTTGACTCGTTTCTGAGTTTTTATGATCACTTGTGTGCTGAAATTTTTCAAATTTTCTTGAACTTGAATTTGGTTGTCAATGCACTCATCAAGGGGGAGATTGAGAAACCAAGGGTTGGTTTCAGAGTCTGTGATGAGTGATTGACAGATTTTATCCTCTGATTCGAAGGGGTCCCTCCGAAGGGGTTCGGAGGTTGTTTCACCGAAGGGTTCGGTGGGCTCTGTTTGCTGCAACTTTTGCAGTGGAGTGTGCCTGTCGGAGGGGTCCGACAATACACGATGACTTGGCCGTACCGAAGGTCTCGGTACTTTGGGTGGTACACCAGAGTATGTATCGGAGGTTGCTTACCCGGAGAGGTCTCCGGGGTACTAGATACACTTGTTTGTTTGTCTGTGGTGCGCAGGTGACTTCGGAGGCGACGGACGTTTCGTAGCAAGTGAACCTGGGTCAAACGGGAGGCTTGATGCCAGGGGAGCAGGGAGCTCCGGCACAAAGGCTGCGAAGGGGTCGAGGTCGGACCTCGCTCTCCCTTTCTTTATCGATATACAAGAGAAGGGCTTGCATATAATCAGGGGTTGGCTACTAAAGTAGTTTACCAATTAATAGAACCTTGCTGGGTACGATTCCTACTGACTTCCACCGAATTTTGCAGAGCACAGCCAATATGCTATCCAGACATTTATAGCTCCCACATAAATAAGAAGTTGTGCCACAGCTACAAAGTAGGAATTTAATAAAATATATAATAAGGATATACAAACAAGAACTAATCCTAGCGAAAAAGAAGAATAAATTGGGTTGGTAAGTAATACCACCCTTAGACCCCCTAGTAGAAGAACAAATCCCCCAAATAATACAACAATTTCATGTATTGGTCCAGGTAAATCCATTATGGATAAGAAGAAAATAATAGTATAAAATTTTTCATGAACTGACTAAAACTAAAAGATTCAAGGAAGAAAAAGGGATTAGGATACTTTTATGTATATTGTATATAAGTTCTATAGTTACAAATCACATCACGGAAATCTCCTCTCATTTTTAATCTGGAATTATTTGCAATAAGCAATAGGTATTCATTTTTCTTTCTAGTTAGTAAAGATCTTTTTGATTCTAGAAAAAAAATTCTAGTAATCAGTAATCGTTCTTGAATTCCAAGATTTTTCTTCGTCTATTTTACTTTGAGTTGAATTCCGAATTGTTTGAATTGTGTAATCCCCCATTATGGAGATTGGTAACTGTTGGGGGAAAATATCTCATCTTCGGGGTTATTGCCGAAGTAGCATAAAGACAGTCAACTAGTTTGAAGATTATCCGAAGATCATCTTCGAAGATGCCCGGAACCCCGTTCGAAGCACGAAGACAGGCATTGGTTCGAAGTATGTCTTCGAACTAAAGCCCTTCAGGATCTTTTCTGCCAGCTAAGATGGAAGACTTATCTTCTTTCTTATTAGATTAGTCTTTTACCATTTTAGCCCTATTAAGGAAACCGAATAGTTTCCTTAATGTCGGTTGTAATAGAGGGGTAAATAGGTTTTTTCCTTAATGTTTGGGCCTATAAATACCCCCCATTTTCACCCTGTAATAGGGACCGAATACAAGTTATTCAATACACACTTTCGAACTAATCTAAGTTATTATCCTTTCGGAGGCTTAGAACAGTTTGCTTCACAAACACTTCGTTTGTTAGTTTCTTTTCTACAGAAACCTGTTAGCGTAATCTTTTACGCCAACAGTTGGCGCCGTCCGTGGGGAACCTAGTCCGAAAAACTTCGTTCTCTACCAACTTCTTACATCATGCCTCCTAAGCGGAGCGCACCTCGTAATCCCACTCGGAGGTCCTCTCGGATCTCCGGAGAGATACCCTTCGACACAGTTGAAGTCGGAGGGTCTTCGACTCTCCCTCCACCTCAAACTCCGGAAGGGGCTTCTATCCCTCGAGGATACGAAACCTCTCCGCCAACCCCTTCCATACTCCGACCACCCGGAGTCACTCCTCCACCCTCTATCCCGATTCGAACTGATCCTACCAGTTCTCAAGACCCGGAAGGTCCTTCCGGAGGAGATGAAGATAGCCTTGGAGATATGGCCACTCAAATGGCCAACCTTCAAGCTGAGGTAGCAAGGTGGCGACAAGAAGCTGCGAACAGGCTTCGCTCTCAAGCCACCTCAACTATCCCCGAAGTGCCCGAAGACGACGATCTTGGTTATCTTGAAGCCCCAGAGAACGCCTCCTACGACAATGAATCTCCGTTGCATCCTGAGCTGCAGAAGGTTCGCTTTGATCCAAAGTTTAAAACATCGAAGCTCTGCAAGTATGCCAGAGATGAAGATCCCAGAGAGTTCGCGCGTTCTTATGCCCTAGCGATTGAGGCTAGCGGTGGAGTCAGAGACACTATGGCGAAGTGCTTACCCGTTAGCTCTTCAAGGAGTGGCGTTGAGATGGTTCTGGTCTTTAAAGCCAGGATCAATCAATTCGTGGTCACAGTTGAAGAGGAAGTTTATAAGTAACTTTCAGGGCACCTTCGTGCCTCCTATGTCAACAGGAAGCCTTTTCCAAGTGAAACAGCTCCCCGGAGAAACATTGAGGCAGTACTTCAAGCGCTTCGCTCATACGAAGTCGCAAATTCGGGGGCTGTCCACATCCTCAGTGGTTGATGCGGCTCGAGAAGGCGTCAGTCATCAAGGCCTTATAGATAAATTGCATCGGAAGAGCATCTCCTCAGTATCACAGCTGATGTCATATTTCGAGGAGTATGCGAGGTCAGAAGAGGGTTGGCTTCGGAGGACTGCTACTACTTCGATAGTATTGCAAGAAGTTAAAGCAGAGGTGAAGACTTCGGCACAGCCGCAAGAACCAGTCTTCGAAGTGCATCATGATCGAAGAAGAGGGCAAAAGCACCCTCGCTCTGAAGTCTTGAACATTGCACCCCCACAGAAGTTTGCACCAAGAGCTCCACAGTCTGCGGGGAACAAGTCCAGCGGCTGGAGGCCGCCAGGGAAAACGGCTGGCAAGGGCCAGACCCTTTTTTGCTGTATTCATGGAGAAAATCGAAGCCATGCAACTGACACTTGCAAGGCTATCCTTACCCTAAGGGGAGAATACTTGGAAAGAACTTCGGGTCGAGGCAGTACCGACCGAAGTCCAGCAGCAGTGCGCCCAGACCCGGTCCAGGCTGTGGCGCGGATAGAAAATTTTGATGCTGCAAGGCACCCTCCGGTGGCCAATGTTATGCCACCTCCGAAGCAAGAGGAAGGGCAAGATAGAGGAAAGAGAGTAGTTCTCCCTATCTCCGGAGGAGGTACCCTCGGAAGCATGTCCAAGAGACAGCGAAGAGAGTACGTTCGGGAAGTAGGTCATATTGGGACTTCGTCATCTGCAGCTGCAATGCCGGAGTGGTCTCATGTTCCGATATCTTTCTCTGCGGAGGATGCAGCTGGTATTAAGTTCCCGCATGCAGATCCATTGGTTATCACTGCTGATATTGCAGGGACTGAAGTCCGAAGGGTGCTAATTGACGGAGGTAGTTCGGCAGATATCATTTTTGTGCAAGCCTTCGATCAGTTATGCATTTCCAAGAAGCATCTCCTCCCAGCGGCTCGTCCTCTGCAAGGCTTCGCAGGACCTCCGCTTGATGCACTCAGGCCAGATAGGCTTAGAAGTAACCTTCGGAGAAGGTTTATTAGCCCGAACTGAAGAAGTTATCTTTGATGTGGTAGATGCCCCGTATGCTTATAATGTCATCTTCGGACGGGGCATGTTGAATCAGTTCGGAGCTGTGGCGCATCACAACTACTTGTGCATGAAGATGCCCACACAAGCAGGAGTCCTAACAATCTTCGGAGATCAAGCCATGGCTCGGAGGGCAGAATATGGTCACGGTCCTCCTCTTGATCCGAGGCAAGTAAATAGTGTCCAGGATAATGAAGAAATTTTTTCAGCCTCCTCCGAAGCTTCGAAGAAGTCTTTTCCGAGACCAAGTCCCGAAGGAGAGATTGCAACGAAGATCATTGTTAAAGATGGTAAATTAATACACTTTTCAATTTGGTAAAGATTTACCTCCTGAAGTTGCAACCTCCTTGGAAAAGGTAGTGGATTATCAGAGAAGTGGCTCACACAGAATGGTTAGCCAACCCAGTCTTCATCAGGAAGAAGTCTTCCGGGAAGTGGCGCATGTGCATTGATTTCACATCCCTGAATAAAGCATGCCCACGTGACCCCTACCCCATGCCCCGAATTGATCAACTAGTTGACTCCACTGTAGGTTCGGAGTTACTAAGCTTCCTTGACGCGTATTCTGGTTACCATCAAATATGGTTGAAGCGTGAAGATGAAATCAAGACAAGCTTTGTAACTCCTTCGGGAGTCTTCTGCTATGTAAGAATGCCCTTCGGCCTAAGAAATGCCGGGGCTACTTTTTCAAGATTAGTTGCTAAGGCTCTAGGTCATCAATTAGGTCGCAATGTGGAGGCCTATATGGATGATATTGTAATAAAGAGTGCTTTAAAGCACCAGCATAGCCTAGACTTAGCAGAAACATTCAATAGCCTTCGGGCATGTGGGATCCGTCTTAACCCCGAAAAATGTATATTCGGAGCTAAGGCTGGAAAGTTGTTAGGGTACTTAGTTTCAAGCAGGGGAATTGAAGCTAGCCCTACTCAAATAACTGCGCTGCAGAAGATGGCCCCTCCGGAGAATTTAAAGCAAGTGCAAAAGCTGACTGGACGTCTGGCCGCACTTAGCAGGTTTTTATCAAGGTCTGCGGAGAGGAGCTTGCCAATATTTAAAGCTTTGAAAGGGTCCGAAGATTTTGCATGGACACCGGAGTGTTAGAAAAGCTTCGAAGATATTAAAGATTATCTCAGCAATCTTGCTACACTCACGGTGCCTATTGCGGACGAAACCCTACTCCTGTATCTTGCAGCTACAGGTTCAGCTGTCAGCGCAGTCCTTGTCAGAGAAGTGGATTTCAATGGGAAGTTGGTCCAAAATCCTGTCTATTTTGTATCCGAAGCATTGTTAGGAGCGAAGACAATATACTCCGAACTTGAGAAGTTCGTTTATGCTCTGATAATGGCTTCGAGGAAGCTAAGACATTATTTTTTTGCTCATAATGTAATTGTACCGACTTCGTATCCCTTAGGAGATATGCTCCGAAGCAAAGATTCCACTGGAAGGATTGGAAAGTGGGCAGTCGAGCTAGCACCCTTCGGCATATCTTTCTTGGCAAGGACAGCTATCAAATCCCAAGTCTTAGCAGACTTCGTAGCAGAGTGGACTCCACCTGCGAATTTGACTCCGGAGAAATCAGATGACGGAGTTTGGACTGTTTACTCCGATGGGGCTTTCCAAGCATCCGGAGCAGGCATTGGGGCAGTATTGATTTCACCGTCAGGGCAAAGAGCAATGTACTCCGCAAGACTCAACTTTAAGTCTACCAATAATATAGCGGAGTACGAAGGAATTTTATTGGGACTCCGGAAAGCACGTGCTCTAGGGGCTACAAGAATAATTATAAAAATAGATTCTCAGATAATAGCAGGGCACGTAGACAAAAGTTTTCAAGTTCGGCATCCACAGCTTGCAAAGTACTTAGAAGAAATCCGCAAAATCGAAGCACACTTCAAGGGTATTTCCATTCGGAGTATACCAAGAGCTGAAAACGTGCAAGCGGACATTTTAGCGAAGGCTGCAGCCGGAGCTGTGGATGTGCCTGAAGAAGCTTTCTATGAGGAGCTCAATATACCTTCGGTGCCACAAATTGCCTCTGCGGAGATTCTTTGCATTCCTAGTGCAGATTGGAAAGATTCGATCATAGAACTCTTGCAAAGAGGAACAAATTTGCCCGAAGAGCCCCAGTTGTCAAGATTAAAGCTCAGAGCAAGAAACTATCAGTTAATCAACGGTATATTATACAAGGCCGGAGTATGTTCCCCTCTACTCCGATGTATATCTCAAGCCGAAGGCCAAGAAATTCTTCGAGAAATTCACGAAGGCCTTTGTGGAAGCCATTTAGCCCCTAGAGCTCTGGCAGGAAAAACACTTCGCCGGGGGCTTTATTGGCCCACAATAACAGCTGATGCGGAGAGCTTGGTCCGCACTTGTCAAGGATGCCAGTGGATGGGTCGACGAAGTCATCGCCCACCAACAGCTCTTCAAGTCATTGCTCCGGTATGGCCTATGGCCAGATGGGGTATGGATCTAATTGGTCCCTTTCTGTTAGCAAAGGGAAATCTGAAGTTCGCAGTGGTGGCTATTGAATATTTTTCTAAGTGGGTAGAAGCAGAGCCCTTAACAGCTATCACTTCGAACAATGTACAGAAATTCTTCTGGAAGAACATTATTTGCCGGTTCGGAGTGCCTAGGTATCTCACAGTTGATAATGGAACACAGTTCGACGCAGAACCCTTCAGGAAGTTTTGCGAAGACCTAGGCATTCAACTATGTTTTGCTGCAGTGAGACATCCTCAGTCGAATGGAGCCGTAGAGCGAGCCAATGGAAATATTTTATCAGGGCTAAATCGAAGAATAGTAGGATTATCAAAGGGACTGTGGACCGAAGAGCTTCCGAAGATTCTGTGGTCCATTCGGACTACACAAACAAGGTCTACAGGTTTTACTCCGTTCAGACTACTATTCGGAGATGAAGCTATGACTCCAACGGAGCTCAAAGGGGGATCATTTCACAGCACCGAACCGGACATTGATGAAGAAAAAAAAGCTTCGTTAGATTTGTCAGAAGAAACAAGACTTCGGGCTGTAGCTAATTTATCAAAGTATCATCAGCAGACGAAGACTTGGTACGACCCGAAGGTTAAGCTCAGTGAGTTAAGGCCGGGTCATCTTGTTCTACGAAGCATTATAGCACCAGGGAAGTTAGGCAATAAATGGGAAGGCCCATATCTAATTGTCCGCTCAGGGCGCCCTGGTTCATTTAAATTAGCTAATTTAGAAGGTGAAGAGTTAGCACATATTTGGCATGCGGAGCACCTAAAGCGATACTTCGCATAAGGGCTCCTTGTAATTCGCTTGTAATCACCTCTAAATTAATAAAGCATATGACCCTGATAGTTGCCTTCCCCTCATAGACTTCCAGCTTCCGAGTGGACGCACTGGAACCGCGGGGTTGACCGAGAGGGAAGTGTCATTAAGCTGGGTTGTATTTTCGGACTTCGAACCCATAAAGTTCGAAGCCTCCGACGTGGTGGCTGACATAATCCGGAGCCCAGGCCAACGGCTTGTAGGCATCCGTAAAAGAGCCCAAAACCACATTCTACGGAGTCCAAGCCATTGGCTGGTAGACTTCCGTAAAAAGAGCCGAAGGTGGCCAAAATCTACGGAGTCCAAGCTGCAGCTTGCAGACTTCCGTAAAAAAGAGCCGAAGGTGGCCAAATTCTGCGAAGTCCAAGCCATTGGCTGGTAGACTTCTGCAAAAACAGCCGAAGGTGGCTAAATTATACGGAGTCCAAGCCATTGGCTGGTAGACATCCGTAAAAAGAGTCCAAAGAGACCATTGCCAACTCCGAACCATTGGTTCGTTAGAGATCGCAAAGACAAGCCGAAGGTGGCTAAAGCGAAACAGCATTTGAGCCATGAGCTTCGAATGTCTGTTAACATAAGTCCAAAGTGACAAATTTTTTAAGACACTAAAGTGTCCTGAAAGTTATCTCAATTGATTTCTTTCGTAAAACAAAGGTACTAAGTTACCATTCTTCTGACTGCAAAAAGTCGAAGACATTTCATAAGATTTCAAAAGATCTTTAAATGACAGAGGGGCTCCGAACCCCCAAAAAAATTGTACTCCGAAGTTTTTTCTTTGCGCATAACCATCTTTGAATACATTTCGAAGTTGCTTATACCCAAAGAGGGGCTAGTAAATATGGAGACAATTTTAAATCGGCATTGAAATAAATGTGTTTACAGATTACACTATGAAAAATTGGTATCTATACCAAGAAGGAATCGGAGACCTCTTCGGTCCCGAGAGCTAGGGGTGGAACGACTAGTTCCAACATCGGAAGTTCTAAGAACTTTACGTTTAACTCTCTTCCTCCCCCTCGAAGCTCTAAAATCCTTCTGCTCTTGTTGAAGCTCGGCCCAAGTTCGAAGCCGCTCGGGGCTTCTTTCCCAGCTTCTAAGATCTTCAGATCTTTTATTTTGGGCTTCACCTTCGTCTTCAGACCAATTAGTGTCTTCAGAAGACGAGGTGTTTGCGTCAACCTCTTTATCTTCCTCTTTAATATAAGACAATACGTCTTTGATTACTTCAGGCGCAATTACGCCGGAGTCATCTCGAGGAATAAGAAATCGAGGACGCTTATAACTCTTTAGAAGTTCGAAGGTGTTCCACAATGAGCGAAGTTCGCTGTTAAGCTCTAACACTTCGATATCTTCCATAAGAGGCAAAGCCTAAAAATATGACAAACAAGACTTTCATTGATAAATCTTTACAAGCATGAGTTTTACATAATCAAAAAATCCTAAGTAATTCCTAAACCTGCGGGTTCGGAGGAGGCTGACTGCTCGAAGCTTGGCTTCGAACTTGCTTCTGGCGTTGGCCTTCATCAATCCAAGCCTTGATCGCAGAACGACCTTCGGCTCTCCATGAAGTTTGAAAGGCTCGCCAGGCGGCAGTCACGCCTTCGGAAGGATTCAAAAGTCTCTCGTCGTCGAAGGTGATGGAGCCCTCTGCGCTCGGAGTAATTATTCGGCCTAAATCCTCATAGTAACGAAGTAATCCAAGGGCAGACACTTGTCCGGAGAGTTCTCCATAACGCATGCCTGCCGTCTTCATTTGCTTCGCTGCTCCTTGGATCCTCTTTAACCGGCGCAGCAGACTCACATTGTCATCCGAAGGTAGTGATCCGGTAGTACCGAAGTACTCCAAGACACCTAGCATCTGCTCGATGACCTCCGAAGCCACCTTCTCAGACTTAAGATTTTCCTCAATAAGTGCATCCTTGGCGAAGTCGTTTCTGCTAGAACTCCGGAGATTCTAGCATTCTCTGTAGTCAAAGTATTCTTTTGAGTCAGGAGTTGGCCAGCCTCTTCTTGGAGCCTCACAAGTTCGGACCCCTTAGCAGCATCCTCCTTTCGCAGTTTTTCAACCTCTGCTCGAAGCACAATTCTTTCTGCTTCGAGCTCTTTCTTCGCAGCCTCCAAGCTTTGCCTAGCCCTTCGCTCTGCTAATATTATATTATCCATCTGAGCTACTTGACCTTCGGAGAAGTTAAAATTTCTTTGAAGAGCTTCGTTTTCTTCCCGAAGTTGAGCAATTTCATTTTCGCCCGATAAAGCTGCAGCGCGGGCCAAGACTGCTTGCTAAAAAAAAGAAAAACAGAAATAAGAAATTATTCATATATAATTTGCTATTTGGTTCGAAGATGCTTTGTACCTGGTAGGCTGCTCTTTCTATAGCAATGTTAAGCTCCGAACTTTTCGCCCTGCTTAAAAGGGCTACCAGTTCTGTTTCCCCGACTTTGCGACTGGCTTGACCCAAAGGTTTAACCAAAGTCCGAAGTCCGGTTCTCTCCTCCAAAAAAGGAGTTAAGAGAGGAAGCATTACTGAAGCCTTCTGATCAGCTCTGCTTAGCGAAGGTCCGGAGAGTTCTTCTGAGGCCCTTGGAACTTCAGTAGATGGCCCCCCCTCAGTTGATTCACTTTCATCTGACTCAGACGAAGTTGATCCTTGAGTAGGGAGAGGCTCTATGTGTCTTTTACCTCTTCCAGGCCCTTGTTGAGTGACCTCCGGGTGTGGTTCCGAAGTCGTCGAAGGCCTTTGAGTTGTGTCTTCATGATGTACTTCTTCCGAAGGAGGCTCTGCGAAAACAAAAATATTATACATTGTAAAATTTTGCAAAAAATGATAAAGAATTATGCGAAATTTACCTTCGACATTCTCCGGGAGATCGAGCACTGGACTGCTCGGAGGATCGAAGGTGAAGTCATCATCTGAATCCACAGTTAAATTTTCTGCTGTCGGAGCATCTCCGTGAGCAGTCCTTTCCTCCACAACTGAAGTTGCAGGAACTTCGACTTCCTCTTCACCCATAGGGGCTTCAATTTGCTCCTCTTGAGTATCCGGAGCTCTTATTTCTTCAATGTTAGCTTGGGGCTCCGGTATACCTGCAGTATCTTCAATGTGAATATTTCGTTGAGCTGCATCTTCATCAATCAATCTCACTAATAATATACCTTCATCTTCTTTAGAACCAGAGATTGAGGTTCTTGAGCTCGAAGGCGCAGGATTCGAAGGTGCGGGATTTTTTGGCTTCCGAGCCACCTTCTTCACCGGAGTCCTTGCGGAGCTAGAAGCTCCGGCTTCAGCCATTCTTTTCTTGGGTCCTTTCTCCAGAGGCACCCAGTCCATCAGAGGGGGCGGAGTTAACTCCAACATTCCCCATACTCTGTTAAACCGCTCCCAACTCCCGACCAATTTAATTCACCATTCTTTTTCCGTCGGAGTTGGGGCACCCAGAATCTTCTCCGAAGCCCTTACAATTTGCTCTGAAGTAATAGGGGCTGAAGAAGCTAAAAATAATTCAAGTTAGTCTTTCTTCGAAGTAAATATGTACAATGCATGTTGGTTCCGAAGTTACCTGCAGGGCTCGAAGTAAAATTGATCTTGCGAAGACCGCCTTCTGAGTCATCCTCGAAGATGATAGGCCAGTTGGCCATTAGCGGAGGAATTTGCAGTCCGAGGAATTCTTCGGCTAAGTCCCGCATGCTTAACCTTCGGCTAATTTTCTGAAGCAGGTTAAGGCGAGCTTCGAGCTGGCCTTCGTCAGGCTGAACTAAGGCTTCCTTCCGAAATTGAATTTCTTTGAGGGGCCCAGCCAGAGGACTGCTCGCTCCAACTTCGGCATAGAACCACCTCAGGACCCAATCAGTGTACCATCTAGCATTGATGGCCTTGGCAGGAAACTGAAGAGCATATTCGTCCCGAAGCCTAAAGTTGATAGAACTGAAGGATACTACCACTTTTTCACCTCCGGAGCCTACGAAGGTCTTCGGCTGGCAAGTTGCTCTATGAAGTGCAGCGAAGATTTCTGCCCTCCCCTCACAACCTTCGGCTCTCAGCGCCGATTCAAAGATAGCTAATCTAGCTACAGCATTCGGAGATAGCTGGGGGAGGGTTACATGGCACAGGTCAAGTACTTCGGCCAAGAAGTCCACAACAGGGAGGCCCAAGCCTACTTCGAAAAAGGCTTCGAATACTACAACCTCTCTGGGTCTTGGTGATGGAATCGATTCTTTGCCCGGCTTCCGAATCATAACTCCATTACTAATTTTTCCCCCTGCTGTGATTGCCAAAGACTCTCTCTTGCAGGTAGAAGGCCCCAACTCAAAAGACTGATCCAAATATTTGGTCGATGGTGGGCACAGACCTTGGTCATCGGCAATTTGGGGATTTCTCCCCCCTGCCGCCATGGATGTCGCCGCCTGCATCGGAGGTGCCGCCGCCAATGCTGCCGCCACTGCCGCAGCGGCCGCCTGTTGCCGAGCCAAGGCTGAAGGAGGCGCAGATCCCTTGGTCTTCACCATCACGATCGCTGGATTGTTCTGAGGAAATGGAGGCTAGGGCTCAAGAACTCAAAGGCTAGGGCTCAAGAACTCAAAGGGCTCAAAAGTTTTTGATTGCTAGAATGCGGTGAAAGGTAACCGGGTAACTTATAGGCCCTTTATTTATAGCCTAGGCTTCACTTTCTTACCGTTAATCCATGTCGTTTCGCATTCCTGCCGTTACTTCTTTTACGAAATTAACGCCTGCTACAGTTTCCGTTAGAAACAGAAACTAACGGCTATTTTTTCTAAGTCTAAAAAGACTTTCGAACTTCCTGAGTCAGTTCTAAGATAGTTCGAAAAGTAATTACCTTAAGACTGATTCGGAGTTCATATCTTCATGCATTTCGGAGATAAAATAAAAACTAATAACCCCTATGATTGGTTATCTTTTCTTTCCGTATACTGCTTTCCTAACGTTACAGGTCGAACGGAGAAGCGTATTCGAGGGGCTACTGTTGGGGGAAAATATCTCATCTTCGGGGTTATTGCCGAAGTAGCATAAAGACAGTCAACCAGTTCGAAGATTCTCCGAAGATCATCTTCGAAGATGCCCGGAACCCCGTTCGAAGCACGAAGACAGGCATTGGTTCGAAGTATGTCTTCGAACTAAAGCCCTTCAGGATCTTTTCTGCCAGCTAAGATGGAAGACTTATCTTCTTTCTTATTAGATTAGTCTTTTACCATTTTAGCCCTATTAAGGAAACCGAATAGTTTTCTTAATGTCGGTTGTAATAGGGGGGTAAATAGGTTTTTTCCTTAATGTTTGGGCCTATAAATACCCCCCATTTTCACCCTGTAATAGGGACCGAATACAAGTTATTCAATACACACTTTCGAACTATTCTAAGTTATTATCCTTTCGGAGGCTTAGAATAGTTTGCTTCACAAACACTTCGTTTGTTAGTTTCTTTTCTACAGAAACCTGTTAGCGTAATCTTTTACGCCAACAGTAACCGACTCAAAGCAATTTGATTGTAATTCAATTCATGACGATCATAAGTAGAAAGTTCATATTCTTCATTCATTGATAAACAGTTTGTCGGACAGTACTCAACACAATTACCACAAAATATACAAACTCCAAAATCAATACTATAATTAAGCAATTGTTTCCTTTTAATATCCTTTTCAAATCTCCAATCTACAAGGGGTAGATCTATAGGGCATACGCGAACACATACTTCACAAGCAATACATTTATCAAATTCAAAGTGGATTCACCCCCAGAAATGCTCCGATGTAATTGATTTTTCGTAGGGGTAGTGAATCGTTATAGGTAAACGATTTGTGTGGGATAAGGTAATTATGAAACTTTGACCAATGTACCTTGCTGCGCGTATTGTTTGTTGACCATAACTCATGAACCTAGTTACCATAGGGAACATATTCTAAATATCTATGAAAAAGGTATGTTTCTTTCTCTTGTTTGAGAGAATTTTTGTGTTGAAAATATTCTTACTGTTATTATATTATCTTATTTTATAGTGAAACAAGTTGGGAAGAGGTTGTTAATAAGAGATTGCCCAGGGAAATAGGTAAAAGAAATTTCCATCCAAGATTTAATAACTGATCCATTCTCATCCTGGGTAAAGTCCATCTTATGGTGATAGAAATGAAGAGAAATAAATAAGCTTTAGTTAATGTAATAAGGATACCCATTGTCATTTCCAAAATTCCAACCATTTTATTCATTTGGAAAAATCCAAATAAAGATATATAGGGAATAGACAAATTCCACGGCGTTGAACATGATAAAGGTGGAATGTCAGAGTAATTCAAATTATGTAAGGCCCATTGAAGTCCGCGAGAAAGGGTCTAGTATAAATAGGGCTATAAGTAGGCCCTTTGCTATTGCCAAAATCTCCGCTGCTCAGTTTCTTCCATATGGATTTTTCTTTGATTTTAAAATCTCCACAAAATGACTCAGTTCAAAGTCCTCGGAGGCGAGGCACTTCGAAGGGTACTCCGAATGGAGTGACTTTGAAGTATGGTGGACCAAGTCCTCAGCAATGAGGCAAGGCGTTTGAAGTGTGATCCGGAGGGAGGCACTCGAAGGTATACCCAACGAAGGTCTCAGAAGTCGAGGTGCATCGAAGGCATGGTCCGGGTGAGGATCGTCGAGGAGTGTGCTTGGGGAGAGACACTGCGACGAAGTGATCATTGAATGCTTCATGCAGAGGCCTTGGATGAAGGAGGAACTTCGAAGGGTGGTACTGTGAAGGTGGGGCTTCGGAGTGAGGCTGGCTTCGGAGTGGCTTCGGAGTGAGGCTGACTTCGGAGTGAGGCTGGCTCCGGAGTGAGGCTGACTTGAGGTACTTCGGCCATGCATGGCTTCGGTACACGGACTGACGGAATTCAAGATGGGAGAAGTTGCGAAGCCATGGTGGTCCACTCTGAAGGTGTTGGTGTGAAGGCCCAAGGGCTTTGATGGCTTTGGCTCAAAACCGTCTCTATATCGAAGGCTGACTTTGGTGAAGTGAAGGTTGTCTGGCTCAAGGCTTCTCACCGAAGCTACCGCACCCTCGCGTGCGAAGGGGGGCTTCAGAAGGGTCCAAAACTACAAAGGCTGACCGCGTCTGCTCTACAAAAGCTGGTGTTGTCCCCTCTGCGAAGCTAACAAAAGAAGCCTCCAAATAAAGTAGACTACCAGTTGTACCCCCTGTTCTGATGAGACAAAACCGGTGTAAACCCTAGGGGTAAAGTAGTCTATTCACAGGGCTGAATAGTGCCTATAAATAGTGGAGGCTAGCTAGGTCACATCAACACTTTGAGCAGTCATTTTTGAGCTCCTATGCTAGCCACCACACATGTTGTATTCGGTCTGTGAGTTCATTTTGTGTTCCTTATTCAAGCAATGAAGTTTTGATTCTGTTTTCATTTACTGCATGAACTTGTATGCGTACTTCACTGCATGCTTTGATCTCTCTGTGTCTCACTTCTTTTGAGTTGAGGTTGTGCCCTGAATCTTTTCTGGAGAAGTGTGTGAGAAGCCTATTTGAGTGAAGTGTGAGTTTTTCAGTGTCTGTTCGCTCTGTGTAAACTAGAGGCTAGACCTCTCTGATTACTAGCGAAGCACTGTTGTTGGCTTAGATCAAAGCCCGTTTTCTTCTTTTGTCGAAGTCCTTGGCGAAGTCTGTTCAGTGTGCGTTTAGACCTTCGAAGTACGAAGCCCAACACTAGTTGTTGTTGCTGAGTATTTGGTCGAAGTCTGTAGAGGGAAGTCTGCTCTTGCGAAGGGTGAAGTGGGAAGCTTGCTCGAAGGCACCCAGTGTGCTGAGCCTGCACTAAATTAGTAGAGCTGATCAAAGTCCTCAGAGGGACGTCCGCTCTTGCGAAGGGTGAAGTGCGAAGCCTTCTCTAAGGCACCCTATGTGCAGATCCTTTACTAACTTACCAGAGCTGAATTTTCGGGGTTGTGGGTGGAGCGAAGTCTTCTTGGCTTCGAACTTTTGCTCCTTGCGAAGCCTGTTTTCGGAGCTGTAAAATACCTCCGAACCAGAACTTCGAAGGGTGTTGTAGCGCCCCGATTTAACAAATCGAGACATTATTGAATTTCGTAAGAAAAACAATAATACAAGAGGTTCATCATGCGACAATCGTACATACGACAATGTTCATGGTACGCAGACCATATTTATTACATCATTGTTTTAATAAAAACAGTAAAGTGAAATAAGTAGAAAACGGCATGACGAACATCTTCTCTAGGATCTTTCTTCTCGACTGGGTCGCTACTCCAGACCGTCTTCAAAGTAAACATCCTCTGTGGGGTCCAACGGGTATGAGTACAAAAAGTACTCAACAAGCCACCGCAAATGCAAATAATAATGCAGGGTAATAAACAAGGAAGGATAATGGCTAACATTGCAGAATAATGCAGTTGCAGTTATTGCATTTAGTGTAATCATATTTTAATCACACGGAAAGTAAACATGAACATCATCAACCTCAACTAACTCGAGGGGTACAGTCAGCCCCACCTCGCTCAACAGTCCTTACATGTCAATCCATCATGCACATACATATTCAAAGTAATCTAACTGGGGGATGTCACGCAACCCGCCCTTGACCGTGGGCTCGGCTTTTCGAAAAGATTTAAGACTCTGATTAGAGATGTACTACTGTACCCACAAGGCACGCACTCATCCCAAACGAGATGACCCATTTCACGGGAACTCGTGCCAAAACCTCAATATGAGATGTTCCAAGCGATAACCACCCGCTCTAGGTTTCGCCGGCGCGCCGGGCCGCATCCCGGCTAACGTCGCACCCCCTTTTGCGCCACATTGGTGCAAGTCACCCGCAGGTGCAACTTGACCCATCTCCAAATGGTGGCCTCGGTTTGGGACAACCCATACCTTAGTTAGGACTTACCCACTAGACTTGTGGTTAGTACGTAAGTGTATTGCAACGGATCCCTCAGACCGGTCCTTATAGTGCCCCGGGTGCTACCGACCAATGCCCTAGCTTGCACCCGGAACCCACCATGCATACACTCACAACCATAACTCATCACCAACAGAATTTCCAAGGAGAAGAAGTAACAGGGATCATATAATAGAACCATTTTGCTACGACTCATTTTTATCCTATAGCGATCGTGTCAATACATTGGACAGTAGCTAATATCATTGATCATGTGGTGACAAGGAGGTTAGGCGAGATAGCATGGCTTGGGTTGCACATCAAGGTCGGGGGATCCTAAATAAATATAATGTAAGGGTTCATTTGACTAATGCATATATAACCTATGTGTTTTAGCGATAGTTTAATCAAACATGGGTTCAATATGCTCAAGAGATTGGTTTGGTGACTTGCCTTGTTCAGCAAAAGGAGAGGGAGGGACTTCGGGGAAGTATTCCGGCTCCTCGGCGACGTCGTAGTCTTTTTGATATAGTAAAGTAAAATAAAATGAACTTAATGTTCAATCAAACAATATAACATTACATGATAAGCACATAAGTCAAAGTTGGTTTGATTAAAAGTAAAATAATTTCCATTGTTAAGGTTCTGAAAGTTATTTCATAAATAATTTTAAAGGGATTAAAATGAAGGGTTGTCCTTTTTAGAAAACAAATGTGAATAGTCCCATGTTAAGTTCCCTAATAAGTTTTGAAATGAAGAGTTCATGGTAATTTAGTGTTTTGCAGTATATGGATAGAAAGGAATAAATATGAATTTTTCTGAAGTTCAAACAGTTGAATTCATATTTTAATCCTAAAGGCATTTAAATATTTATTTGAATAAACATGAAAATGTCAAAGTAAACCTACTGTTTTTATTGCATAAACATGTAGAGAATAATTTTATGAATTTTCTGAAATTGGAATGGTAATTTTTAGAGTTCAAATGCATTAGATATGAATTTTACAAGTTTAAAAGTATTTCTGAAATTCATTTTCAATTTTTAAACTCCTCGGGTCCACGGTGAGCCAGGCCCACGGTGAACCCGCGCACTGTGCGCGTGCGCCGGGTCGATCTGGACCGTCGGATCTGGATCTGGATCGCAAGCGTTGGATCTGGATCGCAAGGCCAGGATTCAATCCGACTCCGGCGATGCGACGATGAGCGATTCCGGCGACGACGAGGGTTATCTAGTCTAGCTAGGACTAGAAACGGAAAGGGGGCACCGAGGGGAACAAAAGGGTACCCTTGCGGTGGTCCGGGGTCGACGGGGTGAGGCTGGCGACGAGCGAAGGCGGCGAAGGCTCTCGGTTCCTCGGCGGGGACGGCGATCCGGCGAGGTTCGTCGTCGACGGAGTGGTGGCCGTGGTCGGTGAGGTCCTGGCGGTCACGACGGTGGCGAAGGCACGGACGGGGACGGTCCGAGGCGACGGCGAGCGGTGGCCGGAGGCGAAACAGAGGGAGTGCGCAAAAAGGTGAAGTGCGGGCGCTCTGCTTGGTTTGGGTGCAATGGGATGCGTGGACCGGACGCGGCGTAGGGCGGTGGTTTAAATAGGGATACCGGCGGGGGCAGGGAGGGCGCCATCGGGGGGGGGGCGTGGGTTAACGCCGGCGACGGTTTCTCTGCATGCGGCTACAGCGGGGGGGATTACGCATGGGATTAAATGGGAGGCGGGCGACGTGATACGGGGAGTTTAATGCCGGCGAATAAAGGAGGGGAGGGGACCAGCGACGGGCGAATCCGAGGGATTCAATTCAGCCGGCGCCATTTGGGGGGTGATGGCGCGAGGTTGAAGACGGTTCTGACGAGCGGGGTCCACTGGCCAGCGAGCGCGGACGAGCGAACGAGAGGACTGACGGGTGGGGCCGCGATGTCGGGTGCGCGCGCGAGGGGAGGTAACCAGTGCCGACAGGTGGGGCCGGGCGAGGGTGCAGAGAGGAGGTCACTGACGGGCGGGGTCCACTAGTCAGAAGGCGCGCGCGCGGGTGGGATTGGGCTGGGCCGGCCGGGAGAGAGAGAGGGGAGGGGAGGGAGCCCATTACTGTTTGAAATTATTTTCTGATTAAAAACAATTGCAGAAAATAGATTAAATCATTTGGGGCATTTCCAAAGTGGACAAAAATTCATAAAAATTCTCAAAAATATTTCTTTGCTTTAGGATCATATACAAAAATTTTCACCTCCTAGTTTGGCCATCTACTCTATGCTGTAGTTCAATTGGGTATAAAGAGGTATTTAAAGTATTTTCAGAAATAATAATTCCAAGAAATTGAATTTAATATTATTTTTATTGCTTTGAAAATTTGGGGTGTTACAAACCTATCCCCCTTACAAGAATCTCGTCCTCGAGATTGGAACGCTACTCGAATAACTCGGGGTATTGGGCTTTTAGATCGTCTTCCTTTTCCCAAGTGGCTTCTTCGGCGGGATGGTTGTTCCATTGGACTTTGCAGAAGCGAACAACGCGACTCCTGGTTACTCTCTCCTTGGTTTCCAAGATCTTGACGGGTTTCTCTATGTAGGTCAAGTCTTATTGGACATTAAGCTGATGAAGGTCAGCTTGCTCGGTAGGTACACGGAGGCACTTCTTCAGCTGAGAGACATGGAACACATCATGAACTCCTGCTAAGGATGGAGGCAGTTCAAGTTGATATGCCACTTCCCCTTGTCGATGGAGGATCTGGAAAGGTCCGACATAGCGGGGTGCTAGTTTGCCTTTCATGTTGAACCTTTGAGTGCCACGGAGGGGAGTGACTCGGAGATAGACATAATCGCCCTCCTCAAAGGTTAGGTCTCTTCGACGGTTGTCGGCATAGCTCTTCTGACGGGATTGGGCTGCCTTCAATCGGTCTCTTATGATCTTAACCTTCTCTTCAGCTTCTCTTAATAAATCAGTCCCAAACAGTTGCGACTCTCCGGTTTGATCCCAGAGCAACGGCGTTCTGCACTTACGTCCATAGAGTGCTTCGAACGGGGACATTTGCAGGCTGGCTTGATAGCTGTTGTTGTAGGAGAACTCTGCATATGGTAAGTTCTTGTCCCACATTCCGCCAAAGTCTAGAGCACAAGCTCTAAGCATATCCTCCAATATCTGGTTGACCCTTTCGGTTTGACCGTCGGTCTGTGGATGATAGGCGGTACTAAAGTTCAGCCGGGTGCCGAGTTCCTCTTGAAGGTTCTTCCAAAACTTGGAGGTAAACTGACTCCCACGGTCAGATACAATCTTCTTAGGAACTCCGTGAAGGCACACGATCCGGGTCATATACAACTCAGCCAACTTGGCGACGGTGTACGTTGTCTTGACCGGGACGAAGTGAGCTACCTTGGTGAGTCGGTCGACGATCACCCAGATAGAATCATGACCAGCTTGGGTCCTGGGCAGTCCCGTGATGAAGTCCATTCCTATCTCTTCCCACTTCCATTTAGGGACTTTGAGAGGTTGAAGCAGTCCGGCAGGTCTCTGATGCTCTGCCTTGACTCGCCGGCATGTGTCGCACTTGGCCACATACTCAGCTATTTCTCTCTTCATGCTGACCCACCAATATTTTTCCTTTAGGTCTTGGTACATCTTTGTACTCCCGGGATGGATGGAGTATAATGTATCATGGGCTTCTTGAAGGATGAGGGTCTTCAACTCAGGTCTGTCGGGTACGCAGATCCGGTTTCCGAACCAGATGGTACCATGCTCGTCCTCGGAAAATCCGGGGGCTTTACCCTTCCTCATGTTCTGCTGGATCTCCAGGATGTCCGGATCTTCCTTCTGCTTTTCTCGGATCTGGTCTATTAAGACAGGCCGAGACTCCAAGGCAGCGAGGTACGCTCGAGTGGTGATCCCTAGGTTTAGCCTTTCCATCTCCTTATAAAGCAAAGGAGCTTGGTCTTGAATCATGATGGCATTGCAGTACCCTTTTCGACTAAGGGCGTCTGCCACCACATTCGCTTTGCCCGGATGATAATGGATGCCCAAGTCGTAATCCTTGATCAGTTCCAACCATCTCCTTTGCCTGAGATTCAGATCTGGTTGGGTGAATATGTACTTGAGGCTCTTGTGGTCGGTGAAGACCTCACACCGATTTCCCACAAGGTAATGTCTCCATATCTTCAAGGCATGAACCACGGCTGCTAATTCCAGGTCATGGGTTGGGTAGTTCAGCTCGTGCGGTCTCAGTTGCCGGGAGGCGTAGGATATCACTTTCCCTTCTTGCATTAAGACGCATCCCAATCCTTGACGAGAGGCATCACAGTAGACATGGAAGTCTTTCCGGATGTCTGGCAGAGTTAGGATGGGAGCTGACACTAGCTTCTTCTTGAGGGTCTGGAAGCTTTCTTTGCAGTCGGGGGTCCATTCAAACTTCACTTCCTTCTGCAGAAGTCTGGTCATAGGCTTGGCGATCTTGGAAAAATTCTCGATGAACCGGCGGTAGTATCCGGCCAATCCAAGAAAACTCCGGATCTCGGTCACCGTTGTGGGCTGCAGCCAGTTGGTTACCGCTTCAACAGTGGTTGGGTCCACTGCTATTCCTCTGGCAGATATAACATGGCCGAGGAACTTCACCTCAGACGACCAAAATTCGCATTTGCTGTATTTGGCGTACAGTTGCTGCTCCCTTAGCTTTCCGAGGGTCAGACGAAGGTGAGTCTCGTGTTCTTCCTTTGTCTTGGAGTAAACGAGGATATCGTCGATGAATACCACGATGAACTTGTCCAAGAACTCCATGAATACATTGTTCATCATGTTCATGAAAAAGGTCGGGGCATTCGTGAGTCCGAACGACATCACGGTGTACTCGTAGAGTCCATAGCGGGAGGTGAAGGCAGTCTTGGGTATGTCTTCTTCCCTAATCCTCAATTGGTGATAACCGGACCTGAGGTCAATCTTGGAAAACACCGAGGATCCTTTCAGCTGATCGAACAGGTCGTCGATCCGAGGCAATGGGTATTTGTTCTTGATGGTTACGTCGTTCAAGGCTCTATAGTCCACGCACATCCTCCTGGTCTTGTCCTTCTTCATGGCAAATATAACAGGTGCGCCCCAGGGTGAGGTACTCGGTCGGATGTAACCTTTCTGCTCTAGGTCTTTGATGTTGCTCTTGACTTCAGCTAGTTCATTGGCGGCCATTCGGTATGGGCGCTTGGAGATGGGAGTGGTTCCGGGGACAAGTTCGATCCTGAATTCGATGTCCCGCTTGGGAGGCATCCCGGGTAGATCTTCAGGGAAGACATCCGCAAACTCCTTGACTATAGGCACCTCTTCAAGAGCTATCGAGCGAAGGGATGCTCTGAGTGGTTTGCGACTGGTCATCCGAAAGGTGACGGTTACGCCTTCAGGATTGGTCACCATGACGGACTTGTTGGCACAGTCGATCACTCCCTTGTGCTTCATCAACCAATCCATCCCTAGTATAAGGTCGAGTCCGGTGCATTGGATGAGGACAGGCTCGGCCCGAAACAGTATTCCTTGGATGTCAATTTGAACCTTAGGGCTGTATAAGCGGGTTGAGGTCCTATTGCCGGGGGTGGCAATCACCATGGGAATGGGTAGAGGGAGCAAGTCTAGTTTGTTTGTTTTCACAAAATCTTCTGAGATGAAGGAGTGGGTTGCTCCAGAGTCAAATAATATGATGGCTGGTACGGAATTCACAGTAAACGTACCGAGCACGACTTCAGGAGCCTCCTGAGCTTCCTCCACGCTGATGTGGTTGACGCGGGCACGAACTGCCTGGTTGGGGGCCGCGCCCTGAGCTGGCTTGGGGTGAGGACACTGGTGTGCATAGTGCCCTTCCTTGCGGCAGTTGAAGCAGACGACCGGCCTTCCTTGGCGATCCTTCAAGATCGGGGCCTTGGCGGCTGGTGTCGGCTGAGCGGCCGGAGCTGGTGGAGCGGGGCGAGGATGCCCGGCGTTGGATCCACCAGCGGCGTGAGGCGGCCTGTAGGCGGGCCGAGGATGGTAGGCGGGCGCTGGTGGCGGAGGGACGAAGCGGGGCCTTTGAGAATTCGCCTGCTGATGCTTGAAGGCGATCATCTTCCTCTTCTTGAGGTCCAGCTTGTTCTGCTTAGTCTCTTGAATGAGCGCTTTGTTGGCCAGCCGTTGGAAGTCGGCGAAGTCGGCGGCGACGAGCTGGATGGACAGCTCATCCTTAAGTCCCCTAAGGAACTTGGCTTGGCGGAGGGCGTCGGTGCGCACTTCCTCCGGTGCGTAGCGAGCGAGGCGGTTGAACTCATGGAGGTACTCCATGACGGTCCTGTTGCCTTGCTGCAGGTCGCAGAACTCCTGCTGTTTTACCGCGATGACACCGGCGGGGACATGGGCGGCGCGAAAGGCGATGGTGAACTCCGCCCAAGTCACCACGTGGCCCTCTGGCTGGGACTCACGGTAGTTGTCCCACCATTCCGCGGCGGGACCCTGGAGCTAGTGAGTGGCGAAGGCCACTCGCTCCCGGTCGGTGCAGGGGAGGAGGTCGAGCTTCTTTCCGATGGTGCGAAGCCAATCTCCGACCTCCATCGGGTTGGTGGTGCTCAAGAAGATGGGCGGGCGCATGCGCAGGAACTCGGAGAGTTGCGGAGCGGGCGCGGGTGCTGGTGCGCGAGGGGCGGGCTCCACGTTCTGCAGACGGTCCAACTGAGCCTGTTGGTTCTGCATTTGGGTGAGGAGGGCGGTGATCAGGTGGTTCTGATTCGCCATCATCTCTGCCAAGGTGGGATGGTTGGCGGAAGGCGACCCAGACTGACGCGGGCCCGTTGCACCCCAGTTGGGTACAACACCCTCAAGCGCATCACGGCTTCCTCCTGCTCCGTTGTTGGAGCCGGTGTTCTGGTGGTCGGCCATCTTCTGAATATACATAGTGATAAAGCAAAAGATGACGAAACAATAATACAACCAAAAATATCATATAAGATTCAAGCACATAAATATATCGAGTGGTATAAACTGTTCATTACATCCAAGCTCTTATTCCATCTACAACCCAACTCGTTGCAAACGGCACCACATACAAAATTATGATTTTTATTTAAATAGCGTCTCCTAACGCCTACTCGCCACCGGAGGCGGTCTCCGTGCTCTCGGAACCACGAGTGCGCGGCTCCAGAGAGATGGTGGGCTCGAGAAAGTTCTCGATGATGGAGTCGGAGACGAGGCCAGGGCATGGAGGAGGGGCGCTGGTAGAGGGCCTGGCGGGGGAGGGTCATGGCGGGATTCTCTTGGGGCGAGGGAGGGGCTCACGGATGGGCTTCTTCTTCCTTGGAAGAAGAGGAACCATCTCCGCGATATCCTTCTGCAGCTGCATAATCTTGCGCTGCAACTCGCCGTTCTGCTGGATCAAGTTCTTCGTTTCTTCACGAAGGAACTCAATCGCCTCATGGTGCTCGTCGGCGTCGAGCACCGCCTCGATGTGGAGATCATCCATGGCCTGCAGAAGACGTGACTGCCGGGCCATGACCGGATCACGCACGGAGTGAACTCCGAGGTAGATGCTACGGTGGGCTCCAGGAGTGCGCTTCGGCACGAGCCGGAAGGACGAGTTCTGAAGACGATCGTCGTAGATCATCCTCAGCTCCATGAGGGCCTGGAGGGCGACTCGTTGGCACGCGACGTCGAAAGTCAGGCCTCCAAGTGTGGTGGTGTAGGGCGGCAGGTGTTCTCTAGAGCCGTGGACGGTGAGGGAGACGTCGCAAGGCCCGGCGAACTCGTCAGGGTACACTCCTTGAAATTCGGGCTCGAAGAGGAACCCGAGGAAGGTGAGCATCATACGGAGCTCCCGGACGAAGCCCTCGTAGTGGCGGCAGTAGCTGTGGACTTGGTAGACAGGCATCTACAAAACAACAAGTTGAATAAAAGTGAGGAGAGGAACAAAGTTTATGAAGTAGATTTTCGAGAAATAATTTCCTATGGCTAATGGCTAGGCGGGTCTGTTTGGCTTCCTACAGTCGAGTCGGCTCTGATACCATCTTGTAGCGCCCCGATTTAACAAATCGAGACATTATTGAATTTCGTAAGAAAAACAATAATACAAGAGGTTCATCATGCGACAATCGTACATACGACAATGTTCATGGTACGCAGACCATATTTATTACATCATTGTTTTAATAAAAACAGTAAAGTGAAATAAGTAGAAAACGGACATGACGAACATCTTCTCTAGGATCTTTCTTCTCGACTGGGTCGCTACTCCAGACCGTCTTCAAAGTAAACATCCTCTGTGGGGTCCAACGGGTATGAGTACAAAAAGTACTCAACAAGCCACCGCAAATGCAAATAATAATGCAGGGTAATAAACAAGGAAGGATAATGGCTAACATTGCAGAATAATGCAGTTGCAGTTATTGCATTTAGTGTAATCATATTTTAATCACGCGGAAAGTAAACATGAACATCATCAACCTCAACTAACTCGAGGGGTACAGTCAGCCCCACCTCGCTCAACAGTCCTTACATGTCAATCCATCATGCACATACATATTCAAAGTAATCTAACTGGGGGATGTCACGCAACCCGCCCTTGACCGTGGGCTCGGCTTTTCGAAAAGATTTAAGACTCTGATCAGAGATGTACTACTGTACCCACAAGGCACGCACTCATCCCAAACGAGATGACCCATTTCACGGGAACTCGTGCCAAAAGCTCAATATGAGATGTTCCAAGCGATAACCACCCGCTCTAGGTTTCGCCGGCGCGCCGGGCCGCATCCCGGCTAACGTCGCACCCCCTTTTGCGCCACATTGGTGCAATTCACCCGCAGGTGCAACTTGACCCATCTCCAAATGGTGGCCTCGGTTTGGGACAACCCATACCTTAGTTAGGACTTACCCACTAGACTTGTGGTTAGTACGTAAGTGTATTGCAATGGATCCCTCAGACCGGTCCTTATAGTGCCCCGGGTGCTACCGACCAATGCCCTAGCTTGCACCCGGAACCCACCATGCATACACTCACAACCATAACTCATCACCAATAGAATTTCCAAGGAGAAGAAGTAACGGGGATCATATAATAGAACCATTTTGCTACGACTCATTTTTATCCTATAGCGATCGTGTCAATACATTGGACACTAGCTAATATCATTGATCATGTGGTGACAAGGAGGTTAGGCGAGATAGCATGGCTTGGGTTGCACATCAAGGTCGGGGGATCCTAAATAAATATAATGTAAGGGTTCATTTGACTAATGCATATATAACCTATGTGTTTTAGCGATAGTTTAATCAAACATGGGTTCAATATGCTCAAGAGATTGGTTTGGTGACTTGCCTTGTTCAGCAAAAGGAGAGGGAGGGACTTCGGGGAAGTATTCCGGCTCCTCGGCGACGTCGTAGTCTTTTGATATAGTAAAGTAAAATAAAATGAACTTAATGTTCAATCAAACAATATAACATTACATGATAAGCACATAAGTCAAAGTTGGTTTGATTAAAAGTAAAATAATTTCCATTGTTAAGGTTCTGAAAGTTATTTCATAAATAATTTTAAAGGGATTAAAATGAAGGGTTGTCCTTTTTAGAAAACAAATGTGAATAGTCCCATGTTAAGTTCCCTAATAAGTTTTGAAATGAAAAGTTCATGGTAATTTAGTGTTTTGCAGTATATGGATAGAAAGGAATAAATATGAATTTTTCTGAAGTTCAAACATTTGAATTCATATTTTAATCCTAAAGGCATTTAAATATTTATTTGAATAAACATGAAAATGTCAAAGTAAACCTACTGTTTTTATTGCATAAACATGTAGAGAATAATTTTATGAATTTTCTGAAATTGGAATGGTAATTTTTAGAGTTCAAATGCATTAGATATGAATTTTACAAGTTTAAAAGTATTTCTGAAATTCATTTTCAATTTTTAAACTCCTCGGGTCCACGGTGAGCCAGGCCCACGGTGAACCCGCGCACTGTGCGCGTGTGCCGGGTCGATCTGGACCGTCGGATCCAGATCCGACGCGCGAGGGCGAGGCGGGGCGCGTAAGTCACGATGGACGGTCAGGATTAAAACGTGCAAAGGGGTACCACGTGGACGCACGAGATTAACCGCGGGTTTTAAATACCAACGAACGCACGAGATTGCACCATACCGCTTCACTCAGATCCGACGGCCCGGATTAAACCGAACAGATGATTTAATCCCAAGCGTTGGATCTGGATCGCAAGGCCAGGATTGAATCCGGCACAGTGCGTGTCGGGGGGGTAAAGTACCCCTTCTTCCCCGACTCCGGCGATGCGACGGTGAGCGATTCCGGCGACGACGAGGGTTATCTAGTCTAGCTAGGACTAAAAACGGAAAGGGGGCACCGAGGGGAACAAAAGGGTACCCTTGCGGTGGTCCGGGGTCGACGGGGTGAGGCCGGCGACGAGCGAAGGCGGCGAAGGCTCTCGGTTCCTCGGTGGGGACGGCGATCCGGCGAGGTTCGTCGTCGACGGAGTGGTGGCCGAGGTCGGTGAGGTCCTGGCGGTCACGACGGTGGCGAAGGCACGGACGGGGACGGTCCGAGGCGACGGCGAGCGGTGGCCTGAGGCGAAACAGAGGGAGTGCGCAAAAAGGTGAAGTGCGGGCGCTCTGCTTGGTTTGGGTGCAATGGGATGCGTGGACCGGACGCGGCGTAGGGCGGTGGTTTAAATAGGGATACCGGCGGGGGCAGGGAGGGCGCCATCGGGGGGGGGCGTGGGTTAATGCCGGCGACGGTTTCTCTGCATGCGGCGACAGCAGGGGGGATTACGCATGGGATTAAATGGGAGGCGGGCGACGTGATACGGGTAGTTTAATGCCGGCGAATAAAGGAGGGGAGGGGACCGGCGACGGGCGAATCCGAGGGATTCAATTCAGCCGGCGCCATTTGGGGGGTGATGGCGCGAGGTTGAAGACGGTTCTGACGAGCGGGGTCCACTGTCCAGCGAGCGCGGACGAGCGAACGAGAGGACTGACGGGTGGGGCCGCGATGTCGGGTGCACGCGCGAGGGGAGGTAACCGGTGCCGACAGGTGGGGCCGGGCGAGGGTGCAGAGAGGATGTCACTGACGGGCGGGGTCCACTAGTCAAAAGGCGCGCGCGCGGGTGGGATTGGGCTGGGCCGGCCGGGAGAGAGAGAGGGGAGGGGAGGGAGCCCATTACTGTTTGAAATTATTTTCTGATTAAAAACAATTGCAGAAAATAGATTAAATCATTTGGGGCATTTCCAAAGTGGACAAAAATTCATAAAAATTCTCAAAAATATTTCTTGGCTTTAGGATCATATACAAAAATTTTCACCTCCTAGTTTGGCCATCTACTCTATGCTGTAGTTCAATTGGATATAAAGAGGTATTTAAAGTATTTTCAGAAATAATAATTCCAAGAAATTGAATTTAATATTATTTTTATTGCTTTGAAAATTTGGGGTGTTACAGGTGTGTTCGAAGCCTGTTCCGCAGAAGACAGAATTAAAACAGAAGGCTATTTTTAGTCTGAAATTTTAAAAGCTCCCATTCACCCCCCTCTGGTCGCCGTTTCCGGTCTAACAGGACCGTTCTGGGGCGAAGCCATAGTCGCTACGAAAGCTCTGCTTTCGGATAAGTCATCTGTAAATAGGAGTTTACTTTTATGTCCTTAGGCCCACAGTCAGTCAGTCGAGTCTGTAAAAAATATCCTAAGGGCAGTTTGGTCTTTTCCATTTTATTTCAGCGTTTGTAAAAACCCTAAGGGTCTTTTAGTATTTTCCTAGGCTATTGGGCTGCCTATAAATAGGGCCCCAATCCCTAGAGTTAGGGTCACCCATTCTTAAATCCAATTTAATCTCACTAAAAGTTTGGGTCACTTTTTGTGTGCATTCCCTGGTGCTTTATCCCTCTCCGCCGCCATCAGTTCTTGCGCATGGCGTTCCTATTCATCACAAGCAAATCAAAAACTGCGTTTTGTCTCTTAGGTTTCTGATCGCCTCGATTTGCGTGTGTTTGTTTGCTGTTGCTTTCTGGTATCTCTGCTCTATTCTCGAATAGACACGCTGTGAAATATTTACTCTGTCGCCTCGATCTGCGTGTCTATTTGGTATTTTTTCTTTGGTCAGAGATTGCTTTATGAAGTTTCTGTTTCTACAATAGTCTGTCGATAGGATCCGTGTTCTGTTGTGCAAGATTTTAGACTCCCAGTGCTTAGCAGTATTTTTATTAGTTGTTTTGATCTCAAGGAGGAAAACGATGCACAAAACCTTGGCATTTCATTATTTTGTATTGTTTTCCCCGGATTCTTCACTGGCTCTTGTTAAATGGATTAGGGTCTGCATAGGTCTTCATTAGCTATTTTCTGCATCTTGCAGGGGTAGCTTCATAGGATGCAGCTAGGCTTCACAGGCTTCCTTTAGCCAGGGAGTAGACTTGTTTCTTTATTCCTAGCTTGTCTCGGTAATAGCTGGGTGACGTGCATGTTGTTGGTTCTAGCTGATATCGCACATAGCTAGGCTACGCTCTTTGCTGTTGTGTGCTTGTTCGAATCGTCTTGTCGTGGGCCCCATAGGTTTCAGTGTTGTTCACTATCAGCTGTCCTTGCAGTGGATACACGCCTTGGCATTTCTGTGAACCTCACACTTTTTGCAGCCTTCGCTCAGCTAGCTTCGAATTCCTGCAAACTGTGGCTCTGTGTTTTTTTGCCTTGTCCGAAGTGCTTCACTCAAGTGAAGGCAGTCATACTTCGGAGGTCTTTTGGTTTTCGAGTTTTTCTACAACTTCAAAGTCCTAACTCTGGTCTGCGGACTCCAATTGTCGTGTAGAGTTCTGTCTTCGAAGTACTTGTGTGGTCCCCACAGCTAAAACAGGCTTCGGTTGATTTTTTCTGATAGGTTCGAGTTGTTTCATTAGACTTTGGTGTTTCTGCTTGTTCGAAGTACTGTCCGAAAAAACCTTTGGTCTGTGTGAAGGTACTTCGGTAGCAGGCTTCAATAGTGTTTTCGAGTTGCTGTGCAAGATTCGTTATTAGCTTCGCTATTAGCTTTGCCAGTGTTTTTATTCGCACATACTTCGGAGCATACCTCAGCTTGACATCAACAATCTTCGGTACTGCATACTTCGCACGGGCTTCGGCAGCTACTACGCAGGCTTCGCACGACCTCTCTGAACTCGGCTTTGACTCCGTCAGCCTTTGCACAAGGGCTCCGAAGCCGGCTTCGACAACTGCAGGCTTCGCACCACACAGGCTTCATTAAGTTTCGAACAGGAGACAAACTTCGAACAGTAACCCTTCATCTCTTTTTACGCGCATTCAGATTAATTGCTGTGATGATTTATTTCTGTGAACCTTGATCTGCCCATGTGTTAAATGCTTTGTTAATCTGCCTTTAAGCACTGTGTTGGTGTTTTTTTTGTCTAGGACACCGGTTGTTTATAGGCTAGATACTTTTAGGCCTTGATCTATTTACTTTTTCCTGCTGAGTCTATTGAGGTGCGTTGGGTGTTGGGAGCAGGCCATTGATTCAAAAGAATTTTTAGGCGCTCATTCGCGCCCCTCTGGTCGCTACTTTCGGTCCTACATCTCTCTCATCTACTCTCTCTGTGTACCTGGACTTAAGAGTTGTCAGGTCACATAACAACACCTCATAGTTAGGGCACTCACCACTATCACCCAAGCAAGGGGAAGAAGACAAACTCTCAATCTTGCCATTCGCCGTGGCAAGCTCACTCTCAAGCTCATCTATCCTCTTCTTAGCCCCTCTAAGCAGTTTCTCCCAATACTTCAATTCCTGACGGTTCTGTTCTAGTAAATTAATGACTCCTTGTTCATAGGATGATACCTTCTCATCGTCGTCGTTGGAGTCGTCGGAGGAGTCCTTTTCTTTCTTCTCCCCGAGAGCCATTGAGCAAAAGCTCTTGTGGGGTCTTTGGCTGTCACGTGAGTGTCTCTTTGGCTTATCCCCGAAGGCCATGAAATAGAGGCCCGCCGGATCGTCCCTGTCCTTCCCCTTCCTGATCACGATTTCTTCATCACTTGAACTCGAAGATGAGGAGGAAGACGAGGATCTCTTGGAGTAACATTTCTCCATCTCGGCAAAGAACGCCTTGTCTTGCTTCTTGTTCTCACGCTTGTAGTCCTTCAAAGCCATTCAAAAGAATCTCGTCTTGGGCTTGCCCTTCGTGGAGTTGTCGTACTTGTCGGAGTCGTAGGAGTTGCCGCCGGTTCCCTTCTTGTAATTCTTCCGCTTGGGGCAATTAGCAATGAAATGACCTGTATCACCACACTCAAAGCATCCGGATTTTGTGCTGTGTCTCTTAAACATTCTCTTATCATAGACACGTCGCACCCGGTTGTTAAACAAGCACAGATCATCATCTCCTAGAGTATCAAGTTGTTCCTCGGAGATAGACATCAAGGAAAAGGCAGTACAACTCATGGCATTAGGATCAGCAGACGGTGTCGCAAGTGCCAGAGTCTTTGAGCCAGAACCAATGAGATTTGATCTCAACTGGATATCGACCTCTGAGGCCTTGATCTTACTAAAAAGCTCTGCGATGGTCAAGGTATCATAAGACGCGCTCTCAACAATAGAAGAGACCTTGATCTCCCAGATCTTGGGGTCCAAGGTATGGAGTACCTTAAGCGCCTGTTCATGATCCGATACCAGCTGATCACGCTCGGCCTTGTTAACGCGAAGCTTGTTAATGATCGATTGAAATCGACCAAACAAAGCCTCAACAGCCTCACCTGGCTTCTGTGAGAAATTTTCATACTCACGCCGGTAGGTCTGGTAGAGCCTAGCCTTGACCTGAGCTGTCCCCTCATGGTGTGCCTGGAGGGTAGCCCAGATCTCTCGAGCAGTGGTGAGATGGCTAACACGCTCAAACTCACTAGGACCTAGACCAGAAAATAAAATATTCACCGCCTTACTATTATTTTGATGTTGGGTAACTACATCTACAGCAGTATCCGCATCAATGGTCACTATGGTGAAGGTAGGATGAACACAAATCTCCCATATGTCCGAGCTCTGGCTCATAAGGTATGCTCGCATGCGAGTCTTCCAATAAGTGTAGCCAAAAGCTTCCAGGGATGGGATTTTACCAGAAGACGTCATGGTCACTACCTAGGTTTAGAATCGGTTAAGATATTAGAAAACCCTAACATTGCTCTGATACCACTTGTAGGACCAAAAGTAGCGACCAGAGGGGGTGAATGGGCGCCTAAAAATTTCTTGCTAAACTATATACTAGTGCCAACACCCAAACACAATTAACCAGGCACAATATTAGGAGAGCAAATTACTGGAACTAAAGTTGTCTAGTCTAAAATTAACCGGTGTCTTAATTGAAATGATATTAAAGATAATCCAAAAAAATTACTGCAGTAAATAAAAACACCTAGATAAAACTCGAAATATTAATATTTCAATCTAGAAATAAAATACTAATCAAATGAATAAAACATGGATCATTAAAAATTAATTCAGTAATAAACCTAAGAGATTGCACGTAACAACTAGGATAAAAATATTACTGCAAATAATTATAATATAGAAAAAAACTTAATTAAATAATACGAGATAAGGAATAAAAATTTAACAGATTAAAAATTTAACTACGAGATTAATAACAAGATTTAAACTACCTGAAAAATAGAAGATTAAAAGTTCTAACCTGCATCTGTGCTGAAGAGATCCCTAAAGAAAATTTTTGCCGGACGGACGCACTGCTGCGTTGTTTTATTAAGTTTTTTTCTTTCTGCTGCCGCTGATTGTGCCTCAAGAACCATGCGCAAGATCACAGGCTTTCCACATAAAAATCTTCTGCCCTGCTGCTTCATCCGGCGCCGTGCGCTGCAATCAATTTCCTTGGGAAGAAAATGTCGTGAATAGCTTCCTATGGGGCCCGCACACGTGGCTGGTGTGCACGGGAAGACGTGCGTGGCTGGCGTGCCACGAAACCCGCGCACCGTCGCAGATTGCTGTGTTGCTACAGCCGTGGAAATCAAAGAAGCCCTGCAGACGTGATGATGCCCCTAGGCATGACTAGGCTGATTCCCGCCGCCCGCGCCAGACACTGCTGCCACTCCTGGTTCCTGACGCCGACGGAGAAGATACAATGAAGATTTTTCGTGGAAGAATAATAGCGGCCAACCGGAAAATGTGGACTGTAGATTGATCTACTAAAACCAGTCATCTATCCCCAGGGGGGATAGGAGCCTATTTATGGGCGACTCCTAATACATGAAAAGACTAATTTACCCCTAGGGTAAATTAACACTAACTCTAAAATAAATTCCAAAAATTACTAAAATATTCTTAGAAAAATCTCCTAACTCAAATAAAATATTCTAAACTTAAAAACAAATATTAATATCTTAAAAACAAAATAATCATAGGTTGTGAGTTTTGCGCCGAAACTGACAAAGCGTCCATCGTCTTCACACCGGGTACCCGTATTAGGCCGACCCGACCCCGCAGCTTCCTCAGCCCCGCAATTGCTCACCGCCCGTGTACCTGAGTCAAACCCAGTCAACAGACCAGTGGATCATCTGCCGCTCCTAGCCCATGTACCTAGATTGGGCCAGCCCGACTACGCGGCTCCTCTGCCCGGCTGTCGCTCGTTGCCCGTGTACCTGAGTCACACGTGGCCTCAGACTTGGCAGGTCTTCATTTCTCTTCTTCTTTGACTTTCGTTGACAATCACTCATCACATCTGGAGTATCAAAACCATATTCTTCAACATGGTTTCTCAGGTTGACATGATGTGACTCGACTCTAATTTGACTTACATACGAGTTCAAGTCGTTAGAAATTAATTAGGGATAAAAATACGCCGAAATTAATTAATTGGACTCAGACTCAGATTGGGCTGGTTTGACCGGACCCATATGGTCAGTCTAACCAGGCCTACATGACCAGTCAGACCGGGCCTACATGGCCGGTTGGACCGGCGTGTGCCAGGTCTGGCATATTTTCTGCTAAAATTACCAAAAAAGATATTTTGACAATTTTGATCATTAATGCCATTTTTTGCTATCAACGATCTCATCATTGCCGAGACTTGTCGCATACCTTCAAGTGTTCTCCTATGCATTCCTTCGACTGGGATCTGAGCGTCAAATATTTTCCTCCTACCATCCCCGGCTAGCGTTACTGGTACTTAGGGTGTCAGCCACTTACCGCCCCTTTCGGGAGGAAATTGACATTGGTCATTGCATTGGCCTTTCTTTGGCTGATCCATACCTGAATGCCCTAATGCTAGCCATGTCTTGTTATTTTTGGTCTGATGCCTTAAACACCTTTATTTTTGGTCATGGGTCGGAGTCCCACTCTTCTTGATGTTTTCTTCTTGTCCTGCCTTGACATTTCTTCACTGGCCAACCCCTTCCTTCTTCATCTCTACCCGTCCCATGATCTCAGTGTTAACTCGGTTGATGACTAGAGCCGATACATTGCTAGGCACAATAGGAGGACCGGCCCTATCAGTACTCATGATCACATAGCTTTCCATAGCCTCTGGCTGGAGGAATTTGTCTTCAGTGCATCGGCTCCAGTCCAGACCCCTCAGTTCCAGTTCCTAGCCAAACGGCTCGCCTCCCACATACGAGTTCCCCTCAGCCGTTATCTCCTCGAAGCCATATACTGTTCCCTTCACCTGGTGTCAGCCAACCTATTGACCAGCAACTTCATCAGCCGGCCCAAGGGTCCCTAGTGGTTATTCCAGATCTAGCTCAATGTTCATACTATCGATTTCATTGGAGGGATTCCTCTTACCCATTCATGCTTTCCTATTGATTTTCTAGAATCGGTCGTCCCTACTTATCTCCGCTGCTCTTCTCTTGGGGAAGTGACAACATTCTTTCCTCCTTTTCCTTTGTCTCCCGTGGCCTTGGCCATTTTATTTAAAAGTTATTATCTTGGATTTTCTGATCGGTTCAATGGTTTCCTTTTGAGCACCCTCACTGGATCATTTTGCTCGACGTGTCCCAAAAAGCAGAATTCTTTCGTATCTTCTCGGTGACCACTTTCCTTGTTTGCTCGCCATGGTTTTTACTGATGGGTACCCCTCGTGGTGCTCTTATGAGTTCTATCAACCATTGGTCTCCTCGCAGCAACTAGGCTTTGGTCAGCTCCCACCCTATCTCTTTATCATTAGCCAGATACAAACTCGTGGAATGGTCACGAGTGCTCTATAGTGGGACTGCATGACTGATAGGATTCCTTTCGGATGCCTTGCCACTTGGACGGCCTGTTGGGCGACCTCTCTCACCTTTCTTCAATGGTGGGATGAGTTGAAGCAACACATCTTCAACCATTCTTCCTTGTTCTACTGGGAGCGGCTTTACCCAAATGATGCTGACACAGAGCCCGAGGTATACATTGTAATTACTTCATCCTTCGCATCTCGCAACCTTTTGTTACATCTGATTAACTTGCCCCTTGCATGATGTCGATCGTGATGCCTCCCTAGTGAGCCTTAGTGGCCGACTGATACAATATGGGTCGATGTTAGCCCCTACAAACTAGGGCGCTGGCGCCCAAACTCTTTCTGCATGGGTGAGTGGGAGACATGCCTAGATAGTCGACCGAGCGGATGCACTTCAATCAGCTATCTAGGGGTAGGATCCAATTCACGGGTAGAACTGCTGGGAGCCCTTTGGGCAATTTTCTCCTTTTTTGTAAACTATGTGTAATTTTCTTTGCCTTGTAATTCAGAAGCTGGAATGTATCTTATTTATTTCATTTTTCCAACTTCAAATTCTTTTTGTGGCGCACGAAGCTCCTACATCGGCCGTCCGAAGGTGGTATCGTCGGCGTCGACTGACTCGTGCATTAGCCCATCATATTCCACTCGACAAATTCCCTTAAGTTCTTCTTGTCTTGTCCCCTTCATGACCTTCTAGAGGCGATACCTTTTCATCGACTGTCTCGAGGTGATGCCATCGGCTTTTATACGTAGAAACTTCTAGTCTCCGTTCGAATGATCGGGAAGTTTTCCTTCAATGTTCCTCATTCAACCTCTTCTCATGCCTTGGACTTGCCTAGGCCGAAGTAGTCATGTTGTGCTTTGGTCTAAGGGCGATGCCTTTACATCGGCCGTCTCAAGGCAATGCCATTGGAATCGGTTGTTTGGGCTTTGTCCGAATGGTCAATAATCTTCTTTCAGTGTACCCGCTCGACCTTTTCCCAGGTCTTTTGAAATGATCTTTAGTTCGCTCCTCTTTTTTTCGGAGGCCTTTTGCTTCCTTTGGCGTCGTCTTCTATAGGATGAGTCTAGGCAGTTCTTCGGTGATCGGCTTGATATTGTCATCTGATACTTCAAGAAAATTTTTGTCCCAACTCAAGGTAAATAGATGACCTCTTCTAGTTTCCATACCGATAAATCGGCTGCAGCTATGTTAACCGATTTGTCGGCAGGGACTATTTCCACCTGGTCGCCCACCAACTGTATGAGGTTCTGGTGCATTATCGAGGGAATGCAGCAGTTTGCATGTATCCAATCATGTCCCAATAACAAGCTATAGGATCCTTTCACCTCTATCACGAAGAATGTGGTCGCCATTGTCTTGCTTTCAACTGTCAGCTCTGCGTTTAGTACTCCCATTGTCTCTGACGAGTTACCGCCGAAATCCCTCAATACCATGTTAGTCCAGATGAGGTCATCTGTTGTCTTTCCAAGCTTGCGAAAGGTGGCATAAGGCATCAAATTGACAGCCGCCCCTCCGTCTATCATCATCTTGGACATCGACTTACTGTTAACCAACCCCTTGATGTAGAGAGGTCCTAGGTGCTGATGCTCAAGATCTTCCATCTTATCAAATATTATTGGCTGGGGAGCTAGCATCAACTGAGCCATTGTAACTAAGTGTTGTAACCAGTAGAGTACTTCGAAGCAAAAGGTGTGATATTTGGAGCATCGAATGTCCGAAGTTAGCAAACGAAGGCATTTCGGAGTCCTCATGACAGTTGAAGGGTCCTAAAGAATTGCCTCCTCATCGGCTGCATCTCGATTCGAATGATAACCACAACATAAGAGAAGATATTTTCTTTCAAAGTCTATACACATTAGGGTTTACTATTTTACCCCTACGAAGTTCTATGTGCAATGTCCATAATGATGGTTGTTGGCGTAAAAGATTACGCTAACAGGTTTCTGTAGAAAAGAAACTAACAAACGAAGTGTTTGCGAAGCAAACTGTTCTAAGCCTCCGAAAGGATAATAGCTTAGAATAGTTCGAAAGTGTGTATTGATTCACTTGTAATCGGTCCCTATTACAGGGTAAAATGGGGGGTATTTATAGGCCCAAACATTAAGGAAAAGACCTATTTACCCCTCTATTACAACCGACATTAAGGAAACTATTTGGTTTCCTTAATAGGGCTAAAATGGTAAAAGACTAATCTAATAGGATAGAAGATAAGTCTTCCATCTTAGCTGGCAGAAAAGATCCTGGAAGGCTTTGGTTCGAAGATATACTTCGAACCAATGCCAGTCTTCGGACTCCGAACGAAGTTCCAAGCCACCTTCGAAGATGACCTTCGGACTATCTTCGAACTGGTTGGCTGTCTTCATGTTGCTTTGGCAATAACTCCGAAGATGGGATATTTTCCCCCAACAGTAGCCCCTCGAATACGCTTCTCCGTTCGACCTGTAACGTTAGGAGAGCAGTATACGGAAAGAAAAGATAACCAATCATAGGGGTTATTGATTTTTGTTTTATCTCCGAAATACATGAAGATATGAACTTCGAATCAGTCATAAGGTAATTACTTTTCGAACTATCTTAGAACTGACTCAGGAAGTTCGAAAGTCTTTTTAGACTTAGAAAATGTAACCGTTAGTTTCTGTTTCTAACGGAGTTATATGAGGCGTTATTTTCGGAGGAAAATAACAGGCGGGAATGCGAAAGGGCAGAGCCCAAACGGTAACAAACGGAAAGTTTTGGGTTATAAATAAAGAACTCTGGAACTTACTCGATTACCTTTTCACCGTTCGCTCCCAGTCAAAAGCCTTTTGAGTTCTTGAGTTCTTGAGTTCTTGAGCCCTAACTTTCAAGTTCTTGAGCCCTAGTTCCCATTCTCTTAAGTTGATCCGGCAATCGCGATGGTGAAGACCAAAGGATCCGCGCCACCTTCAACCTTGGCTCGGCAGCAGGCAGCCGCAGCAGCAGCGGCGGCAACATTGGCGGCGGCACCCTCGATGCAGGCGGCAATGTCCATGGCGGCAGGGGGAAGAAATCCCCAAATCCCTGATGACCAAGGTCTGTGCCCTCCATCGACTAAATATTTGGATCAGTCCTTTGAATTGGGACCTTCGACCTGCAAAAGAGAGTCCTTGGCAATCACAGCAGGGGGTAAGATTAGTAATGGGGTAATGGTTCGAAAACCGGGCAAAGAAGCAATCCCATCACCAAGACCCGGAGAAGTTGTAGTATTCGAAGCTTTTTTCGAAGCAGGCTTGGGCCTCCCTGCTGTAGATTTCTTGGCCGAAGTCCTTGAGTTGTTTCATGTAACCCTCCCCCAACTATCTCCGAATGCTGTAGCCAGACTGGCCATCTTCGAATGGGCACTAAGAGCCGAAGGTTGTGAGGGGAGGGCTGAAATCTTCGCTGCGTTGCATAGAGCGACTTGTCAGCCAAAGACCTTCGTAGGCTCCGGAGGTGAGAAGGTGGTAGTTTCCTTTGGAAGCATCAACTTTAGGCTTCGTGATGAATATGCACTGCAATTCCCTGCCAAGGCCATCAATGCTAGATGGTACACCGATTGGGTTCTGAGGTGGTTTTATGCTGAAGTCGGAGTGGGTAGTCCTCTGGCTGGTCCCCTCAAGGAAATCCAGTTTCGGAAGGAAGCCTTAGTGCAACCTGACGAAGGTCAACTCGAAGCTCGCCTCAACTTGCTTCAAAAAATCAGCAAAAGGTTGAGCATGCGAGACTTAGCCGAAGAGTTCATCGGACTTCAAATTTCTCCGTTGATGGCCAACTGGCCTATCGCCTTCGAAGATGACTCGGAAGGCGGTCTTCGCAAGATAAACTATACTTCGAGCCCTGCAGGTAACTTCGAAACCAACATGCATAATACATATTTACTTCGAAGAAAGATTAACTTGAGTTATTTTTTTAGCTTCTTCAGCCCCTATTACTTCAGAGCAAATTATAAGGGCTTCGGAGAAGATCTTGGGTGCTCCAACTCCGTCAGAAAAAGAATGGCGAATCAAATTAGTCGGAAGTTGGGAGCGTTTTAACAGAGTATGGGGAATGTTGGAGTTAACTCCACCCCCTCTGATGGACTGGGTGCCTCAAGAGAAAGGACCCAAGAAGAGAGTAGCCGAAGCTGGAGCCTCTAGCTCCGCAAAGACTCCGACGAAGAAGGTGGCTCGGAAGCCGAAAAACCTCGCACCTTCGAGCTCAAGAGCTTCGGTTTCTAGCTCTAAAGAAGACGAAGGTACTTTACTAGCAAGATTAATTAACGAAGATGCCTCTCAACAAAGTATTCATATTGAAGACAATGCAGGTATTCCGGAGCTTCAAGCCAACATCGAAGAAGTAAGAGCTCCGGATACCCAGGGAGAACAAAACGAAGCCCCTATGGGTGTGAATGAGGCCGAAGTGCCTGCGAACATACCGGAGTCTGGAGACAATGTTGATCAACCAATGACTTCGGTAGTTCAGGAAGACACAGCTCAGGCCGGAGCTTCAGTGGATGAAGGGGGAGTCGAAGTCACTATGGCTTCGATTCTCGAAGAAGTAACGAGGGTTCTACAGGACGATGCTCCTGTAGCCCAAGATTTAGCGGCTGATTCGGATGAGGACTACACTTATGATCCCCCGATCAGTCCGGTGATCGATATTCCAGAGAATATCGAAGGTAAATTTTACTTAATTCTTATCAATTTTTGCAAAATTATACAATGTGTAATATTTTTGGTTTTTCAGAGCCTCCTGTTGTCGAAGTATCCCTCGAAGATACAACTCTAAGACCTTCGACAACTTCAGGGCCGCAACCGGGAGTTGCTCTACCGGGGCCTGGAAGAGGAAAAAGACATATCGAGCCCCTCCCAGCTCAAGGATCGACTTCATCTGAGTCAACGGACGAAAGTGAATCGACTGAGGGGGGGCCATCTTCTGAAGTTCCAAGAGCCTCGGAAGAAACCTCCGGACCCTCGCTAAGCAGGGCTGACCAAAAAGCTTCGAAACTGGTTCCTCTCTTAACTCCTTTTTTGGAGGAGAAAACCGGACTTGGGACTTGGGTTAAACCTTTGGGTGAAGCCAGTCGCCAAGTCGGGGAAACAGAACTGGTAGCCCGTTTAAGCAGAGTGAAGGGTTCGGAGCTTAACCTTGCTGTGGAAAGAGCAGCTTATCAGGTATAAAGCATCTTCGAACCAAATAATGAATTATATATGAATAATTTCTTATTCTCGTTTTTCTTTTTCTTAGCAAGCAGTCTTAGCCCGCGCTGCAGCTTTGTCGAATGAAAACGAAATTGCTCAACTTCGGGAAGAGAACGAAACTCTTCAAAGAAATCTTAACTTCTCCGAAGGTCGAGTATCTCAAATGGACAATGTGATAATAGCAGAGCGAAGGGCTAGGCAAAGTTTGGAAGCTGCAAGGAAAGAGCTCGAAGCAGAAAGAGTTGTGCTTCGAGCGGAGATTGAAAGACTGCGGACGGAGGATGCTGCGAAGGACTCCGCACTTGTAAGGCTACAAGAAGAGGCTGGCCAACTCCGAACTCAAAAGAATGCTTTGACTACGGAGAACGCTCGAATCTCCGGAGTTTTAGCTGAAACAACTTCGGCCAAGGATATACTTACTGAAGAAAAGGTTAAGTCCGAGAAGGTGGCTTCGGAGGTCATCGAACAAATGTTAGGTGTCTTGGAGTACTTCGGTACTACTGGATCACTACCTTCGGATGACAATGTAACTCTGCTGCGCCGGCTAAAGAGGATCCAAGGAGCAGCGAAGCAAATGAAGACGGCAGGCATACGTTACGGAGAACTCTCCGGACAAGTGTCTGCCCTTGGAATACTTCGCTACTACGAGGATTTGGGCCGATCCATCACTCCGAGCGCACAGGGCTCCATCACCTTCGACGACGACCGACTTTTAAAACCTTCCGAAGGTGTAGCTGTTGCTTGGCGAGCCTTCCAGACTTCATGGAGAGCCGAAGGTCGATCTGCGATCAAGGCTTGGATTGACGAAGGCCAACGCCAAAAGCAAGTTCGGAGTCAAGCTTCGAGCAGTCAGCCTCCTCCGGACCCGCAGGTTTAGGATCATTTAGGATTTTTTGATTATGTAAAGCTGATGCTTGTAAATATTTATCAATGAAAATCTTGTTTGTCATATTTTTAGGCTTTGCCTCTTATGGAAGATATCGAAGTGTTAGAGCTTAACAGCGAACTTCGCTCACTGTGGAACACCTTCGAACTTCTAAAGAGTTATAAGCGTCCTCGATTTCTTATCCCTCGAGATGACTCCGGCGTTATTGCGCCCGAAGTAATCAAAGACATAATGTCTTATATTAAAGAGGAAGATAAAGAGCGCGACGCAAACACCTCGTCTTCTGAAGACACTAATTGGTCCGAAGACGAAGGTGAAGCCCAAAATAAAAGATCTGAAGATCTTAGAAGCTGGGAGAGAAGCCCCGAGCGGCTTCGAACTTGGGCCGAGCTTCAACAAGAACAGAAGGATTTTAGAGCTTCGAAGGGGAGGAAGAGAGTTAAACGTAAAGTTCTTAGAACTTCCGATGTTGGAACTAGTCGTTCCACCCCTAGCTCTCGGGACCGAAGAGGTCTCCGATTCCTTCTTGGTATAGATACCAATTTTTCGTGATGTAATTTGTAAATACATTTGTTTTGATAATGAATGCCGATTTAAAATTGTCTCCATATTTACTAGCCCCTCTTTGGGTATAAGCAGCTTCGAACTATATTCGAAGATGGTTATGCGCAAAGAAAAAACTTCGGAGTACAATTTTTTGGGGGTTCGGAGCCCCTCTGTCATTTAAAGATCTTTTGAAATCTTATGAAATGTCTTCGACTATCTGTAGTCTGAAGAATGGTAACTTGGTACCTTTGTTTATTTCATGAAAGAAATCAATTGAGATAACTTTCAGGACACTTTAGTGTCTTTAAAAAATTTGTCACTTTGGACGTATATGAACAGTCATTCGAAGCTCATGGCTTTAATGCTGTTTTGCTTTAGCCACCTTCGGCTGTTTTTTGCGGAAATCTAGCAGCCGGAGCTTGGATTTCGCAGAAATTGTAGCCACCTTCGGCTATTTTTGCAGAAGTCTACCAGCCGGAGCTTGGACTTCGCAGAATTTGGCCACTTGGGCTCTTTTTTGCAGAAGTCTACCAGCCGGAGCTTGGACTTCGCAGAATTTGGCCACCTTCGGCTCTTTTTACGGAAGTCTAACAAGCTGCAGCTTGGACTCCGCAGATTTTGGCCACCTTCGGCTCTTTTTTGCAGAAGTCTACCAGCCGGAGCTTGGACTTCGCAGAATTTGGCCACCTTCGGCTCTTTTTACGGAAGTCTACCAGCCGAAGCTTGGACTCCGTAGAGTGTGGTTTTGGGCTCTTTTACGGATGCCTACAAGCCAGTGGCCTGGGCTCCGGATTATGTCAGCCCCCACGCCGGAGGCTTCGACTTTAAGGGTACGAAGTCCGGAAATACCTCCCAGCTTGATAACATTTCCCTCTCGATCGACTTCCGTCCCAGCGCGTCCGCTCGGGAGGACTAGGAGTGTCAAGGGGAAGGTTAAACCACCGGGTGTATGCTTTATTAATTTAGAGGTGATTACAAGCGAATTACAAGGAGCCCTTATGCGAAGTATCGCTTTAGGTGCTCCGCATGCCAAGTGTGTGCTAACTCTTCACCTTCTAAATTAGCTAGTTTAAATGAACCAGGGCGCCCCGAGCGGACGATTAGATATGGACCTTCCCATTTATTGCCTAACTTCCCTGGTGCTATAATGCTTCGTAGAACAAGATGACCCGGTCTTAACTCGCTGAGCTTAACCTTCGGGTCATACCAAGTCTTCGTCTGCTGATGATACTTTGATAAATTGGCTACAGCTCGAAGCCTTGTTTCTTCTGACAAATCTAACGAAGCTTGTCTTTCTTCTTCTATGTCTGGTTCGGTGCTGCGAAGTGATCCTCCTTTGAGCTCCGTTGGAGTCATAGCTTCATCTCCGAATAGTAGTCTGAACGGAGTAAAACCTGTGGACCTTGTTTGCGTAGTCCGAATGGACCACAGAATCTTCGGAAGCTCTTCGGTCCACAGTCCCTTTGATAATCCTACTATTCTTCGATTTAGCCCTGATAAGATATTTCCATTGGCTCGCTCAACTGCTCCATTTGACTGAGGATGTCTCACTGCAGCAAAACATAGTTGAATGCCTAAGTCTTCGCAAAACTTCCTGAAGGGTTCTGCGTCGAACTGTGTTCCATTATCAACTGTGAGATATCTAGGCACTCCGAACCGACAAATAATGTTTTTCCAGAAGAATTTTTGTACATTATTCGAAGTGATAGCTGTTAAGGGCTCTGCTTCGACCCACTTAGAAAAATATTCAATAGCTACCACTGCGAATTTCAGATTTCCCTTTGCTAACGGAAAGGGACCAATTAGATCCATACCCCATCTGGCCATAGGCCATACCGGAGCAATGACTTGAAGAGCTGTTGGTGGGCGATGACTCCGTCGACCCATCCACTGGCATCCTTGACAATGA
>JAAALK010000284.1:51480223-51528803 GCA_019279435.1 Zizania palustris
GTCGAAGTCCTCAGAGGGGTGTCCACTCTTGCGAAGGGGTGAAGTGCGAAGCCTGCTCGAAGCACCTTGTGTGCGGAGCCTGCACTGACTTAGCAGAGTAGATTTTCGAGGGTTGTAAGTGGAGCGAAGTCTTCTTGGCTTCGAACTTTTGCTCCTCCGAAGCCTGTGTTCGAAGGTGTCGAAGTACCTCCGAACCAGAACCTTCGAAGGTAGTGTTCGAAGCCTGTTCCGCAGAAGACAGAACTGAAACCGAAGGCTAGTTTTTAGCCCGAAATTTTAAAAGCTCCCATTCACCCCCCCTCTGGTCGCCGTTTCCGGTCCAACAATTGGTATCAGAGCAGGTTAAGATCACCAGTTGACCTTAACCGGTTTTGTGATCTGTTGGCGACATGGATAGAGGCAGTAAAATTCCTCTGTTCGATGGGACTGACTTTGCATACTGGAAGGTGCGCATGGAGGCTTACTTGTTAAGCCAAGGAAATGCAATTTGGGAGATTGTGGACTCACAATACTCCATCCCTGAGACTCGCAGCCTCTCAGACTGAGAAGGATCAGTATAATGCTAATTCCAAGGCAAGAAACATACTGTTCATCGGTTTGAGCAGAAGTGAGTTCGATAGGGTGCAGCACCTTAGGACTGCTAGGGAGATTTGGACAACGCTCACTGTCTTTCATGAGGGAACTACTCAGATCAAGGCCAGGCGCCAAAGCACCTACAATCAACAGTATCAGCTGTTTGTGCAGGCACCTGGTGAATCTATAGATGCCATGTTTTCTCGCTTTGACGCGATAGTGAGTAACTTGCGATCCAACGGGACGCTTGCTTACAGTGATCATGATAGGGCTATCAAGCTTCTCTATGCTCTTGACCGTAGCATATGGGAAGTAAAGATATCCAGCATTGAGGAGTCCACAGGTTATGACACATTGACCTGTGATGAACTCTTTAGCAAGCTGAAGTCCACAGAGATTGCCAAGGCATCTCTTGCAGTGCACAGAAGCTCTTTGCCACAGCCATTGGCATTGGTTTCTAGCACTAGCCGTGGCACCACTGCAGAACCAAGCACATCTGGTACTTGTGTTTTTGCAGATGGTTTTGCTTTGTCCTCCCTGGTCTCCGTCACAAAGGAGCAGGTGGACACTCTAGCTGATGATGAGCTTGCTCTCATTGCCCGGAGGTTCACCCGTTTTCATCATGAGAGACGGGATCAGAGGAGAAGTGGTTTTAGTGGTTGCTATGAATGTGGCGACACCTCTCATATTAAGGCCAATTGCCCCAAGCTGAAAAAGAGAGATGAGAGTGAGCGCACCAAATACCACAAGAAGGAGAGGAAACCCTTTGTGAAGGGCAAGCGTGGCAAGATGGCTAAGAAAGTAGCCAAGGCCGCTTCCAGAGCTTTTGTTGCTGCTCTCAGCGACATCGACACATCCTCAACTGAGGAGTCGAGCTCTGAGGAGGAGGAGTCCCCAAGGAAGGAGGACAAGAAGGACAAGAAGGGACGAGACTTCACCGGCCTTTGCTTCATGGCCGACAGCGATCATAGCGGCGATGAGCTTGACTCATCTGAGGTAAACCTATCATCTGACCAGCTACTAATTAAATTAGATGAGCTGAATGAAGTAGGTGCTTGGTCAGGATAGATTACTTGTGCAAGCCGCTAGAGAAAGAAAAGACCTTAGACTTAGGCTAGAAAATGTTTCTACTGAATATGCCATGCTTAAGTCTAAGATTAATGATGCTGAATGTGAATCGTGCTCTGTTGTCATGGGTGAGCTTGCTCAGTTGCGTTCTGTACATGCTCAAATTCTTTCTGAGCTTGAGACTGCACAGAAGCAGCTTTTGGAGGTGGATTTTAGACCTCATGATGTTATTGATTGCATGAACTGCTCTTTATTACGCGATAGCATTAATTTACGTGATAAGCATGTTCATGATTTAGAGGCTAGATTGGAGAGGGCCGGTAGTTCTAAGGATGTGCAGCCCGTGTGTGACACTTGCATCACCCTTAAGGACCAGCTAGGCACTGCTAGAGAGCGAGCTGAGAACCTCATGTCAAAAAATGAATACCTCCTTTCCGTGGTTAACAAATGCACTGAGGGAAAGGGTAGGATGGATTTGCTCTTGGCCAAGACCAAGTTGTGTGCTGACAGAGCTGGGGTAGCTCTAGGTTTGGGTTTTGAGAGGATACCTTCAGACAGTAAGACCAAAACTGTTTTTACCTCTCCCACCACCCTAGAGAAAGAGAGAGCTCTGTTAGACACCCCACCAGCCAAAAAGCCTACCCATCCACCAAAGAAAACCACTCCTCCTGTCAAGAAAAATCCTCCCAAGAAAACCACACAGAAGAAACCCAAGGAGCCTGTGAGAGTTGCTCCTATGACCCATGAGAGTGCCCCTAGGAAAGTGTTCCATTGTTCTTATTGTCAGCGGGCGGGTCATTTGGTTGGGTTTTGTTTTCGTCGCATCAAGGATGAGCGACGCTCTCAGGCGATGAGGTACCAGGACATGCATTACCCATCTTTAGGTATGCATGAGTCTGAGATGTACTATCGTCCTGCCTTTGAGGCTCCTCATGCTTCTCGGAGAGGTTTTGCTCCTCGAGGTGTTCACCATGTTCCATATGGTGGTAGACCTCGGGCTAGCAGATTTGTACCTCGTCAGAGTAGGAGACCTCGACATGTTGTTCTTTCACAGCATGTAGGTAGACCTCGCACTTTGCATCATTCTGATTATTGTGTGCGTAGACCGTCTGCTTTTACTGTGCCTACTACTCGTGTCACTCAGTGCTGGATGCCTCGCCATTATTTTACTCACCCCAGCACTGAGCGATCGAGACGTTCTTATCATGTGTAGGCGACAGATCGAGGCTTGGAGGGCACGTGGATCATGGACTCCGATTGTTCGCGCCACATGACTGGAGATGCAGCATGGTTCTCCAGCCTCACCACAACCAAGCAAAGGGAACATATCACCTTCGGAAACAATCGAAGGAGTAGAGTGAAAGGTAAAGGTGTGGTAAGAATTAACTCAAACTTCACTCTCAAAGATGTTGCTTTGGTTGAGAACCTGGGATACAATTTGCTGTCTGTATCTCAGTTGCTTGATGAGGGCTTCGAAGTGCGATTTCATCGTGATACTTCGCAAGTGCTCAATTCTGATGGCGTTGTGGTGTGTAAGATCTTTAGAGTTGGGAGAGTTTTTGGAGCTGATTTTTCAGAGTCATCTGGTTCTTCTCATTGTCTTGTTGCACATTCGACTTCTGAGCTTTGGAAGTGGCATAGGAGACTAGGGCATATGAGCTTTGAGTTGCTCGCTCGTCTGAGCGCCCTAGACCTGATCCGAGGATTGCCCAAGCTCAAGTTCGAGAAGAATTTAGTGTGCGCTCCTTGTCGACATGGAAAAATGATTGCCGCTTCGCATTCGCCAGTCACCACTGTGATGACTGAACAACCCAGAGAACTTCTCCATATGGACACTGTAGGTCCCTCTCGGGTCAGTTCTTTAGGCGGCAAGTGGTATGTTCTAGTAATTTTCGACGATTTCTCTCGCTACTCTTGGATCTTTTTTCTTGCCAGCAAGGATGAAGTGTTTTCACACTTTCGGATCTTGGCTTTGAGACTTTTCACTGAACTCCCTGGTGCATTAAAATTCATTCGAAGCGATAATGGCACTGAGTTCAAAAATAGTCTCTTTGTTGACTTTTGCATGGAGCATGGCATAGAACATCAATTCTCTGCTCCGCGGGTTCCTCAATAGAACGGTGTCGTTGAGAGGAAGAACCGCACTTTGGTTGAGATGGCTAGGACGATGCTTGATGAGCATAGGACTCCTAGAAAATTCTGGGCTGAGGCCATGAACACTGCTTGCTACATCTCAAACCGAATTTTCTTGCGCTCAATTTTAAACTTGACATCTTATGAGCTACGTTTTGGGAGACAGCCCAAGGTTACTCATCTTCGAGTTTTTGGCTGTCGCTGCTTCATCCTAAAGCGTGGAAATTTGGATAAATTTGAGTCGCGATCTTCTGACGGGATCTTTTTGGGTTACACTACTCATGGTCATTCTTATCATGTTTATAACTTGGAAACTAACACTGTCATCGAGTCATGTGATGTGACTTTTGATGAATCAACCCCCTCTGTTAGTTCTGCTTTTGAACAGGCAAATGAACACGACATGGAACAGACCTTATTCGAAGAAGAAGATCCCGGAGAATTCGAGGATGAACCCCTACTACCCTCGACATCAACCCCCGAAGCTGACCCCGCTTCAACTACTTCGGCACGAGGTCCCGAAGCGACTACCTCGACATCGGTCATCTTGGACCACTCCAACGCACAAGTTGAGGGGGAGACTGCATCCCGCCGCGAGGATCCACATCATGTTCAAAGGATGCACCCTCCCGAGCAGATCATTGGTGAGCTTGATCAAAGGGTAACACGTTCTCATGCCCATTTCACTAATGCTGCTTTTGTGTCTTCTTTCGAGCCCTTAGATGTTAGTCATGCACTTTCTGATTCTAGTTGGATCAATGCCATGCATGAGGAACTTGAAAATTTTGAGAGAAACCAAGTCTGGACTTTAGTTGATCCTCCACCAAATGTTCATTTCATTGGAACAAAATGGATTTTTAAAAACAAACAAGGGGAGGATGGGACTATAGTTAGAAACAAGGCTAGACTTGTAGCTCAGGGCTTTTCTCAACTAGAAGGGATTGATTTTACTGAAACTTTTGCACCTGTTGCTCGCCTTGAGGCCATTAGGATTTTGCTTGCCTTTGCGACATCCCGGGGATTCAAACTCTATCAAATGGATGACAAAAGTGCTTTTCTTAATGGCTTCATAGGTGAAGATGTTTATGTAAAACAACCCCCTGGTTTTGAAAACCCCAAGTACCCACATAAAGTCCTTAAACTTCATAAGGCTCTTTATGGACTCAAGCAGGCCCCTCGGGCTTGGTATGATAGACTTAAGTCTTTTCTGCTTGAGCGAGGGTATTTGATGGGCTCTGTTGATAAAACTTTGTTTACTCTCAAGCATGGCAAAGATTTCCTCCTAGTACAGATTTATGTGGATGATATCATCTTTGGTGGCTCTTCTCATGCTTTGGTTGCCGAGTTTGCAGATACCATGAGCAGGTAATTTGAAATGTCGATGATGGGTGAACTCACCTTTTTCCTTGGTTTGCAAATCAAGCAAAGCAAACAAGGTACTTTCGTCCACCAGACGAAGTACACCAAGGACCTGCTCAAGAAGTTCGACATGTCCGATGCGAAGCCCCTCGCCACTCCAATGGCTACATATGTAGCATTGGACCCTGACGAAGATGAAGAAGCCGTAGATCAGAAGGAGTTCCGGAGCATGATCGGCTCCCTCCTCTACTTGACTGCCACGAGGCCGGACATACACTTCGCTGTGTGTCTGTGCGCTCGTTTTCAGGCTTCACCACGAGCTTCGCACCGCCAAGCGGTTAAGCGCATCCTAAGGTATCTCAAACACACCCTTGAATTTGGCATATGGTATTCAGCGTCTTCATCTTTATGTCTTCGAGGTTATTCCGATGCGGACTTTGCCACAACTGTCTCTGAACGCCATAGCCAGGTTAGCTATCTTCGAATGGGTCGTCTGAGCTGAAGGATGCGAGGGGAGGTCCGAAGTATTCGTGGCCACCCATGAAGCCTCGTGCCAACCGAAGCTGCAAGATGGGCGTGGGGACTCCAAGTGGGTAGTGGCCTTCGGGAGCATCAACTTTCAGCTCCGGAAAGAACACCAGAAGAATTCGGCGAAGGCGATCAATGACCGGTGGTATTCTGACTGGATACTTCGGTTGTTTTATGCCGAGGTCAGAGAAGACTCCAGTCTCACTGGTACCCTACAAGAAATATGGTACCGGAGGGAGTGACTCCAGACCTAAGTCTGCTTTCAATGCGGCTTGGGTTATTGTCTTCAGTGGCTAAGCACATGAGTATGCGGGACATGGCCGAGGAGTTCATCGCCCTCCTGATACCTCCACTTGGGGCCGACTGACCGATTTTATTTTTGAGTGCTTCGGAGGGGGAGATTCGAACCTTAGGTAAAACCTTTGTACCTCCTGCATTGAGATTAGTCAGGGAATAACTGTAGTATTCTTAATAGAGTGTTACCTTATTTCAGCGGCTCCGTTGGCATTAGCTCTGGAGCAGATAGCTTGGGCTGTAGAACGGATGCTCGGAGCCCCTAATGCTGTGGTGAAGCAATGGAGGATCGAGCTGGTTTGGAGTTGGGAATGCTCCAACCGAGTGTGGAGTGCTCTCGGGATGGAGGCTCCTCCTCTGCCCAGCTTTGACTTAGCAGGAGAAATCTCTCAGAAGAGGAAAGCTGTCGTTGGGACCTGCAAGGCTGTGAGGACTCTAGTGAAGAAGGCAGCGCAGAAGGCCAAGCCCCCTTCGCCTCCATCTTCTCTGGCTTCGCTCGACATTCGGAGCTCTTCTCCGAAGGAGTCTGAAGAAGAGGAGACTTCGGAGGTAGCATGGGAAAAGATCTTGAAGATCTCTTGTTGCAAGGTGACGAGGGTTGCGACCGAGAATCCCACTCGGGTAGCAGTTGAAGTAACTCCAACTGCCGAAGAGGTGGCGATGATTCACCTCGAACCTGCCGGGGTCCAAGGAACGAAGCCAGAAAATCCCAGCTCCCCGGTGATTGGAGTGGTAGCAACATAAGCCAAGGCCTCGAAGAATACCTCCAAATGTATGAATTTCTGGGGGACCCCGAAATCCTCCCTCAGACTCAAGACAAAGGTAGGCCTTCAATCTTTATTCTTTGAAGTTCCTGAAATAATTTCATTGCACCAACAATATCTTAATGGATAATTGACAAATACCTTGTGTCTTGTAGATGCTTCGAGGAGCAACATAGCTCTAACCAAAGATGGAGATTCCGCTCTCATTGGAGATAAGGCTCCGGTCATAGCGGTAGCTCCGGAGACTAGAGTTACTTCAGACGAGGCGGCTCCATATGGGGGAGCGACTCTCGATGGGGGATCTACCCCGACCGAAGTAGCGGCTCCTCCGGTTTTTGTGCCGAGGAGAGGTAAGGGAAAGACTTGTCCTGGCCCTCTTCCGTCTTTGACGACAATGCCGTCGACGAACAACCCTTTGGTAGGTGCTTCGGAAGAAGACCCTGCTGATGATGAACAAAGAGCCCTGTCCTGGCTCCCACTATTGGCTCTATTCTTGGAGCAGTGGACAGGGCTCCGAACCCTCCTGGAACCTTTGTCTGAAAAGAGCCAAGACTTTGGGGGCTCCCAGCTGGTCTCCATTTTGAGTGAGGCCAACAGATTTGAGCTCGACCTAGCCCTCGAAAGGGCTACCCTCCAGGTATGCAATAAGCATAAAGTATATCTACCTTATTGAAATTACATCATGCTTACTTTGCTTTTTGCAGCAATTTGTCCTTGCTAGAGTGGCAGCGACTTCCAATGAGCTCGAAACTAATCGGCTCAAAAGGAAGGTTACGACGCTTCAAAGGCCCCTTAAGGGCTCCGAAGATAAATCACTACGACTAGAGGAAGAACTCCTCGAGGAGCAAAGGGCTAAAGCTATGGCAGAGGAATCACTCCGAATGGAGCAGCAGACCTGTGCCCAACTTGCCTCTTCGATAGAAGAAATCCAAGCGGAGCGCACGATGTTGAAGGTTGAGATTGAAAAACTTCGGGCAGTGGAGGCGACTTCTGGGCTGAATTCATAGAGCTCCGAGGGTCTTTTAAACAAGCACTGGTTCAGAAGAATTACTTAATGTCGAAGACAACCAAAATCTCCTCCATTGCCACCGAATTAACAAAGGCCGAGAAGAGGCACAGCTTGGTGGCTGATCAAACCATGGACACCCTCAGGGGTGTTCTAGAGTATTTTGGTACGGTGTGCCCGTCTTCCTCAGTTGCGGTGGCTAGGATGATGAAAGGCTCCAGGACCAACTACGGAGAAATCTTCGGGCAAGTAGCCGGGATCAGAGTCCTTCGACACATTGAAGCCATCGAGGTCTCTGTTGCTCCAGTAAAAGGTTTGACGCTGGCAAGCTTCTCCGACGAAGGGTTACTATGACCATCCTTGGGCGTGGCTTCGGCTTGGGAAGACTTTCGGGGGACCTAGAAAGCAGACAACGAAGCGGCGGCCAAGGCTTGGATCAACGATTCCCATCGGCAGAGGCTAGCTCACACGAAGCCTCCGACTCCAACTCCGCCAACTGCTCCACCCCTCGATGAGGAGCCATTCTGAATAGCGTGGGCCTCATGGCTCCAGAAGTGATGAGTCATTGTCAACGATAGTCAAAGAGGACTCAGAAGAGTAAAGATCTGCTGTTTCATGGGCCGCGTGTGACTCAGGTACACGGGCAGTGAGCGATTGTCGGGCTGAGAGAGCTACGAAGTCGGGCTGGCCCAATCCGGGTCCATGGGCCAGAAGCAGTAGAAGACCCACTGGGCTATTGACCAGGATTGACTCAGGTACACGGGCGGTGAGCAATTGCCGGGCTGAGAGAGCTGCGGAGTCGGGCCGGCCCAATCCGGGTACCTGGTGCAAAGCCGGTGGAGGCTTTGTCAGTTTCGGTGCAAAACTGACAACCGTTGATCTTGTATCCGACTGTCCAGAAGAGAAGCCGTAGTCACTATGAAAACTTAGCTTCCGGATAAGTCATCTGTATCTCTAGGCCCACAGTCAGTCAGTCGTGTCTGTAAAAATACCTAAGGGCAGTAGAGTCTTTTCCTTTATTCCTGCGTCTGTAAAAAACCCTAAGGGGCTGGTGGAATATTCTAGGCCATTGGGCAGCCTATAAATAGGGCCCCAATCCCTAGGGTTGGACTACCCTTCTAGAAATCACTTTTTCCATCATTCCTTGGGTCATCTTTGTTTCCTGCGCGCTCTCTCTCTTACTCGTGTTTCTGTGCGCCGCTAGAGGCTTCTATTCTGCATGCATTCATTTTTTCTTCATTAATGCAGTGAGATTTTGTTCTCTGTTGAGTGTGAGGCGTGCATTTAGTTATTGTGGATCTTAATCTTTGTGTACTGTGTGCATTTTTGTTCACTATTTGCTACACTATTGGTTGTGTTCTTCGTGCAAGCAGTACCAGTTCTTGCTATTGCAAGTAGTACTACTACACTGTAGCAGCAGGACACTAGCTCCAGCTTTTGCTTTCTATACGTAGCCCTTTTTCATCGAAGTTGACAGGGCTGAGTACCTTTTCTGACTGTTTTCTGGCGAAGCCACCCTCTCTGTTCGAAGCCCCTCAGCTCCGTGAGGCAGGCTTCGATCTGATATACTTGAAGGCTTCGTTTGAACTTCGAACTTCGTTTTTGTGTCCTGAGTTGCTAGCTTCGAAGTATTTCTTGAACTGTCAGCGTTTCATACTTCGAACGTCTGTGCGAAGGTACTCCGACTCGAGCTCTTCGAAGTCCATACTTCGACAGGTTTCGAAGTTGGGTTCAAAGCTTGTCTTTATGTTAGACTTCGCCCAGTGTTTGCATCCGTACTCTTCGAAGGTCCTTGTTGTGTTCTGTTCGAAGGTAGAGTTGAGGCTTCATTTTAGTTTCTGTCGCGTGTCAGCCTTCGCTTTTCTTTTCGAAGGTTGTTTGCTTTGTGTGCATTTTCAAAGCTGTGTTCGAAGCCTTGCCTTCGAAGTACACACTTCGAAGCAAGCTTCGACTCTGTCATACTTCGCTCTCACTCACACGACCTAGGATAGACAACACACCTTTGACAGACTTCAACTTCCACCTCTGAACCAGACTTCGACCAGCGAAGTAGACCTCGACCTCTGAAGCAGGCTTCGACCCCACGAAGCAGGCTTCGACACTGCGAAGCAGGCCTCGACCAGCGAAGCAGGCTTCGCCAAGTTTCAAACAGGAGACAGATTTTGAACGGTAACTTCTCATTTCACTCCTTGTGCATTTATTACTGAGAAGCTTATCTTGCCTTGTCTTTTATATACTGTTTGTCTGTCTATTAGCACTGCATTGGCATTTCTCTGTTTATCAACAGTTGCTTCTAGGCTAGATACCTTTAGACTTAGGCGATCTGTTCTTTCTGTGCTGTTTTGTCTTTAGAGGTGCGTCGGGTATTGGGAGTAGGCCATTGATTCGAAAGAATTTTTAGGCGCCCATTCACCCCCCCTCTGGTCACTACTTTCGGTCCTACAAGTGGTATCAGTGCTTGGTTAGGGTTTTTCCATACCTTAATCGGTTCTAAACCCCAGTAGTGACCATGACGTCTCCTAGCACGGTCCCGTCCTTGGAAGCCTATGGCTATAACTATTGGAAGACTCGCATGCGAGCCTATCTCATGAGCCAGGGTTCGGACATTTGGGACATTTGCGTTCACACCACGTTTGTCATATTGCCAGTCGCTGAGCAGGGTACTGCTGGTATCATTGCTCAGCATCTGAGCAATGGTAAGGCTATGAACATTCTTTTCTCTGGTTTAGGTCCTACTGAGTTTGAGCATGTGAGTCATCTCTCAACTGCGAGAGAGATCTGGGCTACCCTCAAGGCACACCATGAGGGAACAGCACACGTCAAGGCTCGTCTCTATTAGACCTACCGGCATGAATATGAGAATTTCACACAGAAGCCGGGTGAATCTGTTGAGGCTTTGTTTGGTCGTTTTCAATCGATCATAAACAAGCTTCGGGACAACAAGGCTGAGGGTGCTCAGTTAGTCTCAGATCACGAGCAGGCACTCAAGGTTCTCCATACCTTGGACCCAAAGATCTGGGAAATCAAGGTATCTTCTATCATTGAGAGTACTTCTTATGATACCTTGACCATTTCTGAGTTGTTTAGCAAGCTGAAGGCTACTGAGGTTGATCTCCACTTGAGATCAAATCTCACTGGTTCTGGATCGAAATCTCTGGCCCTTGCTACACCTTCTGTTGATCACTCTTCTGTGAGTTGTGCTGGGTTCTCCTTGATGTCTATCACTGAGGACCAACTTGAGTTGTTGGGAGATGATGATTTGTGTCTTTTTAACAACCGGGTGTGTCGTGTCTATGATAAAAGAATGTTCAAAAGACATGGTACGAAATCCGGTTGCTTTGAGTGTGGTGATCCAGGACACTTCATCGCCGACTTCCCTAAGTGCAATGGTCACAAGAAAGGCGGCGGTGGTGGCTTCCACGACTCCGGCAAGCACGACAGCTCTTCCTTCAACAAGGGCAAGCCGAAGACCAGATTCTTCAAGAAGGCCCTGAAGGACTACCGGCGAGAGAACAAGAGGCGCGACAAGGCCTTCTTCGTCGAGATGGAGAAGAGCTACTCCAAGCAGTCCACGTCTTCTTCCTCTTCATCGAGCTCAAGCGATGAGGAGATCGTCATCAAGAAGGGGAAGGACAAGGATGATCCGGCGGGTCTCTGCTTCATGGCCATGGGGGACAGACCGAAGAGCCGCTCACATCAGCACCGAAGATCCCGCAAGAGCTTCTGCTCTATGGCTCTTGGGGATAAGGAAGAGAAGAGCTCCTCTAACGACTCCGACGACGACGACAATGAAAAGGTATCATCTTATGAGCGCGAAATTGTTGATTTACTTGAAATATCGGGAAAAACTTCTTAGGGGGGCCAAGAAAAGGATAGATGAGCTAGAGAGTGAGCTTGCCATAGCCAATGGCAGAATTGAGAGTCTATCTTGTTCCCCTTGCTTGGGTGATAGCAGTGAGTGCCCGAAGTGTGAGGTGCTTCTGTGTGACTTGTCGACTCTGAAGTCCAAGTACACATAAAGGGTTGATAAGAGGGACGCTTTGGCCACTGAGCTTGAAAGCGCTTAGCTGGAGCTGAAAGATGCTCAAGCCACTGTCGTCGCACCCTGTGTTGATTGCCCATCGCATCTAGCTGCCTTAGCTGAGCTGAAATCCAAGGGCAATGATCATTTGGGTGATTTGAAGAGGTTGAGAGCTGAGCTTGCGCAGACTAGGCTAGAACTTGAGACACTATCAGTTCCATGCACTGTTTGTGAGAACTGTTTGTCTCTTAGAATGGAGTTGATTAAGTTGAAAGCCGAGAAGTTTGTCTAGATAGATAGCGAGTGTGAGACCTGCTTGTCTCAGGTGGAGGTTCTAGCTGCCTTGAGAGAGGAGCTAGCTGATTCTCAGAATGAGAACTTTTACCTCCGGTCTATCCTGAGTTGGATCAGTGCCAGAGAGCCTCAGCTCGGCATGTTGATCCAGCAGTTCAAGAGGCAGGATGGGTTTGGGGTAGGTTACACCTACACCAAGGCTGACTTTGAGAGTGCCATTAGCCGGGCAGTGGAGTGGAGTAAAATGACTACAGAGCAGAGGTATCCCAAGACTCACTCCACTGAGACTTCCCAGGCTTGTCAGCCCAAGGATGGAGTGATCCATGAACCACCTAAAGCTCCACCCAAGAAACCTATCTGGGTCCCAAAGCCCAAACACCTCCATACTTCTCTTGACTCTCTTCCTGGACCCTCTCAACCCAAGAAGACAACACCTAACACCACTAAGCCCAAGAACCCCAAGCCTCAACCACATCCCAAGAAGCCCACCTACCATTGTGAGTACTATTAGAGAGACGGGCATCTTGCAGAGTTTTGCTTCAGGAGGAAGCGGGTTGAGAGAGCAGAGAGAGCTCGTGATGGTCAGGAGCAGTTCTACCAGTAGGGTGGTAGACTACGTGTTCCTCGACGCGGGGAGAGGCTGGAGGCCAGGCCGCGTCGTGTAGGTGGTGGTAGAGGAGACGACTTTCATGCCCGTGCTCTAGTTGGTGGTGTTCATTCCGGCAGAGCTCCAGGCCGTTTTGGCTACGGTCCTGGACCTCGTGGCCGAGGCTTTAGGTAGAACCGAGGACCACGCTTTGAGCCGCGTTTTGGTCCAAACTCTCGTGATGATTTCTGCTTTCCGTCTTTTGAGCAGATGGCTTGACACTGGTTTAGCTCTTTTGCTAAACCTGGTTCCGGACCATTTGCTCCCGCATACAGCCACTGATTGTGCAGGATCGAGGACTGGAGGACGTTTGGATCATGGACTCAGGGTGTTCACAGCCACATGACGGGACATCGTAGATGTTTCTCCAATCTCACTCCCCCGAGCTCCAAAGAGTACATCACATTCGGGAACAGTGGTCAAGGGAAAGTAAGTGGCATTGGCTCAATTCGCATTTCAGATCATTTCTCTTTAAAGAATGTTGCTTTGGTTAAAAATTTGAATTTCAATTTGATTTCTGTTTCGCAACTTCTTGAGGATGGTTTGGAGGTGCGTTTTAAGAAGGTCAATTCTTCTGTATTTGACTCTGGAGGGTCTTTGATTTGTCAGATCTTATCATTTGGTAAAGTTTTTCGAATTGACTTCTCTAGTTCTTTTGGCCTTTCTCGTTGTTTGATAGCTGGATCTTCTTCTAAGCTCTGGAAGTGGCATAGGAGGTTAGGCCATTTGAGTTTTGATCTGCTAGTCAGGTTAAGCTCTATGGACCTCATCCGAGGATTGCCCAAGCTTAAAATGGAGAAAGATCTAGTTTGTCATCTCTGTCGTCATGGGAAAATGGTTGACGCTTCTCACTCACCTGTGACTCAGGTGATGACTTCGTATCCGGGCGAACTTTTACACTTGGACACTGTCGGTCCAGCTCGGGTACGTTCAGTCGGTGGGAAGTGGTACGCACTTGTCATTGTTGATGACATTTCTCGATTTTCGTGGGTTTTCTTTTTGGAGTCTAAGGATGAAACTTTTCAGTTTGTTCATGACCTAATTTTGAAGCTGAAGAATGAGAACAATGGTCGGATACGAGCAATTCGCTCTGACAACGGCTCTGAGTTCAAGAACTCTCAGTTTGTCAGCTTCTGTAGTGATCAGGGTCTGGACCATCAGTTTTCTTCTCCTTACACTCCCCCACAGAACGGCGTTGTGGAACGAAAGAACCGCACGCTAGTCGAGATGGCCAGGACGATGCTCGATGAGCACAGGACTCCTAGGCGTTTCTGGGCTGAAGCCATGAACACGGCTTGCTATCTGGCCAACCGCATTTTTCTTAGAGCTTACCTAGGTAAGACCTCATATGAGTTGCGGTTTGGCAGACAGCCCAAGGTGAGCCACTTGCGAGCGTTTGGCTGCAAGTGCTTTGTGCTCAAGAAGGGAGGGCATTTGGACAAATTTGAGTCTCGTTGCTGGGATGGTGTTTTTCTTGGATACGCTTTGCATTCTCGAGGCTTCCGTGTTTGGAACCTTGAATCCCAGCTGCTTGTCGAGACTTGTGAGGTTTCTTTTGATGAGTCCTTGCCTTCTTTAACTCCTTCTTTTGAGCTTTCTAGGGATGATGAGCTCGGAGAGTCCATCTTCGAGGAAGATGAGGATACTCCAGCTGCTGATGAGGGTGTGCCTTCTGCACCCCCTGCAGAGCCCACACCTTCTGAGACATCGACTGAGGATGAGGGTGGACCTCCGATCACTTCTTCCACTATGATCGAGCCCCCTCAGTCGAGTCCAGAGGTGCCAGCTGCTGACTCCGGTGAGGTGACTTCAGATCACCAGGGATCCCGAGCAGTTCAGCGTGATCACCCCTCAGAGCTCATCATCGGTGATTTGATTGAGAGAACTTTGCGTTCGTCTGGTAACTCTCTTGCTGTGTTTTCCGAATATGCTTTTGTTGCATCTTTTGAGCCCAGAGATGTTTCTCATGCTCTTTCTGATTCTAATTGGATCAATGCTATGCAAGAAGAGCTTGAAAACTTTGTCCGCAATTGGGTTTGGACACTAGTTGAGCCGCCACCAGGATGCAACCCCATAGGCACCAAGTGGGTGTTCAAGAACAAGCAAGGTGAAGATGGGGTTGTGGTGCGCAACAAGGCTCGATTAGTTGCCCAGGGTTTTTGCCAGAAAGAGGGTATTGATTTTGAAGAAACTTTCGCCCCTGTTGCCCGTCTTGAGTCCATTCGCATTCTCTTAGCTTTTGCCGCTTCGAAGGGTTTTAAGCTTTTTCAAATGGACGTTAAGAGTGCTTTTCTGAACGGGTTCATAGAGGAGGAAGTTTATGTTAGGCAGCCCCCGAGTTTTGAGAACCCTAAGTTTCCTCGACATGTTTTTAAGTTGCACAAAGCTTTATATGGGTTGAAGCAAGCTCCTAAGGCTTGGTATGAGCGGTTAAAACAATTTTTGTTGGGGAAGGGCTTTGTGATGGGTTCTGTGGACAAAACTCTTTTCTTGCTCACAGTTGCTTCAGATTTCTTAGTCGCTCAGATTTACGTGGACGATATTATCTTTGGCGGTACTACTGACTCTCTTGTGTCCAAGTTTTCTGAGCAGATGCACAGTGAGTTTGAGATGAGCCTCATGGGTGAGCTCAATTACTTCTTAGGGCTCCAGATCAAGCAGACCAAGGACAGCACTTTCATCCACCAAGGTAAGTATACTCGTGTCATGTTGAAAAAATTTGACTTTGGTGGTGAATTGAAGCCGCAGATGACACCAATGGGCACATCTGGAGGATTGGACAAGGACGAGAGCGGCGTCAAGGTCAACGAGAGAGAATTTCGAGGGATGATCGGTTCGCTGCTGTACTTGACGGTAACAAGACCGGACATATAGTTCGTCGTGGGACTTTGCGCGCGTTTCCAGTCTTCACCACGCGCGTCTCATCGGCAGGCTATCAAGCGCATCTTCAGGTATCTCACTTATGCGCCTGATCTTGGTCTTTATTATTCAGCATCATCATCTCTTCATTTATCTGGCTTTTCGGACGCTGACTTTGGTGGGTGCCACTTGGATCGCAAGTCGACTTCTGGTAGTTGCCAGTTTCTTGGTTCTTCTCTTGTCTCTTGGTCTTCTTGAAAGCAATCTGGAGTTGCTCTTTCGACCACTGAGGCTGAGTATGTAGTTGCTGCCAGCTGCTGCTCACAGTTGGTTTGGATGATTTCCACTCTGCGAGATTTTGGGTTGTTCTTTCCTACCAGAGTTCCTTTGTTTTGCGACAGCACCAGTGCAATTAGTGTAGGGAAAAACCCATGTCTCCATTCAAAAACCAAACACATTGATGTGCGCTTTCAATTTCTGCGGGATCAATATGAGAAAGGTGTCATTGACCTTGTTCATGTTGATACCCATCATCAGTTGCCTGACATTTTCACCAAACCCCTAGATCAGTCTACTTTTGAGCGTTTGCGAGGGGATTTGTGTGTTGTGTATCCTTTCTAGGATATTTTGCGTCAGTTTTCTTTCTTCTTTACTCTTTTCTTGAGTCTTTTTGTGTGTATTCATATCATACAATTCACATATCACACTTTAGAGCTTGCTTCTGTTATATGATTGAACTGCTTTACTTATTCTAGCTGGTACATGCTTTTGATTACTTGTCAATGATCATGTCTTGTCTCAGTTCGCTTGATAAGTCTGATATCTGTCATATGCATGGCTTTTGTGCTTTAAAATTGAAACATGATCACCATTGCTTCTGGTAACTAGCATGCGTAGGCTGAATGTTTTTGCTACCTGTTACATGCCTTGTAGCTAGTTCCTGACTTAGATGCAAACATGCAACTTGGACATCTTTCTGCTTTAAAACATGGATATGTGCTATAAAATGAAAAATCAAGAAAAATGAAAATTCCATGCCTTTTTATGCATAAACTTGAAAAGATCCAGGTGGGTTTGTTTTGTCGCATTGCATTGTTCTGTACTCCGTACCATAGCACTCTGGTATGAACTAGGACAGTGTAATGTATGCCAAGACCAATGTCTTAAGCTTCTGATGGTCCAGTTCTGGCCTAGGCTTGACTTGGTCAGTCAGCATAAGGTTTGACATGCAAATAACCCCTGGCAAAATGAAAAAGGAAAAAGAAAAAGCCTGAAAATTGAAATGATAACAAGTTTGCTGAAGCATTTTGTTTTGGACAATGCTTATCTTGGTAGATATCAGTTAGCCTTTGCATTTCATGCTTTACCTTGCTTGTTAACTGGAAAATATGGTGATACTTTTTGTTTGCGAAAATTGAAAATGCGTGCTAATGACTTTCTTTAGATATCATCTATTGCACTGATCATGCCATGTATCTTAGACAGTATGTCTTTTGCTGTATCTATTAGATATTGTAATTGCAGTCAATCATATCTGAGAAGCATGCTTTATTCACTCCACCTGCACCCCAGTCGCATTCATCGCATATTTTGAGGGGGAGTTGCATTTTAGGGGGAGTCTGTGTCTTTTTCGAGTGCTTGATGAGTTCACTTGTCAACAAGGGGAGAAAATTTGGGGTCAGAGTTTAAGGGGGAGTTCTTACTCTGTTGATATCCTTGTTGTTCTGAAATCGCACTCATTTTGAGCCTTTTACGTTTTGGTTAACCATAATGACCGCTTCTTGCTTTTGTTTGGCTTTTGGTCATTAAGGTTAAACTTTTACCTTCTTTTCTTCTTCTTTGTTTTTTTTCTTGTGCTTTGTTTTCGTGTTTCCACATTTGGTTCACAGGTGCTGAAGAGCTGAAGAAGAGGAGTGTTGACAATGCACTCATCAAGGGGGAGATTGAGGAGCCATGCTGAATAGCGTGGGCCTCATGGCTCCAGAAGTGATGAGTCATTGTCAACGATAGTCAAAGAGGACTCAAAAGAGTAAAGATCTACTGTTTCATGGGCCGCGTGTGACTCAGGTACACGGGCAGCGAGCGATTGTCGGGCTGAGAGAGCTGCGAAGTCGGGCTGGCCCAATCCAGGTGCATGGGACAGAAGCAGCAGAAGACCCACTGGGCTGTTGACCAGGATTGACTCAGGTACACGGGCGGTGAGCAATTGCCAGGCTGAGAGAGCTGCGGAGTCGGGCCGGCACAATCCGGGTACCTGGTGCAAAGCCGGTGGAGGCTTTGTCAGTTTCGGCGCAAAACTGACAACCGTTGATCTTGTATCCGACTGTCCAGAAGAGAAGCCGTAGTCGCTACGAAAACTTAGCTTCCAGATAAGTCATCTGTATCTTTAGGCCCACAGTCAGTCAGCCGTGTCTGTAAAAATACCTAAGGGCAGTAGAGTCTTTTCCTTTATTCATGCGTCTGTAAAAAAACCCTAAGGGGCTGGTGGAATATTCTAGGCCATTGGGCAGCCTATAAATAGGGCCCCAATCCCTAGGGTTGGACTACCCTTCTAAAAATCACTTTTTCCATCATTCCTTGGGTCATCTTTGTTTCCTGCGCACTCTCTCTCTTACTCCTGTTTCTGTGCGCCACCAGAGGCTTCTATTCTGCATGCATTCATTTTGTTCTTCATTAATGCAGTGAGATTTTGTTCTCTGTTGAGTGCGAGGCGTGCATTTAGTTATTGTGGATCTGAATCTTTGTGTACCGTGTGCATTTTTGTTCACTATTTGCTACACTGTTGGCTGTGTTCTTCGTGCAAGCAGTACCAGTTCTTGCTATTGCAAGTAGTACTACTACACTGTAGCAGCAGGACACTAGCTCCAGCTTTTTCTTTCTATACGTAGCCCTTTTTGATCGAAGTTGACAGGGCTGAGTACCTTTTCTGACTGTTTTCTGGCGAAGCCACCCTCTCTGTTCGAAGCCCCTCAGCTCCGTGAGGCAGGCTTCGATCTGATATACTTGAATGCTTCGTTTGAACTTCGAACTTCGTTTTTGTGTCCTGAGTTGCTAGCTTCGAAGTATTTCTTGAACTGTCAGCATTTCATACTTCGAACGTCTGTGCGAAGGTACTCCGACTCGAGCTCTTCGAAGTCCATACTTCGACAGGTTTCGAAGTTGGGTTCAAAGCTTGTCTTTCTGTTAGACTTCGCTCAGTGTTTGCATCCGTACTCTTCGAAGGACCTTGTTGTGTTCTGTTCGAAGGTAGAGTGTAGGCTTCGTTTTAGTTTCTGTCACGTGTCAGCCTTTGCTTTTCTTTTCGAAGGTTGTTTTCTCTGTGTGCATTTTCGAAGCTGTGTTCGAAGCCTTGCCTTCGAAGTACACACTTCGAAGCAAGCTTCGACTCTGTCATACTTCGCTCTCACTCACACGACCTAGGATAGACAACACACCTTTGACAGACTTCGACTTCCACCTCCGAACTAGACATCGACCAGCGAAGTAGACCTCGACCTCCGAAGCAGGCTTCAACCCCACAAAGCAGGTTTTGACACTGCGAAGCAGGCCTCGACCAGTGAAGCAGGCTTCACCAAGTTTCAAACAGGAGACAGATTTTGAACGGTAACTTCTCATTTCACTCCTTGTGCATTTATTACTGAGAAGCTTATCTTGCCTTGTCTTTTATATAATGTTTGTCTGTCTATTAGCACTGCATTGGCATTTCTCTGTTTATCAAAAGTTGCTTCTAGGCTAGATACCTTTAGACTTAGGCGATCTGTTCTTTCTGTGTTGTTTAGTCTTTAGAGGTGCGTTGGGTATTGGGAGCAGGCCATTGATTCGAAAGAATTTTTAGGCGCCCATTCACCCCCCCCCTCTGGTCGCTACTTTCGGTCCTACACTCGACCTAAAGGTTTAGCTTCTAGGGTGCTTAACTATGTACAATAGATCTTGTGACGCTCTTATTTTAATGAATGAAAAGTTTATAAATGAAACGTCTTCGCTTGAATGTTTGTTTTTAGGTTATGCTACAAGCTTCGGATCTTGATATCGAAGTATTAGAGCTCAATGAAGGGATTCACCAACAATTGACTATCCTCAAAATCTTGAGGCCTTACAGGCACTCGCGATTTTCGGTTCCTCGAGGAGAGCAAGGGAAATAGCACCCGATGTTTGTAGTTAAGTTCTTTCTTGTATTAAAGAAGAGGATAAGGTAGTAGTATCTTTATCCTTAGAGTATGTAGATTGGTCTGACTTAGAGTACCAAGTCGAAGACCCAACGGAGACTAGCTCTGAACGACTTCTAACCTCGGTCGAACTTCAAGAAGAACAGAAAAAACTGAGGACTTCAAAGAAGAAGGGCACTCGGACCAAAAGAAAAGTTTTGAGAACTTCGGGCTCCGAAGACTGAACTCGTCCTGGAGGGAGCTCTAGGGATCGGAGGGGTCTCCGTTTTTATTTCGGTTTAGATAATAATTTATCCTAATTATGATGACTGTAATATGATTACCCAATTAATACAAATTGTCTGAGAAGCATCACTTGATTGTGCCTCACTCCCCTGCCCCTCCTTGTGGGTGGTGGACCATACGCAATGCGATAAGGTCCGTCGGACACAATGCTTGGTACAATAAAATCGGTGCTTCGCAAACAATACTTGGTAACCATGGATTCGAGTCTTTCGTAGAGTTCTTCGAACTGTACGTTTGTATTATGATGTTTATAATTTTGGAGCTTCGAGTTTATAACTAGGTGCTCCGAAATTGGTCACTTAGGACTGTTAAAGTGTTTCATTTGGCCGGAGCCTTGAAACATTATTACTTGGTCGCCTTCGAATCTTTTACAGATACTTCGAACCCGGAGGATCGAAATTCTGCTTTTTTTTAAAGTCCTTAGACTCTTCTACGGATGCTATCAGGCCAAAGCCTAGAATCCATAGGCTTTGGCCACCTTTGGCTCTTTTACAAATGGTTCAAACCCAGATAATTGGAAATCTGTTCTTTTAAAGTCCTTAGACTCTTCTACGGATGCTATCAGGCCGAAGCATGGAATCCGTAGGCTTTGGCCACATTCAGCTCTTTTACAGATGTTTCGAACCCGAAGGATCGAAAATCTGTTCTTTTAAAGTCCTTAGACTCTTCTACGGATACTATCAAGCCGAAGCCTGGAATCCGTAGGCTTTGGCCACATTCGGCTCTCTGATGGAATCCTTGAACCGAAGGTTCAAAGGCCGTTTGTTGGGTTCTGATGAAAGATTCTTACCTCCGCAAGCATCTCCGTTCCTCTGATGCGTCCACCAGGGGTAAGGAATATTTGAAGAGTAAGCATAATTCGAACCTCAATTTTTATTTATTTTAGAAAGGTACTTTACAATTGATTACAAGGATCCCTTAAGCGTAATAACGTTTAAGTTGCTCTGCATGCCATGCACGCTTTAATTCTTCCCCTTCTAAATTATCTAATTTAAAAGATCCGGGGTGCCCTGAGCATAGCATAATATATGGTCCTTCCCATTTGTTTCCTAACTTCCCCGGAGCAATTACACTTCGTCGTACCAAATGACCTGGTCAATGTTCATTAACTTTTACCTTTGGGTCATACCATGATTTCGTTTGGTCTTGGTACTTTGTCAAATTGGCGACAACTCGAAGCCTTGTTTCTTTCGACAAGTCAAGCAAAGTGTTCCTTTCATCATTATCTTCGAGCTCTGTTGTATGAAGGGATCCACCGTTCAGCTTTGTTGGAGTCATGGCCTCGTCTCCGAACAACAACCTAAATGTGGTGAAACTTGTGGACCTAGCTTGTGTGGTCCGAATGGACCATAAAATTTTAGTAAGCTCTTTGGTCCATAGCCCCTTTGCCAGCCCAACAATCCTTTGATTTAAGCCAGACAGAATATTTCCATTGGCCCGCTCGACGGCTCCGCTGGATTGGGGATGACGAATGGCTGCAAAGCATAATTTAATGCCCAGCCCTTCCTAGAATTCTATAAAAGGTTCAGCTCCGAATTGGGTGCCATTGTCGATTGTCAACTCTCTAGGCACTCTGAACCTGCAAATAATATTCCACCAGAAGAATTTCTGCACATTTTTCGAAGTGATAGCAGATAAGGGTCCAACTTCGACCCATTTAGAAAAGTATTCGATTGCTACCACCGTAAACTTCAAGCTGCCCTTCGCCATTGGAAAAGGGCCGATGAGATCCATTCCCCATCGCGCCATTGGCCAAACCGGAGCAATGACTTGAAGGGTGTCAGAGGATGATGGCTTCGTGTACCCATCCATTTGCACCCTTGACAGGTTCAAACCAATGACTTTGCATCTCTTACAATTGTTGGCCAATTAAGCCCCTAGAGAAGTGTTTTACCTACTAAAGCCCGAGAGGCTAAGTGGCTACCACACAGGCCTTCATGAATTTTCCAAAGTATGTCTTGGCCTTTAGGTTGTGAGATGCATCGGAGTAGAGGAGAATAGACTTCGACTTTATAAAGCACTCCGTTGACAAACTTATAATTTCAGACCCTCAACTGGAGCCTATGAAAATCTGGGCCTTCTAGTGAGGTTGTATTGATTTGCAAGAAATCCAAAATTGGACTCCACCAATCAGTGACTGGAATGCAAAGGACTTCTGCGCAGGGCGGTTGATGCACCGAAGGTTTAATAAGTTCCTCATAAAAAGCTCCTTCCAAGATGTCCACTGCTTCGGCTGCAACTTTTGACATGACATCTGCAAGCTGATTATTTGCTCGAGGAATGCTTCGGATGGAGATTCCTTTGAATAATGCCTCCGTCTTGCGGATTTCTTCCAAGTATTTTGCAAGATGTTTTTATTACAATTATAGTTGCTCCAAGTGCTCTTGCTTTTCGGAGACCAAGCAATATTCCTTCGTATTCTGCAATATTGTTAGTGGACTTAAAGTTGAGCCTTGCAGAATACATTGCTTTTTGCCCTTAAGGTGATATTATTACGTCTTCGGCGCCAGCCCCAGATGCCTGGTAGGCTCCATCAAAGAATATTGTCCATAGCCCTTCGCAGCGTTCTTTCGGAGCCCAAACTACAGATCGAGTCCACTTGGCCACAAAGTCGGCTATAACTTGGGATTTAATATTTGTTCTTGCGGTGAAGGAAATGCCGAAGGGGGCTAGCTCGACAACCCATTTTCCAATTCTCCCTATGGAGTCTTTGTTCCGAAGCATATCACCAAGGGGATACGAAGTAGGGACAATTAAGTTGTTTGCTAAAAAGTAATGCCTTAGATTGTGAGAGGCCATTACCAAAGCATATGCAAATTTCTCGAGCTCGTAGTACCGTGTTTTTGCTCTGGACAATGCTTCTGAAATGAAGTATACTGGGTCTTGTACCATTTTTCCATTGAGCTCTATTTCTCAGACAAGCACTGCACTTACTACAGAGCCCGTTGCTGCAAGATAAATGAGGAGAGTTTCTTCTAGGAGAGGCACAGTAAGCGTTGACAAATTTCCAAGATAGTCCTTAATATCATCAAAGCTTTTCTGGCACTCCGGTGTCCACTTGAAACTTTCAAACCCCTTTAAGGCTTTGAAAATTGGGAGGCTTCGCTCTGCTGATCTGGCTAGGAATCTACTGAGGGCCGCGAGGCGTCCTATCAACTTCTGGACTTGCTACAAATTTTCAGGTGGAACCATTCTCTGCAGTGCACTTATCTGTGTTGGGCTAGCTTCGATTCCTCTACTCGAAACTAAGTACCCTACCAATTTTCTAGCTTGAGCTCCGAATATACATTTTTCAGGGTTGAGGCGAACTCCACATGCTCGGAGGCTCTCAAAAGTTCTGCTAGGTCTAGACTATGTTGGTGCTTTAAAACACTATTTATTACAATGTCATCCATATAAGCTTCAACAATTCGGCCTATTTGTTGACCTAGAGCCTTAGCAATATGACGCAAAAAAGTTGCCCCAGCATTTCTCAAGCCAAAGGGCATTCGGACATAACAGAATACTCCAGAAGGAGTTATAAAGCTCGTTTTGACTTCGTCTTCATGTTTTAGCCAAATTTGATGATAGCCGGAGTATGCATCAAGGAAACTTGAGAGATCGGAAATAACCGTAGAGCCAACAAGTTGATTGATGTGGGGCATGAATTCAATGCACATGCGCCACTTGCAGGAGCCTTTTTTCTTGACGAAGACCGGGTTAGCCAACCACTCTATGTGGGCTACCTACCTGATGATTCTAGCCCTTAGCAACTTTTCTACCTTTGCCTTAGCGAGGTCTACTCTCCTAGTCGACAATTTGCAGAGCCCCTGGCAAATTGGTCGAGCCTTAGGATTAACGAGTAAACTATGCTCAATAATGCTCCGGTCAACTCCGGTGAAGTTTGCTGAGGAGGTCAGGATTCAAAACACCTTCGTGCATCGCATAGACCACAAACAATGTAGACAATACTTTTACCTGGGACTTGGTGTGGGCGAAGCTCGTGAAGCATTCTCGAATGGTTTCTCCCGCCTGCTTCTTCACTTGAAAAAGGCTTCCAGTAGACATTGGGGCTACAAAAGTCCCCTAGAAATTGGTCACGATTTTCCTTTTCAACTACTCTCACAACATAATTGATCCTGGCTTTAAAGACTAGAACCAACGAAGGGCTACACCTTCTAACGCGAGGGGTAAACATTTTTCCATCGTATTTCAGACCCCTCCGCTTGCTTCTATTGCAATGGCGTAAGAGAGAGAAAATTCTCTAGGATTAGACCCTCTGGAGTACTTGTGCAGCTTCGAGGCTCGGAACCTAGGATCGAAGCGCACCTTCTACATGTCCGGATGTAGCGGGGATTCATTGTCGCTGGAGGCGTTTTTGGCATCTTCTTGGACTTGAGAGGCTTCGGGATAATCATCGAGGTCATCATATTTATGCACTTCCGAAGTAGGAGGGATGGCTTGAGGGCGAAGCCTGCCTGCATCTTCCTGCCTCCATCTTTCCACCTCTGCCTGAAGGCGCGCTACTTGAGAGGCCACATCTTTAGGAAGGTCTTCGCTTCCTCCGGAGGGATCCTTCGGGTCATGAGAACTGACATAATCAGTTCGAAGCACGGACGGAGCTACACGAGGGGCTCCGATTGCTCGAGGCCTATTGACTACTTTAGGAGTTTGAGGAACGTATGAAGGTTCTGCACCGGAGGTCCGAGGGGACCTTCGGAGGGGACTGGTGGCTAAACTCCGCTTGGGAGGCATGACTTACGAAGCTAAGCAAGGTCCGAGGACCAAAAGCTCCGGACGATTGAGGAAGGCAAAGGAATGCCTTCGAACTATATTTTGAAGCCCCTCGCGGAAGGGTGCGCGGAATCTTGAGACTCCGAAACTCCCTCCGCAAACGCTCTTCGAAATACAAGCGGTGGCAGAGAACTAGCTTATAGAACTAGGTTCCCCACAGATGGTGCCAACTATTGGCGCAATGGATTACGCTAACAGGTTCTATAAGATCAAGAACTAACAAACGAAGTGTTTGTGAATGTGGACTATCTCAAGCCTCTGAATTGGATAATAGATTGAGGTAGTTCGAAGTGGTGTATTGAATATCTGAATATTCGATGCTTGTTATAGGGTGAGAAGGGGGGTATTTATAGGTAAAACTTCTGAGGAAAAGATCTTTTTACCCCTCAATTACAACCAACATAGTGGAAACTATTTTGGTATACTGAATAGGGTCACTATGGTAAAATATATTCGAAGGATGTTGATAGGGTAGATGTCCCACCCTTCTGGTTGTTTCCCACTCCGGAGGGGAAGATCAATAAACTCCTATTTCTTGAAATTTAAAAATATTTTTTTATACAACGGTTTGCAGCTGAAACTAATAAAGCCTTCTAGATCATCAACATGTGTCACCCGTTTGCAAACTCGACTGCCAGCAATTCTCTCCCGCTCTCGATCCCTCGAGCCGCCTTATCACTTGCATTGGCTTCCCTTTCTTTGACTTGGTCAACATGCTGCCTTGATCATTAGTTCGTCCATCAGTTCTTCCATGTCTTGCCTCATCTCCATGTGTACGCTTGAGATCACCCTCAATTTCACTTGGATTCCTTGATCATATGACATCAAGCTCCTTGCCTGACACTGATCACCAGCCATTGACAGTTGACTAGCATCTCAACCCTACACACATGAGACAAGCAAAACACGCACCTCCAAGCAACCCATACAATTACTCATACAACCAGACAAATCAGACAGACAATCTTGTCAATCACTCGTCATCAATGTAAAACCACAGTGCAAGCCTCACTAGGTATCTCAATCTCCTACTTGATGAGTGCATTGACAACTCCAAGACAAAATAGAATGAAATGCTAGTTCAACACATAAGTGACTGTTGGCATAAAAAATTACGCTAACAGGTTTCTGAAGATCTTACTCTGGAGGTCCGAGGGGACCTCCGAACAGGATTATCAGCTGCACTCCGCTTAGGAGGCATGGTGTACAAAACAAGCATTTGCCTTGAATATTATCTAAAAATATTGTATGACAAACTCAGGTGAATACTATCCAAGCAACAGTAGGAGCAAGCATTTTCAGGTTTTAGCAAATAAAAGCATCACCACTCAGACTAGCATAGTACACATGGCAAAGCATAAGATGCAAAAGCTAAAAAATACTAACCAGATAAGCATATACAAACACAAGGAGCTTCAGCAAACTTGTTATGAAATTTATTCAAGCTTTACATTTTTTATTTTAGTGATAGGGGTTATTTGCATGTCAACCATATTCTAACCGACCAAGCTAAGCCTAGGTTGAAACCATCTGAAGCTTAAAACATTAGTCTCGGCATACACTTCAATGTCCCAGTTCATAGCAAACCAAAGTGTTATGGTAAGTAGTCTAGAACAAAGTAGTGCGGCAATGCTAACCCACTTGGATCTTTTCAACTTCAGCACAAAAAGGCATGAATATGAAACTTATGATTTTTAATTTTCAGCACAATATTTTCAGGTACTGCTTTTGAAGTGTTCAAGTTGCATGATTGCATCCAAGTGTAAAGGATTTAGCTATCAAGTATGTAAAAGATAGCAATTGCACTCAACCTATACATACATGCTAGTTACCAGACTAAGCAGTGATCATTTTTAAATTTTCACAAATAAAAGCCATGCTCATAACAGATATCAGATGTATTCAAGCAGAGTATAATCAACAGTATCAAAGACAATACTTCAAAGGAATAATAAAGAAAGTACTCGTAAAAGCAATTAATCATATGATAGAAGCTTATGCAATGATACACAACTCCCCCTAACAAGATGCCATAAGGATGACAAATACCAAGCTCTCCTCTCAAAAATGCAAAGTGTGAAGCATCAAGAGGCTTGGTAAAAATATCAGCAAGCTGATTCTAGGTATCAACAAAATGCAATTCAATATCTCCCTTCTTATTGTGGTCTCTTACGAAATTATAACGCACATCAATGTGTTTGGTCTTAGAATGTTGTACTGGGTTGTTTGCTAAGATAATCGCACTAGTGTTATCACAAACCAGTGGAACACCCTTAAAATCCAACCCAAAATCCCGCAAAGTAGAAATCATCCATGAAATCTATGCGCAACAACTAGCCACAGCTACATACTCAGCCTCAATTGTAGATTGTGCAATGCTAGACTGTTTGCAAGAAGACCAACACAAGAGAAGAACCCAAAAAATGACAAGAACCAGAGATACTTTTTTGGATAATTTGACAACCAGCAAAATTGGCATTTGAAAAACCTCTCAAGCATAAAAAGATAATGCAGAATACCAAATGCCAAATTCAAGAGTATGGTTGAGGTACCTTAGAATACGCTTAACATCTTGATGATGTGAAGCTCTTGGAAAAGCCTAAAAATGAGCGCACAAACATAATGCAAATTGTATGTCCGGCCTCATAGACGTTAAGTAGAGGAGGGAGCCGATCATGCTCCGGAACTCCTTCTGGTCCACTTCTTCTCCATGAACATATATGAGATGAGCCACAAGTGTATGAGATGAGCCACCAAAAATGATATCATCAACATATATCTGAACATATATCAGTGGGCTATTTTAAGCCCTTAGGACCAATAGATGCGCTCGTTTTGCTGTACCTCGGGACGATCGTGGGCGTGTTATCAACATATATCTAAACATATATCAGTGGGCTATTTTTAATCCCTTAGGACCAACAGATGCGCTCATTTTGCTGTACCTCAGGACGATCGTGGGCGTGTTATTTCCGAAGTTTTGCGTGAAGTGTTTGCTTTTATAAAAGAAGAAGAGAGAGGTGTGGGCTTCGTCGTCGTCACCAGAATCCGTGGATTGATCCGATGTGGAGTTGGGTGCCAATGAGTCAGAGTCTGTAGGTCAACCTCTCTGCACTTGGGTGCATCTTCAAGAAGATCGGAGAACTTGGAGAGCTTTAAAAAAGGCAGAGAAGAAGCGTTCTTCAAGAATGGCTCCTGCAGCCCCTAGGAGTCCGAGGACGCAAGGTGGGGAGGGTTCTCAAGATCGGGCCAACCTACAGGACCAGAAAGGCTTCCAATTCCTTCTCGGCTTAGATATCGACTTCTCTTAGGGCCCCGAATACTGCTTCGTGTTGTAATTGGAACTTATTTCATTTTAATAAACTCGAGATATTCACTTTGTTTTCGGTGCTTATTATCATTATTCAAGAAACTTTAGATGCTTTGGGAAACTTTAGCCGGTCTGAACTTACTCCTCCTGCACCTCCTTGTGGGTAGGCGGCTTGCCGGCTTCGCGCAATTTTTCTGTTGATATTCAGAGTAGAGGTTTAGGATATCTAGGATGGATGCCTAGGAATGGACGACTTGATTCGGCTACCTGGAGTCCTTGGCTTGGATGCTTCGAGCCTGGGCTCGGAATTTCTAGTTGGTATTCTTCGAGCTTGGGGCTCGGAATCCTTAGTTGGGATGCTTCGAGCTGGGCTCAGAACCTGTAGTTTGGATGCTATGAGCCGGGGCTCGAAATCCTTAGTTTGGATGCTTTGAGCCGGGGTTCAGAATCCGTAGTTTTGATGCTTCGAGCCGGGGCTCAGAATCCTTAGTTTGGATGCTTCGAGCCGGGGCTCGGAATCCGTAGTTTGGATGCTTTGAGCCGGGGCTTGGAATCCTTAGTTAGGATGATTCGATCTGGGGCTCGGAATCCTTATTTGGGATGCTTCTCTCTCCACTAGAGACACGTCTTTGTACCTTAGTGCGTCCACTTCGGTAAAATGTTGTGTCCGACAAGTACCACCACATAGCGAGGGGATGCATCATATTATAAGATAGTACAAAATAGTTACATTGTGGTCATACGTAGTATCGCTTCAGGTGCTCCGCATGCCAAGTATGTTTTAGCTCTTCTCCCTCTAAAGTAGCTAACTTAAATGAGCCTAGCCTGCCGGAGCGAACGATGATGAACGGTCCTGCCCACTTGTTGCCAAGCTTCTTCGGGGCGAGGACGCTTCGAAGAACGAGGTTCCCTGGCTTCAACTCATTCAACTTGACCTTGGGGTCATCTCAAGCCTTTGTCTGGTTATGTTACTTGGAGAGGTTGGCAATGGCTCGGAGTCTTGTCTCTTTAGAGAGATCGAGAGAGGTATTGCGCTCTCGCTCAGCCTCGAACTCCGTGGCCCGTAGGGGCCGACTTTGAGCTCCGTCGGCGTCATTGTTTCATCGCCGAATAGCAGCCTAAACGGGGTGAATACAGTTGCCCTGGATTGTGTGGTTTGTTTGGACCACATGATTTTCGGCATCTCCTCGGTCCACATCCCCTTGGTGAGGCCCACGATTCACTGGTTGACACCTGAGAGAATGTTCCCGTTGGCTCCTCGATGACTCCGTTGGATTGCAGGTGCCGAATGGCGGTGAAGCATATCTGCACCCCTAGTTCTTCACAAAATGTCTTGAAGGCTTCGGTGTTGAACTGGGTGTCACTGTCGAGTGTGAGTTGTCTGGGTACTCCAAATTGGCAGATGATGTTTTGCCAAAAGAATCTCTAAAGATTCCTTGAGATGATGGCGGTCAGTGGTTCGGCATCGACCCATTTGGAGAAATATTTGATGGCGATGACGGCGAACCTAAAGTTGCCCTTAGCTCTTGGGAACGGGCCTATGAGGTCCATCCCCCATCAGGATAGAGTCCAGATGGGGGTAATGAACTGCAAAGGGGTGTGGGGTTGATGGCTTCATCTTCCCATCCACTGACACCCTTGGCAAGTGTGCACGATGTCTTCAGCATCAGTCATGATGGTAGGCCAGTATAGACCTTGGCATAGAGTCTTCCTGGCTAAGGCTTGTGGCGCTAAATGGCTAGCGCATGGGCCTTCGTGGATGTCCCAGAGCACTTTCTGTCCTTCAGGGCGGGAGATACATCGGAGCAGCGGCAAGTACACACCAGACTTGTACAATGCTCCATTAACAACACGGTAGCGATGCGCCATGTGCCGGAGTCATGAGAGCTTGGGGCTTGAGGGGAGATCATCGTCATCCCTCAGCAACTTCCGAATCAGATCCCGCTAGTCTTCGTTGGTGGTGCATAGGACCTAGGCGGGCTCTGGAGGTAACACTGAGGTGCCTTCTGCGGGCCAGACCGAGGTGTCTTCTGGGGGCGACACCAAGGGTTTGGATAGCTCTTTGAAGAAAGCCCCTAGGGGCATGTCCTGGCCTCCGGTAGCTGCTTTGGCGACGGCATTTGCTTGCTGATTGTTAGACCTCGGGATGGTTCGGACGGAGATCCCTTTGAATGCTACTTTAGTCTTGCGGACTGCTTTTAGGTAGCCAGCGAGGTCCGGGTGTCAAACTTGAAAACTCTTGTCCACATGCCTAGCTACAACTTGGGAATCTATTTTTACAATTACCGAGGCAGCACCTAGTGCACAGGCTTTCCGAAGGCCAAACAACACGCCTTTGTATTCAGCTATATTGTTCGTGGCTTTAAAATTTAGCCTTACAGAGTACAATGCTTTCTGCCCCGAAGGTGAGACGATGACCGCTTCGGCACCTGCTCCGGAGGCCTGATATGCTCTGTCAGAGAATATGGTCCATACCCCCTCGCCTGCTTCATCCGGAGTTTGGCTTGCCGACGGGGTCCATTTTGCGACGAAGTCGGCAGGGACCTATGACTTGATGGTAGTTCTGGCGATGAAATTGATATCGAAGGGGGTGAGATCCACTACCCATTTCCCTACTCATTCAGTAGCATCCCTGTTCCTGAACATGTCCCCGAGGGGATACGAAGTGGGGATGATCATACCGTGGGCTAGGAAGTAGTGACGCAGCTTGCAGGAGGCCATTATGAGGGCGTAGGCCACCTTCTCGTGCTTGGTGTACCTTGTCTTCGCTCTAGAGAGGGTTTCGGAGACAAAGTACACTGCCCGCTGGATCAGCTTCCCGCAAACTACTTTCTCTTGAACCAATATGGTGCTTGCTACGAAGCCCGTGGCGGCGAGGTAGAAGAAGAGGGGTTCACCGCTGCGGGGGGTTCTGAGTTTAGCCAGATTGGTGAGGTATTCTTTGATCTCGCCGAAGCATCTTTGGCATTCAGGAGTCCAAGCAAAGTTTTCCAATCTTCGCAATGCCTTGAAGATGGGCAGGCTTCGCTTAACGGATATAGCGGGGACTGAGAGCGGCGAGGCGCCCAGCCAACTTCTGAGCCTGCTTCAGATTCTCCGTAAGGGCCATGCTCTGCAATGTGGTGATCTAGGTAGGGCTGGCTTCGATGCCCCAGTTTGAGAGAAGGTACCCTAACAATTTGCTGGCTTGGGCCCCGAAGACACACTTGTCTGGGTTCGAGCAGATCCCACAAGCTCAGAGGCTATCGAATGTTTCTGCTATGTCTAGGCTATGCTAGTAGTTATGTGATGGCCTAGAGCCTTTACGATTAGCCTAGACAAGGTGGCCCCAGCATTTCTCAAGCTGAAGGGCATTCTTACATAGCAGAACACTCTAGAAGGAGTAAGGAAGCTAGTCTTGGCCAGGTCTTCTTGCTTCAATCATAATTGATGATATCCAGAGTATGCATCCAGAAAACCGTGGAGCTCTGAGCCAACTGTGGAGTCGACCAGCTGGTCGATGTGAGGCATGGGGTATGGGTAACAGGGGCAAGCTTTATATATGGAGGTGAAATTGATATATATGCGCCATTTGTCAGAATTTTTCTTTTTAACAAAGACGTTGTTTGATAGCCATTCTGTGTGGCTAACCGTTGATACGAAAACGTGCCCCAACACTTTAGTCAGTTCGACGATCCAAAAGCGTGTGGATACTTATGAACGAGCCTAAGTGTGACACAACACTGACGTCATGTTCTGACTACCCTAAACAATGGCACTGAGGGTGGAGTCGCCAGTTAATCAGATCACAGAGAAATAATCCAATTAGCTGAAATATATAGATAAAATAACCCAATCAGCCGAACAGAGCCTCATGGGTATAGAGTTTACCGTGCGAAGGAGTCACTGAAGGGCGGGCTTCGACATCTGGTGTGAAGGGTGAACCAAAGGTAGTCTTTAGCGTCCGAATCGATCTGACCGAAGATAGGCTTCAAAGAGATCTATGATGCAAAATCACCTTCGAACGATAGGGTTCGGTGCGAAGTCTCTGACACGACAGGAAATCTGACGCAACACGCTGGTGTGACTTCGTCCGGTGCAGAGCATAGGCATGATGAAGCTTGGTGCGGAGTACCGGTGCGACGAAGCCTGATGCGAAGCATCTTGACGTGATCCCGGTGCAAAGCAGTCCTGATGCGGAGTGGCTCCGGTACGTAGGAACCTGACCAGACCGACAATAACATGATGGGTCTGTCATGGGTAGTCGAAGTAGGGTCCCGCCGAAGGGTGTATTGGCAGCCTCCGAAACTAGTCTCTTGGCTCTGGACACCTTCGGCGAAGGGGCTCCGACCGTGAAACCTACCATAGAATAAACATCAAGTGCCAATTTGGCTTGGTGACCGATTTTACAAAGTGTTGCATTAGGGAAACGAATGTAGCAATCTGTTACGTAGATTAATTGATGGTTCGTAGGCGAGCCAACAAGGTGATAGTAATCTGTTATGTAGATTAACGGTTGCTTCACAACCGAAGTAACAAGTATTACCACTGTTTCGACGTGGCCAACAGAGGGCTTCCAGGAAAACCCACGAATGTTGTACAAAAAAGCAAAGAAAGGTAAAGTACAGTTCAAAGCTAGGGATTTGTTGTTGAATTGTGTCGGGGGTTTAATGAACTGGCCTCAACCCTATATTTATAGGGGCTAGTCTTCTTATCTCTAAAATTAATATGATAAGATTCAGCCTAATCAAGTTTAGGGATAAAAACAACCAAAATCAGTATCAAACTCTATCTTCGAAGCTAGCCCTAAGTGGGCCTTCGGTAGGCCCACCGAAGCCTGCTCCTCGGGCCAAAGCTTCAGCGAGGTAGGCCTCCGAAGGGCCTTCGGGCCGAAGCTAGCAGGACACACAAGGGCTTCTGAGGCCTCAAGAAAATTGTCCTCTAGCACTATAGGGCTTCGCACGTGTTCCAGGACTTGTGTATTTTTGGGCCAAATTACCAAAATTAATATTTTGACAATCTTGACCATTAATGTCATTTGTTGCTATCAACACATGCCCCCCTGCCTTTTAGTGAACTAAGTGAACTAAAAGCACAACGGGCTAAGGACGATATATTCCATATCAGTCGTCCAACACTATTAAGCACTTTGCCACACACTTGGGAAGTACCTTTTCAAATACCTGCCATTTAAAGCTCTTCGAAATCGCTCTCCTTACAGATACTCTAAAAATACTCATTACGTGGAGCGACTTTAGCTACTTTAAAAGGACCTTCCCAACTAGGCGACCATTTACCAAATTTGGGGCTCTTAGTGCCTAAGGGAAAAATCGTCTTCCAAACCAAGTTACCAACTTGAAACGGTTTTGATTTAACTCTTTTGTTGTAGGCTCTTTCTACTTTTATTTTGTGTTTTCTATAGATTCTAAAGCCCTCAACCTCTTATCGGTCACTTCTTACAAATTATCCTTCAAAAGAGTTTCATATTCATTGACCGATAAGCCATCTTGTTTAAGAAATCTTAAAGAGCCAAGATCTACTTCTATTGGTAGAACGACTTCTTGTTCGTATATTAACTCATACGGACTAACTTTGGTAGCACCGTGCTTTGCAACTCTACAAGCCCATAATGCTTCTAAGAGCACTTCATGCCACCTTTTAGGGAACTCTTCAATTTTCTTCTTAATGAGCTTAATCACAGTTTTATTACTAGACTCGACCTGACCATTAGCCTGAGCATAATATGGTGAAGAGTTTATCAACTTAATGGCATAAAATTCGGCAAAGTCTCTCACTTCTTTAGCAATCAATGATGTGCCTTGATCTGTAGTGAGAGTTTGGGGAATACCGAAATTATGTATAATGTGCTTCAAGATAAAATTAGTTACCTAAAGTAGTCTGTCGTCATCATTACGAACCAATGCCCTTTTGAAGAGGGAGGATGAATTTGGCCGATGAAGTCTAAACTCCAACCTCTGAATGGCCATGGCATGATAATAGGATTCAGTAGCGATGCAGGAGCTAACTGAATATTACTGTTAGGGGAGATAATCCCGATGAGAGCGGGGGAACAAGGAGTTCCGTACGGTTCAGAAGGGAGACCATCACCATAAGACCGAAGCCCTGGGCTAGAGGTGTCTGGACCTCCGAACGAGGAAACCGGAGGCTTCCGTAGGTCCCAAGGCGCGCCGGAGGGGTCCTCGGAGGGAGCTACCGGCCAGACGCTAGAGGCCAACCTTCGGGTGGACCAAAGACCCCGGGGGAGAGCCACACGTGGTAAGGATACAGTCAAGGCCGTGCGGGGACAAGATCGTGATCGCTCGCGCCGTATCGGGCAGCCACTGCAGCGCCCGACACGGCGATACACTGTCAGGATAGGATCTTCTTGTCTGTACTATGCATAGTCCATTTTGTCTGTACTACCGGCCAGTGTCAGGCCTTGTCTGTACTACCTGTCGGCGTCAGGCCAACTAGCGGTTGGTGGTTCAGAGGTGCCTGGCCCCTTAGGGAGGGTCACCCTATAAATACCCTCCGATTACAGTTGTAACGGACACACGATCCAAGAATACAGAGCATACTACATTCCTTTACTTCCACTAAGAAAACCTACTGGTTCGATCCGTCGCACCAACAATTACCAAACCTTTTACATGCTTCACACCCTATATAGTATTAAAACAATCCTCGGTCATAGTCGGCCAATAAAAACCTGCTCTTTTGAGCATCAAACTCATTTTCTGGGCCAACTGATGAGTGTCGTAAAGTCCCTCATGGACTTCTCCTGTAGCTACTATGGACTGATCAGCATCCAAGCATTTTAAAAGTACTCCATCAATAGTTCATCGGTATAATGCATCGTCTAGCAACACGAATTTAAACGCTTGTCGCTGAACTTTCCGATCAATCTTTTGATTGGGATATCTTAAATACTAGATGATTAGAATTCTCCAATCATCTTTGTGGACATCCGGAGGGTTTGCTAACCCTTTTCCTAGAGCAATGTCTAGGTTACTAACTTCGGATTGCCCCCTGTTGGGGGAAAATATCTCATCTTCGGGGTTATTGCCAAAGCAGCATGAAGACAGCCAACCAGTTCGAAGATTGTCCGAAGGCCATCTTCGAAGGTGCTTGGAACCTGATTCGAAGCCCGAAGACAGGCATTGGTTCGAAGTATGTCTTCGGGCCAAAGCCCTTCAGGATCTTTTCTGCCAGCTAAGATGGAAGACTTATTTTCTATCCTATTAGATTAGTCTTTTACCATTTTAGCCCTATTAAGGAAACCGAATAGTTTCCTTAATGTCGGTTGTAATAAAGGGGTAAATAGGTCTTTTCCTTAATGTTCAGGCCTATAAATACCCCCCATTTCATCCTGTAATGAGGACCGATTACAAGAAAATCAATACACACTTTCGAACTATTCTAAGTTATTATCCTTTCGGAGGCTTAGAACAGTTTGCTTCGCAAACACTTCGTTTGTTAGTTTCTTTTCTACAGAAACCTGTTAGCGTAATCTTTTACGCCAACAGTTGGCGCCGTCCGTGGGGAACTTAGTCCAAAAAACTTCGTTCTCTACCAACCTCTTGCATCATGCCTCCTAAGCGGAGCGCACCTCGCAATCCCACTCGGAGGTCCTCTCGGATCTCCGGAGAGATACCCTTCGACACAGTCGAAGTCGGAGGGTCTTCGACTATCCCTCCACCTCTAACTCCGCAAGGGGCTTCTATCCCTCGAGGATACGAAACCTCTCCACCAACCCCTTCTACACTTCGACCGCCCGGAGCCACTCTGCCACCTTCCATTCCGATTCGAACTGATCATACCAGTTCTCAAGACCCGGAAGGTCCTTCCGGAGGAGATGAAGATAGCCTTGGAGATATGGCCACTCAAATGGCCAATCTTCAAGCCGAGGTAGCAAGGTGGCGGCAAGAGGCTGCGAACAGGCTTCGTCCTCAAGTCACCCCAGTTATCCCCGAAGTGCACGAAGACGACGATCTTGACTATCCCGAAGCCCCGGAGAACGCCTCTTACGACAATGAATCTCAGTTACATCCCGAGCTTCAGAAGGTTCGCTTCGATCCGAGGTTCAAAGCTTCGAAGCTTAGCAAGTATGCCGGAGACGAAGATCCCAGTGAGTTTGCGCGTTCTTATGCCCTAGCAATCGAGGCTAGTGGCGGAGACAGAGAAACTATGGCGAAGTGCTTCCCGTTAGCCCTTCAAGGAGTGGCGTTGAGATGGTTCTGGTCTTTAAAACCAGGATCAATCACTTCATGGTCACAGTTGAAGAAGAAGTTCATAAGTAACTTTCAGGGCACTTTTGTGCCCCCCATGTCGACAGGAAGCCTTTTCCAAGTGAAACAGCTCCCCGGAGAAACACTGAGGCAGTACTTCAAGCGTTTCGCTCACACGAAGTCGCAAATTCGGGGGCTGTCCACATCTTCGGTGGTTGATGCGGCTCGGGAAGGCGTCAGTCATAAAGGCCTTCTGGATAAATTGCATCGGAAGAGCATCACCACAGTATCACAGTTGATGTCGTACTTCGAGGAGTACTCGAAGTCGGAAGAAGGTTGGCTTCGGAGGACTACTGCTACTTCGACAGTGTTGACAGAAGTTAAAGCAGAGGTGAAGACTTCGGCTCAGCCGCAAGAACCAGTCTCCGAAGTGCAACATGATAGAAGAAGAGGGCAAAAGCACCCTCGTTCTGAGGTCTTAAACATTGCACCCCCGCAGAAGTTTGCACCAAGAGCTCCACAGTCTGCGGGGAACAAGTCCAGCGGCTGGAGGCCACCAGGGAAAACGGCTGGCAAGGGCCAGACCCTTTTTTGCTGTATTCATGGAGAGAATCGAAGCCATGCAACTGACACCTGCAAGGCTATTCTTACCCTTCGGGGAGAATACTTGGAGAGAACTTCGGGTCGAGGTAGTACCGACCGAAGTCCAGCAGCAGCAGTGCGCTCGGAGCCGGTCCAGGCTGTGGCGCGGATAGAAAATTTTGATGCTGCAAGGCATCCTCCGGTGGCCAATGTTATGCCACCTCCGAAGCAAGAAGAAGGCAAGATAGAGGGAAGAGAGTAGTTCTCCCTATCTCCGGAGGAGGTACCCTCGGAAGCATGTCCAAGAGACAGCGAAGAGAGTACGTTCGAGAAGTAGGCCACATTGGGACTTCGTCATCTGCAGCTGCAATGCCGGAGTGGTCTCATGTTCCAATATCTTTCTCTGCGGAGGATGCAGCTGGTATCAAGTTCCCGCATGCAGATCCATTGGTTATTACTGCTGATATTGCGGGGACAGAAGTCCGAAGGGTGCTAATTGACGGAGGTAGCTCGGCAGATATTATATTTGTACAAGCCTTCGATCAGTTATGCATTTCCCGGAAGCATCTCCTCCCAGCGGCTCGTCCTCTGCAAGGCTTTGCAGGACCTCCGCTAGATGCACTTGGCCAGATAGGCCTGGAAGTAACCTTCGGAGAAGGTTTACTAGCCCGAACTGAGGAAGTTATCTTTGATGTGGTAGATGCCCCGTATGCTTATAATGTTATCTTCGGCCGAGGCATGTTGAATCAGTTCGGAGCTGTGGCGCATCACAATTACTTGTGCATGAAGATGCCCACACAATCAGGAGTTCTGACAAGTCTTCGGAGATCAAGCCATAGCTCGGAGAGCAGAATATGGTCATGGTCCTCCTCTTGATCCGAGGCAAGTAAACAGTGTTCAAGATAATGGAGAAATTTTTTCAGCCTCCTCCGAAGCTCCGAAGAAGTCATTTCCAAGACCAAGTCCCGAAGGAGAGATTGCAACGAAGATCATTGTCAAAGACGGTAAAGAATACACTTTTCAGTTTGGTAAAGATTTACCTCCCGAAGTTGCAACTTCCTTGGAAAAGGTTGTAGGAGAAAATTTGGATGTCTTCGCCTGGTCTGACGAAGATATCACCGGAGTCGATCGGGATATTATTGAGCACAGCTTGCTTGTAAACCCGAAGGCCCGGCCTGTTCGACAAGGGCTCCGGAAGATGTCCGCAGAGAGAGCTGCTCTAGCTAAGGACGAAGTTGAAAAACTGTTGAAGGCTGGGATTATCAGAGAAGTGGCACATACAGAATGGCTAGCCAACCCAGTCTTCGTCAGGAAGAAGTCTTCCGGAAAGTGGCGCATGTGCATTGATTTCACATCTTTGAATAAAGCGTGCCCACGTGACCCCTACCCCATGCCCCGAATTGATCAACTAGTTGACTCCACTGCAGGTTCGGAGTTACTAAGCTTCCTCGACGCGTATTCTGGATATCATCAAATATGGTTGAAGCGCGAAGATGAAATCAAGACGAGCTTTGTAACTCCTTCGGGAGTCTTCTGCTATGTAAGAATGCCCTTCGGCCTAAGAAATGCCGGGGCTACTTTTTCAAGATTAGTTGCTAAGGCTCTAGGTCATCAATTAGGTCGCAATGTGGAGGCCTATATGGATGATATTGTAATAAAGAGTGCTTTAAAGCACCAACATAGCCTAGACTTAGCAGAAACATTCAATAGCCTTCGGGCATGTGGGATCCGCCTTAACCCCGAAAAATGTATATTCGGAGCTAAGGCTGGAAAGTTGTTAGGGTACTTAGTTTCAAGCAGGGGAATTGAAGCTAGCCCTACTCAAATAACTGCGCTGCAGAAGATGGCTCCTCCCGAGAATTTAAAGCAAGTGCAAAAGCTGACTGGACGTCTGGCCGCACTTAGCAGGTTTTTATCAAGGTCTGCGGAGAGGAGTTTGCCAATTTTTAAAGCTTTGAAAGGGTCCGAAGATTTTGCATGGACACCGGAGTGTCAGAAAAGCTTTGAAGATATTAAAGATTATCTCAGCAATCTTGCTACACTTACGGTGCCTATTGCGGACGAAACCCTACTTCTGTATCTTGCAGCCACAGGATCAGCTGTCAGCGCAGTCCTTGTCAGAGAAGCTGATATCAATGGGAAGTTGGTCCAAAATCCTGTCTATTTTGTATCCGAAGCATTGTCAGGAGCAAAGACAAGATATTCCGAACTTGAAAAGTTCGTTTATGCTCTGATAATGGCTTCGAGGAAGCTAAGACATTATTTTTTGGCTCATAATGTAATTGTACCAACTTCGTATCCTTTAGGAGATATGCTCCGAAGCAAAGATTCCACTGGAAGGATTGGAAAGTGGGCAGTAGAGCTAGCACCCTTCGGCATATCTTTCCTGGCAAGGACAGCTATCAAATCTCAAGTTATAGCAGACTTCGTAGCAGAGTGGACTCCACCTGCGAAGTTGACTCCGGAGAAATCAGATGACGGAGTTTGGACTATTTACTCCGATGGGGCTTTTCAAGCATCCGGAGTAGGCATTGGGGCAGTATTAATTTCACCGTCAGGACAAAGAGCAATGTACTCCGCAAGACTCAACTTTAAGTCTACCAATAATATAGCGGAGTACGAAGGAATATTATTGGGACTCCGGAAAGCACGTGCTCTAGGGGCTACGAGAATAATTATAAAAACAGATTCTCAGATAGTAGCAGGGCACGTAGACAAAAGTTTTCAAGTCCGACATCCACAGCTTGCAAAGTATTTGGAAGAAATTCGCAAGATCGAAGCACATTTCAAGGGTATTTCCATTCGGAGTATACCAAGAGCTGAAAACGTGCAAGCGGACATTTTAGCGAAGGCTGCTGCCGGAGCTGTGGATGTGCCTGACGAAGCTTTCTATGAGGAGCTCAATATACCTTCGGTGCCACAAGTTGCTTCTGCAGAGATTCTCTGCATTCCTAGTGCAGATTGGAAAGATTCAATCATAGAATTCTTGCAAGGAGGAACGAATTTGCCCGAAGAGCCCCAATTGTCAAGATTAAAGCTCAGAGCAAGAAACTATCAGTTAATCAACGGTATATTATACAAGGCCGGAGTATGTTCCCCTCTACTCCGATGTATATCTCAAGCCGAAGGCCAAGAAATTCTTCGAGAAATTCACGAAGGCCTTTGTGGAAGTCATTTAGCCCCTAGAGCTCTGGCAGGAAAAACACTTCGCCAGGGGCTTTATTGGCCCACAATAACAGCTGATGCGGAGAGCTTGGTCCGCACTTGTCAAGGATGCCAGTGGATGGGTCGACGGAGTCATCGCCCACCAACAGCTCTTCAAGTCATTGCTCCAGTTTGGCCTATGGCTAGATGGGGTATGGATCTAATTGGTCCCTTTCCGTTAGCAAAGGGAAATCTGAAGTTCGCAGTGGTAGCTATTGAATATTTCTCTAAGTGGGTGGAAGCAGAGCCCTTAACAGCTATCACTTCGAATAATGTACAGAAATTCTTTTGGAAAAACATTATTTGCCGGTTCGGAGTGCCTAGATATCTCACAGTTGACAATGGAACACAGTTCGACGCAGAACCCTTCAGGAAGTTTTGCGAAGACCTAGGCATTCAACTATGTTTTGCTGCAGTGAGACATCCTCAGTCAAATGGAGCAGTTGAGCGAGCCAATGGAAATATCTTATCAGGGCTAAATCGAAGAATAGTAGGATTATCAAAGGGACTGTGGACCGAAGAGCTTCCGAAGATTCTGTGGTCCATTCGGACTACGCAAACAAGGTCCACAGGTTTTACTCCGTTCAGACTGCTATTCGGAGATGAAGCTATGACTCCAACGGAGCTCAAAGGGGGATCACTTCGCAGCACCGAACCAGACATCGAAGAAGAAAGACAAGCTTCGTTAGATTTGTCAGAAGAGACAAGACTTCGAGCTGTAGCCAATTTATCAAAGTATCATCAGCAGACGAAGACTTGGTATGACCCGAAGGTTAAGCTCAGCGAGTTAAGGCCGGGTCATCTTGTTCTACGAAGCATTATAGCACCAGGGAAGTTAGGCAATAAATGGGAAGGTCCATATCTAATCGTCCGCTCGGGGCGCCCTGGTTCATTTAAATTAGCTAATTTAGAAGGTGAAGAGTTAGCACATACTTGGCATGCGGAGCACCTAAAGCGATACTTCGCATAAGGGCTCCTTGTAATTCGCTTGTAATCACCTCTAAATTAATAAAGCATACACCCTGTGGCTTGCCTTCCCCTTGACACTCCTAGTTTCCCGAGCGGACGCGCTGGGACAGAAGTCGTTCGAGAGGGAAGTGTCATCAAGCAGGGCTGTATTTCCGGACTTCGTACCCATAAAGTCGAGGCCTCCGGTGTGGTGGCTGAAATCCATCCGGAGCCCAAGCTGATACCTTGTAGGCATCCGTAAAAGAGCCAATACCACATTCTACGGAGTCCAAGCTTCGGCTGGTAGACTTCCGTAAAAAGAGCCGAAGGTGGCCAAAATCTGCGGAGTCCAAGCTGCAGCTTGTCAGACTTCCGTAAAAAGAGCCGAAGGTGGCCAAATTCTGCGAAGTCCAAGCTCCGGCTGGTAGACTTCTGCAAAAAAGAGCCCAAGTGGCCAAATTCTGCGAAGTCCAAGCTCCGGCTGGTAGACTTCTGCAAAAAAAGAGCCCAAGTGGCCAAATTCTGCGAAGTCCAAGCTCTGGCTGGTAGACTTCTGCAAAAATAGCCGAAGGTGGCTACAATTTCTGCGAAATCCAAGCTCCGGCTGGTAGATTTCTGCAAAAAACAGCCGAAAGTGGCTAAAGCAAAACAGCATTTAAGCCATGAGCTCCGAATGTCTGTTCATATAAGTCCAAAGTGACAAATTTCTTAAGACACTAAAGTGTCCTCAAAGTTATCTCCATTGATTTCTTTCGTTTTAAAAAAAAGGGGGGGTACCAAGTTACCATTCTTCTGACTACAAATAGTCGAAGACATTTCATAAGATTTCAAAAGATCTTTAAAAATGACAGAGGGGCTCCGAACCCCCAAGAAAAAATTGTACTCCGAAGTTTTTCTTTGCGCATAACCATCTTTGAATACAGTTCGAAGTTGCTTATACCCAAAGAGGGGCTAGTAATATGGAGACAATTTTAAATCTGCATTCATTATCGAAATAAATGTATTTACAGATTACATTATGAAAAATTGGTATCTATACCAAGAAGGAATCGGAGACCTCTTCGGTCCCGAGAGCTAGGGGTGGAACGACTAGTTCCAACATCGGAAGTTCTAAGAACTTTACGTTTAACTCTCTTTCTCCCCTTCGAAGCTCTAAAATCCTTCTGTTCTTGTTGAAGTTTGGCCCAAGTTCGAAGCCGCTCGGGGCTTCTCTCCCAGCTTCTAAGATCTTCAGATCTTTTATTTTGGGCTTCACCTTCGTCTTCGGACCATTTAGTGTCTTCAGAAGACAAGGTGTTTGCGTCGCTCTCTTTATCTTCCTCTTTAATATAAGACAATACGTCTTTGATTACTTCGGGCGCAATAACGCCGGAGTCATCTCGAGGGATAAGAAATCGAGGACGCTTATAACTCTTTAGAAGTTCGAAGGTGTTCCACAGTGAGCGAAGTTCGCTGTTAAGCTCTAACACTTCGATATCTTCGATAAGAGGCAAAGCCTAAAAATATGACAAACAAGATTTTCATTGATAAATGTTTACAAGCACAAAGCTTTACACGGTTAAAAATCCTAAAACATTCCTAAACCTGTGGGTTTGAAGGAGGTTGGCTGCTCGAAGCTTGGCTCCGAACGTGCTTCTGGCGTTGGCCTTCATCAATCCAAGCCTTGATCGCAGATCGACCTTCGGCTCTCCACGAAGTTTGGAAGGCCCGCCAAGCAGCAGCTACACCTTCGGAAGGTTTGAGAAGTCGGTCGTCGTCGAAGGTGATTGGACCTCTTCCTGCGTTCGGAGTTATTGATCGGCCCAAATCCTCGTAATAGCGAAGTAGACCAACAGCAGACACTTGTCCGGAGAGTTCTCCGTATCTAATGCCCGCCGTCTTCATCTGCTTCGCCACCCCTTGGATCCTTTTCAACCGGCGCAGAAGGCTGATGTTATCATCAGAAGGAAGAATTCCGGTAGTACCGAAGTATTCCAGGACTTCTAACAACTGATTCATAACCTCCGCAGCCACCTTCTCAGACTTCAACTTATCTTCGTTCAGTGCATCCTTCGTCGAAGTAACTTCGTCCAAAACACCAGAAAGCCTAGCATTTTCAGTGGTCAAAGTGTTTTTCTGTGTCAACAATTGGCTAGCTTCCTCTTCAAGTCGGACGAGTCTAGACCCTGCAGTAGCATGTTCTGCCCGCAGTTTTTCAACCTCTGCTCGAAGCACAATCCTTTCTGCTTCGAGCTCTTTCTTTGCGGCCTCTAAGCTTTGCCTGGCCCTTCGCTCTGTTAATATTATATTGTCCATTTGAGTCACTCGACTTTCAGAGATGTTAAAATTCCTTTGAAGAGTGCTATTTTCTTCCCGAAGCCGAGCGATTTCTTCGTCATTGCATAGACTTGCAGCTCGGGCCAAGACAGTTTGCTGCCAAAGTAAAAATCAAAGTAAATATTCATTCGAAGATAAATTCTATAATAATTTGCAGTTGTTTCATACCTGATAAGTTGTACGTTCAATAATGGCATTAAGCTCCGTCCTGTCAGCCTTGCGCAGGATGGCCACTAATTCGGTCTCCCCTATCTCACGACTAGCTCGATCCAAAGGTTCGAGCAAAGTCCGAAGACCAGTTGTTTGCCCTAAGAAAGGAGCCAGCAAGGGGAGCATGCTTATTGCCTCTTGGTCATCTTCGTTCAACGAAGGACCGGAGCTTTGGCCTACGGTCTTCGGAGCCACTAGAGTTTGAGCCTCCCTGGAAGATTGGCTCTCGTCTGTTGAATCAGACGGAGTTGATTCGGAGCTTATAGCAGGCAGGGGCTCTATTTGTCTTTTGCCTCTTCCAGGCCCCTTTTGAGTAACTCTCGGGGCTGGCTCCGAAGTCGTCGAAGGCTCAGGAATTATTTCCTCCTGGCGAACTTCTTCCATAGGAGTGGGTTCTGCAAAGTAATCAAAAGTATTATACATAGTATAAAAATTCAAATAAATACAAAAGTTCTTCGAAATCTACCTTCGGCAGTCCGTGGAGGAGTCATTGTCGGACTGTTTGGTGGATCGAAAGCTAATTCTTCATCTGAATCAGCCGTTGAATCATGGACTGCAGCAGCATCGTCCTGGGTAGTCCTCGCTGCTTCTTCGGGAATCGAAGCCATAGTGACTTCGACCCCAATTTCATTCACAGGAACTTCGTCCTGAGCTACATCTTCTTGAACTACCGAAGTCCTTGGTTGATCAACATTTTCTCCGGACTCCGGTATGTTTGCAGGTACTCCAGCTTGTGCAGTCCTTTGAGTTTCATTTTCTTCCATCAGCTGCACAAGTAACCTTTCCATTTCTTCTTGAGAGTCGGAAACCGAAGCTCTTGAACTCGAAGGTGCAGGATTTGAAGGTGTGAGGTTCTTCGGTTTCCGAGCCAGCCCTCTTCACCGGAGTTTTTGCTGAACTTGAAGTTCCAGCTTCGGCTTTCCTTTTTTGAGGCCCTTTCTCCAAAGGCGCCCAATCCATCAGAGGGGGAGGAGTGAGTTTTAGCATTCCCCATACTCTGTTAAATCTTTCCAACTCCCAACCAGCTTAATTCGCCACTCTTTTTCGGTCGGAGTTGGAGCACCCAAGATTTTTTCCGAAGCCCTTATAATCTGTTCTGAAGTAACAGGGGCTGGAAGACTCTACAAAATAATAATTCAAGTCAGTTTTTCTTCGAAGTAAATATGTTTAATGCATGTTGTTTTCGAAGTTACCTGTAGGACTTGAAGTCAAGTTAATTCTGCGAAGACCACCTTCGGAATCATTTTCGAAGATAATAGGCCAGTCAGCCATCAACGGAGGAATTTGAAGACCGATGAACTCTTCGGCCAAATCCCGCATACTGAGTCTTCGGCTAACTTTTTCAAGCAAGTTCAGACGGGCTTCGAATTGGCCTTCGTCAGGACGCACCAAAGCTTCTTTTCGGAATTGGATTTCTCTAAGAGGTTCGGCCAGAGTATTGCTTGCCCCGACTTCGGCATAGAACCATTTCAAAATCCAGTCGGTGTACCACCTAGCGTTGATGGCTTTAGCAGGAAAGCGAAGGGCGTATTCATCCTGAAGTCTAAAGTTGATACTGCCAAAAGATGTTACTACTTTTTCACCTCCGGGAGCTACGAAGGTTTTTGGCTGGCAGGTTGCTCTATGTAATGCAGCGAAGATTTCCGCCCTTCCTTCACATCCTTCGGCTCTTAAGGCCCATTCAAAAATAGCTAATCTAGCTACTGCGTTCGGAGATAATTGAGGGAGAGTTATATGGAACAGTTCGAGTACCTCTGCCAGAAAGTCCACTGCAGGAAGACCCAAACCAGCTTCGAAAAAAGCTTCGAACACTACTACTTCTCCGGGTCTGGGCACTGGAATCACTTCTTTCCCTGGTTTTCGAATCATAACTCCCGCACCAATATTTCCTCCTACTGCCATTGCCAAGGACTCTCTTTTGCAGGTTGAAGGTCCTAATTCGAAGGATTGGTCCAAATATTTGGTCGATGGAGGGCACAGACCTTGATCATCGGCGATTTGGGGATTTTTTTCCCTTTGCCGCCATGGAAGTTGTCGCCTGCATCGAAGGCGTCGCCGCCACTGTTGCCGCTGCCGCTGCCGCAGCCGCTTGTTGACGAGCCAAGGTTGAAGGAGGAGCAGAGCCTTTGGTCTTCGCCATCGCAATTGCTGGATCGATCTGAGAGAGTGGGGACTAGGACTCAAGAACTCGAAAGCTAGGGCTCAAGAACTCAAAGGGCTCAAAAGGCTTTTGACTGAGAGCAAGCAGTAAAAAGGTAATCGAGTAAGTTCTGGAGTTCTTTATTTATAGTCTAACTTTCCGTTTGTTACCGTTTGGGCTCTGCCCTTTCGCATTCCCGCCTGTTATTTTCCTCCGAAAATAACGCTTCGTATAACTCCGTTAGAAACAGAAACTAACGGCTATATTTTCTAAGTCTAAAAAGACTTTCGAACTTCCTGAATCAGTTCTAAGATAGTTCGAAAAGTAATTACCTTATGACTGATTCGAAGTTCATGTCTTCATGTATTTCGGAGATAAAACAAAAATCAATAACCCCTATGATTGGTTATCTTTTCTTTCCGTATACTGCTCTCCTAACGTTACAGGTCGAACGGAGAAGCGTATTCGAGGGGCTACTGTTGGGGGAAAATATCTCATCTTCGGGGTTATTGCCAAAGCAGCATGAAGACAGCCAACCAGTTCGAAGATTGTCCGAAGGCCATCTTCGAAGGTGCTTGGAACCTGATTCGAAGCCCGAAGACAGGCATTGGTTCGAAGTATGTCTTCGGGCCAAAGCCCTTCAGGATCTTTTCTGCCAGCTAAGATGGAAGACTTATTTTCTATCCTATTAGATTAGTCTTTTACCATTTTAGCCCTATTAAGGAAACCGAATAGTTTCCTTAATGTCGGTTGTAATAAAGGGGTAAATAGGTCTTTTCCTTAATGTTCAGGCCTATAAATACCCCCCATTTCATCCTGTAATGAGGACCGATTACAAGAAAATCAATACACACTTTCGAACTATTCTAAGTTATTATCCTTTCGGAGGCTTAGAACAGTTTGCTTCGCAAACACTTCGTTTGTTAGTTTCTTTTCTACAGAAACCTGTTAGCGTAATCTTTTACGCCAACACCCCCCGAGCCTTTCTTGCTTCTACCGAAGGCTCATCGGATCGGTCGTGCGGAGCCGATCAGACCGAAGCCTTCCGCCGGAGGGGTCCGACGTGCGAGAACTTCAGTTGCCCAGAAAGCTTAGGCATGAGAGCTCCGGTTTCCAGGACCCTTCGGCGGATGAAGGACAATGGCATGAGGACTCCAACACGCAACACCCTCTGGTGGTCAGAGGGGTCTAATCTGGAGGGTATGATGAACCTCGCACCCGCCTAAAGTTTCTAGCTTCGATAGTGAGACCAAGCATTGACTTTTCCTATACAGAAAATTTTCCTCTCCTGACCTGATAGTAGATGCTTGCTGAGCCAAATTATTTGCAATTGAATTGGCTTCTCTTGACACATGAGAATTTTTGAAGTCATCGAAAGTAGCAACTATGTCTAAACATTTATCCAAGTGACTATTTAGCAAACCATTAAAACATTGAGCACTTTTAGCTACTTTTCGAACTACTAATTAGAGAGTCACCATGCGCATGAACATGTTTAACACCCATGGAATCTTGCAACTCAAGTCCTAGCAATAAATCATCATATTCAGCTTGGTTATTAGTAGAAGGAAATTCTAAATGGGTTGAGGTTTCAAAGTGCATGCCGCTAGGTGATATGAGAACTACTCTGATACCTTGGCCATTCTTACAAGCTGAACCGTCAAAATAAAGTTTCCATGGTATTACTTCAACTAAAGCAATATCATTACCCCAATTGACATCTATGTGGTGATCAACTATAAAATTAGCGACAATTTGGCCTCTCATAGCTCTTGGAGGTTCATAAGCCAAATCGTATTCAATCAAAGTGTAAGCCCACTTTCCAAGTCTACCACTTAGAATCGGCTTTTGCAACATGTACTTTTCTACATCAGTTTGACAAGAAACAATACATGTGCTAGGGAGAAGATAGTGACGTAATTTGGTACATGCGTAATAGAGTGATAAACATAACGCTCTACAAATATGTGCCTTGTCTTGGCGTCCAGCAAGCGACGACTTAAGAACGTGATGATGTACTCTTTCCCCTCCACCTCCTGAGTTAGCACGACTCCTATCATGCTATCTTCTACAACAATGTATAGACGAAATGGAATTGCAGCCTTTGGCGCCCTCACCACGGGTGGTGATGACAAGCACTCTTTAATCCTTTCAAAGGCGCTTTGCTGACTTGCCCCCCAAGTGAACTCAGCTTAATTCTTTAGACAGAGTATATGGACAAAAGCATCTATTTTGCTAGATAAGTTAGATATAAAGTGACACACATAATTCATCTTGCCTAGCAACTTTTGTACATCTCTTTTGCATGTCGGTGCTTCAAATGTCCTAATATTCTCAAGTCTCTTAGGATAAATTTCAATACCTCTTTCGTGTATCATGAATCCTAGGAACTTGCCTGCCGACACGATGAAAGCACATTTGAGCGGGTTCATTTTTAAACCATATTGGTGCATCCTATCAAAAGCAACTCTCAAATCGGCTATGTGGTATCCCATAGCGTCCGATTTGACTACAACATCATCTATGTAGACCTCTAACATAACTCCTAGCAAGTCATGAAAGATCAAATTAATAGCACGTTGATATGTAGCACCAACATTCTTTAAACCAAAATTCATAACGACCCACTCAAACAGGCCGACAAAACCAGGGCATCGAAAGGTTGTCTTGTAGACGTCCTCTTCGGCCATAAATTTTTATTATAACCAGCGTTACCATCAAGGAAACTCAGTACCTTGTGTCATGAAGCATCATTGATCAGCATATCAGCTATCGACAAGGGATATTCGTCCTTTGGAGTGGCCTTGTTCAGATCCCTGAAATCAATACAAAGTCATATTTTTCCACTCCCCTTCTTCTCTAAAGGCACAATGTTAGCGACCCATTCAGTGCAC
>JAAALK010000284.1:51529803-51576302 GCA_019279435.1 Zizania palustris
GGCTCCTGGATTGGCTCCGAAGTTGTCGAAGGTCCAGGAATGTATCTTCGGGACGGACCTCTTCCATGGAAGTGGATCCTGTAAAAACAAAGGTATTATACATTGTATAATTTCGCAGGAAAAAGAACAAAAGAATTATGTGAAGTTTACCTTTGACATTTTGGCGACGGGTGAGCATTGGGCTGCTTGGCAGGTCGAAGCAACGTCTTCGTCAGAGTCAACAGTCAAATCTTCGACTGTCGGAGCCTCTTCCTGAACAACCGTTGTTACTTCACCCGAATCGAAGCTGCAGTAACTTTGACTCCGCCTTCGCCCATAGGGGCTTCGTCCTGAGGTAAATTTTCTTGAGCAGGAGTTCTCACTTGCTCAAGATTCTCTTGAGACTCCGCACGCTCGTAGTTTCGTCAATTTGTGCAGCTCTTTGGGCTGCATCCTCGTCAATCAACCTCGAGCAACCTGCCTTCATCCTCCTGAGAATCGGAGATTGAAGCTCTTGGGCTCAAAGGCGCGGGATTTTTTTGCTTTCAAGCCACCTTCTTGACCGGAGTCTTGGCCAAACTCGAAGTTCCAGCTTCGGTTTTCCTCTTCTTAGGCCCTTTCTCCGAAGGCACCCAATCCACCAAAGGGGCGGAGCCACTTCGAGTAGCCCCCATACTCGGTTAGATCGCTCCCAACTATCAACCAATTTGATTCTCCATTCTTTCTCGGTCGGAGTTGGACGCCCAAAATCTTCTCCAAAGCTCGTATGATTTGCTCCGAAGTTATAGGGGCTGAAGAAGCTGAAAAATTAGTTAAGTTCGTTAATTCTTCGAATAAATATACAGAGTATGTTGTTTTCGAAGTTACTTGTAGGACTCGAAGTTGAAGAAGTTTTCCGAAGACCGCCTTCCGAATCCTCTTCGAAAGTGATTGGCCAGTTGGCCATCAGGGGAGGGATTTGAAGCCCGAGGAATTCTTCGGCTAAGTCTCGCATGCTCAACCGATGACTGATTTTTTGAAGTAAGCTGAGGCGAGCTTCGAGTTGACCCGGATCTCGATGCAAGGGCTTCCTTTCGGAAGTTGATGTCTTGCAAAGGTCTGGCTAAACAGTTGCGCCCCAACTTCGGCGTAAAACCACTTCAGGATCCAATCGGTATACCATCTGGCATTGATGGCCTTAGCAGGAAACCGAAGAGCATACTTGTCTCGGAGTTTGAAGTTGATGCTTCCAAAGGATACTACCATCTTTTCACCTCCGGGGCCTACGAAGGTCTTCAGTTGGCATGAAGCTCTATGTAGTGCTGCGAAGATCTCCGCCATTCCTTCACAACCTTCGGCTCGCAACGCCCATTCAAAGATGGCAAGCGCCTACCGCATTTGGAGAGGGTTGGGGGAGGGTGACGTGGAACAAGTCTAAAACTTCCGCCAAGAAGTCTACCGCCGGAAGCCCCAAACCAGATTCGAAGAAGGCTTCGAAGACGACCACTTCTCCGGGCCTTGGTGACGGAATGATTTCCTTCCCAGGTTTGCGGATCATAACCCCCGAACTAATCTTGCCTTCTACTGCAGACGCAAGCGATTCCCTTCTACAGGTTGATGGCCCCAGTTGATAAGACTGATCCGTATACTTCGTCGATGCTGAAAGAGGTCTTGGGGGCCGACATTTTGGGGATTTCCTCCCACCGGCGCCATTGCCGCCACTGAAGGATTTGGAGTTGCCGTCACCGATGATGCAGTCGCTGCCGCCGCAGCAGTTGTTGCCGAGCCAAAGCTGAAGTCGCTCCAGGACCCTTGAAACTAGTTTTCGCCATTGGATTTTGTGGATTGTTTCAGGAAAAATGGCGGCTAGGGCTCGGGTGATGGTTTGTTTGCACGAAAGCAGTGAAAAGGTACTCAAGAAGGGTTTGGGCCCTTTATTTATAGCCTAGATCCTGATTTTTTACCGTTTGCCTGTGTCGTTTCACATTTCCAACCGTTACTTTGCTCCGAAATTAAAGCATTCCGTAACTTCCGTTAGAAGAAAGAAGCTAACGGCTATTTCTTCCAAGTCTAAAAAGATTTCCAGACTTTTTGAGTTAATTCTAAGTTACTTCGAAAGTAATTTTATTAAAAATTGATTCGAAGTTTACATCTCCACGTAGGTCGGAGATGGTTTAAATCTGCTAACCCCTACGCATGATTATTTTTCTTGCGTATACTGCTCCTAACATTACAGATTTAGCAGAGAAGCGTATTCGAGGGCTACTATTGGGGGAAAAAATTCCATCTTCAGGGTTATTGCAGTAACGAGATAAAGACTGCCGATTAAGACGAAGACTTCCAATATATAATTTCGGAGATGCATCAAGCCAGGTTCGAAGTATGATGACGGGCTCTAGTTCGGAGTATATCTTCGAACTTGGACTCTTCCGAAAACTTATTTGCCAGCTAAGATGGAAGACTTATCTTCTTCCTCATTAGATTAGTCTTTTACTATTTTAGCCCTATTAAGGGTACCGAATAGTTTCCACTATGTCGGTTGTAATAGAGGGGTAAAAAGGTCTTTTCCTTAATGTTTGGGCCTATAAATACTCCCCATTTAACCCTGTAATACAGACCGAATACAAGTTATTCAATACACACTTTCAAACTATTCTAAGTTATTATCTTTTCGGAGGCTTGGAATAGTTTCCTTCGCAAATACTTTGTTTGTTAGTTTCTAATCTTCAGAAACCTGTTAGCGTAATCTTTTACGCCAACAGTGACCATTTACCAAACTTGGGACTCTTCGTGCCTCAGGGTAAAATCGTTTTCCACACCAAGTCTACTATTTGAAATGATTTTGGCCTAACCTTCTTATTGTAGGCTTTAGCTACTCTCTTCTTGTCTACTTCTATGGCTTCTAAAGCCCTTAGTCTCTTATCGGTCACTTCCTCTAGATTATCCTTCAGATGAGCTTCATACTCGTTGACCGATAAGCCGTTTTGCTTTAACACCCTTAAGGAGCCAAGATCTACTTCTACAGGCAGAACGGCCTCTTGTCCATATACCAACTCATGGACTGACCTTGGTGGCACCGTGCTTTGCAATCCTACAAGCCCATAACGCCTCGGAAAGCACTTCATGCCACCTTTTAGGAACTCTTCAATTTTCTTCTTAATAAGCTTAATCATGGTTTTATTACTAGACTCGGCCTGACCATTGGCCTGAGCATAGTAAGGTGAAGAATTTATCAACTTAATACCATAGTATTCGGCGAAGTCCTTTACTTCTTTAGAGACAAATGAACTACCTTGATCCGTAGTAAGAGTTTGAGGGATGCCGAATCTATGTATGATGTGCTTTAAAATAAAATCACGTACCTCATTGTGAGTCATGTTTTTGAGAGGTATGGCCTCGGTCCATTTAGTGAAGTAATCTGTCGCCATCAACACGAACCGATGCCCCTTTGAGGAAGGAGGGTAGATCTGGCCGATGAAGTCTAAACCCCAACCTCGAAACGGCCATGGCTTGACAATAGGATTGAGCAATGAGGCAGGAGCTAACTAGTGTTGCCAAACTTCTGACATGTCGGCCAATAAAAACCCCTCTTTTGAGCATCCAACTCATCTTTTGGGCCGACTGATGAGTGCCGCAAAGCCCCTCATGGACTTCTCCTGTAGCCACTTGAGATTGCTCATGGTCTAAACACTTCAATAGCACTCCGTCGATGGTTCGGCGATACAATGTGTCGTTTATCAACACGAATTTGGACGCCTGTCGCCGAACCTTCCGACCACCCTTTGGCTAGGGTCTCTCAAATACTGGATGATTGGGACTCTCCAATCGCCCTTATAGGTTTCAGAGGGTTTCGCTGGTCCATCTGCTGAAAAAACTTCTAAATTACTGACTTCGGGGTGCCCCCCGAGCCATTCCAGCCCCTGCCAAAGCCTGGCTGTGGTGGGCATTCGGAGTGTGCTGGGCCGAAGCCCCTTGGAGGGTCCGGACTCCGGGAGCCTTCTCCGTGTAGAGGCTTCAGCCTATGGACTTCGGCGTGCCAGCACCCTCGGTTGGCAGGGTGCCGATCTAGGATCCTTGGCGTATAGTGACCTTCGGCGGCCAGAGGGTCCGACCCGAAGGGTGTGCCTGCCCACTGTTACTGGCTTCGACAGTGAGGCTAAACACTGGCTTCTCCAATACAGAAAATTTCCCTCCTGACTTGGTAGCTAGATGCTTGCTGAGCCAAATCATTGGCGACTGAATTGGCTTCTCTTGACACGTGAGTATTTTGAAATCATCAAAAGTAGCAACTATGTCTAGACACTTGTCCAAGTAACTATTCAGCAAGCCATTAAAACATTGAGCATTCTTAGCTACTTGTTGTACTACTAATAACGAATCACCATATGTGTGAACATGTCTAGCGCCTACAGATTCTAGTAATTCAAGACCTAGCAATAAGGGTTCACATTCGGCTTGGTTATTGGTGGAAGCAAACTCGAGTCGGGCGGAAGTTTCAAAGTGCATACCATTAGGTGATATGAGAACCACTCCAATACCTTGGCCACTCTTGCAAGCCGAGCCATCAAAATAAAGTTTCCATGGTACTACCTCAACTAAAGCAATAGTATTACTCCAGCTAACGTCTACGTGATGATGAACTATAAAGTTGGCTATGACTTGGCCTTTCATCGCTCTCAGCGGTACGTCGGCCAAATCATACTCAATCAACGCGTAAGCCCACTTTCCGATTCATCGACTTAGAATTGACTTCTGTAACAAGTGCTTTATAAACATCGGTTTGGCAAACGACAACACCTGTAGTGGGGAGAAGATTGTGGCGTAACTTAGTGCACGCATAATAAAGTGATAAACACAATCGTTCCACAAACGCGTACCTGGTTTCGGCGTCCAGCAGGCGGCGGCTCAAGATTGTGATGATGTACTCCTCCCTTCTACCTCCTTGTTAGTATGGCTCCAATCACGCTATCTTCAGCGCGATATAACTGAAACGTAATCCCGACTGTAGGTGCTCTCACCACAGGCGTGATGATAAGCACTCCTTGATTTTTTTCGAAAGCACTTTGTTGGCTTGCCCCACAAGCGAACTCTGCCTTTGTTTTTTAGGCCCGGAGTATGGGGACAAAGGCATCAATCTTGCCGGACAAGTTGGATATAAAGCGACGCAAATAGTTCAACTTACCTAGCAATTTTGCACATCCTTTTTGCATGTTGGGCTGCTGCACGTTTCTAATCTTCTCAAGTCCTCTTAGATCAATTTCGATGCCTCTTTCGTGAATCATGAAACCTAAGAACTTACCCACCGACACGCCAAAAGCACACTTGAGTGGGTCATCTTCAACCCATACTGCCGCACTCCTATCGAAAGCAACCTTTAAATCGGCTAAATGGTTTTCCCATAGCCGCCGATTTTACCACAACATCATCGATGTAAACTTCTAACATAACTCCTACAAGTCATGAAAGAGTTAAATTCATAGCGCGCTGATATGTGGTGCCGGCATTTTTCAAACCAAAGGTCATGACGACCCATTCGAACAAACCAACAAAACCAGGGCATCGAAAGGCAATCTTGTAGACGTCCTCCTTCGGCCATAAAGATTTGATATAACCAGCATTGCCATCAAGAAAACTTAGTACCTGTGTCCTGAAGCATTGTTATCAGCATGTTGGCGAGGGGCATTGGATACTCGTCTTTTGGAGTGGCTCTGTTCAGATCCCTGAAATACAATTCATACTCGTATTCTTGCCGCTCTCCTTCTTCTCTACAGCACACTGTTAGCAACCCATGTCCGCGTACCTACACAGCCTAATAAATTGAGCCTTGAGTGTCGCTCCACTTCCTCTTTAACCCGGTCATAGACAGCCGAACTAAAGCGGCGGGGAGGCTAGCTTAAAGGCCTAAATCCGAACTTGATGGGCAGCAATGCTCCATGAGCTCGCGGCTTAGCCATGGCATCTCCTTATTCCATGCGAAACAATCGACATACGACCGAAGTAACTTTATTACTTCAGCCTTTTCATCGGGCTTCATGTTGGTTTACAAAAGTCAGCCTTGGGATGCTACCATCACCTATATCGACTTCAAGGGATCGGCCGATGCAAAACCTTGTCCTAATTTCTCTACTTCGCTAAAGTCCTCGATGGCTTCGGCAATACCGTCTTTATTAGACTGATACTGCTCCACACGAGACTTTAGCCAATCTAAATTATTCTTGCTAGACATGACTATTAATACAAAAATAGCCGTGCTACTCCAGCCAGCTTTACGAACACTAGTACAAACCGTCCTCCGGATACGCTAACAAAACCGTAGTCCGAAAGATCTCTACCTGAAAGACACTCTACTTTGTTGTGGATGGCGTCAACCGACACATTGGCCAAAGCTACTTGGGTCGAAGTATCCGCGGGTGACCTCCACCTCATCGTCGTCCCACTGTATCAAGCACTGGTGTAGAGTGGAGGAATGCAACAGTTCGCGTGAATCCAGTCGCATCCGAGCAACACGCTATAGTTACCTTGTATGTTGACGATGAAGAATGCTGTCGGCAATGTTTTGTTGCCCACCGTCAACTCCATAGAGAGTACTCCCTTGGCCTCTGAGCTCTCGTCGTTGAAGCCGTTTAGCCTCAAGTTGGTCTTCTTCAGATCGTATTCATCCCTGCCAAGTTTCTTCAACAACGAATAAGGCATTAAGTTAACATGTCGCCGCCGTCGACGAGCATCCAGGAAATCGGCTTCCCATCGATGTGATCCCTGACATAGAGGGGCTTTATATGGCGAGTCGAGTCCTCGGCTTCTCGAAGATGGCATTGCGTGGGTCGAGGTTCAATTGAGCAACCTCGCCTCGTCCTGTTAGGGCGAACTCGGCAGGCAGCGTGACGATGTTGATGTCCATCACCTGAGGTGCGGTCCCTCAGAGACGGCGAGTATCGTCGTTGAGCATGTTGTCATCATCGTCGCTTGGACTAGGATCCGGGTTGGTTTCTCAACCGGCTTCTCCCTCCATACCTGTTTGGTATTTGGCCAAGGGGCAGATTTCTTCGAAGATAGCGTCGCGCTTGGCCTTAGCTTTCTTCTCGTGCATCTCCTGTGCCTGTAGTCTTTGCAGGCGTCTCTTCTGTGATTTGGACATGCCTAGAGTGGCCCAAGATGGCTGCAGCTTGGTGCCAGGTGTGACTGTTCGGCTCCCATTAGTTCTGGCCGAAGTGGTACTGTGCCCTTCGGCCTTAGGCACCCTGTGTTCGGAGGGGCTTCGCTGCGAACCCCGTCGGATGGACCAGCCTCGTCCGGCGATCGAACCAAGCTTCGCGCAGAGCTCGGCCGAAGCATGAGACTTACCTCCGTTAGACCTCGGTGACAAAGTCTTCGGGATTGGACTTCCTGAGACCCAACTTTGATAGTTATGGCTTCGTACTCTCTGACTTCGGCCTCCGCGTGCTCGCACCCTTCGGCTTCCCCTTCGCTCTGCATGGTCCGATTCGGAGGCACAACGGACAGTCTATGGACGATGCCCCTCCACTGCATGTGTTTGTCCTGCCATCCATAATACTCTGAGAAAAAAGGCATAGTGTTAGGCTACAGAGGGTATCCCGACCCGGATACGTACAGGCCCATGGGGTCCCCGCCTAGTCATACGGCGGGGGCATTGGTGGCTCTAGTGGCCTCGTCCACTGTGAGCCGAACCCATTACCTGGAGGGGGGTTCGGCCAAGTCAAAGGTACTTCGGACCACACCAGCGAAGGGTCCTGCCAGGCTAGAGGTATGCTCGGCCATGCGGGCTGAAGCCTCCCATCGGAGACGTCCAACATGGTGCGGGGTTTGACCATTGGGGGCCGAAGCTGTTGCATTGGGGACCTGACCACTGGGGTTCGAAGTTGCCGTATGGGGGGTTCGGCCATTGTGGCTCGGAACCACCGTGCAGAGCATCAGGCCACCGTGGCCCGAAGCCTTCGTGCGGAGGGTTCGCCTACTTCGGCCCGAAGCCGCCCTTCGAAGGTCTTGGCCCCTTCGGCTATCTTAGCTTAGCGCGCGTACCTGCTTCCTAGGCCCTTCTCTGATGCTTGTTCAACAACATATCATATGTCACCTTCGGCTCTTGCGAGCCTTAGCCGAAGGGGTTTTTACATTCTGTTTCCACACTCCTACCTCGGGGTTCTTTGGCACGACTGTGTGAGTGCGCGGTTTTCCAACAATTACATCTTCCCTTTAGCAACTCAGCCTGTTCTGGCCGAATCAACACCTTCTTTTCGCCGAGGTTGATGGCATTGACTGGAAAAAGATCTTTATCCAGCTTCATCTTTGGATCATGGTCTATCTTCAATCGTCCTTCTTCTATGGCCGATTGTATCCGCCGTCGAAAAACATTGCAATCATTAGTATTATGCGAATGCGAATCATGCCACTTACTGTATGGATGCTTCTTTAACTCATTGGCAGGTGGGATGACTTGACCCTTATGTAACCTGAGAACTGACTTTTTAAGAGAAAATCAAATATTTTATCACATTTAGTTATATCGAACGAGTACTTGACCTCACTAAATCTATTCTTCGTGGGGGATGGTCGTAACTCGGATCAGGTGACTGGTTTATTTTTAGCATCCAAACCCATTCGGCGGCCGGTACATATCGAGCGTTCCATGATGTGTATTTCGGCCCTAGGCTTGCTAAACGTCTTAATAAACTTTTTATCTTTGGCTCGGCCTTCCTGTACCAGAGCCTGCTGCAAAACTTGGCTAACTTCTAGAAAGTTCTGGTTATCTAACCTCTCTTTAATTTTGGAACGCAACCCTTAAAAGCTAATTCCGCCAAGTCCTGTTCTGAGATATTAAGGCTAAAACATCGGTTTCTAGTATCCCTAAAACACTTGATGTATTCACAGGCACTCTCACTATATTTTTGCTTAACTGATGTCAAATGTGAAAGCCTAAGTTCCGTTTCACCTGTGTAGAATTAATCATAGAATTTCCGCTCTAAATCGTCCCACGTGTGGATGGAGTTCGGCGGGAGTGCCAAAAACCAATTGAAAGTTGTGCCGGATAGCGAGAGAGAAAATAGTCTAACCTTTAGAGCATCTATCCCGCTAACCTCTCCACATTGCGCCAAAAATTGACTAACGTGTTCTAGTGTAGTCTTGTGTAGGACCGAAGTAGCGACCAGAGGGGGGTGAATGGCTCCTAAAAAGTTCTTGCTAAACTATATTTTAAAACCAACACCCAAATTAACTAAACCAGAAAAATAATATTTGCAAAGCAACATCAACATCAACAAAGCCTTTTAGTCCCAAGCAAGTTGGGGTAGGCTAGAGTTAAAAACCCAACAAGAAGTCACCAAAAATAGAGAGAGAGAGAAAGGGGAGGGGGAAAGCTTTTAAGAGCACTAAAAGGGAAAAGGCCTAATTACGGTTCGGGCACGTGGATAGCTTCTTTCCAAGCACTTCTATCCAAACACAACTCCTTTGGGATATTCCATTCCTTCAAGTCCCTTTTGATTGCCTCATCCATGTCAAGTTTGGTCGCCCTCTACCTCTCTTCACATTATTGACTCGTCTTATGATACCTCTGTGCACCGGTGCCTCTAGGGGTGCTCCGGTGGACATGCCCAAAACCATCTCTACCGGTGTTGCATAAGCTTTCTTCAATTGGCGCTACTTCCTAGCCGATCGCGTATGTCACCGTTTCTCACTCGGTCCAATCTTGTGTGCCCACATATCCAACGCAACATACGCATCTCTGTGACACATAGTTGTTGGATATGCCGCCTCTTAGTAGGCCAACACTCAGCCCCATATAACATAGCAGGCCTAATCACTGTCCTGTAGAACTTGCCTTTCAACTTCTGTGGCACTTCTCTTGTCACATAGGACTCCCGATGCTTGACGCCATTTCATCCACCCCACTTTGATCCTATGGCTAACATCTTCATCAATATCACCATCTCTCTGAAGCATCGATCCCAAATAACGGAAGGTGTCCTTCTTTGTACTACTTGGCCTCCCAAGCTTACATCTCCATCCTCACTAATTGTAGTACCAAAGTCACATCTCATATACTCGGTTTTGGTCCTGCTAATTCTAAATCCTTTTGACTCTAGGGTCTGACGCCATAACTCTAGCTTTCTATTACTCCTTCCCGGCTTTCATCTACTAGACTACATCGTCAGCGAAAAGCATACACCAAGGAATATCTCCTTGTATATCCCTCGTGACCTCATCTATCACTAAGGCAAATAGGTAAGGGCTCAAAGCTGAACCTTGATGTAGTCCTATGTTAATCGGGAAAACATTTGTATCACCATCAGTTGTTCGGACACTAGTCACAACCTTGTCATACATGTCCTTAATGAGCGTAACATACTTTGTTGGGACTTTGTGCTTATCCAATGCTCACCATATGAGATTCCTAGGTATTTTATCATAGGCCTTTTCCAAGTCGATAAAACCATGTGAAGTCCTTCTTCTGCTCCTTATACCGCTCCATGACCTGTCTTATTAAAAAAATTGCTTCCATGGTTGACCTTCCAGGCATGAATCCAAATTGGTTCATGGTGATATGCGTCATTCCTCTTAGGGCGATGCTCAATAACTCTCTCCCAAAGCTTCATAGTGTGGCTCATGAGCTTAATCCCTCGATAGTTGGTACAACTTTGAATATCTCCCTTGTTCTTGAAGATTGGTACTAATGTACTCCTCCTCCACTCATCGGGCATCTTGTTTGATCGAAAAATATGGTTGAACCACTTGGTTAGCCAAACGATAGCAATATCCCCAAGGCATTTCCACACCTCTATTGGGATACCATCCAGACCCATCGCCTTGCCCCCTTTCATCCTCTTTAAAGCTTCTTGACCTCTGACTCTTCGATCCTGCATACAAAGCATCTATTTAAATCATCAAAGGAGTCATCCAATTGGGTGTCCATAGTCTCATTCTCACCATTGAAAAGATTGTCAAAATACCTCTGCCACCTCTATTGATGTCTTGTCCTTTCACCAAGAGTTGATCCATCTCATCTTTAATGCATTTAACTTGGTTGAGGTCCCTTGTCTTCCTTTCCCGAATCCTAGCCATCTTGTAGACATCCTTCTCCCCTTCTTTTGTACTTAGTCTTCGGTAAAGATCATCATAGGCTCGACCCTTTGCCTCACTCACAACTCGCTTAGCAGTCTTCTTTGCTAACTTATACCTCTCTATGTTGACCGCGCTCCTGTCATGGAACAAGCTCCTGTAACATTCATTCTTCTCCTTTATTGCCTTTGAACATCCTCGTCCACCACGAAGTATCTTTAGGTTCACCTCTGCTCCCTTTGGTCACTCCAAACACTTCTGACGCCACCTTCCTAATACAAGTTTCCATCTTCCACCCACATGTTGTTTGCATCTCTTCTTCGGACCAAGCGCCCTCCACAGAAACTCTTTCTTAAAAACTACGGATGTCGCCCCTTTGAGTTTCCACCCAGTTCGTCCTCGCAATTTTGGCTTGTTTATATTCCCTATGGGTACGAATCCGAAAACGAAAGTCAGCCACCACAAGATTATGTTGGCGCACAACACTCTCTCCAGGTATCACCTTACAATCCAAACATGCTTGTTTATCTTCTCTCCTAGTGAGAACGAAGTCGATCTGGCTCGAACGATGGCCACTACTAAAAGTCACCAAATGAGAATCTCTCTTTCTGAAGAAAGTGTTGGCTATCACTAGGTTGTAGGCTACAGCGAAGTCCAAAATATCCTCTCCTTCTTGATTCCTACTACAATACCCGAAACCTCCATGAGCCAGCTCATAACCTGCCTTTGTTGAACCTACATGACCATTGAGATCTCCTCCTATGAAAAAGCTTCTCATTGGTTGGTACTGCTCTGACCATGCTATCTAAGTCTTCCCAGAACTACCTCTTCTCGCTCTCACTGAGACCAACCTGAGGGGCATATGCACTTCTTATGTTCAAGACCCCATCCCCCAAAACTAGTTTGACTAAGATAATCCTATCTCCCTGCCTTTTGACAACCACCACTCCATCCTTAAGGCTCTTATCAATCAGGATACCTACTCCATTTTTGTTTGCCACTGTTCCTGAGTACCAAAGCTTGAAACCAGTGTTCTCCACCTCCTTCGCTTTTTGCCCCTTCCAGTGTTCTAAATAATATTTGCAAAGCAAACTGCAGAAAATAATTTGTTTAGCCTAAAATAACCGGTGTCCCGATTAAAATGATATTAAAGATAAACTAGATAGAAGTACTACAGCAAATAAAATTGATACTAGAAATATACTACTGAATATTTATATTGCAGTCTAGAAATGAAGTATTAATCAACTGAATAAAAACATGAATCATCCAGAAATTTATTAGAAATAAACTTAAAATATTTCAGGTAAATCTAGAATAAAATAATGTTGCAACTAATAATAAATTTTTCTTTTTATACGATCAGCTTAAAGGATATTAAAATAAAAATATGCTAGAAAAAATATTTAGGCAGATTAAATTTCCACGATATTTTTTAAATAACTTTTTCGCTAATTAATTAACAGATGATTATCTCTAAAAATGATCTACTAAAAAATAGGAGATTGGAAACTAACCTGCGTCATCTCGATCCTTGCGCCATTGGCTTTACTGCAGGAGCTCAGGTAGCCGCGCCGCACGCCTGAAAAGCTTTCAGTGGACGCCGGAGACGACGTGCTCGCAGAGAAAGAAAACAAAACAACTGCTTCAATGCTTTTGGATGCAATCTATGGGCGCTCTACGTGGGACCCGCATGGGATCAGGCAGGCGTGCTAATTGCCTGCACGTTCTGGTTGATTGTGCATGCGCTCCGTGCGCTGAAACACCAAAGGCTGCAAGCGTCGGCGGGGCCCAGCCACAGGATGTTGGAACATGTCCTGCCGCGCGGTGGAAAACTGCGTCCCTGTAGGTGCAGCTGCCGGCTTGCCGCCGTTTCTACCACACAACAGCGTCGCAGGGCCTGCCGCTCGAGCTCGCCGTTCATGCGGAAAACAATCGGCAGAAAGGATTGCTCCGGAGAAAATTTCTAGAGATAAACAAATCTCGTTGTAATTTGTAGATAGAAGTATTTTCGGTGGAAAAAACAAAAATGGACTGCAGATTGATCTGGAAAGAAAAAACAGTTATCTATCCCCAGGGGGATAGGGGCCTATTTATAGGCAAATCCTAATACATGAAAAGACTAATTTACCCTTGGGTAAAATAAACTGACTCTAAAATAAATTCCGAAAATTACTAAAATATTCTTAGAAAAATTAACTGACTCGAATAAAATATTCTAAACTTAAAAACTAAATATTAATATCCTAAAAAACGAATTAAACATAGATCGTCAGTTTTACGCCAAAACTGACAAAGCGTCCACCGTCTTCGCACCGGGTACCCGTATTGGGCCGACCCGACCCCGCAGCTTCCTCAGCCCGGCAATCGCTCGCCGCCCGTGTACCTGAGTCAAACCCAGTCAACGGACCAGTGGATCATCTGCCGCTCCTAGCCATGTACCCGGATTGGGCCAGCCCGACTCCGCGGCTCCTCTGCCCAGCCGTCGCTCACTGCCCGTGTACCTGAGTCACATGCGCCTCAGACTCAGCAGGTCTTCATCTCTCCCTTCCTTTGACTTCCGTTGATAATCACTCATCACATCTGGAATATCAAAACCATATTCTTCAATCATGGTTTGTCATCTTGCTACCCTCGCCATCGAATTTAGTGAACTCAGGGATTCTATAGCCGCGGGGGTAGGGTACTGTATCAAGATGGTCCCGGTATGGTTTATGGTAAACCCTAACCCGTCCCTTGGGCACGAAGCCGGCACACTCCCTAAATAGCGCACGGACCCGCTCTTCTATATCATCTTGGTATGTTGCTTGCATGCGCCTCTCCTGTGGGGGCGCGACACGTGGTGGGATGTCGGCGTGTCGGCCATGTGCTTCTTCCCTACGTGCTATTTGTACAACGTGCTCGTGTCAGGCCGTCTGCGCGTGTGGTGCGGGTAGCGTGGGTATTAGCACAGGTGGCGGTGGATGGTATGCAGTATTACTTTGATCGTAGGTGTAATGATTGGTCTTAGCCATAAGTGGTGAGGCTAGAGATATGATTGTGCCGGTGGTGTCGTTAGTCCTACCGTATACGTGGTTTGCCGGTGGTGCGCTAGTAATAGGAACTGGGGGTATGGCCTCGGTAAAGCCGAACCTTCTAAAAGTCGCCTCTACTTGGGAGCTAACTGCCGAATCTAAAAGGTTGGCTAGCGAAGCGCTAACGGCTTGATCTACTGATGCGGCTATTTTTTGCTCAATTTCTAAAGAAGATAAGCGAGGCAATACAAGTGTTACTTGGACCTGAGCGAGGTCGGGAGTGACGATGTCGCGCTTGACAAAGCCCGCGCGTGTCTTGATGTAGCCCCCAAGCATCATGTCTTGGAGTGCCTTTAACTTTGCCTCGATCTCTGCTCGGTCTTCTGTGGGGATATCTTCAAGTGTAGGCGACAATATGTTGCGGTTGTCGATATCTGTGCCTCCTATTGCGTCCATCGGTGGTGTAGACATAGTAGTCGATGTAAATGTACCGGTTGCCGATGTAGACGTACTCATCATGTTGGCGTAGCCTTCCCCAGCGGAGTCGCCAAAAAGTGTGTTGACACGAAAACGTGCCCCCACACTTGGGTCAGTTCGATGATCCAAAAGTACACGGATACTTAGGGACGAGCCTAAGCGTGACATGGCACCGACGTCGTGTTCCGACTACCCTTAATAGTGATAACGGGGTGGAGTCGCCAGGCAACCAAGTTACACAAAATAATCCAATTAGCCGAAATAAATAGATTAAACATAATAAAATCAACAAACCAGTTGGAGCCCGTCTGGTTCGAAGTCTGGTGCGAAGGGGTCACCGAAGTGTACCTTCGGCGTCTGGTGTGAAGTGCTCCACCGAAGGGTGCTTCGGCGTTCGGACTGATCCGGCCGAAGATGGACTCCGAACGGATCTGGACACGATGATCACCTCCGAACAGCGGGGTTCGGCGTGCGATCTCCGATTCAGCAAACTACGAAATAGTGATGTGAGGGCCACACGCGAGTGCAACTTTGTCCGATGTGGTGTATGGTCGTGGCGAAGCCTAAGGTGACAAACTATGCTAGCGAAGCCTGTGGTCGGAGCCTGTGGTCCCGCCGAAGGGTGTCCTAGGGACCTCCGAAATCGATCTCTCAGCTCTGGACACCTCCGACGAAGTGGCTCCAAACGTGCAAACCTGCAACAGAGATGATGTGAAGTACCAATTCAGCCTAAGGACCGAATTTTGCTAAGTGTTGCACTAGTAGCGAAGGTAGCAATCTATTACGCAGAACAGCAGATACTTCACATGCGAAGTACCAAGGCGATAACAATCTATTACGTAGATTAACGGATACTTCACAAGCGAAGTAACAAGGATTACCACTGTTCCGTAGTGGCCGGCGGAGGGCTTCCAAGCAAACCCATGAAGAGGTAACGGAAAATAAAGGTAAAGTAAATACGATCAAAGCATGGGCTTTACTTTGGTTTGAGTTGGGGAGGGCTCTCCACGCCGGCCATGCCTCTCTATTTATAGGGGGTTAACTCCTAATCTAATCTGCTATTAATCCGGCCAAATAGAGATAGAGATTGAGCCGGTGACGCAAACAAATCTATCTCTGCCGAGGTGGGCTTTGGCCAGGCCCGTCAAGGCCTGCTCCTTGGGCCGAAGCTTCGGCAACGTGGGCCTCCGAAGGCTTCCTGGCCGAAGCCCATGTGCTGGCTAGAGGCTTTCGGAGCCCATAGCTCAATGGACTTCGGCCCTATAGGGTTTTGGACAGACCCTGGACATGTGTATTTTCGGCCCAAATCACCAAAATTGATATTTTGACAATCTAGCCATTAATTCCATTTTTTGCTATCAACAGGTGCTGGTTCGGCTAGAGCAGGCCGAGTCAACTAAAGGGAAAGCGGTCATTATTGGAGAATCGCGAACACACATGCTCGTACCAAAAAACCCTGAAGTAGGAGTGTAGAAATGGAATGTCAACACGTCCCCTTCGGCTAGGGATCGCAAGAAGGTGAATGTGACATATCAGATGCTATTGAACAAACATTAGAAAAAGGCTAAGGAAACAGGCCCCCACGCAAAAAAGCTTAGACAGCCAAAGGGGCCAAAACAGTCGGAGGATGGCTTCGGACCACAGTTGCCGAACCCTCCACACAGTGGCTTCGGACCACAGTGGCCAAGCCCTCCGCATGGCGGCTTCGGAACACAATGGTCGAACCTTCATACAACGAGTTTGGATCCCAATGGTCGAACTCAGCTCCCTCTGGGCAAACCCTCCAGTGGGAGGCTTCGGCCTGCAATGGCCGAACATACATCCGGCCTAGCTGGACCCTTCGCTAATATGGTCTAAAATACCTTCGACATGGGCGAACCCCCCTCTGGTCAATGGGTTCGGCCCGTAGTGGACGAAGCCGCTAGACCCACCAATGCCCCCACCGTACTATTGGAAAGGGGGCCGCGTGGGCTCCATATACCTCGCCCTAGAGTACCCTTTGCAATATAACATTGTCCCTTGTTTTCCTTTGGATTATTATAACTGGCAGGGACAAGAAGACATGGCCAAGGGAGACATCGTCCACAAGCTATCCATGGTACCTCCGAATCGACTTGCAAAGGACGGAGCCAAGGGAGATGGATGTCAAGAGGCGAAGGATAAGAGGTTCGAAGCCATCACAGTCAAAGTAGGGTCTCAGGAAGTCCCAATCCCGAGGGCCCACTTGCCGAAGCCCGACGGAGGTAAGTCCCCTAATCCAGCCGAGGCCAGCGCCGGAGCATAGATCGATCGGCCGAATGAGGCCAGTCCAACCGACAGGGTCCGCAGCGAAAGGTCCTCCAATTATAAAGCATGCGACGCTGACCTGGGTTGCACCCTTTTAGCCAAAAATCACAAAAACAGAATAGTGGCACCTGGTACCAAACCACAACCATCTTGGGCACTTCCAGGCATGACCAAATCACAGAAAAGACATCTACAGCACCTACGGGTAGAGGAGATGTGCAAGAAAAGGCTGAGGATGAAAGAGACGTTGAGGAGATCTGCACTCGGCGAGCTACGGAATAGGTGTGGAGGATTAAGCCGGTTGAGATAACCAACTCGACTCCCATTCCAAGTGATGACGACGATAACATGCTCGACGATGATTATACGCCTATCTCCGAGGGACCTGCACCTCAAGCGATGGACATCAACATCGTCATGCTGCCCGCCGAGTTCACCCTACTACAAGACGAGGCCGAGGTCGCTCAGTTGAACCTCGGCCCACACAATGCTATTTTTGAGAAACCCGAGGATACGGCTCACCACCTAAAACCTCTCTATGTCAGGGGTCACATTGACATGAAGCCGATCTCTATAATGCTTGTCGATGGCAACGCCAATGTTAACCTAATGCCTTACTCTCTATTGAAGAAGCTTGGCAAGGGCGAAGAAGACTTAAAGAAAACTAACCTAATGCTCAATAGCTTCAACGGCGAGAGTTCCGAGGAAAAAAGCGTGATCTCTATGGAGTTAACGGTAGGTAACAAGACGTTGCCAACAACATTCTTCATCGTTGACGTGCAAGGTAACTACAGCGTACTGCTCGGGCATGACTGGATTCACGCGAATTGCTGTATTCCTTCTACTTTGCACCAATGCCTAATACAGTGGTACGACAGTGACGTAGAAGTCATATCAGCTAACACTTCGGCCCAGGTAGCATTGGTCGATGTGTCCATCGATGCCATCCACAACAAAGTAGAGTGTTTATTAGGTAGAGACCTTTCGGATTATGACTTCGTTAGCATATCTGGGGAACAATTCATACTAGTGTCTATAAAGCCGACTGGTGTAGCACGACTATTTCTAAATTAAGTGACCATGTCTAGCAAAAGTAATCTTGATTGGCTGAAATCTCACGTAGAGCAATATCAGTCTTCTAATGACGGTATTGCCGAAACCATTGAGGATTTCAGCGAAGTAGAAAAGTTAGGACAGAGTTTTGAATCAGCTGATCCCATAGAAGAAGTCAATATAGGCCATGGAAGCATTCCAAGGCCGACCTTTGTAAACAAAAATTTGCCGGCTGGTGAGAAGGCCGAAGTAATAAAGCTGCTTCGGTCATACATTGATTGCTTCGCATGGGAGTATAGCGAGATACCCGGATTAAGCCGTGAGCTCGTGGAGCATCGGCTACCTATTAAACCTGGGTTTAGGACTTATAAACAGCCCACCCTATCACTTTAATTCGATCGTGTATGACCGAGTTAAAGAAGAGGTACAATGATTACTCAAAGCCAAGTTTCTTAGTCCATGCAGGTATGCCGAATGGGTTGCTAATATTGTGCCTGTAGAGCAGAAAGGGAGCTGCAAGATACGACTTTGTATTGATTTCAGGGATTTAAACAAGGCCACTCCGAAAGACGAGTATCCATACCAATAGCCGACATGTTGATAAACGATGCTTCAGGACACAAGATACTAAGTTTTCTTGATAGCAACACTAGTTACAATCAAATTTTTATGGCCGAAGAGGATGTCTACAAGACAACCTTTCGATGCCCTGGTTTTGTCGGCTTGTTTGAGTGGGTCATTATGACATTCGGCTTAAAGAATTCTGGCGCTACATATCAACATGCTATGAACTTGATCTTTCATGACTTGCTAGGAGTTATGCTAGAAATATACATAGATGATGTTGTAGTCAAATCGGACGCTATGGGAAACCACTTAGCCAATTTGAATTCTTTTGATAGGTTGTGGCAATATGGCTTAAAAATGAACCCGCTCAAATGTGCTTTTGGCATGTCGGCGGGAAGGTTCTTAGGGTTCATGATTCATGAAAGGGGGATTGAAATCGATCCTAAGAGACTTGAAAAAACTAGAAACTTCGCAGCGCCGACATGCAAGAGAGATGTGCAAAAGTTGTTGGGCAAGATGAATTATTTGCGTCGCTTTATTTCTAACTTTGTAGGACCGAGAGGGGGTGTGAATGGGCGCCTTAAAAATTCTTGCGAATCAATGGTCTTTTCCCAACACCCAACGCACCTCGATTAACAACCAGTTGAAGCTAAACAAATCAAAACCAAGAAAATAATCTAGCCTAGGAACAACCGGTGTTCTAAAAGAGAGAACACCAACACAGTGTTCAAAGGCAGATTAACAACACATTTAAATCATGAACGTATCAAGCTTCACAAAATAGATCATCACAGAGATTTAATTTGAGTGCACGAGAAAACGATAAATATTACTGTTCAAGGTTGTCTCCAGTACGATACTCGTCGAAGCCTGCTTTGAAAATGTTGTACTGAAACCTGTTGTGACTATGTTGAAGTCTGTTCGGAGTGGTCACTCGAAGCCTAGATTTTAACTCCGAACCGCGCACTCCGACGAAGTCAGCTTCGAACGTGTGCAAGCGAAGCTTACGCTTTTTGCTTGGTGAAACCTTAAAAGTGTGTATACTCTGGAAGCGAAGTCCGCAGATCCAGTTGACGGAGTATGCTTTGAACCTAGTAGCGAAGCCTGCACAGAAACATGAAAAAAAACACTGCTGAAGCCTGCTACCGAAGTACCTTTGCACAGAACAAAGTCTCAAAGTAACCTGACGCAACCACGAGTCTAGCAATCTCTGGTGAGAAGCTAGCCTGGCTTCCTGGCGTCCGTGCGACCTCTCATTCAAGAAATGTCATAGTAACAGGGCCTAGTAGCCAAGCTGCAAGAGACAATAGCAGCAAAAAGTACTACTACACACTAGGCACCTAGAAACTTGCGTGCAAAGTTGTAGACTACAGGCTAGCTGCTAAGCACCTAGAAAAACCTGCTGGAAACACTGCAATATGCACAAGACTAACCCTAGAGAGGCTAGCTGCAGTACCTACACCTGGCTAGATTCACAGGCAGTAAGATAGAAAATAAAGAGAGAAACATACTAGAAACTAGGACTGCAAGCCTACCAGTACCCCTCGGGACAAACATAGCCAAAAACTTACACATATTAAATTTCTGCACATGCATAGACAAACACTTAAGAACCTAGTTCATAGGGCCTAGAAACCAACAATAATCAAGAATCGATAGAATCTATGTGCATGGTGAACGAACTCAGTCCACAAAAACGAACACCAGAGAAACTTGAAAACTTCACCTCGGGTTCGTCGCAAGTACACGCGCAGTACATAGCACGCAGCGATTCGGCTCCTGCACACACGCTCGCCGAGAGAACGTCTTCTCGAATGAACAGGAAGAACACGGTAAAACCAGACGGAAAATCTAGAATAGTGGCGGTGCTCAAAATAGGAGACGAACAGGAACACAACGTGGGGAAAGTGAACTCAAGTTTGTCATTAAGTGAGTTAACCCTAACCCTAGGGATTAGGGACCTATTTATAGGCAGCCCAATAGCCTAGGAATATACCAAAAGACCATTAGGGTTTTTACAGACGCTGAAATAAAATGGAAAAGACCAAAATGCCCTTATGATATTTTTACAGACTCGACTGACAGACTATGGGCCTAAAGGCAAAATAGTAAACTCCTAATTACAGATGACTTATCCTAAAGTGGAGCTTTCGTAGCGACTACGGATTCACCTCATAACGGTCCGATCCCGAGATCAGCGGTTGTTAGTTTTGCACCAAAACTGACAAAGCGTCCACCGTCTTTGCACCAGGTACCCGGATTGGGCTAGCCCAATTCCGCGGCTCTCTCAGCCTGGTAATCGCTCGCCGCCCATGTACCTGAGTCAATGTTGGTCAACAGCCTAGTGGATTCTTTGCTGCTCCTAGCCCATGTACCCGGATTGGGCCAGCCCGACTTCGCGGCGCCTCTGCCCGAAAGTCGCTCGCTGCTCGTGTACTTGAGTCACATGCGGCCCAGACACAGCAGGTCTTCTCCTCTCTTTGTGTCCTATTTGACTTCCATTGACAATCACTCATCACATTTGGAGCCATGAGGCCCATACTCTTCAGCATGTCTCCTCGTCTCCCCCTTGATGAGTGCATTGTCAACACTTCTCTTTATCAGCTCTCCAGTATCTGCGAGCACAAGTGGAAACACGAAAACAAAAACACAAGAAAACAGAGAAGAATAAAATAAAATAAAATAAAAGCTTAACCGTAATGACCAAAAGTCGAACAAAAGAAAGAAAGCGGTTGTTGGCGTAAAAGATTACGCTAGCATGTTTCTGAAAGTTAGAAACTAACAAACAAAGTGTTTGCAAAGTAAACTATTTCAAGCCTTCGAAAGGATAATAGCTCAAAATAGTTCGAAGATGTATATTGAATAACTTGTATTCGGTCCCGATTACAGGGTAAAACGGGGGGTATTTATAGGACCAAACATTAAGGAAAAGACCCTTTTACCCCTCTATTACAACCGACATAGTGGAAACTATTCGGTACCCTTAGTAGGGATAAAATGGTAAAATACTAATCTAATAAGAAAGAAGATAAGTCTTCCATCCTAGCTGGCAAGGAAGCCCTCGGAAGAGTCCTAGTTCGAAGATATACTCTGAACTAGAGTTCGCCTCCATACTTCGAACTTGACCACGGTGATTCCGGAGTTATATGCTGGAAACCTTTGATTCAATCACCTGCCTTTGTCCTGTTACCACAATGGCTCTGAGGATGAAATATTTTCCACCAACAGTAGCCCCTCGAATACGCTTCTCCGCTAGACCTGTGATGTTAGGAGAGCAGTATACGCAAGAGAAATAATCATGCGCAGAGACTAACAATTTTAATTAGCCTTCGAAATATGCGGAGATTCGAAACTTTGAATCAACTTATAAGAAAATTATGTCCGAACTATTTTTTAGAATTAACTTAAAAAGTCTGAAAGCTTTTTAGGCTTAGAAGAAATAGTCGTTGGCTTTTTCCTCAACGAAATTAAGGGAATGCGTTAAGTTCGCAAAGAGATAACAGTCAGGAATGTGGAACGGCAGAACACCAAACGGTAAAAATTGTGGCCTGGGCTATAAATAAGAGACCCAGATCCTTCCCAAATACTTTCTCACCGCTTTCATGCAAACAAACCAGTAGACAAGCCCTAGCCTCCATTTCTTCTTTGAGCAACCAGAGCAAATCCATGGCGAAGACCAGTTTCAAGGTTCCTAGGGCGGCTTCAGCCTTGGCTCGGCAGTAGGCTGCGGCTGAATCGGTGGCAGCGACATCAGCAACGGTGACTCCGACAGCAACAGTAGCAGCAATGGCGGCGCCAGGAAGAAATCCCCAACATGATGATCCTCAAGATCTCCTTCCGGCCTCATCGAAGTATGCGGATCAGTCTTACCAACTAGGACCTTCAACCTACAAGAGGGAGTCGCTCGCAGCAGCGATAGAAGGGAAGATTAGTTCGGAGATTGTGATTCGCAAACCTCGAAAAGAAGTTATTCCTTCGCCAAGGCCCGGAGAAGTGGTTGTCTTCGAAGCCTTTTTCGAAGCTGGATTAGGGCCCCCGGCTGTCGACTTCCTGGCCGAGGTACTGGATTTATTCCATGTTACTCTCCCCCAACTCTCTCCGAACGCGATAGCACACCTTTCCATCTTTGAGTGGGCGTTGCGAGCTGAAGGCTGCGAAGGAAGAGCAGAAATCTTCGCAGCCCTACACCGGGCTTCTTGCCAACCCAAGACCTTCGTAGGCCCTGGAGGTGAAAAGATGGTGGTGGCCTTCGGAAGTATTAACTTCCGGCTCCGAGACGAATATGCTCTTCAATTTCCAACTAAGACCATCAATGTCAGATGGTATACGGATAGGATCCTTCGATGGTTTTACACCGAAGTTGGAGCGGGAAGCCGCTTAGCTGGACCTTTACAGGACATAAACTTCCGGAGAGAAGCTCTTGTCCATCCGGATCTAGGCCAGCTTGAAGCTCGCCTTAGCCTACTGTTGGCGTAAAAGATTACGCTAACAGGTTTCTGAAGATTAGAAACTAACAAACGAAGTGTTTGCGAAGGAAACTATTCCAAGCCTCCGAAAGGATAATAACTTAGAATAGTTCGAAAGTGTGTATTGAATAACTTGTATTCTGTCCCCTTTACAAGGTGAAACGGGGGGTATTTATAGGCCCAAATATTAAGGAAAAGACCCTTTTACCCCTCTAATACAACCGACATAGTGGAAACTATTCGGTACCCTTAATAGGGCTAAAATGGTAAAAGACTAATCTAATGAGAAAGAAGATAAGTCTTCCATCTTAGCTGGCGAAAAGCTCCCAGAAGAGTCCAAGTTCGAAGATATACTCCGAACTAGAGTTCTTCATCATACTTCGAACTTGATTCAATGCACCTCCGAAGTTATATGCTGGAAATCTTTGGCTTAATCACCAGTCTTTATCTTGTCACTGCAATAACCCTGAAGATGGAATATTTTCCCCCAACAGTAGCTCCTCGAATACGCTTCTCCGCTAAGTCTGCAATGTTAGGAGAGCAGTATACACAAGAAAAATAATCATGCGTAGGGGTTAGCAGATTTGAACCATCTCCGAATTACATGGAGATGTAAACTTTGAGTCAGTTTCTAAGAAAATTATATTCGAAGCAACTTAGAACTAACTCAAAAAGTCAGAAAGCCTTTTTAGACTTAGAAAAAATAGTCGTTAACTTCTTTCTTCTAACGGAAGTTACGCAATGCGTTAATTCCGGAGCAAGGTAACGGTCAAGAATGCGAAACGGCATAGGCAAACGGTAAAAAATCGGGGTCTGGGCTATAAATAGAGGGCCCAAACCCTTCTTGAGTACCTTTCCATCGCTTTCGTGCAAACAAGTCATCAACCGAGCCCTAGCTCCCGTTTTTCCTCTGAAACAATCCACAAAATCCATTGGCGAAAACTAGTTTCAAGGGTCCTGGAGCGACTTCAGCCTTGGCTCGATAGCAAGATACTGCAGCAGCAGCGGTTGCATCATCGGTGACGGCAATTCCAACTCCTACAGTGGCGGGTAATGGCGGCGGCGGGAGGAAATCCCCAAAATGCTGGCCCCCAAGACATTTCCCGGCGTCGACAAAGTACACGGACCAGTCTTATCAACTGGGACCTTCAACCTGGGAAGGAAATCATTCCGTCACCAAGACCCGGAGAAGTGGTCTTCTTCGAAGCATTCTTCGAAGCTGGTTTGGGGCTTCCGGCGGTTGACTTCTTGGCAGAGGTATTGGACTTGTTCCACGTCACTCTCCCCCAACTCTCTCCGAATGCGGTAGCGCGTCTTGCCATCTTCTAATGGGCGTTGCAGGCCGAAGGTTATGAAGGAAGGGCGGAGATCTTCGCAGCACTGCACAGAGCTTCATGCCAACCGAAGACCTTCGTAGGCCCCGGAGGTGAGAAGATGGTAATGGCCTTCGGAAGCATCAACTTCAGACTTCTAGATGAGTATGCTCTCCAGTTTCCTGCCAAGGCCATCAATGCCAGATGGTACACCGACTGGATCTTGAAGTGGTTTTACGCCGAAGTTGGGGCGAGTAGCCACCTAGCTAGACCTTTGCAAGATATCAACTTCTGAAAGGAAGCCCTTGTGCACCCGGATCCAGGCCAACTCGAAGCTCATCTGAGCTTACTTCAAAAAATCAATCACCGCTTGAGTATGCTAGATTTAGCCGAAGAATTCCTCGGGGTTCAAATCCCTCCCCTGATGGCCAACTGGCCGATCACTTTCGAGGAAGATTCGGAATGTGGTCTTCAGAAAATTTCTTCAACTTCGAGCCCTGTAGGTAACTTCGAAAACAACATATACCATGTATATTTATTCGAAGAGTTAACGAACTTAACTCATTTTTCAGCTTCTTCAGCCCCTATAACTTCGGAGCAGATTGTACGGGCTTCGGAGAAGATTTTGGGCGTCCCAACTTCGACCGAGAAAGAATGGAGAATCAAACTGGTTGGTACTTGGGAACGGTCCAACCGAGTATGGGGGCTACTCGAAGTTGTTCCGCCTCCTCTTGTGGATTGGGTGCCTTCGGAGAAAGGGCCCAAGAAGAGAAAAGCCGAAGCTGGAGCTTCGAGCTCTGCCAAGACTCCGCTCAAGAAGGTGGCTCGAAAGCCAAGAGTTCCTGCACCTTCGAGCCCAAGAGCCACAGTCTCCGATTCCTTGGAGGACGAAGGCAGGATGCTTGTCGACCTGATTGACAAAGATGCAGCCCAAGAAGATGCACATATTGATGAAGCTGCGAGCGTGCCGGAGTCTCAAGAGAACCTTGAGCAAGTGAGGACTCCGGCTGCTCAAGAAGATTTACCTCAAGACAGAGCTTCTGTGGATGAAAGCAGAGTTGAAATTACTGCAGCTTCGATTCCGGGTGAAGTAACAACGGCTGCTCTCGAGGATGCTCCAACAGTCGAAGATTTGACTGCTGATTCTGACGAAGACTTTGGGGTAGCCTTCGACCCGCCAAGCAGTCCAATGCTCACCTGTCGTCAGAATGTCGAAGGTTAACTTGGCATAATTCTTTTGTTCTTTTTCCCTGCGAAATTATACAATGTATATTACCTTTGTTTTTACAGGATCCACTTCCGTGGAAGAGGTCCGTCCCGAGGATATAATTCCTGGACCTTCAACAACTTCGGAGCCAATTCTAGGAGCCACTCAAATGGGGCCTGGAAAAGGCAAAGTCAAGATGGACCCCCTCCCTGCTCCGAGCTCAGGATCAACTCTGTCTGAGTCAACAGACGAAAGCCAATCTACTGAGGGGGGCCATTCTGCCGGAGCTTCAAAAAAGACGGCTCAGCACTCCGGACCCTCGCCAAACAAAGATGACCAGCAAGCCTTGAGCATGCTTCCTCTTCTAGCTCCCTTCTTGGAGCAAAGAACTGGGCTTCGGACTTTGCTCGAGCCTTTGGATCGAGCTAGCCGCGAAGTCGGGGAGACGGACTTGGTGGCCATCTTGAGCGAGGCGGAGAGTTCGGAGCTCAACGCTGCCATGGAACGTGCAGCATACTAGGTACGAAGTATCTGCAAAACGACATCAAATTTACATACAAATAAATTCTCACCTTGGTTTTTCTCTTCGCAGCAAATAGTCTTGGCCCGGGCTGTGAATATCTCAAATGAACGTGGAAGCGTTCGCCTTCGAGAAGAAAATGCAACTCTTCAACGAAATCTTACTATCTCCGAAGGTCGAGTGGCCCACTTGGACAACATGGTTTCAACGGAGCGCAGGGCCAGACAACGCTTGGAAGCTGTGAACAAAGAGCTCGAAGCAGAAAAAATTGTGCTTTGAGCGGAAATCGAAAAGATGCGGGCGGAGCATGCTATTGCGGGGGCTGAGCTTGTTAGATTCCAAGAAGAAGCTAGCCAGCTACTAAATCAAAAGAATTCTTTAGCTACGGAGGCAGCTAGGCTCTCTAGAGTAGTAAGAGAGTTAACTTCGACGAAGGATGCATTAATTGAAGATAAGCTGAAGTCGGAGAAGGTAGCTGCGGAGGTCATGGACTAATTGCTAGGCATTCTGGAGTACTTCGGTACTACTGGGACGCTTCCTTCGGATGACAACATCTCCCTGCTGCGACGGTTGAAAAGGATCGAAGGAGTAGCGAAGCAAATGAAGACAGCAGACATTCGGTACGGAGAAATCTCTGGACAAGTGGCTCCTATCGGCATACTTCGTTACTACGAAGATCTGGGCCAATCGATAACTCCGCGTACAGAGGGGTGTCCCATTACCTTCGATGACGACCAGCTTCTTACTCCTTCCGAAGGTGTGGCCGCTGCTTGGCAAGCCTTCCAAACTTCATGGAGAGCCGAAGGTCGCTCTGCGATCAAGGCTTGGATTGACGAAAGGCAACGCCAGAAGCAAGCTCGGTCCCAAGCTTCGAGCAGTCAGCCTCCGCCAAACCCGTAGGTTTAGAATTACCTTAGGATCTTCAACTATGTAAAGCACTACGCTTTTGTACATTTATGAATGAAGATTTGCTTATCATGTTTTTAGGCTTTGCCTCATATGGAAGATGTCGAAGTATTAGATGTTAACGACGAACTTCGCTTATTATGGGCTACCTTCAATATCTTAAAACTTCACAAGCGCGCTTGATTTCTAGTTCCTCGAGATAGCTCCGGAGCGATTATGTCCGAAGTAAGCAAAGATATATTATCTTGTATTAAAAAGGAAGAAAAAGAAGTTAACTTGGAAACTTCATCTTCCGAAGACATTGTGTGGTCCGAAAACGAAGATGAAGCTCAAAGTAACAAGCCTGAAGAACTCGGAAGCTGGGAAAGGAGCCACGAACGACTTCGAACTTGGGCAGAGCTTCAACAAGAGCAAAAAGACTTTAGAGCTTCTAAGGGAGGCAAGAGAGTTAAACGCAAAGTTGTTAGAACTCTCGGGTTTGGGACTAGTCGTTCCAACCCTAGCTCTAGAGATCGAAGGGGTCTTCGATTCCTTCTTGGTATAGATACCAACTTTACGTGATGTAATCATATTTGTTCGAATAATAAATATTGATTTAAAATTGTCTCCCTATTTCCCAGCCCCTCTTTGGGCATAAGCAACTTCGAACTATACTCAAAGATGGTTAGGCGCAAAGAAAAACTTAGGAGTACAATTTTGGGGGCTCGGAGCCCCTCAGCAATTTAAAGATTGATTAAAATCTTATAAAATGTCTTCGACTACTTGGAGTCTGAAGATTGGTAACTTAGTACCTTGTGTTTTGAAAGAAATCACTTTGGACAACTTTCCGGACACTTTAGTGTCCCAAATGATTGGTCACTTTGGACTTTTTCCACAGATATTCGAAGCTCATCAGCTCAAACTCTGTTTTGTTTTGGCCTCCTTCGGCTCTTTTTGCGAATGCTATCAAAACGATGGTTTGGAATTCACAGTGGTCTCCTTGGACGCTTTTTACGGATGCTTTCAAGCCGAAAGTTGTAATACGCATTATTTGGTCTCCTTGGACTCTTTTTATGGATGCTTTCAAGCCGGTGGCTTGGAATCCGTTTTTTTAGTGACTTTCCCACCTCGTCGGAAGCTTCGGACCAGTGGTCCGAAGTACAAAAATATGATTCAAATTAATGACACTTCCCTCCCAGTCAACTTCGCTATTCCAGTGCGTCTACTAGAAGTAGGAAGTATATGGGGGGTAGGCATTATCTGAACCATAAGCTTTATTGATTCGGAAGGTGTTTACAAATGATTACAAGGAGCCCCTATGCGAAATATCGCTTTAGGTGCTCCGCATACCATGTATGCGTTAACTCTTCACCTTCCAAATTAGCTAACTTAAAAGAACCAGGATGCCCTGAGCAGACAATTATGTATGGACCTTCCCACTTATTTCCTAATTTCCCTGGCGCTATAATACTTCGCAAAATGAGATGACCCGGTCTAAGTTCATTAATCTTGACCTTCGGGTCGAACCAAGTCTTTGTCTGCTGCTGATACTTTGAAAAATTGGCAACAGGTCGAAGTCTTGTCTCATTTGTTAAATCAAGTGAAGTTTGTCTTTCTGCTTCTATTTCTGGTTCGGTGCTATGAAGGGACCCTCCTTTAATCTCCATTGGTGTCATAGCCTCGTCTTCGAATAATAGTCTGAAAGGAGTGAAACCAGTAGACCTTGTCTGAGTTGTCCGAATGGACCACAGGATTTTCGGGAGCTCTTCTGTCCACAGTCCTTTTGTCAATCCAACTATTCTTCGATTCAGCCCTGATAAGATATTACCATTGGCTCTTTCAACAGCTCCGTTAGACTGAGAATGCCTTACTGCAGCAAAATATAATTGGATGCCTAGGTCTTCACAGAATTTCTTGAAGGGTTCTGCATCGAACTGTGTTCCATTGTCAACTGTCAGCTGTCGAGGCACTGCGAACCGGCATATAATATTCTTCCAGAAAAATTTTTGTACATTATTCGAAGTGATAGATGTTAGGGGCTCTTCTTCGACCCACTTTGAAAAGTATTCGATTGCTACCACTGCGAACTTCAAATTTCCTTTTGCTACTGGGAAGGGGCCAATAAGATCCATGCCCATTTGGCCATGGGCCATATTGGAGCAATGACTTGGAGAGTTGTTGGTGGGCGATGACTTCTTCGTCCCATCCGCTGACATCCTTGGCAAGTGCGGACTAAGCTCTCTGCATCAGCTACTATTGTAGGCCAATAAAGCCCCTGGCAAAGTGTCTTTCCTGCCAAAGCTCGAGGGGCTAAATGGCTACAACAGAGTCCTTCATGAATTTCTCGAAGAATTTCTTGACCTTCGGCTTGAGATATACATCGGAGAAAAGGGGAACATACTCCGGCCTTGTACAAAATACCGTTGATTATATGATAACTCCGAATTCTGAGTTTCAACCTCGAAAGCTGTGGCCCTTCAGACATACTTGCTTCTCCTTGCAACAATTCCATAATTGAACTTCGCCAATCTGTACTTGGAATGCAAAGGACTTCCGTAGCAGGGATTTGTGGCACCAAAGGTGTACTGAGATCTTCAGTGTTGGGGGAAAATATTCCATCTTTAGGGTTATTGCAGTAACGAGATAAAAACTGCCGATTAAGACGAAGACTTCCAATATATAATTTCGGAGATGCATCAAGCTAGGTTCGAAGTATGATGACGGGCTCTAGTTCGGAGTATATCTTCGAACTTGGACTCTTCCGAGAACTTCTTTGCCAGCTAAGATGGAAGACTTATCTTCTTTCTCATTAGATTAGTCTTTTACTATTTTAGCCCTATTAAGGGTACCGAATAGTTTCCACTATGTCGGTTGTAATAGAGGGGTAAAAAGGTCTTTTCCTTAATATTTGGGCCTATAAATTCTCCTCATTTAACCCTGTAATAGGGACCGAATACAAGTTATTCAATACACACTTTCAAACTATTCTAAGTTATTATCTTTTCGGAGGCTTGGAATAGTTTCCTTCGCAAATACTTTGTTTGTTAGTTTCTAATCTTTAGAAACCTGTTAGCCTAATCTTTTACGCCAACAGTTGGCGCCGTCCGTGGGGAACCTAGTTCAAGAAACTTCGTTCTCTACCAACTTCTTACACCATGCCTCCTAAGCGGAGTGCAGCCGGTAATCCTGTTCAGAGGTCCCCTCGGAACTCTGGAGTAAGATCTTCAGATACAGTTGAGGTCGGAGGACCTTCGACGTTTCCTCCACCCCAAACCCCAGAAGGGATTCCTCTTCCTCGAGCGTACGGAGTTCCTCCGCCAACTCCATCCATACTTCGGCCACCCGGAGTCCCTCTTCCACCCAAATGGCCAGTCTCCAAGCCAAAGTTGCAAGGTGGCGGCAAGAAGCCGCGGATAGGCTTCACTCTCAACCTACCCCAACCATTCCCGAAGTGCCTGAAGACGACGAGGTTATCTATCCCGAAGCCCCAGAGAATGCCTCCTTCGATACCGAGTCTCCGCTGCATCCCGAGTTGCAGAAAGTACGCTTCGACCCCAAGTTCAAAACTTCAAAGCTTTGCAAGTATGCCGGAGATGAAGATCCTAGAGAATTTGTCCGTTCTTATGCTCTAGCAATTGAAGCTAGTGGAGGAGTGTGGGACACCATGGCAAAATGTTTTCCCCTAGCTCTTCAAGGAGTGGCATTGCGGTGGTTCTGGTCCTTGAAGCCAGGATCAATTAATTCATGGGGGCAGCTGAAGAAGAAGTTCGTAAGCAATTTCCAAGGCACCTTCGTGCCCCCAATGTCAACGGGAAGTCTTTTCCAGGTGAAGCAGCTCCCTGGAGAAACGTTGAGACAATACTTCAAGCGCTTCGCTCATACAAAGTCGCAAATTCGAGGGTTAACTACGTTTTCAGTAGTTGACGCAGCTCGAGAAGGAGTCATTCATCCAGGCCTCCTTGATAAACTTCACCGGAAAAGCATATCTTCTATGTCCCAGTTAATGTCATACTTCGAAGAGTATGCAAGATCAGAAGAAGGATGGCTTCGGAGAACCGCTGCAACCCCGTCAATATTACAAGAAGTGAAATTAGAAGTGAAAACTTCAGCACGACCGCAAGAGCCTAGCTTCGAGGTTCAGCATGACAGGCGTAGGGGGCAAAAGCATCCTCGTTCAGAAGTTTTGAACATTGCACCCCCGCAGAAGTTTGCCCAAAGAACTCCACAACCCTCAGGAAGCAAGACCAGCGGCTGGAGGCGGCCAGGGAAACCGGCTGGCAAGGGCCAGACCCTTTTCTGCTGTATTCACGGTGAAAACCGAAGTCACGCAACTGATGCATGCAAAGCTATACTTGACTTGAGAGGGGAGTATCTGGAAAGAACGTCGGGTCGAGGTACTACTGACCGAGTTCCAACTGAAGTGCGTCCGGAGCCTGTTCAGGCTGTGGCGTGGATAGAAAACTTCGATTCAGCAAGACGCCCTTCGGTGGTCAATATTATGCCACCTCCAAAGCAAGAAGAAGGGCAAGACGAGGAAAAAGAGTAGTCCTCCCCATCTCCGGAGGAGGTACTCTAGGAAGTATGTCAAAGAGGCAGAGAAGAGAGTATGTCAGAGAGGTGGGCCATATTGGAACCTCTTCATCTGCAGCTGCTATGCCTGAATGGTCTCATGTGTCAATATCTTTCTCCGCAGATGATGTAGTTGGTGTTAAGTTCCCACATGCAGACCCACTTGTCATCACTGCTGACGTAGCAGGAACTGAGGTTCGAAGAGTGCTAATTGACGGGGGGAGTTCGACGGATATTATTTTTGTCCAAGCTTTTGACCAAGTCTGTATTTCCAGAAAGCATCTTCTCCCAGCAGCCCGTCCTTTGCAAGGGTTTGCAGGACCCCCTCTTGATGCCCTCGGCCAAATTGGCCTGGAAGTTACTTTCGGAGAGGGGCTAATGGCCAGGACAGAGGAAGTGATCTTTGATGTTGTAGATGCTCCATATGCATATAATGTCATCTTCGGAAGAGGCATGTTAAATCAATTCAGAGCTGTGGCGCATCATAATTACTTGTGTATGAAGATGCCCACACAAGCAGGAGTACTCACTGTTTTCGGAGATCATACCATCGCAAGAAGAGCAGAGTACGGTCATGGCCCTCCTCTTGACCCAAGGCAGCTGAACAGTGTGCAAGATGATCCGGAGAATTTTCCTGCTCCTAGCGAATCCTCGAAAAGATCCTTCCCAAGACCAAGTCCTGAAGGAGAGATTGCAACGAAGGTTATTGTCAAAGATGGCAAGGAATATTCATTTCAATTTGGTAAAGACTTGCCTCCAGAAGTTGCTACCTCCTTAGAAAAAATAGTTGAGGAAAATTTGGATGTCTTTGCTTGGTCTGATGAAGACATCACCGGAGTCAGTCGGGACATTATTGAACACAGTTTACTTGTGAACCCGAAGGTTCGACCTGTTAGGCAAGGACTCTGAAAAATGTCTGCGGAGAGAGCTGTCCTTGCTAAAGACGAAGTTGAAAAGTTACTGAAGGCTGGGATTATCAAAGAAGTGGCTCATATGGAATGGTTAGCCAACCCAGTCTTCGTTAAGAAGAAATCTTCAGGGAAGTGGCGCATGTGTATCGATTTTACATCTCTGAATAAAGAATGCCCCCATGACCCCTACCCCATGCCCCGAATTGATCAGTTGGTCGACTCCACTGCTGGTTCGGAGTTATTAAGCTTCCTTGACGCATATTCCGGCTACCATCAAATTTGGTTGAAACGGGAAGATGAAATCAAGACAAGCTTCGTAACTCCTTCAGGAGTCTTTTGTTATGTAAGAATGCCCTTTGGCTTAAGAAATGCCGGGGCTACATTTTCGAGGTTAATTGCTAAAGCTCTAGGTCATCAGCTAGGCCGTAATGTAGAGGCCTACATGGATGATATTGTAATCAAGAGTGCTTTTAAGCACCAACATAGCCTAGACTTAGCAGAAACATTTAACAGCCTTCGGGCATGTGGGATCCGTCTCAACGCCGAAAAATGTATCTTCGGGGCGCAGGCTGGAAAATTGTTAGGGTACCTAGTTTCAAGCAGAGGGATCGAAGCTAGCCCCACTCAAATAACTGCGTTGCAAAAGATGGCTCCCCAGAGAATTTGAAGCAAGTGCAAAAGCTGACAGGTCATCTAGCAGCACTTAGCAGATTTCTGGCAAGGTCTGCGGAGAGAAGCTTGCCTATTTTCAAAGCATTGAAAGGGTCCGAAGATTTTGCATAGACACCGGAGTGTCAAAAGAGCTTCGAAGATATTAAAAATTATCTCAGTAATCTTGCTACACAAACGGTGCCTGTTGCAGATGAAACCCTACTCCTCTACCTTGCAGCTACTGGCTCTGCTGTCATTGCAGTCCTTGTAAGAGAGATTGATTTCAACGGGAAGTTGGTACAAAATCCAGTTTACTTTGTGTCCGAAGCATTGTCTGGAGAAAAAACAAGATATTCTGAGCTTGAGAAATTCGTTTATGCTCTGATAATGGCTTCGAGGAAGCTAAGGCATTATTTTTTGGCACATATTGTTGTGGTACCAACTTCGTATCCTCTGGGAGATATGCTCCGAAGTAAGGATTCCACTAGAAGAATTGGGAAGTGGGCTGTTGAATTAGCACCCTTCGGCATATCCTTCCTGGCAAGAACAGCAATTAAGTCGCAAGTATTGGCTGACTTCGTAGCAGAGTGGACTCCCCCTGCAACTTGGGCTCCAGAGAAGCCAAGCGAAGAAATTTGGACTATTTACTCCGATGGAGCTTTTCAAGCATCTGGAGCAGGTGTCGGAGCTGTCATAATTTCGCCTTCAGGGCAAAAGGCTTTGTACTCCGCAAGACTCAACTTTAAGTCTACCAATAATACAGCGGAGTATGAAGGAATTCTGTTGGGACTTCGCAAGGCACTTGCTCTAGGGGCTACAAGAGTTGTTATCAAAACAGATTCTCAGATTGTAGCAGGGCACGTGGACAAGAGTTTCCAAGTCCGACATCCGCAACTTGAAAAATACTTAGAAGAAATCCGAAAGATCGAAGCAGCATTTAAAGGGATTTCCATGCGAAGTATACCTAGAGCAGAGAATATGCAAGCAGACATCTTAGCGAAAGCTGCAGCCAGAGCTATGGATATACCCGAAGAAGCTTTTTATGAAGAACATGATACACCTTCGGTATCACAAATTCCTGCTACAGAAGTCCTTTGCATTCCAAGTACAGATTGGCGAAGCTCAATCATGAAAGTATTGCAAGGAGAAGCAGATATGTCCGAAGAGCCACAACTTTCAAGGTTAAAGCTTAGAACTCGGAATTATCAAATAATCAACGGTATTTTATACAAGGCCGGAGTATGTTCCCCTCTACTTCGATGTATATCTCAAGCCGAAGGTCAAGAAATTCTTCGAGAAATCCATGACGGACTTTGCGGTAGCCATTTGGCCCCTCGAGCTTTGGCAGGAAAAACACTTCGCCACGGGCTTTATTGGCCTACAATAACAGCTGATGCGGAGAGCTTGGTCCGCACTTGTCAAGGATGTCAGTGGATGGGACGAAGGAGTCATCGCCCACCAACAGCCCTTCAACTTATAGCTCCGGTTTGGCCCATGGTCAGATGGGGTATGGATCTTATTGGTCCCTTCCCAACAGCAAAAGGAAATCTAAAGTTCGCAGTGCTAGCTATTGAATATTTTTCTAAGTGGGTAGAAGCGGAGCCCTTAACAGCTATCACTTCATACAATGTACAAAATTATTTTGGAAGAGTATCATTTGCCGGTTCGGAGTTCCTAGACAACTCACAGTTGATAATGGAACACAGTTCGATGCAGAACCTTTCAGGAAGTTTTGCGAAGAGCTAGGCATCCAGTTATGTTTTGCTGCAGTGAGACATCCTCAGTCTAATGGAGCTGTAGAAAGAGCCAATGGTAATATTTTGTCAGGGCTAAATCGAAGGATAGTAGGATTGGCAAAAGGACTCTGGACCGAAGAACTTCCGAAGATTTTGTGGTCCATTCGGACCACTCAAACGAGGTCCACGGGTTTCACTCCATTCAGACTATTATTTGGAGACGAAGCTATGACACCAACAGAGCTCAAATGAGGATCACTTCGCAGCACCGAACCGGAAATAGAAGGAGAAAGACAAGCTTCGCTGGATTTAACAGAGGAGACAAGACTTCGAGTTGTGGCCAATTTATCAAAGTATCACCAACAGACGAAGGCTTGGTTTGACCCGAAGGTTAAGATTAATGAACTTAGGCCGGGTCATCTCGTTTTGCAAAGTATCATAGCACCAGGAAAATTAGGAAATAAATGGGAAGGTCCATACTTAATTGTCCATTCAGGACGTCCTGGTTCTTTTAAATTAGCTAATTTGGAAGGTGAAGAGTTAGCACATACTTGGCATGCGGAGCACCTAAAGTGATATTTCGCATAAGGGCTCCTTGTAATCATTTGTAATCACTTTTCGAATCAATAAAGCATATGGTTCAGATAGTGCCTACCCCTCATAAACTTCCAGCTTTCGAGTGGACGCACTGGAACCGTGGAGTTAACTGAGAGGGAAGTGTCATTAATTTGAATCATATTTTCTGAGGTGGTGGGCTGACATAATCCGGAGTCCAAGCCACCGGCTTGAAGACATCCGTAAAAGAGCCCGAAAACCATAAAATGCAGAGTCCAAGCCACCGGCTAGAAGACATCCGTAAAAAGAGTCCAAAGAGACCAAATAATGCGGAGCCCAAGCCACTGGCTTGTAGGTATCCGTAAAAAGAGTCCAAAGAGACCACTGCGAACTCCAAACCACTGGTTTGACAAAATTCGCAAAAAAGAGCCGGAGGAGGCCAAAACAAAACAGAGTTTGAGCCATGAGCTTCAAATGTCTATTAAAAGAGTCCAGAGTGACAAATTATCTAAGACACTAAAGTGTTCGGAAAGTTATCTCAAGTGATTTCTTTCAAAAACATAAGGTACTAAGTTGCCAATCTTCAGACTACAAATAGTCGAAGACATTTTATAAGATTTTAGTCGATCTTTAAATTACTAAGGGGCTTCGAACCCCCAAAATTGTACTCCTAAGTTTTTCTTTGTGCCTAACCATCTTTGAATACAATTCGAAGTTGCTTACACCCAAAGAGGGGCTAATAAATAGGGAGACAATTTTAAATCGATATTTATTATTCGAACAAATATAATTACATCATGAAAAATTGGTATCTATACCAAGAAGGAATCGAAGACCTCGTCGATCTCTGGAGCTAGGGTTGGAATGACTTGTTCCAATGCCGGGAGTTCTAACAACTTTGCGTTTAACTCTTCTGCCTCCCTTCGAAGCTCTAAAGTCTTTTTGTTCTTGCTGAAGCTCGGCCCAAGTTCGAAGCCGTTCGGGGCTCCTTTCCCAGCTTCCAAGTTCTTCAGGCTTTTTACCTTGAGTTTCATCTTTGTCTTCGGACCATATAATGTCTTCAGAAGATGAAGTTTCCAAGTTAACTTCTTTTTCATCCTCTTTAATGCAAGATAATATATCTTTGCTTATTTCGGACGTAATCACTCCGGAACTATCTCGAGGAACTAGAAATCGAGGGTGCTTGTGAAGTTTTAAGATATCGAAGGTAGCCCATAATAAGCGAAGTTCGTCGTTAACATCTAACACTTCGACATCTTCCATATGAGGCAAAGCCTAAAAACATGATAAACAAATCTTCATTCATAAATGTACAAAGCGTAGTGCTTTACATAGTTGAAGATCCTAAGGTAATTCTAAACCTGCGGGTTTGGAGGAGGCTGACTGCTTGAAGCTTGAGACCGAGACTGCTTCTGGCGTTGTCCTTCGTCAATCCAGGGCTTGATCGCAGAGTGACCTTCAGCTCTCCATGAAGTTTGAAAGGCTTGCCAAGCAGCTGCCACACCTTCGGAGGGAGTAAGAAGCTGGTCATCATCGAAGGTAATGGGACCCTCTCCTGCGCTCGGAGTTATTGATCGGCCCAAATCTTTGTAGTAACGAAGTATGCTGACAACAGCCACTTGTCCGGAGATTTCTCCGTACCGAATGCCTGCTGTCTTCATTTGCTTCGCTGCTCCTTGGATCCTCTTCAGCCGGCGTAGCAGAGAGATGTTGTCATCCAGAGGAAGCGTCCTAGTAGTACCGAAGTACTCCAGAACACCTAACAATTGGTCCATGACCTCCGCAGCTACCTTCTCTGACTTCAGTTTATCTTCAATTAATGCATCCTTCATCGAAGTTAGCTCTCCTACTACTCCAGAGAGCCTAGCAGCCTCCGTAGCCAAAGAATTCTTTTGATTCAGTAGCTGGCTAGCTTCTTCTCGGAGTCTAATAAGCTCGGCCCCCGCAGTGGCGTGCTCCACCCGCATCTTTTCAATTTCTGCTCGCAGCACAATTTTTTCTGCTTCAAGCTCCTTGTTCACAGCCTCCAAGCCTTGTCTGGCCCTACGCTCCGTTGAAACCATGTTGTCCATGTGGGCCACTCGACCTTCGGAGATAGTAAGATTTCGTTGAAGAGTTGCATTTTCCTCTCGAAGGCGAACGCTTCCACGTTTATGTGAGATGTTCGCAGCTCGGGCCAAGACTGTTTGCTGCAAAAAGAAAAAATCAAGGTGAGAAATTATTTGTATATATATTTGATGTTGTTTTGTAGATACTTCATACCTGGTATGTTGCGGGTTCCATGGCAGCGATAAGCTCCGAACTCTCCGCCTCGCTCAAGATAGCCACCAAGTCCGTCTCCCCGACTTCGCGACTAGCTCGATCCAAAGGCTCAAGCAAAGTATGAAGCCTAGTTCTTCGCTCCAAGAAAGGAGTTAGAAGGGGGAGCATGCTCAAGGCTTGTTGGTCATCTTCGCTAGGCGAAGGCCCAGAGTGCTGAGCTGTGGTTTTCGGAGCCCCAGTAGACTGGCCCCATCAGTAGATTGGCTCTCGTCTGTTGACTCAGATGGAGTTGATCCTGAGCTTGGAGCAGGGAGGGGGTCCATCTTCCCTTTGCCTTTTCCAGGCCCCATTTGAGTGGCTCCTAGAATTGGCTCTGAAGTTGTCGAAGGTCCAGGAATTGTATCTTCGGGACGGACCTCTTCCATGGAAGTGGATCCTGTAAAAACAAAGGTATTATACATTGTATAATTTCGCAGGAAAAAAGAACAAATGAATTATGTGAAGTTTACCTTCGACATTTTGGCGACGGGTGAGCATTGGGCTGCTTGGCGGGTCGAAGGCAAGGTCTTCGTCAGAGTCAACAGTCAAATCTTCGACTGTCGGAGCATCTTCTTGAACAACCGTTGTTACTTCACTCGGAATCGAAGCTGCAGTAACTTCGACTCCGCCATCGTCCATAGGGGCTCCGTCCTGAGGTAAATTTTCTTGAGCAGCCGGAGTTCTCACTTGCTCAAGATTCTCTTCAGACTCTGGCACGCTCGTAGTTTCGTCAATTTGTGCAGCTCTTTGGGCTACATCCTCGTCAATCAACCTCACGAGCAACCTGCCTTCATCCTCCTGAGAATCGGAGATTGAAGCTCTTGGGCTCAAAGGCGCAGGATTTTTTGGCTTTCGAGCCACCTTCTTGACCGGAGTCTTGGCCAAACTCAAAGTTCCAGCTTCGGTTTTCCTCTTCTTAGGCCCTTTCTCCGAAGGCACCCAATCCACCAAAGGGGGTGGAGCCACTTCCAGTAGCCCCCATACTCGGTTAGATCGCTCCCAACTACCAACCAATTTGATTCTCCATTATTTCTCGGTTGGAGTTGGGACGCCCAAAATCTTCTCCGAAGCTCGTACGATTTGCTCCGAAGTTATAGGGGCTGAAGAAGCTGAAAAATGAGTTAAGTTCATTAATTCTTCGAATAAATATACAGAGTATGTTGTTTTCGAAGTTACCTGTAGGACTCGAAGTTCAAGAAATTTTCCGAAGACCGCCTTCCGAATCCTCTTCGAAAGTGATTTGCCAGTTGGCCATCAGGGGAGGGATTTGAAGCCTGAGGAATTCTTCGGCTAAGTCTCACATGCTCAACCGATGACTGATTTTTTGAAGTAAGCTGAGGCGAGCATCGAGTTGACCCGGATCTGGATGCACAAGGGCTTCCTTTCGGAAGTTGATGTCTTGCAAAGGTCCGGCTAAACGGTTGCTCGCCCCAACTTCGGCGTAAAACCACTTCAGGATCCAATCGGTATACCATCTGGCATTGATGGCCTTAGCGGGAAACCGAAGAGCATACTCGTCTCGGAGTCTGAAGTTGATGCTTCCAAAGGCTACTACCATCTTTTCACCTCCGGGGCCTACGAAGGTATTCGGTTGGCATGAAGCTCTATGTAGTGCTGGAAAAGATCTCCGCCCTTCCTTCACAACCTTCGGCCCGCAATGCCCATTCGAAGATGGCAAGACGCGCTACCACATTTGGAGAGAGTTTGGGGAGGGTGACGTAGAACAAGTCTAATACTTCCGGCAAGAAGTCTACCGCCGGAAGCCCCAAACCAGCTTCGAAGAAGGCTTCGAAGACGACCACTTCTCCAGGCCTTGGTGACGGAATGATTTCCTTCCTAGGTTTGTGGATCATAACCTCTAAACTAATCTTGCCTTCTACTACAGCCGCAAGCGATTCCCTTCTGCAGGTTGACGACCCTAGTTGATAAGACTGATCCGTATACTTCGTCAATGCTAGAAAGAGGTCTTGGGGGCCGACATTTTGGGGATTTCCTCCCACCGGCGCCATTGCCGCCACTGAAGGATTTCGAGTTGCCGTCGCCGATGATGCTGCCGCTGTCGCCGCAGCAGCTTGTTGCCGAGCCAAAGCTGAAGTCGCTCCAGGACCCTTGAAACTAGTTTTTGCCATTGGATTTTGTGGATTGTTTCAGAGGAAAAATGGCGGCTAGGGCTCGGGTGATGGTTTGTTTGCACGAAAGGAGTGAAAAGGTACTCAACAAGGGTTTGGGCCCTTTATTTATAGCCTAGATCCTGATTTTTTACCGTTTGCCTGTGTCGTTTCACATTTCCAACCGTTACTTTGCTCTGAAATTAAAGCATTCCATAACTTCCGTTAGAAGAAAGAAGTTAATGGCTATTTCTTCCAAGTCTAAAAAGATTTCTAGACTTTTTGAGTTAGTTCTAAGTTACTTCGAAAGTAATTTTATTAAAAATTGATTCGAAGTTTACATCTCCACGTAGGTCGGAGATGGTTTAAATCTGCTAACCCCTACGCATGATTATTTTTCTTGCGTATACTGCTCTCCTAACATTACAGATTTAGCGGAGAAGCGTATTCGAGAGGCTACTGTTGGGGGAAAATATTCCATCTTCAGGGTTATTGCAGTAACGAGATAAAGACTGCCGATTAAGACGAAGACTTCCAATATATAATTTCGGAGATGCATCAAGCCAGGTTCAAAGTATGATGACGGGCTCTAGTTCGGAGTATATCTTCGAACTTGGACTCTTCCGAGAACTTCTTTGCCAGCTAAGATGGAAGACTTATCTTTTTTCTCATTAGATTAGTCTTTTACTATTTTAGCCCTATTAAGGGTACCGAATAGTTTCCACTATATCGGTTGTAATAGAGGGGTAAAAAGGTCTTTTCCTTAATATTTGGGCCTATAAATACTCCCCATTTAACCCTGTAATAGGGACCAAATACAAGTTATTCAATACACACTTTCAAACTATTCTAAGTTATTATCTTTTCGGAGGCTTGGAATAGTTTCCTTCGCAAATACTTTGTTTGTTAGTTTCTAATCTTTAGAAACCTGTTAGCGTAATCTTTTATGCCAACATTCAGAAAAAGCTTCGTCTGGTATGTCCATAGCTCCAGCTGCAGCTTTTGCTAAGATGTCAGCTTGCACATTTTCTGCTCTAGGTTTACTCCGAACGGAAATCCATTTAAATGCTGCTTCAATCTTACAGATATCTTCCAAGTATTTTGCAAGCTATGGATGCCGGACATGAAAGCTCTTGTCTACGTGTCCTGCTACAATCTGAGAATCTATCTTAATAACAACTCTTGCAGCCCCTAGAGCACGTGCCTTTCGAAGTCCCAATAAAATTCCCTCATACTCTGCGGTATTATTGGTAGACTTAAAGTTGAGTCTTGCGGAGTACATTGCCTTTTGCCCTGAAGGCGAAATTATCACGGCTCCGACACCTGCTCTAGAGGCTTGGAAAGCTCCATCAGAGTAAATAGTCCAAATCCCTTCACTTGGCTTGTCCGGAGCCCATGGTGCAGGGGGAGTCCATTCTGCCACGAAGTCCGCCAACACTTGTGACTTAATTGCTGTTCTTGCCACAAAGGATATGCCGAAGGGTGCTAACTCAACGACCTACTTCCCAATTCTTCCTGTAGAATTCTTACTTCGGAGCATATCTCCCAAAGGATATGAAGTTGGTACAATTACATTATGTGCCTAGAAATAATGCTTTAGCTTCCTCGAAGCCATTATCAGAGCATAAGTGAATTTCTCAAGCTCGGAATATCTTGTTTTTGCTCCAGACAATGCTTCGGACACAAAATAAACTGGATTTTGTACCAACTTCCCGTTGAAATCAACCTCCCTCACGAGGACTGCACTGACAGCAGAGCCAGTAGCTACAAGGTAGAGGAGTAGGGTTTTGTCCGCAATAGGCACCGTGAGTGTAGCGCGGTTACTGAGATAATTCTTAATATCTTCGAAGCTCTTTTGACACTCCGGTGTCCATGCAAAATCTTCGGACCCTTTCAATGCTTTGAAGGAGGGCAAACTTCTCTCCACGGACCTTGCCAAAAACCTGCTAAGTGCTGCAAGACGACCAGTCAGCTTTTGCACTTGCTTTAAATTCTCTTGGGGAGCCATCCTTTGCAATGCAGTTATCTGAGTGGGGCTAGCTTCAATCCCTCTGCTTGAAACTAGATACCCTAACAATTTTCCAGCCTGCGCCCCGAAGATACATTTTTCGGGGTTAAGACGGATCCCACATGCCCAAAGGCTATTGAATGTTTCTGCTAAGTCTAGGCTATGTTGGTGCTTCAAAGCACTCTTTATTACAATATCATCCATATAGGCCTCTACATTGCGACCTAATTGATGACCTAGGGCCTTAGCAATTAACCTCAAAAAAGTAGCCTCGGCATTTCTTAAGCCAAAGGGCATTCTTACATAATAGAAGACTCCTGAAGTAGTTACAAAGCTTCTCTTGATTTCATCTTCGCGCTTTAGCCAGATTTGATGATAGCCAGAGTACGCGTCGAGGAAGCTTAATAACTCCGAACCAGCAGTAGAGTCAACCAATTGATCAATTCAGGGCATGGGGTAGGGGTTGCGGGGGTATGCTTTATTCAGAGATGTAAAATCACTACACATGCGCCACTTCTTGGAAGATTTCTTCCTAACGAAGACTGGGTTGGCTAACCACTCCGTATGAGCCACTTCTCTAATAATCCCAGCCTTCAGCAGTGTTTCCACTTCATCTTTGGCAAGGATAGCTCTCTCTGTGGACAACTTCCGGAGTCCTTCTCGAATAGGTCGAGCCTTCGGATTCACAAGTAAACTGTGTTCAATAATATCCCGACTGACTCTGGTGATGTCTTCATCAGACCAAGCAAAGACATCTAAATTCTCCTCAACTACTTTCTATAATGAAGTAGCGACTTCTAGAGGCAAGTCTTTGCCAAATTGAAATGAATATTCCTTGCCATCTTTGACAATAACCTTCGTTGCAATCTCTCCTTCGGGGCTTGGCCTTGGGAAGGATTTCTTCGAAGATTTGTTAGGACCAGAGAAATTCTACGGGTTATCTTGCACACTATTCACCTGTCTCGGGTCAAGAGGAGGGCCATGACCATACTCCGCTCTTCGCACAGTGGCCTGATCTCTGAAAAAAGTGAGCACTCCCGCCTGTGTGGGCATCATCATACACAGGTAATTATGATGCGCCACAGCTCCGAATTGATTCAGCATGCCCCTTCCGAAGATGACATTGTATGCATATGGAGCATCCACAACATCGAAAATCACTTCCTCCGTCCTGGCCAGTAGCCCCTCTCCAAAAGTAACTTCTAGGCCAATTTGGCCAAGGGCATCGAGAGGGGGTCCTGTGAATCGTCTAGTATTTAAGAAACCCCAATCAAAGGGTGGATCGGAAAGTTCGGCGACAAGAGTTTAAATTTGTGTTGCTAGATAATGTATTATATCACCGAACTATTGATGGGTGTTGGGGGAAAATATCTCATCTTCGGGGTTATTGCCGCAACAGCATGATAGCAGATAGTGGATTCGAAGGTTTCCAGACGTCCATCTTCGAAGATACCCTGAGTCAAGCTCGAAGTACGAAGATAGGCATTAGTTTGAAGTACATCTTCGAACTAAGGTTTTGCGAAATCTTTATTGTCAGCTAAGATGGAAGATTTATCTTTTATATCATTAGATTAGTCTTTTACCATTTTAGCCCTATCAAGGGTACCGAATAGTTTCCACTATGTCGGTTGTAATAGAGGGGTAAATAGGTCTTTTCCTTAATATTTGGGCCTATAAATACCCCTCGTTTCACCCTGTAATAGGGACCGAATACAAGTTATTCAATACACACATTCGAACTATTCTAAGTTGTTATCCTTTCGGAGGCTTAGAACAGTTCTCTTCGCAAACACTTCGTTTGTTAGTTTCTTTTCTACAGAAACCTGTTAGCGTAATCTTTTACGCCGACAATGGGGTACTCCTAAAATGATTAGATGCTGATCAATCCAAAGAAGCTACAAGAGAAGTCCATGAAGGGCTTTGTGGCACTCATCAGTCGGCCCAGAAAATGAGTTGGATGCTCAAAAGAGTAGGTTTCTACTGGCCGACTATTACTGAGGATTGTTTGAAGTACTATAGAGGTTGTGAAGAATGTCAAAGGTTTGGTAATATCCAATTAGCTCCTACATCGCTACTTAATCCTATTATCAAGCCATGGCCGTTCCGAGGTTGGGGACTAGACTTCATCGGCTAGATTCATCCTCCCACTTCAAAAGGGCATTGGTTCGTGTTGATGGCAATAGACTACTTCACCAAATGGACCAAAGCCATGCCTCTCAAGAGTATGACCCATAATGAGGTAACTGATTTTATCTTGAAGGACATTATACATAGATTCGGTATTCCCCAAACTCTCACTACAGATCAAGGTACTTCATTTATTGCTAAAGAAGTGAGTGACTTTGCCGAATTTTATGGTATTAAGTTGATAAACTCTTCACCATACTATGCTCAGGCCAATGGTCAGGCCGAGTCTAGTAATAAAACCATGATTAAGCTCATTAAGAAGAAAATTGAAGAGTTCCCTAAAAGGTGGCATGAAGTGCTTTCCGAGGCACTATGGGCTTGTAGAGTCGCAAAGTATGGTGCTACCAAAGTTAGTTCAGTATGTGCTAGTATATGGGCAATAAGCTGTTCTACCAGTAGAGGTAGATCTTGGTTCTTTAAGATTTCTTAAGCAAGGTGGCTTATCGGTCGACGAATATGAAACTCTTTTAAAAGACAATTTGGAAGAAGTGACCGATAAGAGGTTGATGGATTTAGAAGCTATATAAAAGGACAAGAAGAGAATAGAAAGAGCCTACAATAAAAAATTTAAACCAAAATTGTTTCAAGTTGGTTACTTGGTTTGGAAGACAATTTTGCCCTTAGGCATTAAGAGCCCCAAATTTGGCAAAGGGTTGCCCAGTTGGGAGGGTCCCTTCAAAACAGTAGAAATCGCTCCACGCATGCCTCACCGAAGCTTCGGCCGAAGGAGGAGCCTTCGTCAGGCCCTACCGAAGGCCCACTTTGGGCTGATTTTCAAAGAAAGAGTTTGAGTCTGATTCTGGCTAATTTTATCCCTGTGTTTGATTAGGCTGAATCCTACCAGATTAAATCTTAGAGATAAGAAGACTAGCCCCTATAAATATAGGGGTGAGGCTGGTTCGTAAAGCCCCCAACACAAATCAATCAAAAAGCTCTAGCTTTGAACCGTACCTTTACTTTTATTTACTTTTCTGCAACCTTCATGGGTTTGCTTGGAAGCCCTCCACCAGCAACGCTGAAACCGTGGTAAGACTTGATACTTCGCTCATGAAGTACCAGTTAATCTATGTAACAGATTGCTATCACCTTGTTACTTCGACTGTGAAGTATCCGTTAATCTACGTAACATATTGCTACCTTCGTTTCCCTACTGCAATACTTAGAAAATTCGGTCTCCAGGCCGAATTGGCTCTTGATCTCTATTCTATTGCAGGTTTCCACGTTCAGAGCCCCTTCGCTGGAGGTGTCCGAAGCCAGGAAGCTGGTTTCGGAGGTTGCTAGAACGCCGTTCGGCGGGAATCCCACTTCGACTACTCGTGCCAGATCATCACGCTGTTGTCGGTTTGACTAAGTCCTGCACACACGGAGCACTCCATAGCAGGCTTCTTCACGTCAGGCTTTGCCACGTCTACACTTCACTCCGGACGAAGTACATGCAGTGCGCTGCGCTGTGATATTTTGTCGTGTTAGAGACTTTGCACTGAAGCCCGCTATTTAGAGGTGATTTCGTGTCGAGATCTGTTTGAAGCCTGCCTTCGGCCAGATCGATCCGAACGCCGAAGATTAGCTTCGGCGAGACCGTTCTTGCTAGACCGTTCAGCTTGCTGGTTTATTTTATTTAATATATTTATTTTTGGCTAATTGGATTATTTCTGTGTGATATGATTACCTGGCGACTCCACCCCCTTGCCACTGTAAAGGATAGTTAGAACGCGACGTCAGTGTTGTGTTACACTTTTGGATCGTCGAACTAACCCAAGTTCGGGGGCACGTTTTCGTGTCAACAATTGTCTCGTCTTTCTTTTGTGCCAAATCCCTTTCTAAAATATTGAGACTAAAACATCGGTTTCTGGTATCTCTAAAGCGTTTGATATACTCAGAGACACTCTCGCTGGATTTCTGTCTAACCGATGTCAAGTGTGAAAGCCTAAGTTCTGTCTCACCCGTATAAAAATAGTGATGGAACTTTTGTTCTAATTCAGCCCACGTTTGGACAATGTTCGGCGGGAGCGCCGATAACCAAGTCAAAGAGGTGCTGGATAAAGAAAGAGAAAATAGTCTAAGTTTTAAAGCATCTGACCCACTAGCTTCTCCACACTGTGCTAAGCACATGCTGACATGCTCTAGTGTGGTTTTGCTACCCTCACTGTCGAACTTGGTGAATTCAGGGACTCTATAGCTGCAAGGGTATTTGTATAGTGTCGAAATGGTCGGGGTACGACTTTAGGTAAACCCTAGCCTAACCCCTAGGTACGAAGCCGTTGCACTCCCTAAATAGTGCGTGGATTCACTCTTCTATATTGTCTTGGCCTACTACCTTCACGTGTCTTTCATGCGGGGGCGTGACACGTGGTGGTTTGTTAGCGTGTTGGCCGAGGGGGTCCTCCTCGTGTGCTAGCTAAGGATGTATAATGTGTTTGGGCCTTGTTGTTTGTGCATGCGGCGCGGGCAATGTGGCAAAAACTAGCGCGTGCATTGGTGGAGGCGGCGCATAGCAGGCAGTGTTAGTTTGGCCGTGAGTGTGGTGACTGGTCTCGGCCATAGATATCGAGGCCGAAGAGGCAATGGCTTTGCTGGTACCACCATCGGTTATGCTGTAAATGTGATTTATCAGAGGCATGCTAGCAATCGGAGATGGAGGTACGGCCTCGGTAAAGCCT
>JAAALK010000284.1:51576402-51860493 GCA_019279435.1 Zizania palustris
GTGCTTACTGTTTTTGGAGATCAGGCCACTGCGCGAAGAGCGGAATATGGTCATGGCCCTCCCCTTGACCCGAGACAGGTGAACAGTGTGCAAGGCAATCCAGACGATTTTTCAGCTGCAGGCGAACCTTCGAAGAAGTCCTTCCCAAGGCCAAGCCCTGAAGGGGAGATTACAACGAAGGTTATTATCAAGGACGACAAAGAATATTTATTTCAGTTTGGCAAGGATTGCCTCCAGAAGTCGCTAGTCGCTAGAAATAGTAGTTGAGGAGAATTTAGACATCTTTGCTTGGTCCGATGAGGACATTACCATAGTTTAGTCGGGATATTATTGAGCATAGTTTACTTGTGAACCCAAAGGTTCGGGCCTGTCCGTCAAGGGACTCCGGAAGCTATCTATGGAGAGGGCTATTCTTGCAAAATATTGAAGTGGAAAAGTTGCTAAAGGCTGGGATTATTAGAGAGGTAGCTCATATAGAGTGGCTAGCCAACCCAGTCTTCATTAGGAAGAAATCTTTCGGGAAATGGTGCATGTGTATTGATTTTACATCTTTGAATAAGCATGCCCGCGTGACCCCTATCCCATTACCCGAATTGATCAATTGGTTGACTCCACCGCTGGTTCGGAGTTATTAAGCTTCCTTGACGCGTACTCTGGCTATCATCAAATTTGGCTAAAGCGCGAAGATGAAATCAAGACAAGCTTTGTAACTCCTTCGGGAGTCTTCTGTTATGTAAGAATGCCCTTTGGCTTAAGAAATGCCGGGGCAACTTTTCGAGGTTAATTGCTAAGGCTCTAGGTCATCAAATAAGCCGCAATGTAGAGGACTATATGGATGACATTGTAATAAAGAGTGCTTTAACGCACCAACATAGCCTAGACTTAGCAGAAACATTCAATAGCCTTCGAACATGTGGGATCAGTCTTAACCCTGAAAAATGTATCTTCGGGGCGCAGGCTGGAAAATTGTTAGGGTATCTAGTTTCAAGAAGAGGGATCGAAGCTAGCCCCACTCAAATAACTGCGTTGCAAAGGATGGCTCCCCCGGAGAATCTAAAGCAAGTGCAAAAGCTGACTGGTCGTCTTGCAGCACTTAGCAGATTTTTGGCAAGGTCTGTGGAGAGAAGTTTGCCCATTTTCAAAGCATTGAAGGGGTCCGAAGATTTTTCATGGACACCAGAGTGTCAAAGAAGCTTCGATGATATTAATAATTATCTCAGTAACCTCGCTACACTCACGGTGCCTGGTGCAGACGAAACCCTACTCCTTTACCTTGCAGCTACTGGCTCTGTTGTCAGCACAGTCCTTGTTAGAGAGGTTGATTTCAATGGGAAGTTGGTACTGAATCCAGTCTATTTTGTATCCGAAGCATTGTACGGAGCAAAAACAAGATATTTCGAGCTTGAGAAGTTCACCTATGCTCTGATAATGGCTTCGAGGAAGTTAACGCATTATTTCTTGGCGCACAATGTGATTGTGCCAACTTCATATCCCTTAGGAGATATGCTCCGAAGTAAAGATTTCACAGGAAGAATTGGGAAGTGGGCTGTTGAGCTAGCACCCTTCGGCATCTCATTCGTGGTAAGGACAGCAATTAAGTCACAAGTGTTGGCAGATTTTGTGGCAGAGTGGACTCCCCCTGCAGCATGGGCTCCGGAGAAGCCAAGCGAAGGAATTTGGACCATATACTCCGATGGAGCTTTCCAAGCATCTGGAGCAGGTGTCAGAGCGGTGATAATTTCGCCCTCAGGGCAAAAGGCAATGTACTCCGCAAGACTCAACTTTAAGTCTACCAATAATACAGTGGAGTATGAAGGAATTCTATTGAGAAATCGAAAGGCACGTGCTTTGGGGGCTACAAGAGTTGTTATTAAGACAAATTCTCAAATTGTAGCAGGGCACGTAGACAAAAGTTTTCAAGTTCGACATCCACAACTTGCAAAATATTTGGAGGAGATCCGTAAGATTGAAGGAGCATTTAAAGGGATTTCCATTCGAAGTATACCCAGGGATGAAAATGCGCAAGCTGATATCTTGGCAAAAGCTACAGCCGGAGCTATGGATATTCCAGAAGAAGCTTTTTACAAAGAGCTTAGTACACCTTCGGTAACACAGATCCCCTCTACGGAAGTTCTTTGCATTCCAAGTACAGATTGACGAAGTTCAATTATGGAATTATTGCAAGGAGAAGCAAATTTGCCTGAAGGGCTGCAGCTTTCGAGGTCGAAGCTCAAAATCCGGAATTATCATATAATCAACGGTATTTTGTACAATACCGGAGTATGCTCCCCTCTGCTCCGATGCATATCTCAAGCCGAAGGTCAAGAGATTCTTCGAGAAATTCATGAAGGACTTTGCGGTAGCCATTTGGCCCCTCGAGCTTTGGCAGGAAAAACACTTCGCCAGGGGCTTATTGGCCTACAATAGTAGCTGATGCGGAGATCTTAGTCGGCACTTGCCAAGGTCGTCAATGGATGGGAAGAAGAAGTCATCGCCCGCCAACAACTCTTCAAGTCATTGCCCTAGTATGGGCCATGGCCAGATGGGGCATGAACCTTATTGGCCCCTTTGCAGTAGCAAAAGGAAATTTGAAATTCACAGTGGTAGCAATTGAGTATTTTTCCAAGTGGGTTGAAGCAGAACCCCTAACAACTATCACTTCTTCTGGAAAAATATCATATGCCAGTTCGGAGTGCCTCGCCAACTCACAGTTGACAATGGGACACAATTTGATGCAGAGCCCTTCAGGAAGTTTTGTGAAGATCTTGGCATACAACTATGCTTCGCTGTAGTAAGGCATCCTCAGTCTAACGGAGCTGTTGAAAGAGCCAATGGTAATATCTTGTCAGGGTTGAATCGAAGAATAGTGGGATTGGCAAAAGGATTGTGTACCGAGGAGCTCCCGAAGATTTTATGGTCAATCCGGACCACTCAAACAAGGTCCACAAGTTTTACTCCTTTCAGACTATTGTTCGGAGACGAAGCCATGATGCCAACAGAGCTTAAAGGAGGATCCCTTCGCAGCTCCGAACCGGAAATAGAAGCAGAAAGGCAAACATCACTTGAATTAATGGAAGAAACATGACTTCGAGCTGTCACCAATTTATCAAAGTATCACCAGTAGACGAAGACTTGGTTTTATCCGAAGGTTAAGCTTAATGAGCTTAAGCCAGGTCATCTTGTTGTGCGAAATGTTATAGCACCAGGGAAACTAGGGAATAAGTGGGAAAGTCCATATATAATTCTTCGTTCAGGATGCCCTGGTTCATTTAAGTTAGCCACTTTAGAAGGTGAAGAGTTAACACATACATGGCATGTGGAGCACTTAAAGCGATATTTCGCATAGAGGCTCCTTGTAATCATTTGTAAACACCTTCTGAGTTAATAAAGTTCATGGTTAAGATAATGCCTACCTCTCAAACACTTCTTACTTCTAGTGGACGCATTGGAAGAATGAAGTTGGCTGGGAGGGAAGTGTCATTAATTTGAACAAATTTTTCGGACTTCGAACCACTGGTTCGAAGCTTCCGACGAGGTGGGAAAGTCACTTAAAAAAGGATTCCAAGCCACCGTCTTGAAAGCATCCGTAAAAAGAGTCGAAGGAGACCAAAAATGCGGATTCAAAGCTCCGGCTTGAAAGCATCCGTAAAAAGAGTCCAAGGAGACCATTGCGAATTCCAAACCGCCGGTTTGATAGCATTCGCAAAAAGAGCCGAAGGAGGCCAAAACAAAACAGAGTTTGAGCTGATAAGCTTCGAATATCTGTGAAAAGAGTCCAAAGTGACCAACCGTTTGGGACATTAAAGTGTCCGGAAAGTTTGTCCAAAGTTACTTCTTTCAAACAAAAGGTACTAAGTTACCAGTTTTACGACTCCAAGTAGTCAGACATTTTATAAGATTTTAATCATTCTTTAAATTGCTGAGGGGATCTGAGCCTCCAAAATTGTGCACCTATGTTTTTCTTTGCGCCTAACCATCTTCGAGTATAGTTCGATGTTTCTTACGCCCAAAGAGGGGCTGGGAAGTAGGGAGACAATTTTAAAAATCAATATTTATTATTCAAACAAATTACAATTACATCACGAAAAATCAGTGTCTATGCCGAGAAGGAATCAAAGACCCCTTCGATTTCTAGAGTTACCACTAAACTCGGAATGACTAGTTCCAGAGCCAGGAGTTCTAACAACCTTGCGTTTAACTCTTCTACCTCCCTTCGAAGCTCTAAAATCTTTTTGTTCTTTTTGAAGCTCAGCCCAAGTCCGAAGTCGTTCGGGGCTCCTTTCCTAGCTTCAAAGTTCTTCAGGTTTTTTCCCTTGATCTTCAGCAATACCTTCGTCCTCGGACCACGTAATGTCTTCAGAAGATGAAGTTTCCAAGTTAACCTCTTTTTCTTCCTCCTTAATATAAGATAATATATCTTTACATATTTCGGGTGCAACTGCACCAGAGCTATCTCGAGGAATTAAAAATTGACGTCGTTTATGAAGTTTTAAAAGATCGAAGGTAGCCCATAGCAGGCGGAGTTCTTTGGTAACGTTTAACACTTCGACATCATCCATACGGGGTTGAGAAGCCTAAAAAGATGATAAGTAAATTTTCATTCATAATGTATGAAAGCATGATTTTTTACATAGTCAGGATCCTAAAACAAAGCTAGACCCGCGGGCTCGACGGAGGCTGGCTGCTCGAGGCTTGAGACCGAGCTTGCTTCTGGCGATGCCCTTCATTGATCCAAGCCTTGATCGCAGTGCGACCTTCGGCTCTCCATGAAGTTTGGAAGGCTTGCCAAGCTATGGCCATGTCTTCAGAAGGATTAAGAAGTTGGTTCTCGTCGAAGGTAATGGGAGCCGCCCCCGAGTCTTGCGTTATCGATAGCCCTAGATCTTCATAGTAGTGAAGTACTCCAAGAGCAGCCACTTGGCCGGAGATTTCTCCATACCGAATGCCTGCTGTCTTCATCATCTTCGCAGCTCCTTGGATCATCTTTAGCCGTCGGACCAGGGGGATGTTGTCGCTCGAAGGTAATGTCCACTGAGTACCAAAGTACTCTAGAACGCCTAAGAGTTTGTCCAAGACCTCCGCAGCTACCTTCTCCGATTTCAGCTTATCTTCATTCAAAGCATCCTTGGATAAAGTCAGCGCATCCACCACAGCGGAGAGCCTAGCTGCCTTCGTAGCCAGAGAACTCTTCTGGCTAAGTAAGTTTCTAGCCTCCTCCGTAGCTTTAGCCTTTTCTTCTTGGATGCTGACTAGCTCAGCCCCCGCCGTATCGTGCTCTGCCCGCATTATTTCTATCACCCACCGAAGCACAATTTGTTTGGATTCGAGCTTTTTATTCGCAGTCTCTAAGCTTTGTTTGGCCCTCCGCTCTGCTGAAACCATTTCGTCCAAGCGGGAAACCCGAACTTCAGAGACGTTAAGACTCCTTTGGAGAGCAGTAACCTTCTCCTGAAGATGAAAACTTCCGCGCTCGTTCGAGACAGCCGCAGCTCGAGCCAAAACTATTTGCTGCAAAGAGAAAAAAGCAAGGTGAGAAATTATTTGTATGTAATATTAATTTTGTTTTGTAGATATTTCGTACCTGGTATGTTGCCCGTTCCAAGGTAGCATTGAGCCCCAAACCCTCAGCTTCGCTAAGGATGGCCACTAAGTCTGTCTCTCCGACTTAGCGGTTAGCTCGATCCAAAGGCTCGAGCAAGGTCCGAAGGCCGGTCCTTCGCTCCAGGAAAGGAGCTAGAAGAGGGAGCATAGACAGAGCCCTCTAGTCGTCCTTGTTCGGCGAGGGGTCGGAGCGTTGGGCTGCGTCTTCAGAGACCTCGGTAGATTGGCCCCCATCCGTAGATTGACCCCCGTCTGTTGATTCAGACGGAGTTAATCCTGAATTCGGAGCAGGGAAGGGGTCCATTTTGCCTTTACCTTTTCTAGGTCCCATTTGAGCGACTTTTGGAATCGGCTTCGGAGTCGTAGATGTCCCAAGAGCAGGCCTACGAGGATTCTTCCTTCGTCTTCAGAGGAATCGGTAACCGAAGCCACCGGACTGGAAGGCACAACTTTCTTTGGTTTTCGGGCTACCTTCTTTGCCGGAGTTTTAACAGGAGCTGAAGTCCCGGTTTCCGTCTTCCTTTTCTTCGGCCCTTGCTCTGAAGGTACCCAGTCTGGAAGAGAAGGGGGAGCAACTCCGAGTAGACCCCATACTCGGTTGAACCGCTCCCAATTACCCACTAGCTTCGTTCTCCACTCCTTCTCAGCCGGAGTTGGAACTCCTAGAATCTTCTCCGAAGCTCGAACAATTTGCTCCGAAGTCATGGGGGCTAGAGAAGCTGAAAGATAAGTTGGCATTAGTCATTTCATCAAACTATATATATAAAACATGTCGTTTTCGAAGTTACCTGCAGGGGTCGAGTTCGAAGAGATTTTTCGGAGGCCGCCCTCTGGATCTTCTTCGAAGGTGATAGGCTAGTTGGCCATCAGAGGAGGAATCTGAAGTCCGATGAACTCCTCCGCTAGGTCCCTTCTTTGAAGCAGGTTGAGCTGAGCTTCAAGCTGGCCGGGATCCGAGTGGACTAGGGCTTCCCTTCGGAAGTTTATGTCTTGCAGGGGTCCGGCCAGCTGGCTGCTTGCCCCAACTTCGGCATAGAACCATTGGAGGATCCAATCCATATACCATCTGGCATTGATAGCCTTCACTGGAAATCTTAGAGCAAACTCATCCCGAAGCCCAAAATTGATGCTCCCAAAGGCTACTACGTTCTTTTCTCCTCCGGAGCCTAGGTATGTCTTGGGTTGGCAAGATGCCCTGTGCAGTGATGCGAAGATCTCTGCTCTTCCCTCGCAGCCCTCAGCTCACAGCGCCCATTTGAAGATGGCCAGGTGCACTATTGTGTTCGGAGAAAGTTGGGGAAGGGTGACATGAAATAAATCTAGTACCTCCGCTAGAAAGTCGACTGCCGGAAGTCCTAGCCCGGCTTCGAAGCAAGCTTCGAAGACTACCACCTCTCCAGGCCTTGGCGAAGGAATGGCCTCCTTTCCAGGTTTACGGACTATGATCTCCGAACTAATTTTTCCCTCTACTGCTGCTGCGAGTGACTCCCTCTTGCAGGTAGACGGCCCCAGTTGATAAGACTGGTACGAATACTTCGAAGACGCCGGGAGAAGATCATGAGGACCAACATTTTGGGGATTTCTTGTTGGTGCCGCCACTGGTGCTGCTACTGCTGCCGCTGGAGTAGCCATCACTGAGGGCGTCGCTGATGCCGCTGCCGCCGCTGCGGCCGCAACCTGCTGTAGGGCTAGGGTCGAGGCAGCCCCAGGGACCTTGAAGCTTGTCTTCACCATGAAATCGCACGGATTTCTATGAAGGAATTTGGAGGCTAGGGCTTGTTTGCACGAAAGCAGGTGAGAAGGGTATTCGGGAAGGGTCTGGGTCCCCTATTTATAGCCCAGGCCCATGATTTTTACCGTTGACGTTTGCCGTTTCGCATTCTTGACCGTTACCCCTTGTGAGTTAACGCATCGCGTAACTTCCACTAGAAGGAAAAAGCCAACGACTATTTCTTCTTAGTCTAAAATAACTTTCGAGCTCATTAAGTTAATTCCAAGATAGTTTGAATGTAACTTTCTTATAAGTTGTTTCGAATTTTTAATCTCCGTATATTCCGGAGGTTGATTAAATCTGTTAACCCCTGCACATGATTATTTTTCTTGCGTATATTGCTCTCCTAATGATTACAGATCTAGCGGAGAAGCGTATTCGAGGGGCTACTGTTGGCGAAAATATTCCATCTTCAGGGTTATTGCTGTAACAAGACCAAGACAGATGATGGGACCCATGGTTGTAGATAAACCCAAACATTGTGGGCTCCACCAGCATTACCAAAAATATGCTTTATAATCCTTCTTTGTGTGAGGTGTACTGTTGGGGAAAATATTCCATCTTCAGGGTTATTGCTGTAACAAGACCAAGACAGATGATTTAATCAATGGTTTCCAGCATCTGACTACGGAAGTGTATTGGGTCAACTTAGAAGGATGGAGGCGAACTCTAGTTCGGAGTATATCTTCGAACATTGACTCTTCCGAGAGCTTCTTTGCCAGCTAAGATGGAAGGCTTATCTTCTTTTTCATTAGATTAGTCTTTTACCGTTTTAGCCCTATTGAGGGTACCGAATAGTTTCCACTATGTAGGTTGTAACATAGGGGTAAAAGGGTCTTTTCCTTAATGCTTGGGCCTATAAATACCCCCCGTTTTACTCTGTAAAAGGGGAGGACCAAGTTATTCAATACACATCTTCGAACTGTTTTGAGATATTATCCACTTCGGAAGCTTGAAATAGTTTACTTCACAAACACTTCGTTTGTTAGTTTCTAACTTCTAGAAACCTATTAGCGTAATCTTTTACGCCAACATGTACCGCCTAGGTACACACACATGGTATAGCCCTAAGCCTCGAGTTAAGTGGACCATTTGGTTCGAGGGTCAAAAATAATCTGCAATGAAAGTCTTCTAGAACTCTGGACCATGATAATTTTTTGAAACTCTTCTGGCATCATTGAAAGTCACATGTACGCCTTGTCCTCGAGAATCTCTAGTGCTCCGGTGAAGTTTGCTTGAAGAAGACAGTCATCGAGGCCCTTAGGCCACTATGGCGTCGAGCATGACCGACCACGAGCCCTTGATACTTAGTATCCAAGTGCATAATCCTCGATCCATGAGCCCTAAGTGTGCAAGGCCTCGAGCACATGAGCTCCAAAGAACACGAGGACTTGGTTTCATAAGCTTCCGAGCATGTGATCCCTCAAGCACACAAGCCCTTGAGCATGCAAGGCCTTGGGTGCATAAGTGAGAAGCCATGCTGAATAGCGTGGGTCTCATGGCTCTGGAAGTGATGAGTCATTGTCAACGATAGTCAAAGAGGACAGAAGAAGAAGAGATCTGCTGTTTCTTGGGCCGCGTGTGATGCAGGTACACAGGCAGCAAGCGACTGTCGGGTAGAGGAGGCTGCGAAGTCGGTCTGGCCCAATTCGGGTACATGGGCTAGGAGCAGGAGAAGACCCACTGGGTTGTTGACCAAGATTGACTCAGGTACACGGGCGGTGAGTGATTGCCGGGCTGAGAGAGCTGTGGAATCAAGCCGGCCCAATCCGGGTACCTGGTGCAAAGTCGGTGGAGGCTTTGTTAGTTTCGGCGCAAAACTAACAACCGTTGATCTTGTATCCGACTGTCCAGAAGAGAAGCCGTAGTCGCTACGAAAGCTTAGCTTCCGGATAAGTCATCTGTATCTCTAGGCCCACAGTCAGTCAGTCGAGTCTGTAAAAATTCCTAAGGGCAGTTGAGTCTTTTTCTTTTTATTCCTGCGTATGTAAAAAACCCTAAGGGGCTGGTGGAATATTCTAGGTCATTGGGCAGCCTATAAATAGGGCCCCAATCCTTAGGGTTGGACTACCCTTCTAGAAATCACTTTTTCAATCATTCCTTGGGTCATTTTGTTCCTGCGTGTTGTTTTCTCTCTCCCTGTGTGCGCCGCCAGGCAACAAGCCTTGTTCTTTCTGAGATTCACTTGGTTCTTTGCTGTCTGAAAGAATTTATTTTGGCTGTTTTGTGCGAAGCATTTACGTGCGCAGCACTTCATTCACTGTCTTTGCTGTTGTGTGCATGCAGTTAATTTATTCCCTGAGAAGAAGCTTCTCTGTTGCTGTGACTTGTTCTTCACGAGGAGTACTAGTTCGTGGTGTTTGCAAGTAGTACTACTACACTGTAGCAACAGTACACTAGTACTAGCCTTGCTTTTACTGTGTTGCTTTTTGATCGGAGTGGATAGGGTCAAGTCACTTTTCTGGCTGTTTTCTGGCGAAGCCCCCTCTCTGTTCGAAGTCCCTCAGCTCCATGAGGTAGGCTTTGATCTGACATCCTCGATGGGCTTCGCTCAAACTTCGTCTTCACTTTGTGCACTGAGTTTCTAGCTTCGAAGTGCGTTTTGTGCTGTTGGCCAGCTCGACATACTTCGACCACCTGTGCGAAGTTGCACTTCGATACTAGCATACTTCGGCTATTTTGCGAAGCTTACCTTGACAGGCTTCGAAGGTAGCTTCGAAGTATGTCTCTCTGATAGACTTCGCTCGGAGTGTGCTGCTGTTTTGTTTGAAGTCACAGTGTCTGGTTCGACGGTCATACCTCGTTTTTGCTAGCTCCGAAGATAAAGTATAGGCTTCGATTTGGTTTTCTACCTTGTGTCGGGCTTCGCGTCTCTTTCGAAGGTTGTTTCTCTGTGAACCTGTTCGAACCTCTGTTCGGAGTCTAAGCTTTGAAGTACTTTGTTCGAAGCAAGCTTCGATACTCTCACAGTTCGCTTCGAAGCACACTTCGGTCCCTGCCACCTCGAACTAGGCTAGACCAACCACTCATTCGGCATTTTCACTGACCTCCGAAGCAGGCTTCGTCACTGACCTCCGAAGCAGGCTTCGTCACTGACATCCGAAGCGGGCTTCGACACAGCAGTCTTCGACACAGTGGAGCAGGCTTCGCCAAGTTCCGAACAGGAGACAGATTTGAACAGTAACTTCTCTTCTCATTCATAGTGCACTTGGATTGCTTTTCTGAGAAGTTTATCTAGCCTTGTCTCGTGTACTCTGTTTATCTGTCTATTAGCGCTGCATTGGCATTTCTCTGTTTATCAACAAGTTGCTTCTAGGCTAGATACCTTAAGACTTAGGCTATTTGTTCATATTCTGCTACTTAGTCTTTTGAAGTGCGTTGGGTGTTGGGAACATGCCATATATTCGAAAGAATTTTTAAGGCGCCCATTCACCCCCCCCTCTGGTCGCTACTTTCGGTCCTACAAGTGGTATCAGAGCTTGGTTAGGGTTTTTCCATACCTTAACCGGTTCTAAACCCCAGTAGTGATCATGACGTCTCCTGGCAAGGTCCCGTCCTTGGAAGCCTATGGCTATAACTATTGGAAGACTCGCATGCGAGCCTATCTCATGAGCCAGGGCTCGGACATATGGGACATTTGTGTTCATGATACATTTGTCATTTTGCCAATTGCTGAGCATGGTACTCCTGGTATCATTGCCCAGCATCTGAGCAATAGTAAAGCCGAGAACATTTTGTTTTCTGGTCTAGGTCCCACTGAGTTTGAGCGTGTGAGCCATCTCTCCACTGCGAGAGAGATCTGGGCTACCCTCAAGGCACACCATGAGGGAACAGCCCAGGTCAAGGCTCGGCTCTATCAGACCTACCGGCGTGAGTATGAGAATTTCACACAAAAGCCGGGTGAATCTGTTGAAGCCTTGTTTGGTCGTTTTCAATCGATCATTAACAAGCTTTGGGACAACAAGGCTGAGGGTGCTCAGTTAGTCTCAGATCACGAGTAGGCGCTCAAGGTTCTTCATACCTTGGACCCAAAGATCTGGGAGATCAAGGTATCCTCTATCGTTGAGAGCACTTCTTACGATACCTTGACCATTTCTGAGTTATTTAGCAAGCTGAAGGCCACTGAGGTAGATATCCAGTTGAGATCAAATCTCACTGGGTCTGGATCAAAGTCCCTGGCCCTTGCTACACCTTTTGTTGATCCCTCTTCTGTGAGTTGTGCTGGGTTCTCTTTGATGTCTATCACTGAGGACCAGCTTGAGTCTTTGGGAGATGATGATTTGTGTCTTTTTAACAACCGGGTGCGTCATGTCTATGACAAAAGAATGTTCAAAAGACATGTCATGAAATCCGGATGTTTTGAGTGTGGTGATCCAGGACACTTCATCGCCGACTGCCCCAAGCGCAATGGCCACAAGAAGGGCACCGGTGGTGGCTTCCACGACTCCGGCAAGCACGAGAGCTCCTCCTTCAACAAGGGCAAGCCGAAGACCAGATTCTTCAAGAAGGCCCTGAAGGACTACCAGCGAGAGAACAAGAAGCGTGACAAGGCCTTCTTCGCCGAGATGGAGAAGAGCTACTCCAAGCAGTCCACATCTTCTTCCTCTTCATCGAGCTCAAGCGATGAGGAGATCATCATCAGGAAGGGGAAGGACAAGGACGATCCGGCGGGCCATTGCTTCATGGCTTTCGGGGACAGACCGAAGAACCGTTCACACCAGCGCCGAAGATCCCGCAAGAGCTTCTGCTCAATGGCTCTTGGGGATAAGTAAGAAAAGAGCTCCTCCGACGACTCCGACGACGACAACGAAAAGGTATCATCCTATGAACGCAAAATCGTTGATTTACTTGAAAGCAATCGTCAGGAGTTGAAATATCGGGAAAAACTGCTTAGGGGGGCCAAGAAGAGGATAGATGAGTTAGAGAGTGAGCTTGCCATAGCCAATGGCAGAATTGAGAGTCTATCTTCTTCCCCTTTCATGGGTGATAGCAGTGAGTGCTCGAAGTGTCAGGTGCTTCTGTGTGATTTGTCGACTTTGAGGTCCAAGTACATAGAAAGGGTTGATGAGAGGGATGCTTTGGCCACTGAGCTTGAAAGCGCTCAGCTGGAGCTGAAAGATGCTCAAGCCACTGTCGTCGCACCCTGTGTTGATTGCCCATCTCATCTAGCTGCCTTAGCTGAGCTGAAATCCAAGGGCGATGAGCATTTGGGTGATTTGGAGAGGTTGAGAGCTGAGCTTGCGTAGACTAGGCTAGAGCTTGAGACATTGTCAGTTCCATCTTCTGTCTGTGAGAACTGCATGTCTCTTAGATTTGAATTGATCAAGCTGAAAGCTGAAAAGTCTGTCCAAGTTGAGAGTGAGTGTGAGACTTGCTTGTCTCAGGTGGAGGTTCTAGCTTCCTTGAGAGAGGAGCTAGCTGATTCTCAGAATGAGAACTTTTACCTCCGTTCTATCCTGAGTTGGATCAGTGCCAGAGAGCCACAACTCGGCATGATGATCCAGCAGTTCAAGAGGCAGGATGGGTTTGGGTTAGGTTACACCTACAACAAGGCTGACTTTGAGAGTGCCATTAGCCGGGCAGTGGAGTGGAGTAAAATGACTCCAGAGCAGAGGTATCCCAAGACTCACTCCACTGAGTCTTCCCAGGCTTGTCAGCCCAAGGATGGATTAATTCATGAACCACCCAAAGCTCCATCCAAGAAACCTATCTGGGTTCCAAAGCCCAAACACCTCCACATCTCTCTAGACTCTCTTCCTGGACCCTCTCAACCCAAGAAGACAACACCTAACACCACCAAGCCCAAGAACCCTAAACCTCAACCACATCCCAAGAAGCCCACCTATCATTGTGAGTATTGCCAGAGAGACGGGCATCTTGCGGAGTTTTGCTTCAGGACGAAGCGGGTTGAGAGAGCAGAGAGAACTCGTGGTGGTCAGGAGCAGTTCTACCAGCAGGGTGGTAGACTGCGTGTTCCTCGACGCGGGGAGAGGCTGGAGGCCAGGCCGCGTCGTGTAGGTGGTGGTAGAGGAGACGGCTTTCTTGCCCGTGCTCCAGTTGGTGGTGTCCTTTCCGGCAGAGCTCCAAGCCGTTTTGGCTACAGTCCTGGACCTCATAGCCGAGGCTTTAGGCAGAACAGAGGACCGCACTTTGAGCCGCGTTTTGGTCCAAACCTTCATGATGATTTCTACTTTCCGTCTTTTGAGCAGATGGCTCGACACTGGTTTAACTCGTTTGCTAAACCTGGTGCCGGACAATTTGCTCCCACTTACATCCACTGATTGTGCAGGATCGGGGACTGGAGGATGTTTGGATCATGGACTCAGGATGCTCTCGCCACATGACGGGACATTGCAGATGGTTCTCCAGTCTCACTCCCCCGAGCTCCAAAGAATACATCACCTTCAGGAACAGTGGTCAAGGGAAAGTAAGTGGCATTGGCTCAATTCGCATTTCAGATCATTTCTCTTTAAAGAATGTTGCTTTGGTTAAAAATTTGAACTTCAATTTGATTTTTGTTTCGCAACTTCTTGAGGATGGTTTGGAAGTGCGTTTTAAGAAGGGCAACTCTTCTGTGTTTGATTCTAGAGGGTCTTTGATTTGCCAGATTTTAACATTTGGTAAAGTTTTTCGAATTGACTTCTCTAGCTCTTTTGGCCCTTCTCACTGTCTGATTGCTGGATCTTCTTCTGAGCTCTGGAGGTGGCATAGGAGGTTAGGTCATTTGAGTTTTGATCTACTAGTCAGGTTAAGCTCTATGGACCTCATCTGAGGATTGCCCAAGCTTAAAATGGAGAAGGATCTAGTTTGTCATCACTGTCGTCATGGGAAAATGGTTGCCGCTTCTCACTCACCTGTGACTCAGGTGATGACTTCGTATCTGGGCGAGCTTTTACACATGGACACTGTTGGTCCAGATCGGGTACGTTCAGTCGGTGGGAAGTGGTATGCACTTGTCATTGTTGATGACTTTTCTCGTTTCTCGTGGGTTTTCTTTTTGGAGTCTAAGGATGAAACTTTTTAGTTTGTTCATGACCTGATATTGAAGCTGAAGAATGAGAACAATGGTCGGATGCGAGCAATTCGCTTCGACAATGGCTCTGAGTTCAAGAACTCTCAGTTTGTCAGCTTCTGTAGTGATCAGGGTCTTGACCATCAGTTTTCTTCTCCTTACACTCCCCCACAGAACAGCATTGTGGAATGGAAGAACCGCACTCTAGTCGAGATGGCCAGGACAATGCTCGATGAGCACAGACTCCTAGGCGTTTTTGGGCTGAAGCCATGAACACGGCTTGTTATCTTGCCAATCGCATTTTTCTTAGAGCTTACCTTGGTAAGACATCATATGAGTTGCGGTTTGGTAGACAGCCCAAGGTGAGCCACTTGCGAGCGTTTGGCCGCAAGTGCTTTCTGCTCAAGAAGGGAGGGCATTTGGACAAATTTGAGTCTCGTTGCTGGGATGGTGTTTTTCTTGGATACGCTTTGCATTCTCGAGGCTTCCGTGTTTGGAACCTTGAATCCCAGTTGCTTGTCGAGACTTGTGGGTTTCTTTTGATGAGTCCTTGCCTTCTTTGACTCCTTCTTTTGAGCCTTCTGATGATGGTGAGCTCGGAGAATCCATCTTCGAGGAAGATGAGGATACTCCAACTGTTGATGAGGGTGGGCCTTCTGCACCCCCCACAGAGCCCACACCTTCTGAGACTTCGACTGAGGATGAGGGCGGACCTCTGATCACTTCTTCCACTTCGATCGAGCCCCCTCAGTCGGGTCCAGAGGTGCCAGCTGCTGACTCCGGTGAGGTGACTTCAGATCACCAAGGATCCCGAGCAGTTCAGCGTGATCACCCCTCAGAGCTCATCATTGATAACTTGACTGAAAGAACTTTGCGTTCTTCTAGTGCCTCTCTTGCTATGTTTGCTGAATCTTCTTTTGTTGCATCTTTTGAGCCCAGAGATGTTTCTCATGCTCTTTCTGATTCTAATTGGATTAATGCTATGCAAGAAGAGCTTGAGAACTTTGTCCGCAATCGGGTTTGGACACTAGTTGAGCCGCCACCAGGATGCAACCCCATAGGAACCAAGTGGGTGTTCAAAAACAAACAAGGTGAAGATGGGGTTGTGGTGCGCAACAAAGCTCGACTAGTGGCCCAGGGTTTTTGCCAGAAAGAAGGTATTGATTTTGAAGAAACTTTCGCCCCTGTTGTCCGTCTTGAGTCCATTCGCATTCTTTTAGCTTTTGCCGCTTCGAAGGGTTTTAAGCTTTTTCAAATGGATGTCAAGAGTGCTTTTCTGAACGGGTTCATAGAGGAGGAAGTTTATGTTAGGCAGCCCCCGGTTTTGAGAACCCTAAGTTTCCTCGACATGTTTTCAAGTTGCAAAAAGCTTTATACGGGTTGAAACAAGCCCCCAGGGCTTGGTATGACCGGTTGAAGCAATTTTTGTTGGGGAAGGGCTTTGTGATGGGTTCGGTGGATAAAACTCTTTTCTTGCTTAGAGATGCTTCTGATTTCTTAGTCGCTCAGATTTATGTGGACGATATTATTTTTGGCGGTACTACTAATGATCTTGTGTCCAAGTTTTCTGATCAGATGCACAGTGAGTTTGAGATGAGCCTCATGCGTGAGCTTAAGTACTTCGTAGGACTCCAGATCAAGCAGACCAAGGACGGCACCTTCATTCACCAAGGTAAGTACACTCGCGATATGCTTAAGAAATTTGACTTTGGTGGGGAGTTGAAGCCGCAGATGACCCCGATGGGCACTTCTGGGGGTCTGGACAAGGACGAGAGCGGCGTCAAGGTCAATGAAAGGGAGTTTCGAGGGATGATCGGTTCGCTGCTGTAGTTAACGACAACAAGACCGGACATACAGTTCGCCGTGGGACTTTGCGCGCGTTTCCAGTCTTCACCACGCACGTCTCATCGGCAGGCTGTCAAGCGCATCTTCAGGTATCTCACTTATGCGCCCGATCTCGGTCTTTACTATTCAGCATCATCATCTCTTGATTTATCGGGCTTTTCGGATGCCGACTTTGGTGGGTGCTGGTTGGATCGCAAGTTGACTTCCGGTACCTGCCAGTTTCTCGGTTCTTCCCTTGTTTCTTGGTCTTCTCGAAAGCAATCTGGAGTTGCTCTTTCGACCACTGAGGCTGAGTATGTAGCTGCTGCTCACAGTTGGTTTGGATGATTTCCACTCTGCGAGATTTTGGGTTGTTCTTTCCTACCAGGGTTCCATTGTTTTGCGACAGCACCAGTGCTATTAGTGTAGGTAAAAACCCTTGTCTCCATTCAAAAACCAAACACATTGATGTGCGCTTTCACTTTCTGAGGGATCAATATGAGAAATGTGTCATTGACCTTGTTCATGTTGATACACATCATCAGTTGGCTAACATTTTCACCAAACCCCTAGATCAGTCTACCTTTGAGCGTTTACGAGGGGATTTGGGTGTTGTGTATCCTTTCTAGGATATTTTGCGTCAGTGTTCCTTCTTCTTTACACTTTTCTTGAGTCTTTTTGTGTGTGTTCATATCATGCATATTCACATATCACACCTTAGAGTCGCTTCTGTTATATGATTGAACTGCTTTACTTATTATAGCTGGTACATGCTTTTGAATACTTGTCAATGATCATGCTTTAGTTCAGTTCACTTGATATGTCTGATATCTGTCATATGCATGACTTTTATGCTTTAAAACTTGAAAAATGATCACCATTGCTTCTGGTAACTAGCATGCGTAGGCTGAATGTTCTTGATATCTGTTACATGCCTTGTAGCTAGTTCCTGACTTAGATGCAAATATGCAACTTGGACATCTTTCTGCTTTAAAACATGGAAACGTGCGTTCAAAATGATGAAAAATCAAAAAAAAATGAAAATTCCATGCCTTTTATGCCTAACTTGAAAAGATCCAGGTGGGTTTGCTTTGTCGCATTACATTGTTCTGGACCGCGTACCATAGCACTTTGGTATGAACTAGGATAGTGTAGTGTATGCCAAGACCAATGTATTAAGCTTCTGATGGTCCAGTTCTGGCCTAGGCTTGACTTGGTCGGTCAGCATAAGGTTTGACTTGCAAATAACCCCTGGCAAAACTGAAAAAGGAAAAAGAAAAAGCCTGAAAAATGAAATGATAACATGTTTGCTGAAGCACTTTGTTTTGGATAATGCTTATCTTGGTAGATATCAGTTAGCTTCTACATCTCATGCTTTACCTTGATTGTCAACTGGAAAATATGGTGATACTTTTGTTTGCAAAAAATTGAAAATGCATGCTAATGACTTTCTTTAGATATCATCTGTTGCACTGATCATGCCATGTATCTTAGACAGTATGTCTTTTGCTGTATCTATTAGATGTTGTAATTGCAGTCAATCATATATGAGAAGCATGCTTTATTCACTCCACCTGCACCCCAGTTGCATTTATCGCATATTTTGAGGGGGAGTTGCATTTCAGGGGGAGTTTGTGTCTTTTTCGAGTGCTTGATGAGTTCACTTGTCAACAAGGGGGAGAAATCTTGGGATATGAGTTTAAGGGGGAGTTTTTGTTCCATTTTGTCCTTACTCATTTGCTATCCTTGTTGATGATTCTGAGATTGCACTCGTTTTTGAGCTTTTACCTTTGGTTAACCATAATGACAACTTCTTGCTTTTGTTCGGCTTTTGGTCATCAGGGTTAAACTTTTACTTTATTTTTCTTCTTCTTTGTTTTCTTGTGCTTTGTTTTCGTGTTTCCACAGTTGTTCGTAGGTTCTGAAGAGCTGAAGAAGATGAGTGTTGACAATGCACTCATCAAGGGGGAGATTGAGGAGCCATGCTGAATAGCGTGGGTCTCATGGCTCTAGAAGTGATGAGTCATTGTCAACGATAGTCAAAGAGGACAGAAGAAGAAGAGATCTGCTGTTTCTTGGGCCGCGTGTGACTCAGGTACATGGGCAGCAAGCGACTGTCGGGCAGAGGAGGCTGCGAAGTCGGGCTGGCCCAATCCGGGTACATGGGCTAGGAGCAGCAGAAGACCCAATGGGCTGTTGACCAGGATTGACTCAGGTACACGGGCGGTGAGTGATTGCCGGGCTGAGAGAGCTGCGGAATCAAGCCGGCCCAATCCGGGTACCTGGTGCAAAGTCGGTGGAGGCTTTGTCAGTTTTGGCGCAAAACTGACAACTGTTGATCTTGTATCCGACTGTCCAGAAGAGAAGCCGTAGTCGCTATGAAAGCTTAGCTTCCAGATAAGTCATCTGTATCTCTAGGCCCACAGTCAGTCAGTCGAGTCTGTAAAAATTCCTAAGGGAAGTTGAGTCTTTTCTTTTTATTCATGCGTCTGTAAAAAACCCTAAGGGGCTGGTGGAATATTCTAGGTCATTGGGCAGCCTATAAATAGGGCCCCAATCCCTAGGGTTGGACTACCCTTCTAGAAATCACTTTTCCAATCATTCCTTGGGTCATTTTGTTCCTGCGTGTTATTTTCTCTCTCCCTGTGTGCGCCGCCAGGCAACAAATCTTGTTCTTTCTGAGATTCACTTGGTTCTTTGCTGTCTGAAAGAATTTATTTTGGCTGTTTTGTGCGAAGCATTTATGTGCGCAAGCACTTCATTCACTGTCTTTACTGTTGTGTGCATGCGGTTAATTTATTCCCTGAGAAGAAGCTTCTCTGTTGCTGTGACTTGTTCTTCACGAAGAGTACTAGTTCGTGGTGTTTGCAAGTAGTACTACTACACTGTAGCAACAGTACACTAGTACTAGCCTTGCTTTTACTGTGTTGCTTTTTGATCGGAGTGGACAGGGTCAAGTCACTTTTCTGGCTGTTTTCTGGCGAAGCCCCCTCTCTGTTCGAAGTCCCTCAGCTCCGTGAGGCAGGCTTCGATCTGACATCCTCGAGGGCTTCGCTCAAACTTCGTCTTCACTTTGTGCACTGAGTTTCTAGCTTCGAAGTGCGTTTTGTGCTGTTGGCCAGCTCGACATACTTCGACCATCTGTGCGAAGTTGCACTTCGATACTAGCATACTTCAGCTATTTTGCAAAGCTTACCTTGACAGGCTTCGAAGGTAGCTTCGAAGTATGTCTCTCTGATAGACTTCGCTCGGAGTGTGCTGCTGTTTTGTTGGAAGTCACAGTGTGTGTGGTTCGAAGGTCATACCTCGTTTTTGCTAGCTCCGAAGATAAAGTATAGGCTTCGATTTGGTTTTCTGCCTTGTGTCGGGCTTCGCGTCTCTTTCGAAGGTTGTTTCTCTGTGAACCTGTTCGAACCTCTGTTCAGAGTCTAAGCTTTGAAGTACTTTGTTCGAAGCAAGCTTCGATACTCTCACACTTCGCTCCCTGCCACCTCGAACTAGGCTAGACCAAACACTCCTTCGGCATTTTCACTGACCTCCGAAGCAGGCTTCGTCACTGACCTCCGAAGCAGGCTTCGTCACTGACCTCCGAAGCAGGCTTCGTCACTGACCTCCGAAGCGGGCTTCGACACAGCAGGCTTCGACACAGTGGAGCAGGCTTTGCCAAGTTCTGAACAGGAGACAGATTTGAACAGTAACTTCTCATCTCATTCATAGTGCACTTAGATTGCTTTTCTGAGAAGTTTATCTAGCTTTGTCTCGTGTACTCTGTTTATCTGTCTATTAGCGCTGCATTGGCATTTCTCTGTTTATCAACAGTTGCTTCTAGGCTAGATACCTTTAGACTTAGGCTATCTGTTCATATTCTGCTGCTTAGTCTTTTGAGGTGCGTTGGGTGTTGGGAACAGGCCATATATTCGAAAGAATTTTTAAGGCACCCATTCACCCCCCGTCTGGTCGCTACTTTCGGTCCTACAATAAGCCTCCAAGCATGTGATCCATCAATCATACGAAACACAAGCTTATAAATACTTAGGCACATCAGCCCTTGAGTGTGTGAGCCCTTGAGTTCCAAAGCAACCCAAGTGTCATGAACTCTGCCAATTTATTTTGGAGTCAGTAATGAGGCATGATTTTCGAAGTGTGCTCCGTATGGAGGCACTCGAAGGTTTACCTGACGGAGGTCTCAGAAGTCGAGGTGCATCGAAGGCATGGTTCGGGTGACGTTCGTCGAGGAGTGTGCTTGGGGAGAGACACTGTGACGAAGTGCTCATGGAATGCTTCATGCAGAGGCCTTGGATGAAGTAGGCACTTCGAAGGGCGGTACTCTGAAGGTGGGGCTTCGGAGTGTGGCTGATTTGAGGTACTTCGGCCATGCATGGCTTCGGTAAACGAACTGACAGAGTTCGTGCTGGGAGTAGAGGCGAAGTCATGGTGGTCCACTCTAGAGGTGATGGCGTGAAGGCTCAAGGGCTTTGATGGCTTCAGCTCAAAAACATCATTGTATCGAAGGCTGACTTCGGTGAAGCGAAGGCCGTCAGGCTCAAGGCTTATCGTCGAAGCTACTGAAACCCTCGCGTGCAAATGGGGGCTTCAGAAGAATCAAAAACTGCAAAGGTTGATCATGTCTGCTCTGCAAAAGCTGATGTTGTCTCCTCTGCGAAGTTGACAAAAGAAGCCTCCAAATAAAGTAGACTACCATCTGTACCCCCTGTTCTGATGAGACAAAATCAGTGTAAACCCTAGGGGTAAAGTAGTCTATTCACAAGGCTGAATAGTGCCTATAAATAGTGGAGGCTAGCTAGGCAACAGTAACACTCTGAGCAGCCATTTTAGAACTCCTGTGCTAGCCACCATCTCATGTATTCAGTCTGTGAGCTCATTTTGTGTTCCCTGTTCAAGAAATGAAATTTTGATTTTTTTTTTCATTCTCTGCTTGAACTTGTATGCCTGCCTTGCACTACTTCTCTTGATTTCATTGTGCTTCATTTCTTCCTGGATTGGGTTTGTTCACTGGGGTGGTTTTTGGAGAAGTGTGCCAGTGATCAGTACGTATGAAGTGTGTTTTTCAGTGTGAGTTCGCTCTGTGTAAACTGAGGTAACCCCTCTCCATTTACTAGCTAAGCACTGAGTGATCTGTAGTCGAAGCCTGTTTTCTTCCCATGTCGAAGTCCTCTGTGCAGTTTGTTCTGTGTGAGTTTAGACCTACGAAATACGAAGCCTATTACCAGTTGCTAGTGCAGAGTATCTGGTCAAAGTCCTCAGAGGGAAGTCATCTCTTGCGAAGGGTGAAGTGTGAAGTCTGCTCGAAGGCACCCAGTGTGCGGAGCATGCACTGAATTAGCAGAGTTGGTTTTTGGTGTTGCGGGTGCAGCGAAGTTTTCTTGACTTCAAACTTTTGCTCTCTGCGAAGCTTGGTTTCGGAGCTGTAAAATACCTCGGAATCAGAACTTCAAAAGGTGTGTTCGAAGCCTGTTTTGTAGAAGACAGAACTAAAACAGAAGGCTACTTTAGCCTGAAATTTTAAAAGCTCTCATTCACCCCCCCTCTAGTCGTCGTTTTTGGTCCAACACTTTGTAATGAAACTTTGGTCTTTCTTGAATGAAGATCTTTTATGTCCTGCAAATTTTTGGGTACCGAAATTGCTAGCATCCGAAGAAACCTATGCTAAATCATGTAGTACTCGATGCGGGGATCTCATACCAAGTACACGCCTACCAACATCAGGCAGCACAATTCCCCAAGAGCATTGAAGTTTTGGATTTTGTTAAGTCCTTCGCATACCTGTGGTCAGGGCCCAAGCCCCTTGTATATCCATATAGTCATAGGCACAGGAAACTCATGCCACTTATGCACCATCCTGACATCAAGCATCATGAGTTTCAGGCCCTTTAGAGATTTGGTAAATATAAGGCTAAGGACTCGACCCCCCAGGGATCTTAGCAATCATGCATGTGCCGAGAAGGTCCCTAACATCATCTCTTTTTCACCCATACGGTTGTTAGCGCCAAACCTAGAGTTGCTTCATTGGGGCACTAGGCATATGCAATTCACACCAACTCAATTGGGGTCAAGCCTAGTGGGTCAAGGATAAAGTGTATGAAACAAAGTGCGCAAAAAATAAAGTCTAGCTTTATCCACTCAAAGGTAAGGGTACTAGAGTACCTAGATATGTGGATACGGATACATGATACGATGATATTTTGATACGTAATTTTCCAAAAAAATCAGATACAGGGTATATTATAAATACATAACACACAAAAATTAACAATACATATAAAAATGACAAAAAATTTAATAAGTTAACGCATAAAAGGTAAGTCGAAGAGAAGGCATCAACAGCCCCTGGAGCATCAAGTTTGTACACTGCAATTGGTCAGTGGAAACATTGCCCCAATCACTGGTAGAACTAAATTAAAAACTGAGAATTAGAGAAGGGAATAGAAGACAGAGAAGAGAATTGAGAGAAGGGAAAAGAAAATAGAAACAGACAAGAGATACATGTGATGGTGGATCTGGCAAGAGGGAGAGTCGGGGCGATGTGGCACGAGAAGGTGGCTTGGCATGCAGGGATGCGACATCTGCTAGTGGCACTAGCTCCCAAGTTGTGTGATGGGATACGACGTGATGGGAGTTGGTGGCCCTTGCCCTAGGTGACACGACAAGAAGCGGCATGCCTAGCCAAAACAACGAGATGGGAGGCGGCAGCGCCACAGTGGTCTATGACATGTTGCTTTGGGATCCGAGAGGAGCTAATGGATCTATGAAACAGTGGGAATGGATCTGGCATATGATTTGGGAGGATGAGTATGCAAAACCGTATCCTAGTAAGAATTTGATACGTATCCAAATTTTTGAGTTATTTGAAAATACGACAATAACTGGATATGCATCCAAGCATATCTGATATCTATCCATATCTAGATATGTATCAAATATTGATGCATTGCCTGCTAGTTGTATCTGAGCTTCGTAGGATCGAATGATCTGATGTGTAGATGATATATGCTTTTAGGGTACCTCGCCTCCTATATATACTAATGAGATGAACCCAATAATCTAGGACTGACTTTATCGAGAGTCGATCTTGTTGATAGCAAAAAATGGCATTAATGGCTAGATTGTCAAAATATCAATTTTTGGTGATTTAGGCCGAAAGTACACATGTCCAGGGTCTGTCCGAAGCCCTACAGGGTCGAAGTCCATTGAGCCATGGGCTCCGAAAGCCTCTAGCCAGCACATGGGCTACGGCCAGGAAGCCTTCGGAGGCCCACGCTGCCGAAGCTTCAGCCCGAGGAGCAGGCCTCGACGGGCCTGGCCGAAGCCCACCTCGGTAGAGATAGAGTCATGCAGAGGCCGAAGTCAGGGAGTCTGAAGCCATAACCATCAGAGTTGGGTCTCAGGAAGTCCCAATCCCGTAGACTTTGTCACCGAGGTCTGACGGAGGTAAGTCCCATGCTTCAGCCAAGCTCTACGCCGAAGCCTAGTTCGGACGGCCGAACGAGGCCGGTCCATCCGATGGGGTTCGCTGCGAAGCCCCCTCCGAGCACAGTGCACAAAAGGCCGAAGGGCAAAGTGCCACTTCGGCCAGAATTAATGGAAGCTGAACAGTCGCACCCGGCACCAAGCCGCAACCATCTTGGGCTCCTCTAGGCATGTCCAAATCACAGAAGAGATGCCTACAAAGGCTGCGGGCACAAGAGATGCGCGAGAGGAAAGGTGAGGCCGAGCGCGATGCTATCTTCGAGGAGATCCGCCCTTAGCCAGCTACCAAACAGGTATGGAGGGAGAAGCCGGTTGAGATAACCAACCCGGCTCCTAGTCCAAGCGACGATGACGACAACATGCTCGACGACGATTACTCACCCATCTCTGAGGGACCCGCACCCCAGGTGATGGACATCAACATCATCACGCTGCCTGCCGAGTTCGCCCTACCGTAGGACTTGGCCGAGGTTGCTCAATTGAACCTCGGCCCGCACAATGCCATCTTCGAGAAGCCCAAGAACTCGGCTCGCCATCTAAAGCCCATCCATGTTAGGGGTCACATCGATGGGAAGCCAATTTCCCGGATGCTCATCAACGGTGGTGCCACTGTTAACTTAAGGCCTTTTTCATTGTTGAAGAAACTTGGCAGAGATGAAGATGATCTGAAGAAGACCAACTTGATGCTCAACGGCTTCAACGGTAAGAGCTCTGAGGCCAAGGGAGTACTCTCTATGGAGTTGACTGTGGGCAACAAGACATTGCCAACAACATTTTTCGTCATCGACGTACAAGGTAACTATAGCGTGCTACTCGGGCGCGACTGGATTCACGCAAACTGTTGCATTCCCTCAACTCTACACCAGTGCTTGATACAGTGGGATAGCTATGAGGTGGAGGTCATCCCCGCGGATACTTCGGCCCAAGTAGCTTTGGCCGATGTGTTAGTCGATGCCGTGCATAACAAAGTAGAGTGTCTATCAAGTAGAGATCTTTCAGACTACGATTTTGTTAGCGTATCCGGAGGACTGTTTGTACCAGTGTCTGTAAAGCCGGCTGGAGTAGCACGACTATTTTTGTATTAATGGTCATGTCTAGCAAGAGTAATCTAGATTGGCTAAAGTCTCGTGTGGAGCAGTATCGGTCTAACAAAGACGGTATTGCCGAAGCAATCAAGGACTTTAGCGAAGTAGAGAAATTAGGACAAGGTTTTGAATCGGCCGATCCTTTGGAGGAAGTCGATATAGGTGATGGTAGCATCCCAAGGCCGACTTTTGTAAACCAACATTTGCAGCCCGATGAAAAGGTTGAAGTAATAAAGTTACTTCGGTCGTATGTTTCGCATGGGAATATAGCGAGATGCCAGGTCTAAGCCACGAGCTCGTGGAGCATCGGCTGCACATCAAGTCCAGATTTAGGCCTTATAAGCAGCCTCCCCACCACTTTAATTCGGTTGTCTATGACCGAGTTAAAGAGGAAGTGGAGCGACTACTCAAGGATAAATTTATTAGGCCGTGCAGGTACGCGGAATGGGTTGCTAACATTGTGCCTGTAGAGAAGAAAGGGAGCGGCAAGATACGAGTATGCATTGATTTCAGGGATCTGAACAGAGCCACTCCAAAGGATGAGTATCCAATGCCGATAGACGACATGCTAATCAACGATGCTTCAAGACACAAGGTACTAAGTTATCTTGATGGCAATGCTGGTTATAATCAAATCTTTATGGCCGAAGAGGACGTCTACAAGACTGCCTTTCGATGCCTTGGTTTTGTCGGTTTATTCGAGTGGGTCATCATGACTTTTGGTTTGAAAAATGCTGGCGCCACATATCAGCGTGCTATGAACCTAATATTTCATGACTTGTTAGGAGTTATGTTAGAAGTTTACATCGATGATGTCGTAGTCAAATCGAACGCTATGGAAAACCATTTAGTTGATTTGAAAGTTGCTTTCGATAGGATGCGGCAGTATGGGTTGAAAATGAACCCACTCAAGTGTGCTTTTGGTGTGTCGGTGGGTATGTTCTTAGGTTTCATGATTCACGAGAGAGGCATCGAAATTGATCCTAAGAGACTTGAGAAGATTAGAAACATTGCAGCGCCGACATGCAAAAAGGATGTGCAAAAATTGCTAGGTAAGTTGAACTATTTACGTCGCTTTATATCCAACTTGTCCGGCAAGATTGATGCCTTTGTCCCCATACTCCGGCTAAAAAATAAAGTCGAGTTCACTTGGGGGGCAAGCCAAAAAAGTGCTTTCGAAAAGATCAAGGAGTGCTTATCATCACCGCATGTGGTTAGAGCACCTACAGCCGGGATTCCGTTTTGGTTATACATCGCCACTGAAGATAGCATGATTTGAGCCATGCTAACCCAGGAGGTAGAGGGGAAGGAGTACATCATCACATTCTTGAGCCACCGCCTGCTGGACGCCGAAACCAGGTACGCGTTTGTGGAAAACGATTTTACCCTTAGGCACGAAGAGTCCCATGTTTGGTAAGAGTAACCTAGTTGGGGCGGTCCTTTTAAGGTAGCCGAAATCGCTCCCGGCAACCCATACGTGTTGGAATCCCTGCAGGGAGAGCATTTTTGAAGAGCTTTGAATGGTAGGTACTTGGAGAGGTATTTCCCAAGTGTGTGGCAAACATCATAAAAGTGTCGAAAAGCCGATACGAATGGTATCATCTTCAGCTCGTTGTGCTTTTAGTTCACTAGTTCACTAAAAGGCAGGGGGCATGTGTTGATAGCAAAAAATGGCATTAATGGCTAGATTGTCAAAATATCAATTTTTGGTGATTTGGGCCGAAAGTACACATGTCCAGGTGTTGGCGTAAAAGATTACGCTAACAGGTTTCTGTAGAAAAGAAACTAACAAACGAAGTGTTTGTGAAGCAAACTATTCTAAGCCTCCGAAAGGATAATAACTTAGAATAGTTCGAAAGTGTGTATTGAATAACTTGTATTCGGTCCCTATTACAGGATGAAATGGGGGGTATTTATAGGCCCAAACATTAAGGAAAAGACCTATTTACCCCTCTATTACAACCGTCATAGTGGAAACTATTCGGTTCCCTTAATAGGGCTAAAATGGTAAAAGACTAATCTAATGAGAAAAAAGATAAGTCTTCCATCTTAGCTGGCAGAAAAGATCATGGAGGGCTTTGGTTCGAAGATGTACTCCGAACCAATGCCTATCTTCGTACTTCGAACTTGACTCCGGGTATCTTCGAAGATGATCTTCGGGGAACCTTCGAACCAGCTGACTGCCTTTATGTTGCTTCGGCAATAACTCCGAAGATGAGATATTTTCCCCCAACAGTAGCCCCTCGAATACGCTTCTCCGTTTGACCTGTAACGTTAGGAGAGCAGTATACGGAAGGAAAAGATAACCAAACATAGGGGTTATTGGTTTTTATTTTATCTCCGAAATACACGAAGATATGAACTTCGAATCAATCTTATGGTAATTACTTTTCGAACTATCTTAGAACTGACTCAAGAAGTTCGAAAGTCTTTTAGACTTAGAGAAAATAGCCGTTAAGTTTCTGTTTCCAACGGAAACTGTAGAAGGCGTTAATTTCGTAAAAGAAGTAACGGCAGGAATGCGAAACGACATGGATTAACGGTAAGAAAGTGAAGTCTAGGCTATAAATAGAGGGCCTAGAAGTTACCCGGTTACCTTTTCACCGCATTCTAGCAACCAAAAACTTTGAGTCCTTTGAGTTCTTGAGCCCTAGCCTCCATTTCCTCAGAGCAATCCGGCGGTCGCGATGGTGAAGACTAAGGGATCTGCACCTCCTTCGGCCTTGGCTCGGCAGCAGGCGGCCGCAGCGTCAGCGGCGGCAGCGTTGGCGGCGGCACCTCCGATGCCGGCGGCGACATCCATGGCGGCAGTGGGGAGAAATCCCCAAATCGCCGATTACCAAGGTCTGTGCCCGCCATCGACCAAGTATTTGGATCAATCTTTTGAGTTGGGGCCTTCTACCTGCAAGAGAGAGTCTTTGGCAATCACAGCAGGGGGAAAAATTAGTAATGGAGTTATGATTCGGAAGCCGGGCAAAGAATCGATTCCATCACCAAGACCCGGAGAAGTAGTAGTATTCGAAGCTTTCTTCGAAGCTGGCTTAGGCCTTCCTGCTGTGGACTTCCTGGCGGAGGTATTGGATCTGTTTCATGTAACCCTCCCCCAATTATCTCCGAATGCAGTAGCTAGGTTAGCTATCTTCGAATGGGCGCTGAGAGCCGAAGGTTGTGAGGGGAGGGCAGAAATCTTCGCTGCACTTCATAGAGCAACTTGCCAGCCGAAGACCTTCGTAGTCTCCGGAGGTGAAAAAGTGGTAGTATCCTTCGGCTCTATCAACTTTAGGCTTCGGGACGAATATGCCCTTCAGTTTCCTGCCAAGGCCATCAATGCTAGATGGTACACTGATTGGGTCCTGGGGTGGTTCTATGCCGAAGTTGGAGCGAGTAGTCCTCTGGCTGGGCCCCTCAAAGAAATTCAATTCCGGAAAGAAGCTTTAGTGCAGCCTAACGAAGGCCAGCTCGAAGCTCGTCTTAACCTGCTTCAGAAAATTAGCCGAAGGTTAAGCATGCGGGACTTAGCCGAAGAATTCCTCGGACTGCAAATTCCTCCGCTGATGGCCAACTGGCCTATCGTCTTCGAGGATGACTCGGAAGGTAAATTTCGCATAATTCTTTATTATTTTCTGCAAAATTATACAATGTATAATATTTTTGTTTTTGCAGAGCCTCCTGCTGTAGAAGTACATCACGAAGACATAATTCAAAGGCCTTCGACAACTTCGGAGCCGCACTCGGACGTCACTCAACAGGGGCCTGGAAGGGGTAAAAGACACATAGAGCCTCTCCCTACTCAAGGATCAACTTCATCTGAGTCAACAGATGAAAGTGAATCAACTGAGGGGGGGCCATCTTCGGAAGTTCCAAGGACCTCAGGAGAACGCTCCGGAGCTTCGCCAAGTAGGGAAGACCAAGAGGCTTCGGCTCTGCTCCCTCTTTTAACTCCTTTTTTGGAGCAAAGAAAAGGGCTTCGGACATTGCTCAAACCTTTAGGTCGAGTGAGTCGGGAAGTCGAGGGAGACAGAGCTGGTAGCAAAATTAAGCAGGGCGAAGAATTCGGAGCTCAACGTTGCTTTGGAACGAGCAGCCTACCAGGTACGGAGCACCTTCGAACCAATATCTTTTAGCGAATTATATTGGGTTCGAAGTACATCTTCGAACCAGCAGCAAATTATAAATGAATAATTTCTTACTTCAGTTTTTTCTCTTCTTAGCAAGCGGTCTTGGCCCGCGCTGCAGCTTTATCGAACGAAAATGAAATTGCTCAGCTTCGGGAAGAAAATGAAGCTCTTAAATGCAACTTATCTTTCTCCGAAGCTAGAGTACTTCAGATGGATAATGTGATTTCAGCGGAGCGTAGGGCCAGACAGGGCTTGGAGGCTGTTAATAAAGAGTTCGAAGCAGAAAGAATTGTGCTTCGGGCTGAAATTGAAAAGATGCGGTTGGAGCATGCTAGTGTTGGGTCCGAACTTGTAAGGCTCCAAGAGGAAACTAGCCAACTCCTAAACCAGAAGAAAGATCTAATTACGGAGAATGCTAGGATTTGCGGAGTTTTGGCAGAAACGACTTCGAGCAAGGATGCACTAATTGAAGAAAAGTTCAAGTCGGAGAAGGTGGCTACGGAGGTCATCGAACAGATGCTAGGTGTTCTGGAGTACTTCGGTACTACTGGATCACTTCCTTCGGATGACAATGTGACTCTGCTGCGCCGGTTAAAGAGAATCCAAGGAGCAGCGAAGCAAATGAAGACGGCAGGCATGCGTTATGGAGAACTCTCCGGACAAGTGTCTGCCCTCGGATTACTTCGTTACTACGAGGATTTGGGCCGAACAATCACTCCGAGTGCAGAGGGCTCCATTACCTTCGACGACGAGCGGCTTTTGAATCCTTCCGAAGGCGTGACTGCCGCCTGGCGAGCCTTTCAAACCTCATGGAGAGCCGAAGGTCGTTCTGCGATCAAGGCTTGGATCGATGAAGGCCAACGCCAGAAGCAAGTTCGGAGCCAAGCTTCGAGCAGTCAGCCTCCTCCAAACCCACAGGTTTAGGAATTATTTAGGATTTTTTGATTATGTAAAGCTCATGCTTGTAAACATTTATCAATGAAAGTCTTGTTTGTCATATTTTTAGGCTTTGCCTCTTATGGAAGATATCGAAGTGTTAGAGCTTAACAACGAACTTCGCTCATTGTGGAAAACCTTCGAACTTCTAAAGAGTTATAAGCGTCCTCGATTTCTTATTCCTCGAGATGACTCCGACGTAATTGCGCCCGAAGTAATCAAAGACGTATTGTCTTATATTAAAGAGGAAGATAAAGAAGTTGACGCAAACACCTCGTCTTCTGAAGACACTAACTGGTCTGAAGACGAAGGTGAAGCTCGAAATAAAAGATCTGAAGATCTTAGAAGCTGGGAAAGAAGCCCCGAGCGGCTTCGAACTTGGGCCGAGCTTCAACAAGAGCAGAAGGATTTTAGAGCTTCGAAGGGGAGGAAGAGAGTTAAACGTAAAGTTCTTAGAACTTCTGATGTTGGTACTAGTCGTTCCACCCCTAGCTCTCGCGACCGAAGAGGTCTCCGATTCCTTCTTGGTATAGATACCAATTTTTCATAGTGTAATCTGTAAACACATTTATTTCAATAATGAATGCCGATTTAAAATTGTCTCCATATTTACTAGCCCCTCTTTGGTTATAAGCAACTTCGAAATGTATTCAAAGATGGTTATGCGCAAAGAAAAAACTTCGGAGTACAATTTTTTGGGGGTTCGGAGCCCCTCTGTCATTTAAAGATCTTTTGAAATCTTATGAAATGTCTTCGACTTTTTGCAGTCGGAAGAATGGTAGCTTAGTACCTTTGTTTTATGAAAGAAATCACTTGAGATAACTTTCGGGACACTTTAGTGTCTTAAAAAATTTGTCACTTTGGACTATGTTAACAGACATTCGAAGCTCATGGCTCAAATGCTGTTTTGCTTTAGCCACCTTCGGCTTGTCTTTGCAATCTCTGACGAACCAATGGTTCGGAGTTTGCAATGGTCTCTTTGGACTCTTTTTACGGATGTCTACCAGCCAATGGCTTGGACTCCGTATAATTTAGCCACCTTCGGCTGTTTTTGCAGAAGTCTACCAGCCAATGGCTTGGACTTCGCAGATTTTGGCCACCTTCGGCTCTTTTTACGGAAGTCTGCAAGCTGCAGCTTGGACTCCGTAGATTTTGGCCACCTTCGGCTCTTTTTACGGAAGTCTACCAGCCAATGGCTTGGACTCCGTAGAGTGTGGTTTTGGGCTCTTTTACGGATGCCTACAAGCCAGTGGCCTGGGCTCCGGATTATGTCAGCCCCCACGTCGGAGGCTTCGAACTTTATGGGTTCGAAGTCCGAAAATACAACCCAGCTTAATGACACTTCCGTCTCGGTCGACCTCGCGGTTCCAGTGCGTCCACTCGGAAGCTGGAAGTCTATGAGGGGAAGGCAACTATCAGGGTCATATGCTTTATTAATTTAGAGGTGATTACAAGCGAATTACAAGGAGCCCTTATGCGAAGTATCGCTTTAGGTGCTCCGCATGCCAAGTATGTGCTAACTCTTCACCTTCTAAATTAGCTAATTTAAATGAACCAGGGCGCCCTGAGCGGACAATTAGATATGGACCTTCCCATTTATTGCCTAACTTCCCTGGTGCTATAATGCTTCGTAGAACAAGATGACCCGGCCTTAACTCGTTGAGCTTAACCTTCGGGTCATACCAAGTCTTCGTCTGCTGATGATACTTTGATAAATTAGCTACAGCTCGAAGTCTTGTTTCTTCTGACAAATCTAACGAAGCTTGTCTTTCTTCTTCGATGTTCGGTTCGGTGCTGCGAAATGATCCCCCTTTGAGCTCCGTTGGAGTCATAGCTTCATCTCCGAATAGTAGTCTGAACGGAGTAAAACCTGTGGACCTTGTTTGCGTAGTCCGAATGGACCACAGAATCTTCGGAAGCTCTTCGGTCCACAGTCCCTTTGCTAATCCTACTATTCTTCGATTTAGCCCTGATAAAATATTTCCATTGGCTCGTTCTACGGCTCCATTCGACTGAGGATGCCTCACTGCAGCAAAACATAGCTGAATGCCTAGGTCTTCGCAAAACTTCCTGAAGGGTTCTGCGTCGAACTGTGTTCCATTATCAACTGTGAGGTATCTAGGCACTCCGAACCGACAAATAATGTTCTTCCAGAAGAATTTCTGCACATTGTTCGAAGTGATAGCTGTTAAGGGTTCTACTTCCACCCACTTAGAAAAATATTCAATAGCTACCACTGCGAACTTCAGATTTCCCTTTGCTACTGGAAAGGGACCAATTAGATCCATACCCCATCTGGCCATGGGCCATACTGGAGCAATGACTTGAAGAGCTGTTGGTGGGCGATGACTCCGTCGACCCATCCACTGGCATCCTTGACAAGTGCGGACCAAGCTCTCCGCATCAGCTGTTATTGTGGGCCAATAAAGCCCCTGGCGAAGTGTTTTTCCTGCCAGAGCTCTACGGGCTAAATGGCTTCCACAAAGGCCTTCGTGAATTTCTCGAAGAATTTCTTGGCCTTCGGCTTGAGATATACATCGGAGTAGAGGGGAACATACTCCGGCCTTGTATAATATACCGTTGATTAACTGATAGTTTCTTGCTCTGAGCATTAATCTTGACAACTAGGGCTCTTCGGGCAAATTTGTTCCTCCTTGCAAGAGTTCTATGATCGAATCTTTCCAATCTGCACTAGGAATGCAAAGAATCTCCGCAGAGGCAATTTGTGGCACCGAAGGTATATTGAGCTCCTCATAGAAAGCTTCTTCAGGCACATCCACAGCTCCGGCTGCAGCCTTCGCTAAAATGTCCGCTTGCACGTTTTCATCTCTTGGTATACTCCGAATGGAAATACCCTTGAAGTGTGCTTCGATTTTGCGGATTTCTTCTAAGTACTTTGCAAGCTGTGGATGTCGAACTTGAAAACTTTTGTCTACAGTGCCCTGCTACTATCTGAGAATCTGTCTTTATAATTATTCTTGTAGCCCCTAGAGCACGTGCTTTCCGGAGTCCCAATAAAATCCCTTCGTACTCCGCTATATTATTGGTAGACTTAAAGTTGAGTCTTGCGGAGTACATTGCTCTTTGCCCTGACGGTGAAATCAACACTGCCCCAATGCCTGCTCCGGATGCTTGGAAAGCCCCATCGGAGTAAACAATCCAAACTCCGTCATTTGATTTCTCCGGAGTCAAAATCGCAGGTGGAGTCCACTCTGCTACGAAGTCTGCTAGGACTTGGGATTTGATAGCTGTCCTTGCCAAGAAAGATATGCCGAAGGGTGCTAGCTCGACTGCCCACTTTCCAATCCTTCCAGTGGAATCTTTGCTTCGGAGCATATCTCCTAAGGGATACGAAGTTGGTACAATTACATTGTGATCCAAAAAATAATGCCTTAGCTTCCTCGAAGCCATTATCAGAGCATAAACGAACCTCTCAAGTTCGGAGTATCTTGTCTTCGCTCCTGACAATGCTTCGGATACAAAATAGACAGGATTTTGGACCAACTTCCCATTGAAATTCACTTCTCTGACAAGGACTGCGCTGACAGCTGAACCTGTAGCTGCAAGATACAGGAGTAGGGTTTCGTCCGCAATAGGCACCGTAAGTGTAGCAAGATTACTGAGATAATCTTTAATATCTTCGAAACTTCTCCGACACTCCGGTGTCCATGCAAAATCTTCGGACCCTTTCAAAGCTTTGAATATTGGCAAGCTCCTCTCTGCAGACCTTGATAGAAACCTGCTAAGTGCGGCCAGACGTCCAGTCAGCTTTTGCACTTGCTTTAAATTCTCCGGAGGAGCCATCTTCTGCAGCGCAGTTATTTGAGTAGGGCTAGCTTCAATTCCCCTACTTGAAACTAAATACCCTAACAATTTTCCAGCCTTAGCTCCGAATATACATTTTTCGGGGTTAAGACGGATCCCACATGCCCGAAGGCTATTGAATGTTTCTGCTAAGTCTAGGCTATGCTGGTGCTTTAAGGCACTCTTTATTACAATATCATCCATATAGGCATCTACATTGCGACCTAGTTGATGACCTAGAGCCTTAGCAACTAATCTTGAAAAAGTAGCACCGGCATTTCTTAGGCCGAAGGGCATTCTTACATAACAGAAGACTCCCGAAGGAGTTACAAAGCTTGTCTTGATTTCATCTTCGCGCTTCAACCATATTTGATGATAACCAGAATACGCGTCAAGGAAGCTTAATAACACTGAACCTGCGGTGGAGTCAACTAGTTGATCGATTCGGGGCATGGGGTAGGGGTCACGTGGGCATGCTTTATTCAAGGATGTGAAATCAATGCACATGCGCCACTTCCCGGAAGACTTCTTCCTGATGAAGACTAGGTTGGCTAACCATTCTGTGTGAGCCACTTCTCTGATAATCCCAGCCTTCAACAGTTTTTCAACATCGTCCTTAGCTAGAGCAGCTCTCTCTGCGGACATCTTCCGGAGTCCTTGTCGAACAGGCCGGGCCTTCGGGTTTACATGTAAACTGTGTTCAATGATATCCCGATCGACTCCGGTGATATCTTCGTCAGACCAAGCGAAGACATCCAAATTTTCTTCCACTACCTTTTCCAAGGAGGTTGCAACTTCAGGAGGTAAATCTTTACCAAATTGAAAAGTGTACTCTTTACCATCTTTAACAATGACCTTCGTTGCAATCTCTCCTTCGGGACTTGGTCTTGGAAAAGACTTCTTCGAATCTTCGGAGGAGGCTGAAAAAATTTCATCATTCCCCTGCACACTGTTTACTTGCCTCGGATCAAGAGGAGGACCGTGACCATATTCCGCCCTCCTAGCAATGGCTTGATCTCCGAAGATTGTTAGGACTCCTGCTTGTGTGGGCATCTTCATGCACAAGTAGTTGTGATGCGCCAGAGCTCCGAACTGATTCAACATGCCCCGTCCGAAGATGACATTATAAGCATACGGGGCATCTATCACATCAAAGATAACTTCTTCAGTTCGGGCTAATAAACCTTCTCCGAAGGTAACTTCCAGGCCTATCTGGCCAAGTGCATCAAGCGGAGGTACTGCGAAGCCTTGCAGAGGACGAGCCGCTGGGAGGAGATGCTTCCTGGAAATGCATAACTGATCGAAGGCTTGCACAAAAATGATATCTGCTGAACTACCTCCGTCAATTAGCACCCTTCGGACTTCAGTCCCTGCAATATCAGCAGTGATAACCAATGGATCTGCGTGCGGGAACTTAATACCAGCTGCATCCTCCGCAGAGAAAGATATCGGAACATGAGACCACTCCGGCATTGCAGCTGCAGATGACGAAGTTCCAATATGACCTACTTCCCGAACGTACTCTCTTCGCTGTCTCTTGGACATGCTTCCGAGGGTACCTCCTCCAGAGATAGGGAGAACTACTCTTTTTCCTCTATCTTGCCCTTCCTCTTGCTTCGGAGGTGGCATAACATTGGCCACCAGAGGGTGCCTTGCAGCATCAAAATTTTCTATCCGTGCCACAGCCTGGACCAGGTCTGGGCGCGCTGCTGCTGGACTTCGGTCGGTACTGCCTCGACCCGAAGTTCTCTCCAAGTACTCTCCCCTTAGGGTAAGGATAGCCTTGCAAGTGTCAGTTGCATGGCTTCGATTTTCTCCATGAATACAGCAAAAAAGGGTCTGGCCTTTGCCAGCCGTTTTCCCTGGCGGCCTCCAGCCGCTGGCCTTGTTCCCCGTAGACTGTGGAGCTCTTGGTGCAAACTTCTGTGGGGGTGCAATATTCAAGACTTCAGAGCGAGGGTGCAATATTCAAGACTGGTTCCTGCGGCTGTGCCGAAGTCTTCACTTCTGCTTTGACTTCTTGCAATACAGTCGAAGTAGCAGCAGTCCTCCGAAGCCAACCCTCTTCTGACCTCGCATACTCCTCGAAGTATGACATCAACTGTGAGACTAAGGAGATGCTCTTCCGATGCAGTTTATCCAGAAGGCCTTGATGACTGACGCCTTCCCGAGCCGCATCAACCACTGAAGATGTGGACAGCCCCCGAATATGCGACTTCGTATGAGCGAAGGGCTTAAAGTACTGCCTCAATGTTTCTCCGGGGAGCTGTTTCACCTGGAAAAGGCTTCCTGTTGACATAGGAGGCACGAAGGTGCCCTGAAAGTTACTTATAAACTTCCTCTTCAACTGCGACCAAGAATTGATTGATCCTGGCTTCAAAGACCAGAACCATCTCAATGCCACTCCTTGAAGAGCTAACGGGAAGCACTTCGCCATAGTGTCTCTAACTCCGCCGCTAGCCTCAATCGCTAGGGCATAAGAACGCACGAACTCTCCGGGATCTTCATCTCCGGCATACTTACAGAGCTTTGAAGTTTTAAACTTTGGATCAAAGCGAACCTTCTGCAGCTCAAGATGCAATGGAGATTCATTGTCGTAAGAGGCGTTCTCCGGGGCTTCAGGATAACCAAGATCGTCGTCTTCGGGCACTTCTGGGATAGTTGGGGTGGCTTGAGAGCGAAGCCTGTTCGCAGCTTCTTGTCGCCACCTTGCTACCTCAGCTTGAAGGTTGGCCATTTGAGTGGCCATATCCCCAAGGTTATCTTCATCTCCTCCGGAAGGACCTTCCGGGTCTTGAGAACTGGTAGGATCAGTTCGAATCGGGATGGAGGGTGGAGAAGTGACTCCGGGCTGTCGGAGTATGGAAGGGGTTGGTGTTGAGGCTTCGTATGTTCGAGGGATAGAAGCCCCTTCCGGAGTTTGCGGAGGGAAAGCCGAAGACCCTCCGACTTCAACTGTGTCGAAGGGTATCTCTCCGGAGATCCGAGAGGACCTCCGAGTAGGATTGCGAGGTGCGCTCCGCTTAGGAGGCATGATGTAAGACGTTGGTAGAGAACGAAGTTTTTCGGACTAGGTTCCCCACGGACGGCGCCAACTGTTGGCGTAAAAGATTACGCTAACAGGTTTCTGTAGAAAAGAAACTAACAAACGAAGTGTTTGTGAAGCAAACTGTTCTAAGCCTCCGAAAGGATAATAACTTAGAATAGTTCGAAAGTGTGTATTGAATAACTTGTATTCGGTCCCTATTACAGGATGAAATGGGGGGTATTTATAGGCCCAAACATTAAGGAAAAGACCTATTTACCCCTCTATTACAACCGTCATAGTGGAAACTATTCGGTTCCCTTAATAGGGCTAAAATGGTAAAAGACTAATCTAATGAGAAAAAAGATAAGTCTTCCATCTTAGCTGGCAGAAAAGATCTTGGAGGGCTTTGGTTCGAAGATGTACTCCGAACCAATGCCTATCTTCGTACTTCGAACTTGACTCCGGGTATCTTCGAAGATGATCTTCGGGGAACCTTCGAACCAGCTGACTGCCTTTATGTTGCTTCGGCAATAACTCCGAAGATGAGATATTTTCCCCCAACAGTAGCCCCTCGAATACGCTTCTCCGTTTGACCTGTAACATTAGGAGAGCAGTATACGGAAGGAAAAGATAACCAAACATAGGGGTTATTTGTTTTTATTTTATCTCCGAAATACACGAAGATATGAACTTCGAATCAATCTTAAGGTAATTACTTTTCGAACTATCTTAGAACTGACTACAGAAGTTCGAAAGTCTTTTAGACTTAGAGAAAATAGCCGTTAAGTTTCTGTTTCCAACGGAAACTGTAGCAGGCGTTAATTTCGTAAAAGAAGTAACGGCAGGAATGCGAAACGACATGGATTAACGGTAAGAAAGTGAAGTCTAGGCTATAAATAGAGGGCCTAGAAGTTACCCGGTTACCTTTTCACCGCATTCTAGCAACCAAAAACTTTTGAGTCCTTTGAGTTCTTGAGCCCTAGCCTCCATTTCCTCAGAGCAATCCGGCGGTCGCGATGGTGAAGACTAAGGGATCTGCACCTCCTTCGGCCTTGGATCGGCAGCAGGCGGCCGCAGCGGCAGCGGCGGCAGCGTTGGCGGCGGCACCTCCGATGCCGGCGGCGACATCCATGGCGGCAGGGGGGAGAAATCCCCAAATCGCCGATGACCAAGGTCTGTGCCCGCCATCGACCAAGTATTTGGATCAATCTTTTGAGTTGGGGCCTTCTACCTGCAAGAGAGAGTCTTTGGCAATCACAGCAGGGGGAAAAATTAGTAATGGAGTTATGATTCGGAAGCCGGGCAAAGAATCGATTCCATCACCAAGACCCGGAGAAGTAGTAGTATTCGAAGCTTTCTTCGAAGCTGGCTTAGGCCTTCCTGCTGTGGACTTCCTGGCGGAGGTATTGGATCTGTTTCATGTAACCCTCCCCCAATTATCTCCGAATGCAGTAGCTAGGTTAGCTATCTTCGAATGGGCGCTGAGAGCCGAAGGTTGTGAGGGGAGGGCAGAAATCTTCGCTGCACTTCATAGAGCAACTTGCCAGCCGAAGACCTTCGTAGGCTCCGGAGGTGAAAAAGTGGTATTATCCTTCGGCTCTATCAACTTTAGGCTTCGAGACGAGTATGTCTCTCTGATAGACTTCACTCGGAGTGTGCTACTGTTTTGTTGGAAGTCATAGTGTGTGTGGTTCGAAGGTCATACCTCGTTTTTGCTAGCTCCGAAGATAAAGTATAGGCTTCGATTTGGTTTTCTGCCTTGTGTCGGGCTTCGCGTCTCTTTCGAAGGTTGTTTCTCTGTGAACCTGTTCGAACCTCTGTTCAGAGTCTAAGCTTTGAAGTACTTTGTTCGAAGCAAGCTTCGATACTCTCACACTTCGCTCCCTGCCACCTCGAACTAGGCTAGACCAAACACTCCTTCGGCATTTTCACTGACCTCCGAAGCAGGCTTCGTCACTGACCTTCGAAGCAGGCTTCGTCACTGACCTCTGAAGCGGGCTTCGACACAGCAGGCTTCGACACAGTGGAGCAGGCTTTGCCAAGTTCTGAACAGGAGACAGATTTGAACAGTAACTTCTCATCTCATTCATAGTGCACTTAGATTCCTTTTCTGAGAAGTTTATCTAGCTTTGTCTCGTGTACTCTGTTTATCTGTCTATTAGCGCTGCATTGGCATTTCTCTGTTTATCAACAGTTGCTTCTAGGCTAGATACCTTTAGACTTAGGCTATCTGTTCATATTCTGCTGCTTAGTCTTTTGAGGTGCGTTGGGTGTTGGGAACAGGCCATATATTTGAAAGAATTTTTAAGGCACCCATTCACCCCCCGTCTGGTCGCTACTTTTGGTCCTACAATAAGCCTCCAAGCATGTGATCCATCAAGCATACGAAACACAAGCTTATAAATACTTAGGCACATGAGCCCTTGAGTGTGTGAGCCCTTGAGTTCCAAAGCAACCCAAGTGTCATGAACTCTGCCAATTTATTTTGGAGTCAGTAATGAGGCATGATGTTCGAAGTGTGCTCCGTATGGAGGCACTCGAAGGTTTACCCGACGGAGGTCTCAGAAGTCGAGGTGCATCGAAGGCATGGTTCGGGTGACGTTCATCGAGGAGTGTGCTTGGGGAGAGACACTGTGACGAAGTGCTCATGGAATGCTTCATGCAGAGGCCTTGGATGAAGTAGGCACTTCGAAGGGCGGTACTCTGAAGGTGGGGCTTCGGAGTGTGGCTGATTTGAGGTACTTTCGGCCATGCATGGCTTCGGTAAACGAACTGACAGAGTTCGTGCTGGGAGTAGAGGCGAAGTCATGGTGGTCCACTCTAGAGGTGATGGCGTGAAGGCTCAAGGGCTTTGATGGCTTCGGCTCAAAACCATCAATGTATAAAAGGCTGACTTCGGTGAAGCGAAGGCCATCAGGCTCAAGGCTTATCGTCGAAGCTACTGAAACCCTCGCGTGCAAATGGGGGCTTCAGAAGAATCAAAAACTGCAAAGGTTGATCATGTCTGCTCTGCAAAAGCTGATGTTGTCTCCTCTGCGAAGTTGACAAAAGAAGCCTCCAAATAAAGTAGACTACCATCTGTACCCCCTGTTCTGATGATACAAAATCAGTGTAAACCCTAGGGGTAAAGTAGTCTATTCACAAGGCTGAATAGTGCCTATAAATAGTGGAGGCTAGCTAGGCAACAGTAACACTCTGAGCAGCCATTTTAGAACTCCTGTGCTAGCCGCCATCTCATGTATTCAGTCTGTGAGTTCATTTTGTGTTCCCTGTTCAAGAAATGAAATTTTGATTTTTTTTTTTCATTCTCTGCTTGAACTTATATGCCTGCCTTGCACTACTTCTCTTGATTTCATTGTGCTTCATTTCTTCCTGGATTGGGTTTGTTCACTGGGGTGGTTTTTGGAGAAGTGTGCCAGTGATCAGTACGTATGAAGTGTGTTTTTCAGTGTGAGTTCGCTCTGTGTAAACTGAGGTAACCCCTCTCCATTTACTAGCTAAGCACTGAGTGATCTGTAGTCGAAGCCTGTTTTCTTCCCATGTCGAAGTCCTCTATGCAGTGTGTTCTGTGTGAGTTTAGACCTACGAAATACGAAGCCTATTACCAGTTGCTAGTGCAGAGTATCTGGTCAAAGTCCTCAGAGGGAAGTCATCTCTTGCGAAGGGTGAAGTGTGAAGTCTGCTCGAAGGCACCTAGTGTGCGGAGCATGCACTGAATTAGCAGAGTTGGTTTTTGGTGTTGCGGGTGCAGCGAAGTTTTCTTGACTTCAAACTTTTGCTCTCTGCGAAGCTTGGTTTCGGAGCTGTAAAATACCTCGGAATCAGAACTTCAAAAGGTGTGTTCGAAGCCTGTTTTTGTAGAAGACAGAACTAAAACAGAAGGCTACTTTAGCTTGAAATTTTAAAAGCTCCCATTCACCCCCCTCTAGTCGTCGTTTTTGGTCCAACACTTTGTAATGAAACTTTGGTCTTTCTTGAATGAAGATCCTTTATTTCCTGCAAATTTTTGGGTACCGAAATTGCTAGCATCCGAAGGAACCTATGCTAAATCATGTAGTACTCGATGCGGGGATCTCATACCAAGTACACGCCTACCAACATCAGGCAGCACAATTCCCCAAGAGCATTGAAGTTTTGGATTTTGTTAAGTCCTTCGCATACCTGTGGTCAGGGCCCAAGCCCCTTGTATATCCATATAGTCATAGGCACAGGAAACTCATGCCACTTATGCACCATCCTGACATCAAGCATCATGAGTTTTCAGGCCCTTTAGAGATTTGGTAAATATAAGGCTAAGGACTCGATCCCCCAGGGATCTTAGCAATCATGCATGTGCCGAGAAGGTCCCTAACATCAGCTCTTTTTCACCCATACGGTTGTTAGCGCCAAACCTAGAGTTGCTTCATTGGGGCACTAGGCATATGCAATTCACACCAACTCAATTGGGGTCAAGCCTAGTGGGTCAAGGATAAAGTGTATGAAACCAAGTGCGCAAAAAATAAAGTCTAGCTTTATCCACTCAAAGGTAAGGGTACTAGAGTACTTTGATGAGCGAAATGGTGTGGTGATGCCATCGGATCCTAGTAAAAGTTGCCATGAACTCCTACCTAGCATGCTAATTGTTATTTAATCACTGAGTTGTATAACCAAGAGGGTACCTAATGTGGTGATTAGATGTGTGTAAGAGAAGAGCAGTACCTTCAAACCTAATGGACGACTCTAGAACAGAAGAACTAAGATTTATAATGGTTTGAGTCTCCTAGAGGATAATAACCCTACTTCTGGTATCTTGGTATATAATATGATGGTGGAGTTTACAATATGATGTAATTAAGCTATGGAGGCTTAAGATGTCTAAAGCAATAAATATGAGAATGCAATATGACTAGATTACCAAATCTATGTTACCTAGACATGTGGATACGGATACATGATACGATGATATTTCGATACGTAATTTTCCAAAAAAATCAGATACAGGGTATATTATAAATACATAACACACAAAAATTAACAATACATATAAAAATGACAAAAAATTTAATAAGTTAACGCATAAAAGGTAAGTCGAAGAGAAGGCATCAACAGCCCCTGGAGCATCAAGTTTGTACACTGCAATTGGTCAGTGGAAACATTGCCCCAATCACTGGTAGAACTAAATTAAAAACTGAGAATTAGAGAAGGGAATAGAAGACAGAGAAGAGAATAGAGAGAAGGGAAAAGAAAATAGAAACAGACAAGAGATACATGTGATGGTGGATCTGGCAAGAGGGAGAGTCGGGGCGATGTGGCACGAGAAGGTGGCTTGGCATGCAGGGATGCGACATCTGCTAGTGGCACTAGCTCCCAAGTTGTGTGATGGGATACGACGTGATGGGAGTTGGTGGCCCTTGCCCTAGGTGACACGACAAGAAGCGGCATGCCTAGCCCCAAACAACGAGATAGGAGGCGGCAGCGCCACAGTGGTCTACGACATGTTGCTTTGGGATCCGAGAGGAGCTAATGGATCTATGAAACATTGGGAATGGATCTGGCATATGATTTGGGAGGATGAGTATGCAAAACCGTATCCTAGTAAGAATTTGATACGTATCCAAATTTTTGAGTTATTTGATATGATTTGGGAGGAGGAGTATCCAAATATTTGATATGTATCAAATATTGATGCATTGCCTGCTAGTTGTATCTGAGCTTCGTAGGATCGAATGATCTGATGTGTAGATGATATATGCTTTTAGGGTACCTCGCCTCTTATATATACTAATGAGATGAACCCAATAATCTAGGACTGACTTTATCGAGAGTCGATCTTGTTGATAGCAAAAAATGGCATTAATGGCTAGATTGTCAAAATATCAATTTTTGGTGATTTAGGCCTGAAAGTACACATGTCCAGGGTCTGTCCGAAGCCCTACAGGGTCGAAGTCCATTGAGCCATGGGCTCCGAAAGCCTCTAGCCAGCACATGGGCTACGGCCAGGAAGCCTTCGGAGGCCCACGCTGCCGAAGCTTCAGCCCGAGGAGCAGGCCTCGACGGGCCTGGCCGAAGCCCACCTCGGTAGAGATAGAGTCATGCAGAGGCCGAAGTCAGGGAGTCTGAAGCCATAACCATCAGAGTTGGGTCTCAGGAAGTCCCAATCCCTTAGACTTTGTCACCGAGGTCTGACGGAGGTAAGTCCCATGCTTCAGCCGAGCTCTACGCCGAAGCCTAGTTCGGACGGCCGAACGAGGCCGGTCCATCCGATGGGGTTCGCAGTGAAGCCCCCTCCGAGCACAGTGCGCACAAGGCCGAAGGGCAAAGTGCCACTTCGGCCAGAATTAATGGAAGCTGAACAATCGCACCTGGCACCAAGCCGCAACCATCTTGGGCTCCTCTAGGCATGTCCAAATCACAGAAGAGATGCCTACAAAGGCTGCGGGCACAAGAGATGCGCGAGAGGAAAGGTGAGGCCGAGCGCGATGCTATCTTCGAGGAGATCCGCCCTCAGCCAGCTACCAAACGGGTATGGAGGGAGAAGCCGGTTGAGATAACCAACCCGGCTCCTAGTCCAAGCGACGATGACGACAACATGCTCGACGACGATTACTCGCCCATCTCTGAGGGACCCGCACCCCAGGTGATGGACATCAACATCGTCACGCTGCCTGCCGAGTTCGCCCTACCGTAGGACTTGGCCGAGGTTGCTCAATTGAACCTCGGCCCGCACAATGCCATCTTCGAGAAGCCCAAGAACTCGGCTCGCCATCTAAAGCCCCTCCATGTTAGGGGTCACATCGATGGGAAGCCAATTTCCCGGATGCTCATCGACGGTGGTGCCACTGTTAACTTAAGGCCTTTTTCATTGTTGAAGAAACTTGGCAGAGATGAAGATGATCTGAAGAAGACCAACTTGATGCTCAACGGCTTCAACGGCAAGAGCTCCGAGGCCAAGGGAGTACTCTCTATGGAGTTGACTGTGGGCAACAAGATATTGCCAACAACATTTTTCGTCGTCGACGTACAAGGTAACTATAGCGTGCTTCTCGGGCGCGACTGGATTCACGCAAACTGTTGCATTCCCTCAACTCTACACCAGTGCTTGATACAGTGGGATGGCGATGAGGTGGAGGTCATCCCCGCGGATACTTCGGCCCAAGTAGCTTTGGCCGATGTGTTAGTCGACGCCGTCCATAACAAAGTAGAGTGTCTATCAAGTAGAGATCTTTCAGACTACGATTTTGTTAGCGTATCCGGAGGACTGTTTGTACCAGTGTCTGTAAAGCCGGCTGGAGTAGCACGACTATTTTTGTATTAATGGTCATGTCTAGCAAGAGTAATCTAGATTGGCTAAAGTCTCGTGTGGAGCAGTATCGGTCTAACAAAGACGGTATTGCCGAAGCAATCAAGGACTTTAGCGAAGTAGAGAAATTAGGACAAGGTTTTGCATCGGCCGATCCTTTGGAGGAAGTCGATATAGGTGATGGTAGCATCCCAAGGCCGACTTTTGTAAACCAACATTTGCAGCCCGATGAAAAGGTTGAAGTAATAAAGTTACTTCGGTCGTATGTCGATTGTTTCGCATGGGAATATAGCGAGATGCCAGGTCTAAGCCACGAGCTCGTGGAGCATCGGTTGCACATCAAGTCCGGATTTAGGCCTTATAAGCAGCCTCCCCACCGCTTTAATTCGGCCGTCTATGACCGAGTTAAAGAGGAAGTGGAGCGACTACTCAAGGCTAAATTTATTAGGCCGTGCAGGTACGCGGAATGGGTTGCTAACATTGTGCCTGTAGAGAAGAAAGGGAGCAGCAAGATACGGGTATGCATTGATTTCAGGGATCTGAACAGAGCCACTCCAAAGGATGAGTATCCAATGCCGATAGACGACATGCTAATCAACGATGCTTCAAGACACAAGGTACTAAGTTATCTTGATGGCAATGCTGGTTATAATCAAATCTTTATGGCCGAAGAGGACGTCTACAAGACTGCCTTTCGATGCCTTGGTTTTGTCGGTTTATTCGAGTGGGTCATCATGACTTTTGGTTTGAAAAATGCTGGCGCCACATATCAGCGTGCTATGAACCTAATATTTCATGACTTGTTAGGAGTTATGTTAGAAGTTTACATCGATGATTTCGTAGTCAAATCGGACGCTATGGAAAACCATTTAGTTGATTTGAAAGTTGCTTTCGATAGGATGCGACAGTATGGGTTGAAAATGAACCCACTGAAGTGTGCTTTTGGTGTGTCGGTGGGTAAGTTCTTAGGTTTCATGATTCACGAGAGAGGCATCGAAATTGATCCTAAGAGACTTGAAAAGATTAGAAACATTGCAGCGCCGACATGCAAAAAGGATGTGCAAAAATTGCTAGGTAAGTTGAACTATTTACGTCGCTTTATATCCAACTTGTCCGGCAAGATTGATGCCTTTGTCCCCATACTCCGGCTAAAAAATGAAGTCGAGTTCACTTGGGGGGCAAGCCAAAAAAGTGCTTTCGAAAAGATCAAGGAGTGCTTATCATCACCGCATGTGGTTAGAGCACCTACAGCCGGGATTCCGTTTTGGTTATACATCGCCACTGAAGATAGCATGATTTGAGTCATGCTAACCCAGGAGATAGAGGGGAAGGAGTACATCATCACATTCTTGAGCCACCGCCTGCTGGACGCCGAAACCAGGTACGCGTTTGTGGAAAACGATTTTACCCTTAGGCACGAAGAGTCCCAAGTTTGGTAAGAGTAACCTAGTTGGGGCGGTCCTTTTAAGGTAGCCGAAATCGCTCCCGGCAACCCATACGTGTTGGAATCCCTGCAGGGAGAGCATTTTTGAAGAGCTTTGAATGGTAGGTACTTGGAGAGGTATTTCCCAAGTGTGTGGCAAACATCATAAAAGTGTCGAAAAGCCGATACGAATGGTATCGTCTTCAGCTCGTTGTGCTTTTAGTTCACTAGTTCACTAAAAGGCAGGGGGCATGTGTTGATAGCAAAAAATGGCATTAATGGCTAGATTGTCAAAATATCAATTTTTGGTGATTTGGGCCGAAAGTACACATGTCCAGGGTTTGTCCGAAGCCCTACAGGGCCGAAGTCCATTGAGCCAGGGGCTCCAAAAGCCTCTAGCCAGCCCATGGGCTTCGGCCAAGAAGCCTTCGGAGGCCCACGCTGCCGAAGCCTCGGAAGCCTTCGGAGGCCAACACTGCCAAAGCTTCGGCCCGAGGAGCAGGCCTCGACGGGCCTGGCCGAAGCCCACCTCGGCAGAGATAGTGTTGTTTGCATTCCCACCTCAATCTCTATCTCTATCTAGCCGGATTAATAGAAGATTAGATTAGGAGTTAAGCCCCTATAAATAGAGAGGCAAGGCCGGCGTAGAGGCCCTCCCAACTCAAACCAAACCAAAGCCCATGCTTTGATCGTATTTACTTTACCTTTATTTTCATGTACCTCTTCATGGGTTTGCCTGGAAGCCCTCCGCTGGCCACTATGGAATAGTGGTAATCCTTGTTATTTCTCCTGTGAAGTATCCGTTAATCTACGTAATAGATTGTTATCGCCTTATTACTTTGCCTGTGAAGTATCCGCTAATCTGCGTAATAGATTGCTACCTTCGCTACTAGTGCAACACTTAGCAAAATTCGGTCCTCAGGCCGAATTGGTACTTCGCACTCTTCTGTTACAGGTTCGCACGTTCGGAGCCACTTCATCGGAGGTGTCCGGAGCTGAGAGATCGGTTTCAGAGGTCCCCGAGATACCCTTCGGCGGGACTGCAGGCTTCGGCAACAGGCTTCGCCAGCATACTTCATCACAACGGGCTTCACCACGACCATACTCCGCACTGGACAAAGTTGCAATCGCACGTGGCCCTCGCTTCATTATTCCGTAGTTTGCTGTATCAGAGATCTCACGCCGAACCCCGTTGTTCGGAGGTGATCATCGCGTCTAGATCCGTTCGGAGTCCATCTTCGGCCGGATCAGTCCGAACGACGAAGCACCCTTCGGTAGAGCACTTCGCACCAGACGCCGAAGGTACACTTCGGTGGCCCCTTCGCACCAGACTTCGAACCAGACGGGCTCCGACTGGTTTGTTGATTTTATTTTGTTTAATCTATCTCTTTCGGCTAATTGGATTATTTTGTGTAATCTGGTTGCCTGGCGACTCCACCCCCCCTTATCACTATTAAGGGTAGACGGAACGCGACGTCAGTGCCACGTCACGCTTAGGCTTGTCCCTAAGTATCCCTGCACTTTTGGATCGTCGAACTGACCCAAGTGCGGGGGCACGTTTCCGTGTCAACAAATCTAAGATTGTCTATCAAACTTGGGTGCTAAATCCTTAAGTATATGGATTCTGGTACAAACATATTTCTTCATACTATATTTGGAGTATATATAGTCACCTGATAAGAACTCGACTTTCCTTACCGGAGCCGAAATCCCTCCAAAGGCTATACTAAATACCAATACTGAACCGGATCTGCTCTCGATCCATACTAATAAACCCAATTGTGGGGTACAGAGTGGTAGCTTACATGTAAAAAAGCGTGCGCATGAGCTATGTAGTGTGGGTAGGCACAACATGGATTAGAAAGTTATCAGATTGGAAAGTGCATGGCCATGCCACTATGACTAAAGAGTTAGTCGTTATTTGAATCTATTACATCATCGAGTGAAATGTTGAGCTATCCAACAAGACTGGCATGAATCTCACCTTGATATTGACAAATGTCATGTGGTAAAGGGACAGGTGTGTACATATATCAATGTTTAGTGAAAATTGATTTTGTTCTCTTTCGGGGATCAATATATCCTACTAGGTACCATTATTGATCAGTGAGTTAAAAAAGGTTTCTCGAAATCAAGCATTAGTCTATAAACCTATCGAGTTACACACTTATGGGGAGGGATTAAGAAAATTGCAAAGAATTGGTTATTGTGCAAGTGTGAGATTGAAGGAACAGTGCCCAAGAAAAATCCGGTTGGATCGGAAGTTCTGATTGTTTTCGGAATTGGAAATAGAGAGCTCAAATTGGAAATTCCGATATGGTATCGGAAGTTCTGATATACTGAGAGATCAAATCAGAAGTTTTTATATGGTATCAGAAGTTTCGATAATTTATTATTTAGAGACAGCGAGTTGAAACCGAAAGTTTTAATACATATCGAGAAAAATTGCACTGATCGGATGTTTTGATAGGAGGTATCGGAAGTTCCGATGATAGCTAGAATTGGAGTCTGAGAGCCCTAATCAGAAGTTCCGATCTAGAGATCGGAAGTTCTGAGGTGGGCGTAACAGATTGGATCTGTTGGGTATCGAATTGTTTGAGGCCAATCTATTGGGTATTGAATTGCTGGAGACCATAGCTCTCACCTCTATATAAAGAGAGGAGGAGAAGGTATTGGATATTAAGTTATTCATAGTTTAGACCACATCTAAACTCTAGCCACCAAGAAATCCTCTCCTCCCTTTCTTGATCTCAAAAGTTGAGATTGAGAAATCTCCCATTTCTCATGTGGTGCTAGCACGTCGGTGTGGGAAGGATTTCATCCTTGTACGTATGATATTGTGGAGGCGCTGCTCCAATAGCGGTGCTCGTGGGCATCTTCACGTGAACACTGTCACTGTCTTCATCGATTGGATCACTGGGGAACGGCCGGAGCGAGGCAAGGACACGCGAGGATGTGCTTCCCTAACATCTTCTTCTGCTGCACCTAGCACATCTCGTGCTACAAGGTACCTATCTATGATCCCTCACGTGCATGGTTCTTGGGCTTTGCGGCGAAATTTTTGAAATTGGCTGCGAGCATAGCTTCCCCATTCCCCAACAAATGGCACCAACTATTAAGAACACTTTAGTCTTTATTTTGCGATCTATTATTTTTAGAACAATTTTTATAGACCGGTATAGAAACTTGAGAAGTCCCATCTTGATGAACTAGTTGACCAGAGGGCTTGTGAGAATCACTCGAATGAGTCACTTACTGTAAGTGTCTCATACCTACTAGTATGTTCTCTAAGCTTAGAAAGAACGATGAGAACAAGGATGTCCATAATATGATTATGGGACACCAAGGCATTTTTGAGTGGCAAGCATGGACTAAGAGGTATGTTGACTCATCATCCTAGTTTGCGTGCAAAACTAGTCAATGGTTCAGGAACAACAAATGGTACTTGCAAGAAATCTCGAAGGAGAAGTGACATAATACTTTCGCTTCTACTTCAAGTGAAAATGTTATTGAAATTAATATGGCTACTCGTCCAAATGATTCATGGGTAATTGATACATGGTCGATCATTCATACATGCAAATCTTGGTAAGGACTGATTAGGTCAAGAAAGTGTGCAATTGGCGAACTGAATATCTGTGTTGGCAATGGTGCAAAACTTGCAGCTTTGGTCGTCAGCGTTTATTCTCTATCGCTACCCTCCGGATTAGTTCTAGAATTGAATAATTGTTATTATGTTCAGCATTGGGTAGAAACATTATTTCTTCCTAATGTTTAGAGGAAGAATGTTATGAGTTCATAATAAACAACAAGTGTTGTTCGATACTCTCGAATGGTATGCTCTATGGTGCTTGTCCATTGGTGAATGGATTATATATTCTAAGTCTTGAGGATGCACACATTTATAACATTAGTACAAAGAAATGACGACTCAATGATTTGAATCCTACCTACGCCTGGCATTTTCATTTGGGTCATATACACGAGAAGCACGTGCAGAAGCTCCATCATGATGGACTTTTGGAGTCATTTTATTTTGAATCATATGACACATGTGAGTCCTGCTTACATGGCAAAATGACAAAGATGCCTTTCACTGGTTAAAGTGAGAGGGCAAGTGAGCTATTGGCCATTATACATACTAATGTATATGGACTAATGAGCCATGTCGCAAGAGGTGGTTTTCGGTACTTTATCACTTTTACCGATGACTTTAGTAGATATGGTTATGTCTACTTAATGAGGTATAAGTGGGAGTCCTTTGAAAAGTTCAATGAGCCATGAGTTTAGTGATCATCTGTAGCAGTGTGGAATTGTTAGATAGCTGACTCCACTTAGCATGCCTAGTGGAATGGGGTGTACGAGCAGAGAAACTGTACTTTGCTGGATATGATTTAGTCTATGATGAGTCATACTGATCTTCCATTATAGTTTTGGGGACTCACTCTAGAAACTCACTAGAGAAGACGCCATATGAGATGTGGTTTGGGAGACATCCCAGTTTGTCTTTTCTAATGATTTGGAGTTGTGAGGCGTATGTCAAACGTTTGACGTCTAACAAGCTCACTCCAAAATCAGACAAGTGCTTCTTTGTGGGATATCATAGGGAAAATAAAGGATACTATTTCTATAATAGAGAAGATGGCAAAGTGTTTGTCGCTCGGAATGGTGTGTTTCTTGAGAAAGAGTTTCTCTCGAAAGGGGTTAGTGGGAGAATGGTGCGTCTTGAAGAAGTTCGAGAACCACGAGAAAGTGTTCTAGATCTCACTAAACCACAATAGGATATGAAAGGTGTTGCTGAGCTTGTTGTAGAGACAACAGCCCCATAATGGTCTGAGAGGGTGAGTCACGCACCGGAATGGTTCATGTTTATGACCACTTAACAGCGTGACATGTTGTTTTTGGACAACGACGAGCCCAAGACCTATGTAGAAACAGTGATGGGACCAGACTCTATGAAATGGCTTGGAGCCATCGGATCCGAATTAGAGTCCATGCGAGAAAACCAAGTTTCGAACTTGGTCGATCCACCCGATGGTGTAAAATCTATTCAGTGTAAATGGATCTTTAAGAGAAAGATAGACGCTGATAGAAATGTTCACATATATAAAGCATGATTGGTGGCGAAATGTTTCAGATATATTGAAGGTGTTGATTATGATGAAACATTTTCGCTTGTTATAATGCTTTAGTCGATCCAGATCATCCTAGCAATTTCCGCATTATATGATTATGAGATATAGCAAATGGATGTCAAGACGGCTTTCCTGAATGGAAACCTAAGAGAGGATGTGTACATGACACAGCCTGAAGGTCATAATGATCCGGAAAATGATGGGAACATTTGTAAGATGCAGAAGTTCATTTATAGGTTGAAGCAATCTTCTCGGAGTTGGAATCTTTGCTTTGATGAGGTAGTGGGAAACTAAGTGGGGTTTGCACTATGGTTTTATCTTTGTGATGAGTGATTGACAAGTTTGCTTGATTCATGGTTTGGGCATGTGTTTGCCTGTGTGTGTTCACTGATGGGATCAGTGCGTGCTTTGCATGGAGATTTGTCTTTTGATTGTCTCATGTTGTGCGTGGTTGAGATGCGAGTCAACTATCAACAGTAGGTGATCGGGGTCAAGCAGGGAGCTTGATGCCAGACAGTCAAGGATGTCCGGTGAGGTTGAGGACGATTTCAGGCGTACATGTGGAGATAGAGAAAGACATGGATGGATGGATTATTGGGACTGCATGTTCACCAAGTCTATGAAAGGGAGGCCAGTGCAAGTGTCAAGGCGGCTCGAGGGATCAAGAACGGGAGAGACTTGCTAGCGATCAATTTCGTGGATTGGTGACACATGTCGGCGATCCAGTGCGCTTTGTCGGTTTCAGCTCAAAACCGTCAGATCGATATCCAAGCGTCTTGAAGCGCAGCCATAGTCGCTACGAAAGCTTCGAATGAGGACAAATTACCTTAGATAGGATTTTACATTTTTATCCCTATGGGCCTTCGCGTTTGTAAAAAACCCTAGGGGTATTCGTGTCTTTTCCTGTTTTTGAATTGCCTATAAATGGCCTCCTAGTCCTAGGGTTTCTACGAACTCATCCACTTTGAAAATATGAGTTCACTTTACTCATTCTCTCTAGAATTTTTCTTCCTTCTTCGTTTAATTCGATGCTTCAATGAGATTTTCTGGAGTTTCTGGTGCATAGTTTTTGGCCTGAGAAATAGTGCCAGTTTTCTTGAGGTGAAGCACCGGTATTTTGCGGGGATCCCTATTCCTCTAGTTTTTCCTGAGGCAGAGTTGTCTGCGTTGCGGCTGCGGCCTAGTGTTTCGCGCAGGAGGCGCGGGGCTGATTTCTGTGACGCCCCGATTTACCAAATCGGAACATTATTGAATTTTCATAGAAAAACAATAATAACGAGAGGTTCATCATGCGACGACGTACATACGGGCAAACATTTGTGGTTCACAGACCAAATTATTACATAAGTGTAAAAATAAAAGAAACTCCAAACCATCTACTCATAGTAGGCAGCCTCTGAAGTGTTTATTTAATGGGTATGGTACAAAAGTACTCAACAAGCCACCGAGAATGCAATAATAATGCAGGATAATAATAAAGGAATGATAATGGCTAAAAGTGAGGAAAAGTACAATTTTTAGTTGTAACATTTAGTGTAGTCAAATTTAATCACGCGGAATAATAAACATGAATAATATAACATCATCTAACTCAAGGAGTACGTTTTCCCTCCTCGCTCAACAATCCTTACATGCCAAGTCATCATGCACACTCATAAAAGTAAACTAACCGCGAGTAGTCACGCAACCCGCCCTTTACCGTGGGCTCGGCTTTTCGAAAAGATTTAAACTCTGATCAGAGGAGTACCATTGTACCCACAAGGCACGCACTCATCCCATACACCAAAGTGTAACAAGATGACCCATACCATGGGAACTCGTGCCAAAAAATTAGCATGAAATGGTCCAATTCGATAATCACCCGCTCTAGGTTTTGCTAGCGTGCCCAGCCACTCCGGGCTAACGTCACGCCCCCCTTTGCGCCACGTCGGTACAAGCCACCCACAGGTGCTGCTTGACCCATCTCCAAGTGGTTCCTCGAGTTGGAACACTCCATACCTTAGTTAGGACTTAGCCACTAGACTTGTGGTTAGTACGGAAATGTATTGCAACGGATACCGCAGACCGGTCCTTATAGTGCCCTGGGTGCTAGCGACCAATGCCCTAGCTTGCACCGGGAACCCACCATGCTCACACATTTAACAAAAACTCTATCACCAACTGAATTCCAGGGATGAAAATATCGGGGATCATATAGTAGAATCCAAATTTCTACGACTCATTTTTAACCTATAGCTGTTATGCCAATACTTTGGACACTATCTAATAGTACTAATAATATGGTGACAATGAGTTTAGGCTCAATAACATGGCTTGGGTTTGCACTTCATGGTTGGGGATCTAAATAAATATAATGTAGGGCTTTCATTTGACTAATACATGTATAACCTATGCGATAGTTTAAGAAAACTAGGTTCAACATGATCAAAAATTAGTTTGGTGACTTGCCTTGTTCATCGAAGGGTGAGGGAGGATGAGAAACCAATAGTTGGTTTCGGAGTCTGTGATGAGTGATTGACAGATTTTATCCTCTGATTTGAAGGGGTCCCTCTGAAGGGGTTTGGAGGTTGTTTCACCGAAGAGTTTAGTGGGTTCTATTTGTTGCAGCTGTTGCAGCGGAGTGTGCCTGTTGGAGGGGTCCGACAGTACACGATGACTTGGTCGTACCGGAGTGTTCGGTACTTTGGGTGGTACACCGGAGTGTGTGCCGGAGGTTGTTTACCCAGAGAGGTCTCTAGGGTACTAGATACACTTGTCTGTTTATCTATGGTGCGCAGGTGTCTTCGGAGGTGACATACGATTCATGACAAGTGAACCTAGGTCAAGCGGGAGGATTGATGCCAGGCGAGCGGGGAGCTCGTTCACAAAGGCTGTGAGGGGTCGAGGTCGGTACTCGAGTCAAGGTGCTTCAGGTGAAGGCAGAGGGTGCGGAGCGTGGCTCCAACTGAAGGTACCCCGAGAGGAGGTCCTCGGAGGCGAGGCACTTCGAAGGGTACTCCGAATGGAGAGACTTCGGATTATGGTCGACAAAGTCCTCAGCAATGAGGCAAAGTGTTCGAAGTGTGCTCCGGGTGGAGGCACTGAAAGGTTCACCTAATGAAGGTCTCAGAAGTCGAGGTGCATTGAAGGCATCGTCCGGGTGAGGTTTGTCGAGGAGTGTGCTCGGGGAGAGACTGCGACGATGTGCTCACGGAATGCTTCATGCAGAGGCCTTGGACGAGGGAGGGACTTCGAAGGGTGGTACTACGAAAGTGGCGGCTTCAGAGTATGGCTGACATGGTACTATGAAAGGGTGGTACTTCGGCCATACATGGCTTCGGTACTAGCTAGGCAACAGTAACACTTTTTTGAGCAGTCATTGTAGAACTCCTGTGCTAGCCGCCACACTCTCTTGTTTTCAGTCTATGAGTTTATTTTGTGTTCCATGTTCAAGCAAGGAAACTTTGATTCTGTTTTCATTTACTGTTTGAACTTGTATGCCTGCTTTGCACTACATGTCTTGATTTCTTTGTGCCTCACTTCTTCATGTGTTTTGTTTATTGCTCTAGAGTATTTTTGGAGTTGTGTGAGTGATCACTGCGTGTGAATTGTGTTTTTCAGTGTTTGTTTTCTCTGTGTAAACTGGAGGCTAGTCCTCTCTAATTACTAGCGAAGCACTGTTCTTGTCTTAACTCGAAGCCTGTTTTTTTCCTTATCGAAGTCATTAGCATAGTGTGTTCAGTGTGCATTCAAACCTCCAAAATACGAAGCCTAGTACTAGTTGCTAGTGCAGAGTATCTGGTCGAAGTCTATAAAGGGAAACCTTCTCCTATGAAGGGTGAAGTGCGATGTCTGCTCGAAGGCACCCTGTGTGCAGAGCCTGCACTAACTTAGCAGAATTGAGTTTTTGGGCTGTTGTGGGTGGAGCGAAGTCTTCTTGACTTTGAACTTTTGCTCCTTGCGAAGCCCGGTTTCAGAGATGTGAAATACCTCCGAACCAGAACTTCGAAGGGTGTGTTTGAAGCCTGTTCCGTAGAAGACAGAATTAAAACAGAAGGCTATTTTTAGTCTGAAATTTTAAAAGCTCCCATTCACCCCCCTCTAGTCACCATTTCTGGTCAAACAATTGGTATCAGAGCGGGTTAAGATCACCAGTTGACCTTAACTTGTTTTGTGATCTGTTGGCGACATGGACAGAGTTAGAAAAATACCTATGTTCGATGGGACTGATTTTGCATACTAGAAGGTGCGCATGGAGGCTTACATGCTAAGCCAAGGAAATGCAATTTGGGAGATTGTGGACTCACAATACTCCATCTTTGAAACTCACACCTCTCAAACAGAAAAGGATCAGTATAATGCTAACTCCAAGGATAGAAATATACTGTTCATTGGTTTGAGTCGGAGTGAGTTTGATAGGGTGAAGCACCTTAGGACAGATGGGAGATTTGGACTACACTAACTATTTATCATGAGGGCTCTACACAGATTAAGGATAGGCGCCAAAGCACATACAATCAACAGTATTAGCTGTTTGTGCAGGTGCCTTGTGAATCTATAGATGCCATGTTTTCTCTCTTTGATCCGATAGTGAGTAACTTGCGGTCCAACGGGATGCTTGCTTATAATGATCATGATAGAGCTATCAAGCTTCTCTATGCTCTTGATCGTAGCATATGGGAAGTGAAGATATCCAGCATTGAGGAGTCAGCAGGTTATGACACATTGACCTGTGATGAGCTCTTCAGCAAGCTGAAGTCCACAGAGATTGCCAAGGCATCTCTTGCAGTGCATAGAACTCCTTGCCACAGCCATTGGCACTAGTTTCTAGCACTAGCTGTGTCACCACTGTAGAACCAAGCACATCTAACACTTGTGTTCTTTCAGGTGGTTTTGCTTTGTCCTCCCTGGTCTCTGTCACTAAGGAGGAGGTGGATACTCTGAATGATGAAGAGCTTGCTCTCATTGCCAGAAGGTTCACCCGTTTTCACCATGAGAGACAGGATCAGAGGAGAAGTGGCTTTAGTGGTTGTTTTGAGTGTGGTGACACTTCTCACATCAAGGCCAACTATAGTAAACTCAAGAAGAGAGATGAAAGTGAGCACCCCAAATATCACAAAAAGGAGAGGAAACCCTTTGTGAAGGGCAAGCGCGCCAAGGTGGCTAAGAGGGTAGCCAAAGCCAATTCCAGAGCATTTGTTGCGGCTCTCAGTGACATCGACACTTCCTCAACTGAGGAGTCAAGCTCTGATGAGGAGGAGGAGTCTCTAAGGAAGGAGGAAAAGAAGTACAAGAAGGGACGAGATTTCACCAGCCTTTGCTTCATGGCCGACAGCGATCACAACGGCGATGAGCTTGACTCATCTAAGGTACCACTATCCTATGACCAGCTTTAAATTAAATTAGATGAACTGAATGAAGTAGTTCCTTGTCAGGATAGGTTACTTGTACCAGCCTCTAGAGATAGAAAAGACCTTAGACTTAGGCTAGAATCTGTTTCTACTGATTATGCCATGCTCTAGTCTAGGGTTAATGATGCTGAATGTGAATCTTGCACTGTTGTCATGGGTAAGCTTGCCCAGTTGCATTCTGTGCATGCTCAAACTCTTTCTGAGCTTGAGACTGCACAAAAACAACTTTTGATGGTTGATTCTAGTCCTCATGATATAGTTGAATGCATGAACTGCCCGTTATTACGTGAGAGCATTGATTTACGTGATAAGCATGTTCAATATTTAGAGGCTAGATTGGAGAGGGCCGGTAGTTCTAAGGATGTGCAACCTGTGTGTGACACTTGCATAACCCTTAAGGACCAGCTAGGCACTGTTAGAGAGCGAGCTGAAAACCTCATGACTGAAAATGAATACCTTCTTTCTGTGGTTAACAAATGCACTGAGGGAAAGGGTAGGTTGGACTTACTCTTGCCCAAGACCAAGATGTGTGCTGACAGGGCAGGGTTAGCTCTAGGATTGGGTTTTGAGAGAATTCCTTCAGACAGTGAGAACAAAATTGTTTTTACCTCACCCACTACCCGAACTGCAAAGAAAACCACTCCTCCTACAAAGAAAATTCCTCCCAAGAAAACCACTCAGCAGAAGCCCAAGGAGCCTATGAGGAATGCTCCTATGACCCATGTGAGTGCCACTAGGAGAGTGTTTCGTTGTTCCTATTGTCAGCGGGCGGGTCATCTGGTTGGGTTCTATTTTCGTCGCATCAAGGATGAGCGACACTCTCAAGCGTTGAGTTTCTACGACATGCATTACCCATCTCAAGGTATGTATGAGTCTGAGTTTTACTCACGTCCTGTTTTCGAGGCTCCTCATACTTCTCGAAGAGGTTTTGCTCCTCCAGGTGTTCACCATGTTCCATATGGTGGTAGACCCCGTGCGAGTAGCTTTATACCTCAACAAGGTAGGAGACCTCATCATGCATTTGAGTCACAGCATGTAGGTAGACCTTGCACTTTCATCATTCTGATTTTCCTATGCGTAGACAATCTATTTTTACTATGCCTACTACACATATCACTCAATGCGGGATGCCTCATCATGTATTCACTCACCCCAGCACTGACCGATCGAGATTTTCTTATCATGTGTAGGCACCAGATTAAGGCTTGGAGGGCACGTGGATCATGGGCTCTGTTTGTTCATGCCATATGACCGGATATGCAGCGTGGTTCTCCAGCCTCACCACAACCAAGCAAAAGGAACATATCACCTTCGACAATAATCGAAGGAGTAGAGTGAAAGGTAAAGGTGTGGTAAGAATCAACTCGAATTTCACTCTCAAAGATGTTGCTTTGGTTGAAAATTTGGGATACAACTTGCTTTCTGTATCTAAATTGCTTGATGAGGGCTTCGAAGTGCGATTCCAACACGATACTTCGCAAGTACTCAATTCTGATGGTGTTGGGGTATCTAAGATCTTTAGAGTTGGGAGTGTTTTTGGAGCTTATTTTTCTGAGTTATCTAGTTCTTCTCATTGTCTTGTTGCACATTCGACTTCTGAGCTTTAGAAATGGCATAGGAGACTAGGGCATATGAGCTTTGAGTTGCTTGCTCGTCTGAGTGCCCTAGGTCTGATCTGAGGATTGCCCAAGCTCAAGTTTGAGAAGAATTTAGTTTGCGCTCCTTGTCGACATGGAAAAATGATTGCCGCTTTGCATTCGCCGGTCACCACAGTGATGACTGAACAACCTGGAGAACTTCTCCACATGGACACTATAGGTCCTTCTCGGGTTAGTTCTTTAGGTGGCAAGTGGTATTTGTTAGTCATTGTCGATGACTTCTCTCGCTACTATTGGGTCTTCTTTCTTGCCAGCAAGGATGATGTGTTTTCACACTTTCGGAGCTTGGCTTTGAGACTTTTCACTGAGCTCCCTGGTGCATTGAAATTCATTCGAAGTGATAATGGCACTGAGTTCAAGAACAGTCTCTTTATTGACTTTTGCATGGAGCATGGCATAGAACATCAATTCTCTGCTCCGCAGGTTCCTCAACAGAACAGTGTTGTTTAGAGAAAGAACCGCACTTTGGTTGAGATGGCTATGACGATGCTCGATGAGCACAGGACTCCTAGAAAATTCTAGGCTGAGGCCATGAACACTGCTTGTTACATCTCAAACTGAATCTTCTTACACTCAATTTTGAACTTGACATCTTATAAGCTGCGTTTTGGGAGACAGCCCAAAGTTACTCATCTTCGAGTTTTTGGTTGTCATTGCTTTATCTTAAAACGTGGAAATTTGGACAAATTTGAGTCGCGTTCTTCTGATGCGATCTTTTTGGGTTACACTACACATGGTCATTCTTATCGAGTTTACAATTTGGAAACTAACACTGTCATCAAGTCATGTGACGTGACTTTTGATGAATCAACTCCCTCTGTTAGTTCTACTTTTGAACAAGCAAATGAACATGACATGGAACAGACTGTCTTCGAAGATGAAGACCCTAGAGAGTTTGAGGATTAATCCCTACTACCCCTGACATCAACCCCCGAAGTCGACCCCGCTTCGACCACTTCGGCACAAGGTCTCGAAGCTACTACCTCGACATCGGTCATCTTGGACTACTCCAACGCACAAGTTGAGGGGGAGACTGCATCCCGCAACGAGGCTCCACATCATGTTCAAAGGATGGATCCTCCCGAGCAGATCATTGGTGAGCTTGATCAAAGGGTAACATGTTCTCATGCTCATTTCATTAATTCCGCTTTTGTTGCTTCTTTTGAACCCTTAGATGTTAGTCATGCACTTTCTGATTCTAGTTCGATCAATGCCATTCATGAAGAACTTGAAAATTTTGAGAGAAACAAAGTCTAGACTTTAGTTGATCCCCCACCAAATGTTCATTTCATTGGAACAAAATGGATTTTCAAAAACAAACAAGGGGAGGATGGGACTGTAGTTAGAAACAAGGCTAGAGTTGTAGCTTAGGGTTATTCTCAATTAGAAGGGATTGATTTTACTGAGACTTTTGCACCTGTTGCGCGTCTAGAGGCCATTAGGATATTTCTTGCCTTTGCGACATCCCGGGGATTCAAACTCTATCAAATGGATGTCAAAAGTGCATTTCTTAATGGCTTCATAGGTGAAGATGTCTATGTAAAACAACCCCTGGCTTTGAAAACCCCAAATACCCGCATAAAGTCCTTAAACTTCATAAGGCTGTTTATGGACTCAAGCAGGCCCCTCGGGCTTGGTATGATAGATTTATGTCTTTTCTGCTTGAGCGGGGATATTTGATGGGATCTGTTGACAAAACTTTTTTCACTCTCAAGCATGGCAAAGATTTCCTACTAGTTCAGATTTATGTGGATGATATCATCTTCGGTGGCTCTTCTCATGCTTTGGTTGCTGAGTTTGCAGATGCCATGAGTAGGGAATTCGAGATGTCCATGATGGGCGAACTCACTTTTTTCCTTGGTTTGCAAATCAAGCAAAGCAAACAAGGTACTTTCGTCGACCAGACGAAGTACACCAAGGACCTACTCAAGAAGTTCTACATTGCTGATGCAAAGCCCCTGACTACTCCGATGGCTACTTCGATAGCATTGGATCCTGACGAGGATGGAGAAGCCATAGATCAGAAGGAGTTCTGAAACTTGATCGGCTCCCTCCTCTACTTGACTACTACGAGGCCAGACATACACTTCGTAGTGTGTCTGTGTGCTCGTTTTTAGGCTTCGCCACGAGCTTCGCACCGCCAAGCGGTAAAGCGCATTCTCAGGTATCTCAAGCATACCCTCGAATTTGGCATTTGGTATTCTGCGTCTTCCTCTTTGTGTCTTCGAGGTTATTCTGATACGGATTTTGCTGGGTGTAGGATTGATAGGAAAAGTACCTCCGGTACCTGTCATTTTCTGGGTACTTTGCTGGTTTGTTGGTCTTCCCGCAAACAGTCTAGTGTTGCACAATCGACGGCCGAGGCCGAATATATTGCTGCAGCTAGCTGTTGCTCGCAGATTTTGTGGATGATTTCCACTCTGCGAGATTTCGGGTTAGATTATAAGAGTGTTCAACTTTTCTATGATAACACTAGTGCTATTTGTATTGCAAACAACCCGGTTCAGCATTCCAGAACCAAACACATTGATGTGCGATATCATTTTCTTAGAGATCATAATGAGAAGGGTGACATTGAACTTCAATATGTTGATACCTAACACCAGCTAGCCGATATTTTCACAAAACCCCTCGATGCTTCACGTTTCGCCTAATTGCGTGGGGAACTTGGTATTTGTCACCCTTACGACATTTTGTGAGGGGGAGCAGATTTTGATCGTTTTGCATATGCTTGTTTTGCGTGAAATTGCATTTACATGTTTTGCACTTATATGCCTGATTTTAATTCATGTAATCATGTCAGCTCAACTCTATTTAATATGTCTGATACATTTTGTGCATGATTTTTCTTTCCAAAATCAAATCTTGCTCACTGCTTAGTCTTGAATCTAGCAAGTTTAGGTATGACTGCTTTAGCTATTTTTTATCTGGTTGATAGCAAGACTCCTTTTCTCTGGATGCTAAACATTGCAACTTGAAAAATTGCAGTCCTTACTCATGGATATTCATCAAGTGCTAAACAATTTGTTCATTTAATTAAAAATCCAAAATCCATGATTTGAATGCTACAAGCGAAAAGATCTACGTGGGTTTGTTTGTCACACTAGTCTATTCTAGACTGCTTACCATTGCACCTTGGTATGAACTAGGATAATTTAGTGCATGCCAAAATCACTGCCTTAAGCTTATGATGGTTTTCTTGCCTAGGCTTGGCTTGATTGGAAAGTATAAGGTAGACAAACAAATAACCCCTAGCATTATGAAAAGAACTGCAAGTATAAATTCATTGTCAATCAAGTTTGCTTTCAATACTCCATTTGAACTAGACTTGTCTGTCTAGAGTAGATGTTGACTAGATTTGCGCAGTCCCTGCTTTTACTTGTCTAGTTATCTTGATTAAGTGGTGATGCTTCTATTTCAAAAATGATGAAAACACATGCTGTCATCATGGTTTTTAGATCATGTTAAATTGAGCTAAGCACATGAACAATCACATTAAGTTTGGCATATTTTTGCTTTATATGTCTTTGCAATTCTCCCATTTCGAAGCTTTGCATCTTTTGAATGCTCCTTGATGCTTGCATTGTCAAAGGGGGAGAGAATTTTGAGTTCTCTGCTGCAAAAGGGGGAAAATAACTCAGGGGGAAAAAGGGGGAGAAAAATTCTTTTGTCAAGAGACATGATTTGGCTCGTTTCTGAGTTTTTATGGTCACTTGTGTGCTGAAATATTTCAAATTTTCTTGAACTTGAATTTGGTTATCAATGCACTCATCAAGGGGGAGATTGAGAAACCAAGAGTTGGTTTCGGAGTCTGTGATGTGTGATTGACATATTTTATCATTTGATTCGAAGGGGTCCCTTTGAAGTGGTTCGGAGGTTGTTTCACCGAAGAGTTCGTTTGGTTCTGTTTGCTACAGCTGTTGCAGCGGAGTGTGCCTGTCGGAGAGGTCCGACAATACACGATGACTTGGTCGTACAGGAGTGTTCGGTACTTTGGGCGGTACACCGAAGTGTGTGCCGGAGGTTGTTTACCTGGTGTTGGGGGAAAATATCTCATCTTCGGGGTTATTGCCTGCAACAGCATGACAGCAGATAGTGGATTCGAAGGTTTCCAGATGTCCATCTTCGAAGATACCCTGAGTCAAGCTCGAAGTACGAAGATAGGCATTAGTTTGAAGTACATCTTCGAACTAAGGTTTTGCGAAATCTTTATTGTCAGCTAAGATGGAAGATTTATCTTTTATATCATTAGATTAGTCTTTTGCCATTTTAGCCCTATCAAGGGTACCGAATAGTTTCCACTATGTCGGTTGTAATAGAGGGGTAAATAGGTCTTTTCCTTAATATTTGGGCCTATAAATACCCCCCGTTTCACCCTGTAATAGGGACCGAATACAAGTTATTCAATACACACATTCGAACTATTCTAAGTTGTTATCCTTTCGGAGGCTTAGAACAGTTCTCTTAGCAAACACTTCATTTGTTAGTTTCTTTTCTACAGAAACCTGTTAGCGTAATCTTTTACGCCAACAGTTGGCGCCGTCCGTGGGGAACTTAGTCCGAAAAAATTCGCTCTACCAACTTCTTACATCATGCCTCCTAAGCGGAGCGCACCCCGCAATCCCACTCGGAGGTCTTCTCGGATCTCCGGAGAGATACCATTCGACACGGTTGAAGTCAGAGGGCCTTCGACATTCCCTCCGCAAACTCCGGAAGGGGCTTCCATCCCTCGAACATACGAAGCTTCTCCGCCAACCCCTTCCATACTTCGACCACCCGGAGTCCCTCCTCCACCTTCCATCCCAATTCAAACTGATCCTACTAGTTCTCAAGACCCGGAAGATCCTTCCGGAGGAGATGAAGACAATCTTGGAGATATGGCCACTCAAATGGCCAACCTTCAAGCTGAGGTAGCAAGGTGGCGACAAGAAGCTGCGAACAGGCTTCGCTCTCAAGCCATCCCAACTATCCCAGAAGTGCCCGAAGACGACGATCTCGATTATCCCGAAGCCCCGGAGAACGCCTCCTTCGATAATGAATCTCCACTACATCCTGAGCTGCAGAAAGTTCGCTTTGATCCAAAGTTCAAAACTTCGAAGCTCTGTAAGTATGCCGGAGATGAAGATCCCGGAGAGTTCGTTCGTTCTTATGCCCTAGCAATTGAAGCTAGCGGAGGAGTTCGAGACACCATGGCGAAGTGCTTCCCTTTAGCTCTTCAAGGAGTGGCATTAAGGTGGTTCTGGTCCTTGAAGCCAGGATCAATTAATTCATGGTCACAGCTGAAGAAGAAGTTTATAAGCAATTTTCAAGGCACCTTCGTGCCTCCCATGTCAACAGGAAGCCTTTTCCAGGTGAAACAGCTCCCCGGAGAGACATTGAGGCAATATTTTAAGCGCTTCGCTCATACGAAGTCGCAAATTCGGGGGTTGTCTGCATCTTCGGTAGTTGATGCAGCTCGGGAAGGCGTCACTCATCAAGGCCTTTTGGATAAGCTTCATCGGAAAAGCATCTCCTCGGTCTCTCAGCTGATGTCATACTTCGAGGAGTATGCGAGGTCAGAAGAGGGTTGGCTTCGAAGGACTGCCGCTACTTCGTCCATATTGCAAGAAGTTAAAGTAGAAGTGAAAACTTCGGCATAGCCGCAAGAACCAGTTTTTGAAGTTCAACATGATCGGAGAAGAGGGCAAAAGCACCCTCGTTCTGAAGTCATGAATATTGCACCCCCACAGAAGTTTACACAGAGAGCTCCACAGTCTACGGGGAACAAGGCCAGCGGCTGGAGGCCGCCAGGGAAAACGGCTGGCAAGGGCCAGACCCTTTTCTGCTGCATCCATGGGGAAAATCGAAGCCATGCGACTGATACTTGCAAGGCTATACTTACCCTAAGGGGAGAGTACCTAGAGAGAACTTCGGGTCGAGGTACTACCGACCGAGTTCCAGCTGCAACGCGCCCGGAGCCGGTCCAGGCTGTGGCACGGATAGAAAACTTTGATGCTGCAAGACACCCTCCAGTGGCCAATGTTATGCCACCTCCGAAGCAAGAGGAAGGGCAAGATCGAGGAAAAAGAGTAGTCCTCCCCATCTCCGGTGGAGGTACCCTTGGAAGCATGTCCAAGAGACAGCGAAGGGACTACGTCAGAGAAGTAGGCCATATTGGAACTTCGTCGTCTGCAGCTGCAATGCCGGAGTGGTGTCATGTGCCGATATCCTTTTCTGCGGAGGATGCAGCTGGTATTAAGTTCCCGCATGCAGATCCACTTGTTATCACTGCTGATATTGCGGGCACTGAAGTTCGAAGGGTGTTGATTGACGGAGGTAGTTCGGCAGATATCATTTTTGTTCAAGCCTTCGATCAATTGTGCATTTCCAGGAAGCATCTCCTTCTAGCGGCTCGTCCTTTGCAAGGCTTCGCAGGACCTCCGCTTGATGCACTTGGCCAAATAGGCCTGGAAGTTACCTTCGGAGAAGGTTTATTGGCCCGGACTGAAGAAGTCATCTTCGATGTTGTAGATGCCCCTTATGCTTACAACGTCATCTTCGGAAGAGGCATGCTAAACCAGTTCGGAGCTGTGGCGCATCACAATTATTTGTGCATGAAGATGCCCACACAAGCAGGAGTCCTTACTGTCTTCGGAGATCAAGGTATTGCTCGGAGAGCGGAATATGGTCATGGTCCCCCTCTTGATCCAAGACAAGTAAACAGTGTACAAGATAATGAAGAAATTTTTTCAGCTTCCTCCGAAGCTTCGAAGAAGTCCTTTCCGAGACCAAGTCCTGAGGGAGAAATTGCAACGAAGGTCATTGTTAAAGATGGTAAAGAGTATATATTTAAATTTGGTAAAGATTTACCCCCAGAAGTTGCAACCTCCTTGGAAAAGGTGGTAGAAGAAAATTTGGATGTCTTCGCTTGGTCTGACGAAGATATCACCGGAGTCGATCGGGATATCATTGAACATAGCTTACTTGTAAACCCGAAGGCCCGGCCTATTCGGCAAGGACTCCGAAAAATGTCTGCAGAAAGAGCTGCTCTAGCGAAGGACAAAGTTGAGAAATTGTTGAAGGCTGGGATTATCAGAGAAGTGGCTCACACGGAATGGTTAGCCAACCCAGTCTTCGTCAGAAAGAAGTCTTTCGGGAAGTGGCGCATGTGCATTGATTTCACATCCTTGAATAAAGCATGCCCACGTGACCCCTACCCCATGCCCCGAATTGATCAATTAGTTGACTCCACTGCAGGTTCGGAGTTATTAAGCTTCCTTGACGCGTATTTTGGTTATCATCAAATATGGTTGAAGCGCGAAGATGAAATCAAGACAAGCTTCGTAACTCCTTCGGGAGTCTTTTGTTATGTAAGAATGCCCTTCGGCTTAAGAAATGCCGGGGCTACTTTTTCGAGGTTAGTTGCTAAGGCTCTAGGTCATCAATTAGGTCGCAATGTGGAGGCCTATATGGATGATATTGTAATAAAGAGTGGTTTGAAGCACCAGCATAGCCTAGACTTAGCAGAAACATTCAATAGCCTTCGGGCATGTGGGATCCGTCTTAACCCCGAAAAATGTATCTTCGGAGCTAAGGCTGGAAAGTTGTTAGGGTATTTAGTTTCAAGCAGGGGAATTGAAGCCAGCCCTACTCAAATAACTGCGTTACAAAAGATGGGTCCTCCGAAAAATTTAAAGCAAGTGCAAAAGCTGACTGGGCGCCTGGCAGCACTTAGCAGGTTTTTATCAAGGTCTGCGGAGAGAAGCTTGCCTATATTTAAAGCATTGAAAGGGTCCGAAGATTTTGCATGGACACCGGAGTGTTAGAAAAGCTTCGAAGATATTAAAGAGTATCTCAGTAATCTTGCTACACTCACGGTGCCTACTGCGGACGAAACCCTACTCCTTTACCTTGCAGCTACAGGTTCTGTTGTCAGCGCAGTCCTTGTCAGAGAAGTGGATTTCAATGGGAAGTTGGTCCAAAATCCTGTTTATTTTGTATCCGAAGCATTATCAGGAGCGAAGACAAGATACTCCGAACTTGAGAAGTTCGTTTATGCTCTGATAATGGCTTCGAGGAAATTAAGACATTATTTTTTGGCACACAATGTAATTGTACCAACTTCGTATCCTTTAGGAGATATGCTTCGAAGCAAGGATTCCACTGGAAGGATTGGGAAGTGGGCAGTTGAGCTAGCACCCTTCGGCATATCTTTCTTGGCAAGAACAGCAATCAAATCGCAAGTCCTAGCAGATTTTGTAGCAGAATGGACTCCACCTGCGAATTTGGTTCCGGAGAAGTCAAGTGACGGAGTTTGGATTGTTTACTCCGATGGGGCTTTCCAAGCATCCGGAGCAGGCATTGGAGCAGTGTTAATTTCACCGTCAGGGCAAAGAGCAATGTACTTCGCAAGACTCAACTTTAAGTCTACCAATAATATAGCGGAGTATGAAGGGATTTTATTGGGACTACAAGAATAATTATAAAGACAGATTCTCAGATAGTAGCAGGGCACGTAGATAAAAGTTTCCAAGTTCGACATCCACAGCTTGCAAAGTACTTAGAAGAAATCCGTAAAATCGAAGCACACTTCAAGGGTATTTCCATTCGGAGTATACCAAGAGGAGAAAATGTGCAAGCGGACATCTTAGCAAAAGCTGCAGCCGGAGCTGTGGATGTGCCCGAAGAAGTTTCTATGAGGAGCTCAATATACCTTCAGTACCACAAATTCCTTCTGCAGAGATTCTTTGCATTCCTAGTGCAGATTGGAAAAATTCAATCATGGAACTTTTACAGGGAGGAACAAATGTGCCCGAAGAGCCACAGCTGTCAAGATTAAAGCTTAGAGCCATAAATTATCAAATAATCAACGGTATTTTATACAAGGCCGGAGTATGTTCCCCTCTACTCCGATGTATATCTCAAGCCGAAGGCCAAGAAATTCTTCGAGAAATTCATGAAGGCCTTTGTGGTAGCCATTTAGCCCCTAGAGCTTTGGCAGGAAAAACACTTCGCCAGGGGCTTTATTGGCCTACAATAACAGCTGATGCGGAGAGCTTAGTCCGCACTTGTCAAGGATGCCAGTGGATGGGTCGACGGAGTCATCGCCCACCAACAGCTCTTCAAGTCATTGCTCCGGTATGGCCTATGGCCAGATGGGGTATGGATTTAATTGGTCCCTTTCCAGTAGCCAAGGGAAATCTGAAGTTCGTAGTGGTAGCTATTGAATATTTTTCTAAGTGGGTGGAAGCAGAACCCTTAACAGCTATCACTTCGAACAATGTACAGAAATTCTTCTGGAAGAATATCATTTGCCGGTTCGGAGTGCCTAGATACCTCACAGTTGATAATGGAACACAGTTCGACGCAGAACCCTTCAGGAAGTTTTGCGAAGATCTAGGCATTCAGTTATGTTTTGCTGCAGTGAGGCATCCTCAGTCTAATAGAGCCGTAGAGCGAGCCAATGGAAATATTTTATCAGGGCTAAATCGAAGAATAGTAGGATTAGCAAAGGGACTGTGGACCGAAGAGCTTCCGAAGATTTTGTGGTCAATTCGGACTACGCAAACAAGGTCCACAGGTTTTACTCCGTTCAGGCTACTATTCGGAGATGAAGCTATGACTCCAACGGAGCTCAAAGGAGGATCATTTCGCAGCACCGAACCGGACATTGAAGAAGAACGACAAGCTTCGCTAGATTTATCAGAAGAAACAAGACTTCGAGCTGTAGCAAATTTATCAAAGTATCATCAGCAGACGAAGGCTTGGTTTGACCCGAAGGTTAAGCTCAATGAACTAAGACCGGGTCATCTTGTTCTACGAAGCATTATAGCACCAGGGAAGTTAGGGAATAAATGGGAAGGTCCATACCTAATTGTCCGTTCAGGGCGCCCTGGCTCCTTTAAGTTAGCTAATTTAGAAGGTGAAGAGTTAGCACATACTTGGCATGCGGAGCACCTAAAGCGATACTTCGCATAAGGGCTCCTTTTAATTCACTTGTAATCATCTTCTAAATTAATAAAGCATATGATCCTGATAGTGCCTTCCCCTCATAGACTTCCAGCTTCCGAGTGGACGCACTGGAACCGCGGGGTCGACCGAGAGGGAAGTGTCATGAAGCTGGGTTGTATTTTCGGACATCAAACCTGCAAGTTCGAAGCTTCTGACGTGGGGGCTGACATAATCCAGAGCCCAAGCCACCGGCTTATAGGCATCCGTAAAAGAGCCCAAAACCACATCATACGGAGTCCAAGCCATTGGCTGGTAGACTTCCGTAAAAAGAGCCGAAGGTGGCCAAAACCTACGGAGTCCAAGCCATTGGCTGGTAGACTTCCGTAAAAAGAGCCGAAGGTGGCCAAAACCTACGGAGTCCAAGCCATTGGCTGGTAGACTTCCGTAAAAAGAGCCGAAGGTGGCCAAATCCTGCGAAGTCCAAGCCATTGGCTGGTAGACTTCTGCAAAAAGAGCCGAAGGTGGCCAAAATATACGGAGTCCAAGCCATTGGCTGGTAGACATCCGTAAAAAGAGTCCAAAGAGACCATTGCAAACTCCGAACCATTGGTTCGACAGAGATCGCAAAAATAAGCCGAAGGTGGCTAAAGCAAAACAGAATTTGAGCTATGAGCTTCGAATGTCTGTTAACACAGTCCAAAGTGACAAATTAACTAAGATACTAAAGTATCTTGAAAGTTATCTCAAGTGATTTCTTTCATAAAATAAAGGTAATAAGTTGCCATTCTTCCGACTGCAAATAGTCGAAGACATTTCATAAGATTTTAAAAGATCTTCAAATTACAAAGGGGCTCCGATCCCCCAAAAAAATTGTATTCCGAAGTTTTTTCTTTGCGCATAACCATCTTTGAATACATTTCGAAGTTGCTTATACCCAAAGAGGGGCTAGTAAATATGGAGACAATTTTAAATCGGTATTCATTATTCAAATAAATGTGTTTACAGATTACATTATGAAAAATTGGTATCTATACCAAGAAGGAATCGGAGACCTCTTCAGTCCCTAGAGCTAGGGGTGGAACGACTAGTTCCAGCACTGGGAGTTCTAATAACTTTACGTTTAACTCTCTTGCTCCCCTTCGAAGCTCTAAAATCCTTCTGTTCTTGTTGAAGCTCGGCCCAAGTTCGAAGCCGTTCAGGGCTCCTTTCCCAGCTTCCAAGTTCTTCAGGCTTTTTATTTCGAGCTTCATCTTCGTCTTCAGACAAAATAGTGTCTTCAGAAGACGAAGTGTTTACGTTAACCTCTTTTTCTTCCTCTTTAATATAAGACAATACATCATTGATTACTTCGGGCGCAATTACGCCAGAGTCATCTCGAGGAATTAGAAATCGAGGATGTTTATAAGCTTTAAGAAGATCGAAGGTAGCCCATAATGAGCGAACTTCATCGTTAAGGTCTAACACTTCGATGTCTTCCGTAAGAGGCAAAGCCTAAAAATATGACAAACAAGATTTTCATTGATAAATGTTTATAAGCATAAAGCTTTACATGGCTAAAAATCCTAAGGTACTTCTAAACCTGCGGGTTCGGAGGAGGTTGACTGCTCGAAGCTTGAGTCCGAACTTGCTTCTGGCGTTGGCCTTCGTCGATCCAAGCCTTGATCGCGGAACGACCTTCGGCTCTCCATGAGGTTTGGAAGGCTCGCCAAGCAGCAGCCACACCTTCGGAAGGTTTTAGAAGTCGCTCGTCGTCGAAGGTGATTGGGCCCCCTCCTGCGTCAGAAGTTATCGATCGGCCCAGATCTTCGTAGTAGCGAAGTAGGCCAACAACAGACACTTGTCCGGAGAGTTCTCCATATCTCATGCCCGCAGTCTTCATCTGCTTCGCCACTCCTTGGATCCTTTTTAACAGGCGCAGAAGAGTGATGTTATTGTCAGAAGGAAGTATCCCAGTAGTACCGAAGTACTCCAGGACATCTAACAACTGACTCATAACTTCCGCAGCCACTTTCTCAGACTTCAACTTTTCTTCGTTCAGCGCATCCTTCGTTGAAGTGACTTCGCCCAAAACCCCAGAAAGCCTAGCATTTTCAGTGGTCAAAATGTTCTTCTGGTTTAACAGTTGGCTAGCTTCCTCTTGGAGTCGAATGAGCTCAGACCCCGCAGTAGCGTGCTCCGCCCGCAGCTTTTCAACTTCTGCTCGAAGCACAATCCTTTCTGCTTCGAGCTCTTTCTTCGCAGCCTCCAAACTTTGCCTGGCCCTTCACTCTGTTGATATTATATTATCCATTTGAGCCACTCGACTTTCGGAGATGTTAAAATTCCTTTGAAGGGCACTATTTTCTTCCCGAAGACGAGCGATCTCTTCGTCATTGCTTATATTCGCAGCTCGGGCCAAGACAGTTTGCTGCAAAAATAAAAAACTAAGGTAAATATTTATTCGTAGATGAATTCTATGATATTTCGCAGATGCTCCGTACCTGATAGGCTGCACGTTCTATGGCGGCATTAAGCTCCATCCTATCCGCCTTGCTCAAAATGGCTACTAAGTTAGTCTCCCCAATGTCACGGCTAGCTCGATCCAAAGGTTCGAGCAAAGTCCGAAGACCAGTTGTTTGCCCTAAGAAAGGAGCCAGCAAGGGGAGCATGCTTATTGCCTATTGGTCATCTTCGTTCAGCGAAGGACCGGAGCTTTGGACTGTGGTCTTCGGAGCCACTGGAGACTGGCCCTCCCCGGAAAATTGGCTCTCGTCTGTTGAATTAGACGGAGTTGATCCGGAGCTCACGGCAGGGAGGGGCTCTATATGTCTTTTGCCTCTTCCAGGTCCCATTTGAGTAACTCTCTGGGCTGGCTCCGAAGTTGTCGAAGGTCCAGGAATTATTTCCTCTTGACGGACTTCTTCCATAGGAGTGGACTCTATAAAAATAATGAAAAGTATTATACATTGTATAAATACTCAAAATAAACATGAAAAAGTTATTCGAAGTCTACCTTCGACATTTTGCAGTGGAGTCATCGTCGGACTGTTTGGTGGATCGAAGGCTAGTTCTTCATCCGAATCAGCCGTTAAGTCTTAGACTGTAGGAGCATCGTCCTGAGCAGTCCTCGTTGCTTCTTCGGGGATCCAAGCTATAGTAACTTCAACCCCACTCTCATTCACAGGAACTTCGTCCTGAGATACATCTTCTTGAACTGCCGATGTCCTGGGTTGATCAAGATTATCTTGGGACTCCGGCTCGTTCGCAGGTACTTCGGCTTGTGCAGTCATTTGAGTTTCGTTCTCTTCTATTAGACGCACAAGCAATCTCCCTTCATCCTCCTGGGAGTCGGAAACTGAAGCCCTTGAGCTCGAAGGTGCAGGATTCGAAGGTGCAAGATTTTTTGGCTTCTTAGCCACCCTCTTCACCGGAGTCTTTGCGGAGCTCGAAGTCCCAGCTTCGGCTTTCCTCTTCTTGGATCCTTTCTCCGAAGGAACCCAATCCATCAAAGGGGGCGGAGTGATTTCCAGCATTCCCCATACTCTATTAAATCTCTCCCAACTCCCGACTAGCTTGATTCTCCATTCTTTTTCTGTCGGAGTTGGAGTGCCCAAAATCTTCTCCGAAGCCCTTACGATTTGCTCCGAAGTAACAGGGGCTGAAGAAGCTAAAAAAAATAAATAAAACAAGTTAGTCTTTCTTCGAAGTGAGTATGCATAATACATGTTGTTTTCGAAGTTACCTGCAGGACATGAAGTCACGGTAATTTTTTGGAGACCGCCTTCCGAATCCTCTTCAAAGACGATAGGCCAGTTGGCCATCAGTGGAGAAATTTGTAACCCGAGGAACTCTTCGGCTAAGTCTCGCATACTCAACCTCCGGCTGATCCGCTGAAGTAGGTTGAGGCGGGCTTCGAGCTGACCTTGGCCGGGATGCACTAAGGCTTCTTTCCGGAATTGAATTTCTTTCAGAGGTCCGGCCAGAGGATTACTCGCCCCAACTTCGGCATAGAACCACCTCATAACCCAGTCAGTGTACCATCTTGCATTGATGGCCTTAGCAGGGAATTGCAGGGCATATTTGTCCCGGAGCCTAAAATTAATACTTCCGAGGCAACCACTACTTTTTCACCTCCGGGACCTACGAAGGTTTTAGGCTGGCATGAAGCCCTATGCAGTGCAGCGAAGATCTCTGCCCTCCCGTCACAGCCTTCGGCTCTCAATGCCCATTCGAAGATAGCCAGTCTAGTTACTGCATTCGGAGATAATTGAGGGAGGGTGACATGGAATAGATCGAGTACCTCCGCCAGGAAGTCTACTGCAGGAAGACCCAAGCCGGCTTCGAAGAAGGCTTCGAATACAACCACTTCTCCGGGCCTTGGTGACGGAATGAGTTCCTTCCCGGGTTTCCGAATCATCAATCCGGTACTGATTTTTCCTTCTACCGCAATTGCCAGCGATTCCCTCTTGCAGGTAAAAGATCCCAGTTGGAAACATAGGTCCAGATACTTCGTTGATGGCGGGCAGAGACTTTGATCATCGACGTTTTGTGAATTTCTCCCTCCTGCCGCCATGAATGTCGCTGCAGATGCCGGAGGTGCCGCCGCCAACGCTGCAGCCGCCTGCTGCCGGACCAAAGTTGACGGAGCTCCAGATCCCTTGGTCTTCACCATTGCGGTCGCTGGATTGCTTTGAGGAAATGGGGGCTAGGGCTCAAAGAACTCAAAGGGCTCAAAAGATGTTTAATTGCGAGAGAGCAATGAAAAGGTAATCGGGTGAGTTCTAGGCTATCTATTTATAGCCTAAACTTTACATTCTTACCGTTAGCTCATGTCGTTTCGCATTCCTGCCGTTACTTTTCTCCGAAATTAACGCTTTCTACAGTTTCCGTTAAAAACAGAAAGCTAACGGCTATTTCCTCTAAGTCTAAAAGACTTTCGAACTTCCCGAGTCGGTTCTAAGATAGTTCGAAAAGTAGTTATCTTAAGACTGATTCGGAGTTTACATCTTCGTACATTTTGGAGATGAATTAAAATCTAAAAACCCCTATGTCTGGTTATTTTTTCCTTCTGTATACTGCTCTCCTAACATTACAGGTTAAACGGAGAAGAGTATTTGAGGGGCTACTATTGGGGGAAAATATCTCATCTTCGGGGTTATTGCCGCAACAGCATGACAGCAGATAGTGGATTCGAAGGTTTCCAGACGTCCATCTTCGAAGATACCCTGAGTCAAGCTCGAAGTACGAAGATAGGCATTAGTTTGAAGTACATCTTCGAACTAAGGTTTTGTGAAATCTTTATTGTCAGCTAAGATGGAAGATTTATCTTTTATATCATTAGATTAGTCTTTTACCATTTTAGCCCTATCAAGGGTACTGAATAGTTTCCACTATGTCGGTTGTAATAGAGGGGTAAATAGGTCTTTTCCTTAATATTTGGGCCTATACATACCCCCCGTTTCACCCTGTAATAGGGACCGAATACAAGTTATTCAATACACACATTCGAACTATTCTAAGTTGTTATCCTTTCGGAGGCTTAGAACAGTTCTCTTCGCAAACACTTCGTTTGTTAGTTTCTTTTCTACAGAAACCTGTTAGCGTAATCTTTTATGCCAACACCTGGAGAGGTCTCCGGGGTACTAGATACACTTGTCTGTTTATATGTGGTCCGTAGGTGTCTTCGGAGGCAACGGACGATTCGCAGCAAGTGAACATGGGTCAAATGGGAGGCTTGATGCCAGGCGAGCGGGGAGCTCGGTCACAAAGGCTGTGAGGGGTCGAGGTCGGTCCTCGAGTCAAGGTGCTCTAGGCGAAGGCAGAGGGTGCGGAGCGTGGCTCCAAGTGAAGGTACCCCGAGATGAAGTCCTCGGAGGTGAGGCACTTTGAAGGGTACTCCGAATGGAGTGACTTCGGAGTATGGTGGACAAAGTCCACATCAATGAGGCAAGGTGTTCAAAGTGTGCTCCGGATGGAGGCACTCAATGGTTCACCTAACGAAGGTCTTAGAAGTCGAGGTGCATCGAAGGCATTTTCCGGGTGAGGTTTGTCGAGGAGTGTGCTTGGGAAGAGACTGCGATGAAGTGCTCATGGAATGCTTCATGCGGAGGCCTTGGACGAGGGAGGGACTTCGAAGGGTGGTACTCCGAAAGTGGGGGCTTTAGAGTATGGTTGACTTGAGGTACTTCGGCCATACATGGCTTCGGTACACGGACTAACGGAGTTCGAGCTGGGAGTAGCGGTGAAGCCGTGGTGTTCCACTCTAGAGGTGTTGGCGTGAAGGCTCAAGGGCTTTGACGGCTTCGGCTCAAAACCATCACTGTATCGAAGGCTGACTTCGGTTGAAGTGAAGGCCGTCTGGCTCGAGGCTTCTCACCAAAGCTACCGCATCCCTCACGTGTGAAGGGGGGCTTCAGAAGAATCCAAGACTACAAAGGCTGACCATGTCTGCTCTGCAAAAGCTGATGCCATCTCCTCTGCGAAGCTAACAAAAGAAGCCTCCAAATAAAGTAGACTACCAACTGTACCCCCTGTTCTAATGAGAAAAAAAACAGTGTAAACCCTAGGGGTGAAGTAGTCTATTCACAGGGCTGAATAGTGCCTATAAATAGTGGAGACTAGCTAGGCAACAGTAACACTTTTTTGAGTAGTCATTGTAGAACTCCTGTGCTAGCCGCCGCACTCTCTTGTATTCAGTCTGTGAGTTCATTTTGTGTTCCCTGTTCAAGCAATGAAACTTTGATTCTATTTTCATTTACTGTTTGAACTTGTATGCCTGATTTGCACTGCATGTCTTGATTTCTTTGTGCCTCACTTCTTCCTATGTTGAGGTTATTGCTCTGGAGTATTTTTGCAGGTGTGTGAGTTATCAGTGCGTGTGAAGTGTGTTTTTTAGTGTTTGTTTGCTTTGTGTAAACTGGAGGCTAGTCCTCTCTGATTACTAGCGAAGTACTATTCTTGGCTTAACTCGAAGCCTGTTTTCTTCCCTATCAAAGTTGTTAGCACAGTGTGTTCAGTGTGCATTCAGACCTCCAAAATATGAAGCCTAGTACAAGTTGCTAGTGCAGAGTATCTGGTGGAAGTCTACAGAGGGAAACCTTCTCCTGTGAAGGGTGAAGTGCGAAGTCTGCTCGAAGGCACCCAATGTGCAGAGCGTGCACTAACTTAGCAGAGTTGAGTTTTTGGGGTGTTGTGGGTGGAGGGAAGTCTTCTTGACTTCGAACTTTTGCTCCTTGCGAAGCCTGGTTTTAGATCTGTGAAATACCTCCAAACCAGAACTTCGAAGGGTGTGTTCGAAGCATGTTCCGCAGAAGACAGAATTAAAACAGAAGACTATTTTTAGTCTAAAATTTTAAAAGCTCTCATTCACCCCCCCCCTCTGGTCGCCATTTTCGGTCCAACAGAGGAACTTCTGGGTAGTATTTCGGCTCCTCGGTGGCGGGGTAGTATTCCGGCTCCTCGGTGGCAGGGTAGTATTCCGGCTCCTTGGTAGCATCGTAGTCTTCTCATTACATATAATAAACATTACATTCAATAAACATTCTAAAATCACATAACGAACATAATGGTTTTGATTGGGCTAAAATACTTGAAGTGAAGTCATGAACCATTCTAAAATGATCATTTAAATTTTTAAGACAATTTTATGGAGTTATTGATTTTTCTAAAAGAATTGTGAATATTCCCTAAAGTTCCTTTAAATACTTTATTAAATAAAAATAAAATACTCAAAGTAAACCTACAGTTTTTATTGCATAAACACGTAGAGAATAAAATTATAAATTTTCTGGAATTGAAATGGTTAAATTTGGGGTTAAAATGAGCAATATATGAATTTTAGAAGTTTAAACAATTTCTGGAATTTAATTTAAACTCAAAACAGTTGTCGGTCCTTGGTGAACCGAATGCACCATGAACCTGCGCACTGTCGCGTGCGCCGTATCGTGGATCTCCGTTGGATCGCGATCTGGCGGCCACGGGCAAGGCGGGGGCATTAGGTGGATGCAGATGGCCATGATTAAAACACCGAACCGGTACGCGATGGACAGCTCATATTAAATGAGGGTTTTAAATACTAACGAACAACTCAGATTAAAACGTACCCCTTCGCTGCGATCCGACGGGCCATATTCAATATGAGTTTTAGGTATTAACGGACGCACGGGATTAAAACATAACGCTTCGCCAAGATCGGACGGGTCAGATTAAACCGAGGGATTGATTTAATTGTCACCGTTGGATCGATATCGCGTGGTCGCGATTGAATCCGACATGGCACGGGTACTGTACCCTTGCCGGTCGTCTTCTTCGGCGATGGCGAGCGGGCCAGCGGCCACGGCGAGCTATGGCGGTCCTATCCAAGCCTAGAAACGGAAAGGGGACGACGAGGGGAACAAGATGGTACCGCTGCGGAGGATTGAGGTCATCGGGTTGTGGCCGACGATTAGCGGGGGCGGTGGAGGTGTTCGGGTTCTCATCGACGTCAGTGTTCTGGTGGGTCTCGTCGTCGATGGAGTGGTGGCCGAGGTCGGGGTGGCATCTGTGGTCACAATAGTGTGGTCGCCGAGGACGGGGGAGGACTCCGGTGACGGCGAGCGGTGGCTGGAGCGAGGGCGGCGGCGTGGCGTTAAAAGAGGTGTCGCGGGCACTTTGTTCGGTCTAAGTTCAAATGGATGTGCGGGCTAGACGCGTTGGTGGCCAAGGGCTTTATATAGGGGTGCCGACAGTGGAAAACAGGCGGCAAATACAAGGAAAGCCGAGGGGGTCTTCAATGGCGTCGGTGAGGCTAGCCATGCACGCGCAGCGTGATCCCGGGGCGTAAACGCGAGGTTTAACGTAGGGAAACGGCCGGCGGGCCTCGGGGGACATTTAAATGGTGCCAATTTATTGGGAGGCGGCCGGTGGGAGCGGATTGCGGGGCGAGGTCGTCGGCCAGCGGGATTTGGGGGGAGCGTGAGGTGGACGACGGGTCTGACGTGTGGGCCACGGAGGTCAGAGGGCACGGGGACGCGGGTGTGGGGTCGGGCTCGACTGAGAGGGGGGAAGTTGGCACCGACAGGTGGGGCCAAGGTGTCAGGCGCGCGCGCGGAGGGAGAGGGGTCGCTGATGAGCGGGGCCCTTCTGTTAGAGAGGGGGCACGGGGAGGGAGTGGGGTGGGCTGGCTGGCTGAGGGGGAAGGAGGCTCATTACTGTTTAAATTCTTTTCCGAATAAATTTAATTGCTGAAATTGGTTTAAAATGTTTGGGTTGCTTCCAAGGGTGATAAAAATTTGTAAAAATTCTAAAAAATATGTCTTGGCCTTGGGATCAGATACAAATTTTCTTAGCCTCTAGTTTGTACATCTCCTCTAGGTTTTAGTTTATTTGGGTATAAAAGGACTTAAAGGGAAATTCAAATAATCTCTTTCAGAAAAATATAATAAAAAGGTATTTTTATTTCTTTGGAAATTTGGGGTGTTGCATACCTATCCCCCTTACAAAGAATCTCGTCCTCGAGATTCGAAAAGTTTCTCGAATAGCTCAGGGTATTGGGTCTTTAGCTCGTCCTCTTTTTCCCATGTGGCTTCTTTGACGACGTGGTTGTCCCACTGAACCTTACAGAAGCGAACCACACCGCTTCTATTTACTCTTTCCTTGACTTCTAGAATCCGGACGAGTTTCTCGATGTAGGTCAAGTCTTCTTGGACGTTGAGCTATTGGAGGTCTGCCTACTCGGTGGGTACACAGAGACATTTCTTTAGCTGAGAGACATGGAACACATCATGGACTTCTGCCAAAGATGGTGGTAGCTCCAACTAATATGCCACCTCCCCTTGGCGTCGGATGATCTGAAAGGGTCCGACATAACGGGGGGCTATCTTCCCTCTCATGTTGAACCTTTGGGTGCCTCAGAGGGGAGTGACTCGGAGGTAGACATAGTCACCCTCCTCAAAGGTCAGATCTCTTCATCGGTTATCGGCATAGCTCTTCTGTCGGGACTAGGCTATCCTTAATTTGTCCTTGATGACCTTAACCTTCTCTTATGCTTCTCGCAAAATGTCTGTCCCGAATAGCTGTCACTCTCTAGTCTGATCCCAGAGTAGAGGCGTTCTGCACTTACGCCCATAAAGTGCCTCAAACGGGGACATCTGCAGGCTGACTTGATAGCTGTTGTTGTAGTAGAACTCTGCATAAGGCAAATTCTAATCCCACATCCCGCCAAAGTATAGAGCGCATGCTCTAAGCATATCTTCCAACACTTGGTTCACTATTTTAGTCCGACCATCGGTCTGTGGATGATAGGCGGTGCTAAAATTCAGCCGGGTGCCATGTTCTTCTCGAAGATTCTTCCAGAACTTGGAGGTGAACTGACTTCCTCGGTCGAATACGATCTTCTATGGAACTCCGTGTAGGCACATGATCTGGGTCATGTATAACTCAGCCAATCTAGCGACGTTGTATGTCGTCTTGACGGGGATGAAACGAGCCACCTTGGTTAGCCGATCAATGATCACCTAGATAGAGTGATGACCGGCTTGTGTCCTTGGCAATCTGGTGATGAAGTCCATCCCTACTTCTTCCCACTTCCATTCGGGGACTTTGAGGGGTTGCAATAGTCCAGCAGGTCTCTGGTGCTCTACCTTGACTCACCGGCATGTGTCGCACTTGGCCACATACTCAGCTATTTCCGTCTTCATGCTGACCCACCAATATTTCTCCTTTAGGTCTTGGTACATCTTTGTACTCCCAGGATGTATGGAGTATAGAGTCTCATTGGGCTTCTTGAAGGATGATGGCCTTCAGCTCCGGCTTGTCGGTCACGTATATCCGGTTTCCTAACCAGACGATACTGTTTTCGTCCTTGGAGAATCCTGGGGCTTTACCCTTCCTCATATTCTTCTGGATCTCCAAGATATCGGGGTCTTCCTTCTGTGTCTCATGGATCTGGTCCATTAAGACAGGTCTAGCCTCTAGGACAAGAAGATATGCTTTGGTGGTGATCCCTAGATTCAACCTTTCCATCTCCTTGTATAACAACGGGGCTGGTCTTTCACCATGATGGCATTACAGTACCCTTTTCAGCTTAGGGCATCTGCCACTACATTTGCCTTGCTTGGATGATAGTGGATGCCTAAGTCATAGTCTTTGATCAGCTCCAACCACCTTCTTTGTCTGAGGTTCAGGTTCGGTTGGGTGAATATGTACTTGAGGCTCTTGTGGTCGGTGAAGACCTCACACCGATTACCCACAAGATAATGTCTCCATATCTTCAAGGCGTGAACCATGGCTACCAATTCTAGGTCATGGTTGGGTAATTTAGCTCATGCGGCCTCAGCTGACGAGAGGCATAGGATATCACCTTCCCGTCTTGCATTAAGACACACCCCAACCCTTAGCGAGAGGCATCACAGTAGACATGGAAGTCCTTCCGGATGTCTGGCTAGGTCAGAATCGGAGCTGACACGAGCTTTTTCTTAAGGGTCAGAAAGCATTCTTCACAATCCGGAGTCCATTTGAACTTTACTTCCTTCCATAGCAGTCTGTTCGTGGGCTTGTCTATCTTTGAGAAGTTCTCGATGAACCGGCGGTAATATCCGGTTAATCCTAGAAAACTCCTGATCTCGGTCACGTTCATCAGTTGTAGCCAATTGGTCACTGCTTCGACGGTGGTTGGGCCCACTGCTATTCCTCTAGCAGATATGACATGGCCGAGAAACTTCACCTCGGACGACCAAAACTCGCACTTGTTGTATTTGGCATACAACTGCTGCTCCCTTAACATCCCTAGGGTCAAACAGAGGTGGGTTTCATGCTCTTCTTTGGTCTTGGAGTAGACGAGGATATCGTCGATGAATACCACAATGAACTTATCCAAGAACTCCATGAATACATTTTTCATCTTGTTCATGAAGAACGCCGGGGCATTCGTGAGTCCGAACGACATCACAGTATACTGGTATAATACGTAACGAGATGTGAAGGCAGTCTTGGGGATGTCTGCTTCCCTAATTCTCTACTTGTGGTAGCCTGACCTGAGGTCGATCTTGGAGAACACTTAGGATCCCTTCAGCTGATCGAATAGGTCATCGATCTGAGGTAGCGAGTACTTGTTCTTTATGGTCACCTCGTTCAAGGCTCTATAGTCTACGCACATCTTTTTGGTCTTGTCTTTCTTCATGGCGAAGATGACCGGTGAACCCCAAGGTAAGGTACTTGGTCGGATGTACCCTTTCTGTTCCAAGTCCTCAATATTGATCTTTACCTTGGCTAGTTCATTGGCGGCCATCCGGTATGGGAGCTTGGAGATTAGGGTGGTCTCGGGGACAAGCTCGATTCTAAATTCGATGTCCCTCTTGGGAGGCATTCCTAGCAGGACTTCTGGGAAGACGTCCATGTATTCTCTGACCACGAGCACTTCTTCTAGGTCCAACGAGTGAAGGGATACCCCGCTAGGGCCACGGGTGGTCATCTTAAAGGTGACGGCTTCGTCTCCGGAACTGGTCATGGTGACGGACTTGCTAGCGCAGTCTATTACTCCCTTGTGCTTCATTAACCAGTCCATCCCTAGGATGAGGTCGAGTCTGGTGCACTCGATAAGAACTGGCTCGGCCCAGAATAACACCCCTTGAATTTCTATCCTTACCCTTGGGTTGAACAGGTTGGCTAGGGTCTTCTTGCCGGGTGTGGCGATCATCATGGGGACGAGCAGAGGGAGTACTTCCAAGTTATTCGTCTTCACAAAGCCTTCTAATATGAAGGAATGTGTTGCCCCAGAATCAAACAACACTATTGCAGGTATGGAATTTGCTGTGAACATACAGAGTACGACTTTGAGGGCCTCCTAAGCTTCCTCAGCGCTGATATGGTTGATGCGGGCACGAACCGCTTGATTGGGCACCGCACCTTGGGGCTGCTTGGGGTGAGGACACTGGTGGGAGTAGTGCCCTTCCTTCCGGCAGTTGAAGCAGACGATTGGCTTGCCGTTGCGGTCCCTCATTATCGGGGCTTTACCGGCGGGTGCTGGTTGAGTGGCTGGAGCTGGTGGAGCGGGGCGAGGATTCCCAGCATTTGAGCCACTGGCAGCATGCGGCAGCCAGTAGACGGGCCGAGGATGGTAGGCGGTTGCCGGTGGCAGAGGGATGAAGCGGGGCCTCTAGGTGTTCCCTTGATAGTGCTTGAACGCGATCATCTTCCTCTTCTTGAGGTCCAGCTTGTTCTGCTCAGTCTTTTGGATGAGAGATCTGTTCACCAACTGTTGGAAGTCGGCATACTCGGTGGCGACGAGCTGGATGGAGAGCTCATCCTTTAGTCCCTGAAGGAACTTAGCCTAGCAGAGAGCGTCGGTCCGTACTTCATCCGGCGCATAGCGGGCCAGATGGTTGAATTCATGGAGATACTCCATGACGGTCCGGCTTCCCTGTTGCAGGTCCCGGAACTCCTGTTGTTCGATGGTGACAACTCCGGTGGGGACGTGGGCAACGTGAAAGGCGATGGTGAACTCCGCCCAAGTCACCTCGTGGTCCTCCGGCTGGGACTCACGGTAGTTGTCCCACCATTCCGCGGTGGGTCCCTAGAGCTAGTGAGTGGCGAACGCCACTCGCTCTCGAACGGCGCATGGGAGGAGGTCCAACTTATTCCCGATGGTCCGGAGCCAATCGCCAGCCACCATGGGGTTGGTCGTGCGGGAGAAGATTAGGGGCCTCACGTGCAAAAACTCTGAGAGTTGAGGCACGGGGGCGGGGGCCGGTGGATGAGGGATTGGCTCCATGTTCTGTTGCTACAGCTGGTCCAACTGAGCTTGTTGGTGGTGCATTTGTGTTAGGAGGGCAGTGATCAACTGGTTCTGGTTTGCCATCATTTTCGCTAAGGTGGGATGGTTGGTGGATGGTGGCACAGTTTGGCGTTGGCTCGTGGCACTCCAGTTGGGCACAACACTTCCGGGCAGGCCGTTGGTTGCCCCTTCTCCGTTGTTGGAACCGGTGTTCTGGTTGTCGGCCATCTTCTGAGTACAACAATACTTTCAAATATAAGAGAAAGATTTTTAAAAGGAACTTTATCAAAAATAGCCTAGAGGGGCTCATATATAAGTGGTATGAAAATGTTCATTACATCAAAGTTCTTATTTTTACTCCACCCACAACACAAGCTGTTGCAGGTGTTACCACACTCACAAAATTATTATAAAGCAATCAACGACAGCTATCATCTACTCGTCATCTGGGGTGGTCTCCATGCTCTCAGAACCACGGGGGTCCTGAGGGACGGTGGGCTCGACAAAGTTCTCGATGATGGGGTCGACGACGATGGCGGGGCGCGATGCAGTGGCGCTGGAGCTAGATGGTCTGGTGGGTGCGAGCGGCGACGCGATCCTATTGGGGCGAGGGGTGGGGTCACGGATGGGCTTCTTCCTCCTTGGGACGAGGGGAAGCATTTCCACGATGTCCTTCTGCAGTTGTATAATCTTGCGTTGCAGCTCGCCATTCTGTTGGATCAAGCTCTTCGTCTCTTGATGAAGGAACTCAACTGCCTCGTGGTGCTCATCGGCGTCGAGCACAGCCTTGGTGTGGAGATCGTCCATGGCCTGGAGAAGATGCGTCTGCCGGGCCATGACCGGATCGCGGTCGGAGTGGGCCCCGACGTAGATGCTGCGGTGGGTGTCGGGAGTATGCATCGGTACAAGCCGGAAGGATGAGTCCCGAAGACGATCATCGTAGATCATCGTCAGCTCCATGAGGGCCTAGAGGGCGGCGTGCTGGCACGCGATATCGAAGGTCAGGCCCCCAAGTGCTGCCGTGAAGAACGGGAGGTGGTCGCCAAACCCGTGAATAGTGACGGAAACGTCACACGGTCCTGCGAACTCCTCCATGTCAAATTTAATCACGCGGAATAATAAACATGAAAAATATAACATCATCTAACTCGAGGAGTATGTTTTACCTCCTCGCTCAACAGTCCTTACATACCAAGTCATCATGCACACTCATGAAAGTAAACTAACTTCGAGTAGTCACGCAACCCACCCTTGACCGTAGGCTCGGCTTTTCAAAAAGATTTAAACTCTGATCAGAGGTGTACCACTATACCCACAAGGCACGCACTCATCCCATACACCAAAGTGTAACAAGATGACCCATACCACGGGAACTCGTGCCAAAACCTCAGCATGAAATGCTCCAATTCGATAATCACCCGCTCTAGGTTTCACCGGCGCACCCGGCCACTCCGGGCTAATGTTGCACCCCCTTTTGCACCACGTCAGTACAAGCCACCCGCAGGTGCTGCTTGACCCATCTCCAAGTGGTGCCTCGAGTTGGAACACTCCATACCTTAGTTAGGACATACCCACTAGACTTGTGGTTAGTATGGAAATGTATTACAATGGATCCCGCAGACCGGTCCTTATAGTGCCCGGGTGCTACCGACCAATGCCCTAGCTTACACCCAGAACCCACCATGCTCACACATTTAACCAAAACTCTATCACCAACTGAATTCCAGGGATGAGAATATTGGGGATCATATAGTAGAATCCAAATTGCTACGACTCATTTTTAACCTATAGCAGCTGTGCTAATACTTTGGACACTATCTAATAGTACTAATAATATGGTGACAATGAGTTTATGCTCAATAACATGGCTTGGGTTTGCACTTCAAGGTCGGGGATCTAAATAAATATAATGTAGGGCTTTCATTTGACTAATGCATGTATAACCTATGTGTTTTTGCGATAGTTTAAGAAAACTAGGTTCAACATGCTAAAAAATTAGTTTGGTGACTTGCCTTGTTCAGCGAAGGGTGAGGGAGGAACTTTTAGGTAGTATTCTGGTTCCTCGGCAGCATCGTATTCTTCTCGTTACATATAATAAACATTACATTCAATAAACATTCTAAAATCACATAATGAACATAAAGGTTTTGATTGGGCTAAAATACTTTAAGTGAAGTCATGAACCATTCTGAAATTATCATTTAAATTTTTAAGACAATTTTATGGAGTTATGGATTTTTCTAAAAGAATTGTGAATTTACCCTTAAGTGCCTTTAAATTATAAATTTTCTAGAATTGAAATGGTTAAATTTGGAGTTAAAATGAGCAAGATATGAATTTTAGAAGTTTAAACAATTTCTAGAATTTAATTTAAACTCAAAACAGTCGTGAACCAGATCCACCATGAACCCGCGCACTATGCGCGTGCGACAGATCGCGGATCACTGTTGGATCGTGATCGGGCAGCCACGGGCGAGGCGGGGGTGTTAAGTGGACGCGGACGGCCACGATTAAAACACCGAACCGGTACGCGATGGATGGCTCATATTAAACGAGGGTTTTAAATACTAACGAACGACTCAGATTAAAATGTACTCCTTCACTACGATCCGACGGGCCAGATTCAATATGAGTTTTAAGTATTAACGAACGCACGGGATTAAAACATAACGCTTCGCCGAGATCGGACGAGTCAGATTAAACCTAGGGATTGATTTAATCGTCACCATTGGATCGAGATCGCGCGGTCGCGATTGAATCCAACACGACATGGGTACTGTACCTATGCCGGTCGTCTTCTCCGGTGACGGTGAGTGGGCCAGTGGCCACGACGAGCGATGGCGGTCCTATCCGAGTCTAGAAATGGAAAGGGGACGATGAGGGGAACAAGATGGTGCCGATGTGGTGGCTTGAGGTTATCGGGTTGTGGCCAGTGACGAGCGGGGGCGGTGGAGGTGTTCGGGTTCTCGTCATCGTCGGTGTTCCAGTGGGTCTCATCGTCGATGGAGTGGTGGCCGAGGTCGGGGTGGCGTTGGTGGTCACAACGGTGTGGTCGCCGAGGACGGGGGAGGACTCTGGCGAGGGCGAGCGGTGGCTAGAGCGAGGGCGGTGGTGTTGCGTTAAAAGAGGTGTCGCGGGCGCTCTGTTCGGTCTGAGTGCAAATGGACGTGCGGGCTCGACGCGGTGGTAGCCGACGGCTTATATAGGGGTGCCGACGGGGGAAAACGGGCGGCGAATACAAGGAAAGCTGAGGGGGTCTTCAATGGCACTGGTGAGGCTAGCCATGCACACGTAGTGTGATCCTGGGGTGTAAATGCGAGGGTTAACGCGGGGAAACAGCCGGAGGGCCTCAGGGGACATTTAAATGGCACCAATTTAATGGGAGGGGGCCGGCGGGAGCGGATCGTGGGGCGAGGTCGTCGGCAGGCGGGATTTGGGGGAGGAGCGCGAGGTGGACGATGGGTCCAACGTGTGGGCCACGGAGGTCAACGAGTGCGGGGACGCGGGTGGCGATGGGCATGGCTGACAGGTGGGGTTGGGCTAGGCCGAGAGGGGGGGGGGAAGTTGGCGATGATAGGTGGTGCCGAGGTGTCGGCCGCGCGCGCAGAGGGAGAGGGGGTTGCCGACGAGTGAGGCCCATCTGCTTGAGAAGGGGCGTGGGGAGGGAGTGGGCTGGGCCGGCTGGCTGAGGGAGAATAGGGGGAAGGAGGCCCGTTACTGTTTAAATTCTTTTTTGAAGAAATTTAATTGCTGAAATTGGTTTAAAATGTTTGGGTTGCTTCCAAAGGTGATAAAAATTTGTAAAAATTGTCAAAAATATGTCTTCGCCTTGGGATCACATACAAATTTTCTTATACTCTAGTTTGGACATCTCCTCTAGGTTTTAGTTTATTTGGGTGTAAATGGCCTTAAAGGGGAATTCAAATAATCTCTTTCAGAAAAATATAATAAAATGTATTTTTATTTCTTTGGAATTTTGAGGTGTTACAATTTCATTCGGCCAGAGCACAGCGAGCACAGTGTGCTGCATGTGTAGCCGCTGGCACTCACAGCATCTGGGCGCAAGCGGCTCGAGAGTCAGTTCTTAGCATGCTGCTACGGGGTACACCAGGTGCTCGGCGTTTTCGCTAGGAGGCAGAGCGAGCCTGTGCGAGCACCATTCCGCACGAAGTCGCAAGGAGCCCTGCCAAGATTCACTGCGTTGACTGCTGTGCTGGCACTCGAGATGGCACCCGATAGCTACTAGAAGCAAAGTAATCAGCTACAGTAGCAAATCAATCAACACAAACAGTAATCTTCCTCGATTTTCGTGCTTTTAAAGTACATCATTTCTGGTTTGGATGTTTTATTTGTGCATTATGAAATGCCTGTGATTATTGGATGTTTTATTTTTAGCATTAGATGGTTCGTCTGTCTAATCTGTGAATGATTTTTTAATCTTCCTTGTGTCCGTTGTATGAGTGTCTTTTCAATCAGGACATCGGTTAGTTTTTAAAGGCTATTGGGGGAAAATATTTCATCCTATAGAGGTTCGTACAGTCCCCTCTAGATACAAGCAGAACAAAACGAAGTCAGAAGCTTCGATTTTCAAAGCTTCCTAAAAGCATCAAGGTTTTGCTATATTCGGAGCTCTGTGCAGGGAAAACCTCTGTTAAGGCTTCGACGTGACGAAGCCTCCTGAAACCTTTCCACCGAAGGGGTGTTGCTAGCAAGGATAGAAGATTTATTTTCCTTCTAATTAAATTAGTCTTTTACCCTTTTACCCCTATGAAAAATATTAAACATTATCTTCTTAGTCGGTTGTAATTAGATGGTAAAGGAGTCTTTTCCTTTAATATTTGGTATATAAATACCCTTTTCACTCTGTACAGGGTATCGAATACTCATATATTCAATACACCAACTTCGAACTACTTCGAGCTATTATCCTAATCGGAGGCTTCAGATAGTCCGCTTTCACAAACACTTGTTTGTTACACATACAGTTTCTTAAACCTGTTAGCGTTATCTTTTACGCCAACAGTTGGTGCCGTCCGTGGGGAACCTATTATGAAAACTTCATTCTCTACCAAGTTATTTATAGAGCCATGCCTCCTAAACGGAGCCTAGGTGCTAGTCCCCTTCGGAGGTCCTATCGGACCTACGGAGTGAGATCTTCGAATACTGTTGAGGTTGTAGGACTCCTGAAATGAATACTCTTCCTCGAACATACGAAGCCTCTCCAGGGACTCTGTCTGTGCTTCAAACCGATGGAGCTTCTCATATAGCTCCGACTGTACTTCGAACTGACTTGTTCAGTTCTCAAGACCAGGAAGCTCCTTCCGGAAGAAATGATGACCGCCTTGATGATGTGGTGACTCAGATGGCCAATCTTCAAGCTGAATTGACAAAGTGGAGGCAGGAAGCTGCAGACAGGCTTCGTCCCCAAGCTACCCCTATCATTCCGGAGGTGCCTCAAGACGATGACCTCGCATTTTATCCCGAAGCCCCTGAGAATGCTTCTTTTGATAACGAATCTCCGCTGCACCCCGACATGCAAAAGGTGCACTTTGACCCCAAGTTCAAGACCTCGAAGCTCTGTAAGTACTCTGACAAAAAAGATCCAGGAGAGTTTTCTTGTTCATATGCCTTAGCAATTGAAGTTAGCGGAGGGATTCGAGATACAATGGTAAAATGCTTCCCCCTTGCGTTAGAAGGAGTCGCTTTGCATTAGTTCTAGTCTTTGAAACCAAGATCAATTAAAACTTAGGAACAACTAAGGAAAAGTTCATAAGCAACTTCCAGGGTACTTTTGTGCCCCCTATGTCTATAGGAAGTCTCTTTCAGGTGAAGCAGCAACCTGGAGAAACTTATAGGCAGTTTTTCAAGCACTTCGCTCATACGAAGTCGCAGATAAGTGGATTGTATGCATCATTTGTGGTCGATGCAGCCCGAGAAGGAGTCACGAATGCAGGCCTCCTCGATAAGCTTCACCGGAAGCATATATCCTCCGTAGCGCAATTAATGGCTTATTTTGAGGAGTATGCTAGGTCGGAAGAAGGATGGCTTCGAAGGATGGCTTCGTCTTCGCCAGTCATCCAAGAAGTTAAACTCGAAGTGAAAACTTCGACTCCTTCACAAGGGCCCCACTTCGACAATCAACATGACAGGCGCCGACGACAGAAGCATCCTCGCTCCAAAGTCCTGAACATTTCTCCCTCTTCACAAAAATTTTCCCCCAAGAATTCAAAAGCTTCGGGAAACAAGGTCAGTGGCTACAGGCCGCTAGGGAGCTGGCTTGCAAGGGTCAGACCTTCTTCTACTGTGTTCATGGCGAAAATCGAAGCCATGCTACAGATGCATGTAAGTCTATACTATCCCTAAGAAGTGAGTACCTCGAAAGGAACTCTGGTCGAGACACTACTGACCGAGCCCCTCTCGAGGCACATCTAGAGCCGATGTAGGCTATCGTACGTGTAGACAGCTTCGATCCCCCAAGACAACCTTTGGTGGCCAGTGTTATGCCACTTCCTAAGCAAGAAGATACTCAAGACTGGGGCAAAAGAGTGGTTCTTCCTATCTCCGGAGGAGGAACGCTGGGCATCATGTCAAAAAGGCAATGGAGGTAGTATGTTTGTGAAGTAGGCCATATCGGGACCTCTTCGTCTGCTGCTGAAATGCCTGAGTGGTCCTACGTGCCTCTATCCTTCTCTATAGCTGATGCAGCGGGTATAAAATTCCCTCATGCGGACCCCTTGTTATCACTCCTGATATTGCAGGAACAGAAGTTCAGAGAGTATTAGTTGATAGCGCAAGTTCTGCAGATATTATCTTTGTTCAGGCTTTCGACCAGCTTTACATCCCGCGGAAGCATCTCCTCCCAGCAGCTCGTCCATTTCAAGGCTTCGCAAGACCTCCTCTTGATGCCCTCGACCTAATAGGTCTCGAGGTTGCCTTTGGAGAGGGGCTCTTGGCAAAAATGGAGGAAGTGATTTTCGATGTTGTCGACGCCCCCTACGCTTATAATGTCATCTTTGGAAGGGGTATGTTAAATCAATTCGGAGTCGTGGCGCACTATAATTATCTAGGCATGAAGATACCCATGCAAGTAGGAGTGCTTACTGTCTTCAGTGATCAAGCTACTGCACAAAGGGCAGAATACGGCCATGGTCCACCTCTTGATCCAAGACAAGTGAATAATGTGCAAAACCATTCAGAGGATATCCCTGTATCGAGTGAATCTTCAAAGATATCCTTTCCAAGGCCAAGCCCTAAAGGAGAAATTATAACGAAGATTATTGTAAAGGACTGGTAAAGATTATCCCTTCCAGTTTGGCAAGGAGTTGTCTCCGGAAATCGCTACTTAATAGGAAGTAGTGAGAAAGAATTTGGATGTCTTTGCCTTGTCCGATGAAGACATTTCGGCAGTTAACAAAAATATCATTGAGCATAGTTTACTTGTGAACGTGAGGGTACAACCTGTTCGGTAGGGGCTCCATAAACTATCAATAGAGAGGGCAAGCCTTGCTAAGGCAGAAGTTGAAAAATTGTTGAAGGCTGAGATTATCAGAGAAGTGGCTCATACGGAGTGGTTAGCTATCCCAGTTTTCGTCAAGAAAAAGGCCTCCGAAAAATGGCGCATGTGCATTGATTTCACATCATTGAATAAAGCATGCCCACGTGACCCCTACCCCATGCCCCGCATTGATCAATTAGTTGACTCCAGTGCTGGTTCGGAGCTCTTGAGCTTCTTCGACGCGTATTCCGGATATCATCAAATATGGTTAAAGCGCGAAGATGAAATCAAGACTAGCTTTGTAACTCCTTCGGGAGTCTTTTGCTATGTGAGAATGCCCTTCGGCTTAAGAAATGCTGGGGCAACTTTTTCTAGATTAATTGTTAATGCTCTAGGTCACCAAATAGGTCGTAATGTCGAAGCCTATATGGATGACATTGTAATAAAGAGTGCTTTAAAGCACCAGCATAGTTTAGACTTAGCAGAAACATTTGAGAGCCTCCGAGCATGTGGAGTTCGCCTCAACCCTGAAAAATGTATCTTCGGGGCTCAAGCTGGGAAACTGTTAGGGTTTTTAGTTTCGAGCAGGGGAATCGAAGCTATCCCAACTCAAATAACTGCACTGCAAAGAATGGCTCCAACAGAAAATTTGAAACAGGTTCAGAAGCTTACTGGACGGCTTGCAGCACTTAGGAGATTTCTAGCAAGGTCCGCAAAGCGAAGCCTCCCCATATTCAAAGCCTTGAAAGGGTCTGAAGATTTTGCATGGACACCGGAGTGCCAAAAGAGTTTTGACGATATGAAAGATTATCTCAGCAACCTCTCAACACTCACGGTGCCCATGGCAGATGAAACCCTTCTTCTTTATCTTGCAGCTACAAGCTTTGCTGTTAGTGCGGTCCTTGTTCGAAAAATGGATGTCAATGGGAAGTTGGTACAAAATCTAGTATATTTTGTATCAGAAGCTTTATCCGGAGCAAAAACTAGATACACCGAATTGGAAAAATTCACTTATGCTCTAGTGATGGCTTCAAGGAAACTACGACATTATTTTCTAGCACATAATGTAATTGTACCAACTTCTTATCCTCTAGGAGATATGCTTCGAAGCAAATATTTTACCGGGAGAATTGGAAAATGGGTCGTCGAGTTAGCAGCCTTCGACATCTCCTTTGTAGCAAGGGCAACAATCAAGTCACAAGTGGTAGCTGATTTTTGTATCAAAATGGACTCCATCTGCAGTATGGGCTCCGGAAAAATCAAGTGAAGGGATATGGACCATATACTCCGATAGGGCTTTTCAAGCGTCTGGAGCAGGTGTCGGAGCAATGACAATTTCACCTTCGGGGCAAAAAGCAATGTACTCCGCAAGGCTCAACTTTAAGTCCACCAATAATATTGCGGAGTACGAAGGAATTTTTCTTGGTCTTCACAAGGTACGTGCCCTTGGTGCTACAAGAGTTGTTATAAAAATAGATTCCCAAATTGTAGCAGGGCACGTTGATAAAAAATTTCAAGCCAGGCATCCGCAACTTGCTAAATATCTAGAAGAAATCTGTAAGATCGAAGCAGCATTCAAAGGGATTTCTGTCCGAAGTATACCCAGAGCTAACAATGCACAAGCTGATATCCTGGCAAAAGCTGCAGCCAGAGCCATAGATATTCCGGAAGGGGCTTTTTATGAAGAGCTTACTTCTCCTTCGGTGCCCCAACTCCCTCCTGTGGAGGTCCTTTGCATACCGAACACCGACTGGCGGAGTTCAATTATGGAATTACTACAAGGCGAAGCTAATTTACCCGAAGGCCCGAAACTTTCATGATTGCAATGGAGAGTCCATAATTATCATATTATCAATGGTATTCTTTACAAGGCCGGAGTATGTTCTCCCCTACTCTGATATATTTCTCAAGCTGGAGGCCAAGATATACTCTGAGAAATTCATGAAGGCCATTGTGGTAGCCATCTTGCCCCTCCAGCCTTGGTAGGGAAAAAACTTCGCCAGAGGCTTTATTAGCCTACAATAGTAGCTGATGTGGAGGCCTTGGTCTACACTTGCCAAGGTTGTTAATGGATGGGAAGACGAAGTCATCGTCCGCAAACACCTCTTCATGTTATTGCTCTAGTTTGGCCCATGGCCAGATGGGGCATGGATCTCATCGGCCCCTTTCCAATGGCAAAAGGAAGTCTAAAATTTGCAGTAGTAGCAATTGAATATTTTTCCATGTGGGTCGATGCAGAATCCCTCATAGCTATCACTTCAAAAAATGTACAAAAAATTTTCTGGTAGAATATTATGTGAAGGTTTGGAGTGCCTCGATAGCTGACAATCGACAATGGCACCCAATTTGATGTCGAATGCTTCAGAGAGTTCTACGAAGGTCTTGGCATAGAAATGTGTTTTGCAGCTGTCCGTCATCCTCAATCTAACAGAGCCATCGAGCGAGCTAACGGTAATATTTTATTAGGACTTAATCGAAGGATAGTAGGATTGGTGAAAGGGCTGTGGACCGAAGAGCTCCCAAAGATTTTATGGTCCATTTAGACCACTCAAGCAAGGTCCACAGGTTTTACCCCTTTCAGGTTACTATTAGGAGATGAAGCCATGACGCTGACGGAGCTCAAAGGAGGATCTCTTCGCACCATCGAACCTGAAAAAGAAGATTAAAGACAAGCTTTGATAGATTTTACAAAAGAAACAAGGCTTCGAGCTGTTGCAAATTTGACGAAGTATTAATATCAGACGAAGACTTGGTATGACCGGAAGATTAAACTAAATGAACTTAAACCAGGTGATTTAGTTTTGCAAAGCATTATAGCACCATGGAAATTAGGAAATAAATGGTGTTGGCGTAAAAGATTACGCTACCAGGTTCTCTAAGATTAAGAACTCACAAACAGTGGATTTGTGTTGAGAACTATCTCAAGCCTCCTAATTGGATAATAGCTTGAGTAGTCCGAAATCGTGTATTGAATAGCTGAGTATTCGATGCCTATTACAGGGTAAGGAGGGTATTTATAGGAAAAAAACTAAGGAAAAGACCTATTTACCCCTCAATTACAACTGACATAGTGGAAACTATTCGGTACCCCGAACAGGGTTAAAATGGTAAAATCTACGCGGAGTAGGAAGATAAGGCAAACATCTTATCAGACTTTCTATTTTCCACCGAAGCTTCATAGCCTGCGGAGGGTACATTCGAACTGAGAGCCGAAGCACCTTTTGGCTTAGAAACTTCACCACCTTCGAGCATAAGCACGAGCTTCGAAGCCGATAAGTTATCTTTGACTGTCAATCTCTAAAGTCCTCAGGGTGAAGTATTTTCCCCCAACAAATGGGAAGGTCCATATATCATCCTTCATTCAGGACGCTCTGGTTCTTTTAAATTAGCTAATTTAGAAGGTGAAGAATTAAAGCACGCCTGGCATGCAGAGCACCTTAAGAGATATTTTGCATGGGGCCTCCTTGTAATCATTTGTAAACACTTTTTGAATAAATAAAGCTCATGGTTCGGATAATGCCTACTTCGCAAACATTCCCTACTTATAGTGGACGCACTAAGAGAATGGAGTTGATTGCGAAGGAGAGTGTCATTCAGTTGTACCAATTTTACGGACTCCGAACCATTGGTTCGAAGCTTTCGACGAGGTGGAAAAGTTAAAAAAATGGATTCCAAGCCACCGGCTTGAAAGCATCCGTAAAAAGAGTACAAAGAGACCAAATGATATGGATTCCAGGCTCCGACTTCAAAGCATCCACAAAAACAGTCCAAGGAGACCACAAAAAGCGGATTCCGAACCACCGGTTTGATAGCACCTGTAAAAAGAGTTGAAGGAGACCAAACAATACAGACTCCGAGCAATTAGCTTGAAAACGTCTGTAAAAAAGAGTCCAAAGTTACCATTATAATCGGATTCTAATGTATCCGAAAAATAGTCCAAAGTGACCACGTTCGAAAAAGAGTACTAAGTTACCATTTTTCAGACTCCAAATTAATAGAGTCGAAGATATTTTCGAGGTCCTTAGTGACCATTTTTTGGACTTTCAGTGATTAATTCCTATTTAATATAATAAGGGGCTCCGACCCTCCAAAATTGTACTCCTAACTCACGGTATCTTCATTGTGTGTAACCACCTTCGATCAACTTTCGGAGGTGCTTACCACCAAAGAGGGCTGGGAAGTCCATGCCAAGAAGGAAGCGAAGACCCCTTCGATCCCCGGATCTTCTTTCAAAATTAGCCCGACTTCGAAGATGACTTGTCCCAAAGCCTGGAGTCTTAAAAACTTTGCGCTTAACTCTCTTCCATTCTTTCGAAGCTCGGAAGTCTTTTTGTTCTTGCTGAAGTTCAACCTTGGTCCAAAGTCGTTCGAGGCTTCTCTCCCAGCTTCGAAGTCATTCGGGGCTCTTCTCCACTTTCTTTTCATCAGCATTTTCGTCTTCGGACCATTCAAAATCCTCTAAAGATGAAGTTTCTATACTAACTTCCTTTTCCTCTTTTTTAATATAAGCTAACACTTTTTTATATATATCAGGTATAACTTCTCCAGAACATCCCCGAGGAATTGAAAATCGAGGACACCTGTGAGGCCTTAAGGCTTCGAAGGTGGACCATTGTAGGCGGAGTTCTTCGTTAATCTCTAACACTTGGAGCTCATCCAAAAAAGGTTGAGAAGCCTAACAACATTTCCAAATAAGTCTTTTCATTCAAAAGAGAACAAAAACATATGTTTTTACGTAGATGGAGCCCTAAGGAGAACTAAACCTTCGGGTCTAAAGGCGGTTTGCAGCTCGAAGGATACGACCACGCTTTCTTTTGATGGAGACCTTCATAAATCCATGTTTTTATAGCCGATCGGCTTTCAGCTCTCTAGGATGGTTGAAAAGCCTCCCAAGCAGTGGCCACATCAGCTGAAGGAGTCAGAAGTCGGTCGTCGCCAAAATTGACTAGGGCTGCTCCAAGCTCTGGCAAAACAAATAACCCAAGATCTTTGTAGTAACGAAGTACTCCGAGGGCAGCTACTTGGCCGGAAAATTTTCCATATCGAGTACCTGCAGCCTTCATAGTCTTTGCCGCTGCTTGGATCATTTTCATTCTTCGCAGCAAGGAGTCATTCCCAGCCGAAGAAGAAGTGCAACAAGTGCCAAAGTATTCCAAGACACCCCGAAGGTCATCCATGGTCTCCGAAGCCACTTTCTCGCACTTTATCTTCTCTATAGACAAAGTCTTATGTGACGCAGTCAGCTCGTCTATTAAAGATGAAAGCCTATCTGCCTCAGTCATTAAAGAATTCTTTTGTCCGAGCAGTTTCTTGGCCTCCTCCGTCAATTTTAGTTGCTCCTCTCGAAGCTTGACCATTTCGGCTCCCGCGGCTGCCTGCTCTCCTCGCAGTCTTTCCACCTCGGCCTAGAGTACAACCTGCTCAGCCTTGAGTTCATTCTTGTCAGCCTCCAAGCTAGTCATAGCATTTCTCTCTACAGCTACCATTTCTTCCAAGCTCGAAGTCCAAGTCTTGGAGCTAACAAGACTCCCTTGAAGAGTTGTTACCTTCTCCTTCAGTCGATTGCATTCTCACTCATGTGATATAGCTGCAGCCTGAGCTAGAACTACTTGCTGTGAAGGAAGAAGAAGAACAACGTAAGTAAATTATGTACATATATTTGAACTAACTCTATTTTTGCAAATGCTTCGTACCTGATAGGTTGCCCTCTCCAAAGCTACATCCAGCTCCGACACCTCCGCTTCTCCAAGAATGGAAACCAAATCAGTCTACCCAACCTCGCGACTAGACCAAGCCAAAGGATCTAGCAAAGTCCGAAGTCCTGTTCTCCGCTCTAGAAAAGGAGCTAAGAGGGGGAGCCTTGACAAGGCACTCTGATCATCTTCGTTGGGAGATGGACTATAGCGTAGTGAAGAATCTTCAGAGGCCTCCATAGATTGACCTCCGTTCGTGGATCCTGGTGGAGTCCACCCAAGAATAGGAGCAGGCAAAGGTCAACCTTTACCTTTACCTTTTCCAGGACCCATCGTCTTCTTTGAAGCTATTTCTCAGCCCGGAGTCATTTGTGTTGTGGCTGGAGCTGACTTCAGAGCTGTAACAGGCTCTGGCACAACCTCCGCAACAGGATTCACCTCCACCGGAGTTGATCCTATAAAAACCAAAGGTATATGATATTGATTAAATTTACAGGACACAAAGAGAAAAGGGAAGAAGAAAAGGTATTCTACTGAAGCTCACCTCCGACATCTTGCTGTTGAACGAGCACTGGACTGCTAGTGGGCTCGAACATTTGACCAAAGTCCTCTTCGGACTCCGGACTTCAAACCAAAGGAATAGCTGTGGAGATATCTTCGACCACTGTATCTATCACTTCATCTGGAGAAAAGACTTGGGCATCCATAGTCTCGACCTGGCTAGGAGCGTTTACTTGGCTAGGTGGGACGTTCTCAGATGGAACGCCACCACCACGTCGTCTTGAATGGAACTTCAGCTCCCATTCGAGACCCTTTGTCCCCTACTAGGAGAGCCTCGAACTCCTCCCCCATTGCTTTGTCTTCTTCTTTATCTTCAAATGACTCCAAAGACAAAGTTGGAGACATGGAAGGAGCAAGGGCCTTCGGCTTGGAGGAGCAAGGGCCTTCGGCTTTGGGCCTCATGGCTCTAGATATGATGAGTCATTGTCAACGATAGTCAAAGAGGACTGAAAAGAGAGAGAATACCTGCTGCGTCTGGTCCGCGTGTGACTCAGGTACACAGGCAGCGAGCGACCTTCGGGCAGAGGGGCCGCGATGTCGGGCTGGCCCAATCTGGGTACACGGGCTTGGAGCAGCAGAGGATCCACTGGGCTATTGACCAGGATTGACTCAGGTACACGAGCGGCGAGCGATTGCCGGGCTGAGGGAGCTGCGGAATCGGGCCGGCCCAATTCGGGTACCTGGTGCAAAGCCGGTGGACACTTTGTCAGTTTCGGCGCAAAACTGACGACCGCTGATCTTGGAACGGGTCGTCTAGTAGTGAAACCATAGTCGCTATGAAAGCTCCGCTTTCGGATAAGTCATCTATAAATAGGAATTTACTATTGTGTCCTTAGGCCCACAGTCATTCAGTCGAGTCTGTAAAAATATCCTAAGGGCAGTTGGGTCTTTTTTTTAATTCAGCGTCTGTAAAAACCATAAGGGTCTGGTGGAATATTCTAGGCTGATTGTGCTGCCTATAAATAGGGCCCCAATCCCTAGGGTTAGGTTACCCTTTTTACTGAAATCACTTTTTAATCAAAGGTTGGGTCATTTCTCGCTGTTCCCGGATGCGCCGCCACTGTTCTTCATGAGCCATTTTTGTGTTCTGCATTCACGCGTCGAGATTTGGTTCGTCATATTTATTCCTCTGGATCTCTGACGTTTTTGCATGCACGTTTTGATCTTCTATGCGTGAGCTGGATTTTTGGTTCTCTGCTGCTGTTTCGTATTGCGTGTTTTTGGCGTGTTGATTAGTTCATCAGTTTTCTCATCCTCGCACGAAACCTGTTGCAGCAAAGCAGCATGGCTCTCTACAGCCTAGACAGCTAGTATTGTCTCTGTCTGCTAGCATAGCTTGTTCGCTGTTATTTCCAGCCGTTGCAAGAACTTCAACAGCAAGCGAAAGATCTATTTTTTCTTTGATGCTAGCTAGAGGGCACTTGAGTACCTAAACCGGCTAGCCTATAGGCCTATGGAGTTTATTCGGCCATGCACGGCTGCACGTTTTACTGTGCATCTGGATTTTTCTCTTGAAGTATAAATCTGAAGTCACTTTCTCATTTTTATGCATGTTTCTTGAAGCAGCGGCAGTAGCCTGCTCCTAGTGCAACCTAGTGCAGCAGCCTTGTGCAGTGCTAGGCTGCAGCGTGCGTAGTACCCATACTGCACCTACCCAGCTAGTAGTGCTAGCTTGCTGTTCTATACAGCTAGCCATAGTGTGCTGTAGCGGCAGCAGCAGTCGCGTTGCAAGGTGCACAGTTCTTTCTTGCGTTCGTACTGCACGTCTGTGTGATCCACTGAGTTTTGGAGCATACACCGAAGATCACGCGAAGTCCTTGCGAAGGTGCACAGCGAAGGTGTTCGAAGTGTGTGTTTTGGAAGTTGCAGCTGATTTTGACTGGTTTTCTGCAGACATCTGTTCGAAGCTTGCTTCTCTGGTTTCTGCTAACTCGCATACTTCGCTAGCAAAGCATGTAAAGTTTTTCTTGCTGACATGTTGGACTTTGGAAAACGGACTTCGCCACTACCTGTGTAGGCTTCACAAATCGTGTGTGTTTCCTTTGCCGAAGGTTGTCTTGGTTGCGTCAGGCTTCGGTCACCTTTTTTGATCGGACTTTGATGTTCTCGTTTTGTACCTCCGCACAACAACTTCAGAGCAGGCTTCGTCAATAGGCTTCGACTCTGCAGACTTCGACTCTGCAGACTTTGACTCTGCAGGCTTCGACTCTGCAGGCTTCGACACTGCATGCTTCGACATTGTAGGCTTCGACACTGCAGGCTTTGTCTAGTACCATACTGGAGACAACTTTGAACAGTAACCTTTCATCACTATTCACGTGCCCTTAGTTTAAATTAATGTGATGATCTATTTTTGTGAACCTTGATCTGCTCATGTTTTGAATGCCTTGTTTATCTGCCTATTAGCATTGTATTGGTGTTTCTTTGTCTAGTACACCGGTCGTTTCTAGGCTAGATACTTTTAGGTTTTGGTGATCTATTTACGTTTAGCTGTCAAGTCTTTTGAGGTGCATTGGGTGTTGGGAGCAGGCCATTGATTCGAAAGAATTTTTAGGTGCCCATTGACCCCCCCTCTAGTCGCTACTTTCGGTCCTACAAGTGGTATCGGAGCCTGGTTAGGGTTTTTCCATACCTTAACGGGTTCTAAACCCTAGTAGTGATCATGACATCTCCTGGAAAGGTCCAATCCTTGTAAGCTTATGGCTATAATTATTGGAAGACTCGCATGCGAGCCTATCTCATGTGCCAAAGCTCGGACATCTGGGACATTTGTGTTCATGCTACATTTGTCATATTGCCAGTTGCTGAGCGTGATTCTCCTGGTATCATTGCCCAGCATCTGAACAATAACAAAGTCGTGAAAATTTTGTTTTCTTGTTTAGGTCCCACTGAATTTGAGCACGTGAGCCATCTCACCACTGCGAGAGAGATTTGGGCTACCCTTCAGGCACACCATGAGGGGACAGCTCAGGTCAAGGCTCGGCTCTATCATACCTACCGGCGTGAATATGAGAACTTCACACAAATGCCGGGTGAATCAGTTGAAGCGTTGTTTGGTCGTTTTCAATCGATCATAAACAAGCTTCGGGACAACAAGGCTGAGGGTGTGCAGTTAGTCTCAGATCCTGAGCAGGCGCTCAAGGTTCTCCATACCTTGGACCCTAAAATCTGGGAGATCGAGATATCCTCTATCATTGAGAGCACATCTTATGATACCTTGACCATTTTTGAGTTGTTTAGCAAGCTGAAGGCCAACGAGGTTGATACCCAGTTGAGATCAAATCTCATTGGCTCTGGATCAAAGTCTCTGGCCCTTGCTACACCTTCCGAGTGCGTCGTGTTTATGACAAAAGAATGTTCAAAAGGCACGGCATGAAATCTGGGTGCTTTGAGTGTGGTGACCCAGGACACTTCATCGCCGACTGCCCCAAGCGCAATGGCCACAAGAAGGGTACCGGTGGTGGCTTCCACGACTCCGGCAAGCACGACAGCTCTTCCTTCAACAAGGGAAAGCCAAAGACCAGATTCTTCAGAAAGGCCCTGAAGGACTACCGGCGAGAGAACAAGAAGCACGACAAGGCCTTCTTCACCGAGATGGAGAAGAGCTACTACAAGCATTCCACGTCTTCTTCCTCTTCATCGAGCTCAAGAGATGAGGAGATCATCATCAGGAAGGGGAAGGACAAGGATGATCCGGCGGGACTTTGCTTCATGGTCTTCGGGGACAGACCGGAGAGCCACTCACATCAGCGCCAAAGATCCCGCAAGAGCTTATGCTCAATGGCTCTTGGGGATAAGGAAGAGAAGGGCTCCTCCGATGACTTCGATGACGACGACAACGAAAAGGTATCATCTTATGAACGTGAAATTGTTGATTTACTTGAAAGCAATCATCAGGAGTTAAAATATCGGGAAAAACTTCTTTGGGGGGCTAAGAAGAGGATAGATGAATTAGAAAGTGAGCTTGCCGTGGCCAACGGCAGAATTGAGAGTCTATCTTCTTCCCTTTGCTTGGGTGAATGCAGTGAGTGCCCAAAGTGTGAGGTGCTTTTGTGTGACCTATCGACTCTGAAGTCCAAGTACACAGAAAGGGTTGATGAGAGGGACGCTTTTGCCACTGAGCCTGAAAGCGCTCAGCTGGAGCTAAAAGATGCTCAAGCCACTGTCATCATGCCCTGTGCTGATTGCCCATCTCATCTAGCTAGTTTAGCTGAGTTGAAAGCCAAGGGCGATGAGCATTTGGGTGATTTGGGGAGAGTGAAAACTGAGCTGGCACAAACTAGGCTAGAGCTTGAGACACTGTCAGTTTCACCCACTGTCTGTGAGAACTGCTTGTCTCTTGGACTGGAGTTGATTAAGCTGAAAGCCGAGAAGTTTGTCCAAGTAGATAGAGAGTGTGAGACCTGCTTGTCTCAGGTGGAGGTTCTAGCATCCATGAGAGAGGAGCTAGCTGATTCTCAAAATGAGAACTTTTACCTCCATTCTATCCTGAGTTGGATCAGTGCTAGAGAGCCATAGCTCGGCATGATGATCCAGCAGTTTAAGAGGCATGATGGGTTTGGGGTAGGTTACACTTACACCAAGGCTGACTTTGAGAGTGCCATTAGTCGGGCAGTGGAGTGGAGTAAAATGACTCCTGAGCAGAGATACCCCAAGACTAACTCCACTGAGTCTTTCCAGGCTAGTTAGCCCAAGGATGGAGTGATCCAAGAACAGCCCAAAGCTCCACCCAAGAAGCCCATCTGGGTTCCAAAGCCCAAACACCTCCACACTTCTCTTGACTCTCTTCCTGGACCATCTCAACCCAAGAAGACAACACCAAACACCACTAAGCCCAAGAACCCCAAGCCTCAACCACATCCAAAGAAGCACACCTATCATTGTGAGTACTATCAGAGAGACGGGCATCTTGTGGAGTTTTGCTTCAGGAGGAAGCGGGTTGAGAGAGCAGAGCATGCTCGTGGTGGCCAGAAGCAGTTCTACCAATAGGGTGGTAGACTGAGAGTTCCTCGACGTGGGGAGAGGCTGGAAGCCAGGCCGCGTCGTGTAGGTGGTGGTAGAGGAGACGACTATAATGCCCATGCTCCAGATGGTGGTGTTTGTTCTGGCAGAGCTTCAGGCCATTTTGGCTACAGTCCTGGAACTCGTGGCCGAGGCTTTAGGCAGAACCGAGGACCGCGCTTTGAGTCGCGTTTTGGTCCAGACTCTTCTGATGGTTTTTGCTTTCCGTCTTTTGAGCAGATGGCTCGACACTGGTTTAGTTCTTTTCCTAAACCTGGTGCCGGACCATTTGCTCCCCCTTACAACCACTGATTGTGTAGGATCGGGGACTGGAGGATGTTTGGATCATGGACTAAGGATGCTCTCGCCACATGACGGGACATCGCAGATGGTTCTCCAGTCTCACTCCCCCGAGCTCCAAAGAGTACATCACCATCAGGAACAGTGGTCAAGGGAAGGTAAACGGGATTGGCTCAATTGGAGGTTCATTTTAAGAAGGGTAGTTCTTCTGTGTTTGATTCTAGAGGGTCTTTGATTTTCCAGATCTTACCTTTTGTTAAGGTTTTTCGGATTGACTTCTCTAGTTCTTTTTGCCCTTCTCGCTGTTTGATTGCTGGATCCTCCTCTTAGCTCTAGAAGTGGCATAGGAGGTTAGGTCATTTGAGTTTTGATCTGCTAGTCAGGTTGAGCTCTATGGACCTTATCCGAGGATTGCCCAACCTTAAAATGGAGAAGGATATAGTGTGCCATCCTTGTCGTCACGGGAAAATGGTTTGCCGCTTCTCACTCACCTGTGACTCAGGTGATGACTTCATATCCGAGCGAGCTGTTACATATGGACACTGTTGGTCCAGCTCGGGTACGTTCAGTCGGTGGGAAGTGGTACGCGCTTGTGATCATTGACGATTTTTCTCGATTCTCGTGGGTTTTCTTTTTGGAGTCTAAGGATGAAACTTTTCATTTTGTTCATGTCATGATTTTGAAGCTGAAGAATGAGAACAATGGTCGGATGCGAGAATTCACTCTGACAACGGCTCTGAGTTCAAGAACTCTCAGTTCGTCAGCTTCTGTAGTGATCAGGGTCTTGATCATGAGTTTTCTGCTCTTTACACTTCCCCACAGAATGGCGTTGTGGAACGAAAGAACCGCACGCTAGTCGAGATGGCCAGGACGATGCTCGATGAGCACAGGACTCCTAGGCATTTTTGGGCTGAAGCCATGAACACAGCTTGCTATCTTGCCAACCGCATTTTTCTTAGAGCTTACCTTGGTAAGACTTCATATGAGTTGCGGTTTGGTAGACAGCCCAAAGTGAGCCCAAAGAGTTGCAAAACTTATTAAGTTTTTGATACTAAGTTTGAAATCATTTCTTGCGTATACTGACCTCTTTATTGTATATGCAATTTGGAGAGATGTATTCGAGGGGCTACTGTTGGGGGACAATATTTCATCCTCTAGAGGTCCGAACATTCCCCAGTAGATACAAGCAGAAGAAACAAAGTCAGAAGCTTTGATCTTCGAAGATCCTAAAAGCATTAAGGTTTTGCTATATTCGGAGTTCTGTCCAGTGCAGACCTCCGTTAAGGCTTCGACGTGACGAAGCCTCCCAAAACCTTCCCACCCAAAGGGGTGTTGCCAGCAAGGACAGAAGATTTATTTTCTTTCTGATTAAATTGGTATTTTACCTTTTTACCCGTATGAAGAATATTAAACAGTATCTTCTTAGTCGGTTGTAATTAGAGGGTAAAGGAGTCTTTTCCTTTAATATTTGGTCTATAAATATCCTTCTTCACTCTGTAAAGGGTATCGAATACTCAGATATTCAATACGCCAACTTCGAACTACTTCGAGCTATTATCCTAATCGGAGGCTTGAGATATTCCGCTTTCACAAACACTTCGTTTGTTACACATACAGTTTCTTAAACCTGTTAGCGTAATCTTTTACGCCAACAGAGGCTATATTATTTTTAGTGCTTATGATCTCTTAGACTGTCACAATAATTCAAATTTGACAAGATAGTGATAGCACTAACCATTTCTAGTTTTTTCCTATGTTAATTCATTTGCTTCTGTTTGTTCATTTAGAGGTGCATTGGGTGTTTAGAAAAGGCCATCAATTTGAAAGAATTTGTGAGGCGCCTATTCACCCCCCTCCCTCTAGTCATATGTTTCGGTCCTATAATTGGTATCAGAGCAGGTTAAGATCACCAGTTGAACTTAACTAGTTTTTTGATCCATAGGCGACATGGACAGAGTTAGCAAGATCCCTCTGTTTGGTGGGACATACTTTGCATATTGGAAGTTGCGCATGGAGGCTTATCTTCAAAGCCAAGGAAGTGCAATTTGGGAGATTGTGGACTCACAATACTCCATCCTTGAGACTCACACTACTTAGGCTGAGAAAGATCTATATTCTGCTAACTACAAAGGTATAAATATATTGTTCATTGGCCTGAGTAGAAATGAGTTCAATAGTGTGCAGCACCTTCAGATTGCTAGGGAGATTTGGTCCACACTCATTGTGTTTCACGAGGGCACAACTTAGATCAAGGCTAGGCGACAAAACACTAGTGAATCTATTGATGCCATGTTTTCCCATTTTGATGCCATCATGAGTAATCTTAGTTCCATGGGTGTGCTTGCTTATTCTGATCATGCGAGGGCTATCAATCTTCTCAATGCTCTTAATCATAGCATATGGGAAGTAAAGATATCTAGCATTAAGGAATCCACAAGTTACGACACGTTAACGTATGATGAACTCTTTAGCAAGCTTAAGTCCACTGAGATTGCCAAGGCATCTCGCCAAGGACCTGGAAACTCTTTGCCACCATCCATGGCACTAGTTTCTGGTTTTGGCGGTGGCACCTCATCTGGAGGTATTGCATCGGGTTCTTCTAGAACTTGTGTTTTTACTGGTGGCTTTGCCTTGTCTTATCTGGTCTCTATCACAAAAGAGTTGGTAGATACTCTAGATGATGATGAGTTTGCTCTCTTTGTCAAGAAGTTCACCCGGTTCTATAATGATAGATAGGATCAGAGGAGAGGAGACTCCCGGAGGTGTTTTGAGTGGGGGATACATCGCATATTAAAGCAAACTGCCCTAATCTCAGAAAGAAAGATGAGAATGAGCACAAGTACCAGAAGAAGGACAAGAAGACCTATTTCAAGAAGAACTGCGATAAGCTTGCCAAGAGAGAAGCCAAGGCTGCTTCTACAGCATTCATGGCAGGCCTCAGTAAAATCAACTCATCGTCGAGTGAAGAGCCCAGCTCTGATGAGGAGTATCCTCCAAAGAAGCAGGAGAAGAAGGAGGAAAATATGGAAGACTTCACCGGCCTTTGCTTCATGGCTGACAACATCGACGACAGCGGCGATGAGCTAGACTCATCTGAGGTATGTCTATCCTGTGACCAGCTTTTTGTCAAAAATTATGAATTGAATGATGCTTTTATTAGTCAGAATAGGTTACTTAAACAAGCTACTAAACAAAGGAAAGAACTTAGACTTAGGCTTGTTAATTTCTGTATCAACTGAACTTGCCATGCTTAGGTCTAGGTCTAAGGATGTTGAATGTGAGTCTTGTTTTGTGGTTATGAGTGAGCTTGCCGAGCTACGTACCGTGCATGGTCAAACTATCGATAAGCTTGAGAGTGAACAGAAACAACTCATTGTAGTGGAATCTAGACCTATTTCTTCTGATGCTTGTTCAAGTTGTCCTTTATTGATTGATAGCATTAATTTGAGAGACAAGCATGTTAAGGAGTTGGAGGCTATATTATTTTTAGTGCTTATGATCTCTTAGACTGTCACATTAATTCAAATTTGACAGGATAGTGATAGCACTAACCATTTCTAGTTTTTTCCTGTGTTAATTCATTTGCTTCCGTTTGTTCATTTAGAGGTGCGTTGGGTGTTTAGAAAAGGCCATCAATTCGAAAGAATTTGTGAGGTGCCTATTCACCCCCTCCCTCTAGTCATCCGTTTCGGTCCTATAACTGGTATCAGAGCAGGTTAAGTTCACAGTTGACCTTAACCGGTTTTTTGATCCATAGGCGACATGGACAGAGTTAGCAAGTTCCCTCAGTTTGGTGGGACATACTTTGCATATTGGAAGTTGCGCATGGAGGCTTATCTTCAAAGCCAAGGAAGTGCAATTTGGGAGATTGTGGACTCACAATACTCCATCCTTGAGACTCACACTACTTAGGCTGAGAAAGATCTATATTCTGCTAACTACAAAGGTAGAAATATATTGTTCATCGGCCTGAGTAGAAATGAGTTCGATAGTGTGCAGCACGTTCAGACTGCTAGGGAGATTTGGTCCACACTCATTGTGTTTCACGAGGGCACAACTTAGATCAAGGCTAGGCGACAAAACACTGGTGAATCTATTGATGCCATGTTTTCCCATTTTGATGCCATCATGAGTAATCTTAGTTCCATGGGTGTGCTTGCTTATTCTGATCATGCGAGGGCTATCAATCTTCTCAATGCTCTTAATCATAGCATATGGGATGTAAAGATATCCAGCATTAAGGAATCCACAAGTTACGACACGTTAACGTATGATGAACTCTTTAGCAAGCTTAAGTCCACTGAGATTGCCAAGGCATCTCGCCAAGGACCTGGAAACTCTTTGCCACCATCCATGGCACTAGTTTCTGGTTTTGGCGGTGGCACCTCATCTGGAGGTATTGCATCGGGTTCTTCTAGAACTTGTGTTTTTACTGGTGGCTTTGCCTTGTCTTATCTGGTCTCTATCACAAAAGAGTTGGTAGATACTCTAGATGATGATGAGTTTGCTCTCTTTGTCAAGAAGTTCACCCGGTTCTATAATGATAGATAGGATCAGAGGAGAGGAGACTCCCGGAGGTGTTTTGAGTGGGGGATACATCGCATATTAAAGCAAACTGCCCTAATCTCAGAAAGAAAGATGAGAATGAGCACAAGTACCAGAAGAAGGACAAGAAGACCTATTTCAAGAAGAACTGCGATAAGCTTGCCAAGAGAGCAGCCAAGGCTGCTTCTACAGCATTCATGGCAGCACTCAGTAAAATCAACTCATCGTCGAGTGAAGAGCCCAGCTCTGATGAGGAGTATCCTCCAAAGAAGCAGGAGAAGAAGGAGGAAAATATGGAAGACTTCACCGGCCTTTGCTTCATGGCTGACAACATCGACGACAGCGGCGATGAGCTAGACTCATCTGAGGTATGTCTATCCTGTGACCAGCTTTTTGTCAAAAATTATGAATTGAATGATGCTTTTATTAGTCAGAATAGGTTACTTAAACAAGCTACTAAAGAAAGGAAAGAACTTAGACTTAGGCTTGTTAATTTCTGTATCAACTGAACTTGCCATGCTTAGGTCTAGGTCTAAGGATGTTGAATGTGAGTCTTGTTTTGTGGTTATGAGTGAGCTTGCCGAGCTACGTACCGTGCATGGTCAAACTATCGATAAGCTTGAGAGTGAACAGAAACAACTCATTGTGGTGGAATCTAGACCTATTTCTTCTGATGCTTGTTCAAGTTGTCCTTTATTGATTGATAGCATTAATTTGAGAGACAAGCATGTTAAGGAGTTGGAGGCTATATTATTTTTAGTGCTTATGATCTCTTAGACTGTCACATTAATTCAAATTTGACAGGATAGTGATAGCACTAACCATTTCTAGTTTTTTCCTGTGTTAATTCATTTGCTTCCGTTTGTTCATTTAGAGGTGCGTTGGGTGTTTAGAAAAGGCCATCAATTCGAAAGAATTTGTGAGGTGCCTATTCACCCCCTCCCTCTAGTCATCCGTTTCGGTCCTATAACTGGTATCAGAGCAGGTTAAGATCACAGTTGACCTTAACCGGTTTTTTGATCCATAGGCGACATGGACAGAGTTAGCAAGTTCCCTCAGTTTGGTGGGACATACTTTGCATATTGGAAGTTGCCCATGGAGGCTTATCTTCAAAGCCAAGGAAGTGCAATTTGGGAGATTGTGGACTCACAATACTCCATCCTTGAGACTCACACTACTTAGGCTGAGAAAGATCTATATTCTGCTAACTACAAAGGTAGAAATATATTGTTCATCGGCCTGAGTAGAAATGAGTTCGATAGTGTGCAGCACGTTCAGACTGCTAGGGAGATTTGGTCCACACTCATTGTGTTTCATGAGGGCACAACTTAGATCAAGGCTAGGCGACAAAACACTGGTGAATCTATTGATGCCATGTTTTCCCATTTTGATGCCATCATGAGTAATCTTAGTTCCATGGGTGTGCTTGCTTATTCTGATCATGCGAGGGCTATCAATCTTCTCAATGCTCTTAATCATAGCATATGGGATGTAAAGATATCCAGCATTAAGGAATCCACAAGTTACGACACGTTAACGTATGATGAACTCTTTAGCAAGCTTAAGTCCACTGAGATTGCCAAGGCATCTCGCCAAGGACCTGGAAACTCTTTGCCACCATCCATGGCACTAGTTTCTGGTTTTGGCGGTGGCACCTCATCTGGAGGTATTGCATCGGGTTCTTCTAGAACTTGTGTTTTTACTGGTGGCTTTGCCTTGTCTTATCTGGTCTCTATCACAAAAGAGTAGGTAGATACTCTAGATGATGATGAGTTTGCTCTCATTGTCAAGAAGTTCACCCGGTTCTATAATGATAGATAGGATCAGAGGAGAGGAGGCTCCCGGAGGTGTTTTGAGTGGGGGATACATCACATATTAAAGCAAACTGCCCTAATCTCAGAAAGAAAGATGAGAATGAGCACAAGTACCAGAAGAAGGACAAGAAGACCTATTTCAAGAAGAACCGCGATAAGCTTGCCAAGGGAGCAGCCAAGGCTGCTTCTACAGCTTTCATGGCAGCCCTCAATGAAATCAACTCATCGTCGAGTGAGGAGCCCAGCTCTGATGAGGAGTATCCGCCAAAGAAGGAGGAGAAGGAGGAAAATATGAAAGACTTCACCGGCCTTTGCTTCATGGCTGACAACATCGACGGCAGCGGCGATGAGCTAGACTCATCTGAGGTATGTCTATCCTGTGACTAGCTTTTTGTCAAAAATTATGAATTGAGTGATGCTTTGATTAGTCAGGATAGGTTACTTAAACAAGCTACTAAAGAAAGGAAAGAACTTAGACTTAGGCTTGATTCTGTATCAACTGAACTTGCCATGCTTAGGTCTAGGTCTGAGGATGTTGAATGTGAGTCTTGTTTGGTGGTTATGAGTGAGCTTGCTGAGCTACGTACCGTGCAAGGTCAAACTATCGATAAGCTTGAGAGTGAACAGAAACAACTCATTGTGGTGGAATCTAGACCTATTTCTTCTTATGCTTGTTCAAGTTGTCCTTTATTGATTGATAGCATTAATTTGAGAGACAAGCATGTTAATGAGTTGGAGGCTATATTATTTTTAGTGCTTATGATCTCTTAGACTGTCACATTAATTCAAATTTGACAGGATAGTGATAGCACTAACCATTTCTAGTTTTTTCCTGTGTTAATTCATTTGCTTCCATTTGTTCATTTAGAGGTGTGTTGGGTGTTTAGAAAAGGCCATCAATTCGAACGAATTTGTGAGGCGCCTATTCACCCCCCTCCCTCTAGTCATCTGTTTCAGTCCTATAATTGGTATCAGAGCAGGTTATGATCACCAGTTGACCTTAACTTGTTTTTTGATCCATAGGCGACATGGACAGAGTTAGCAAGATCCCTCTGTTTGGTGGGACATACTTTGCATATTGGAAGTTGCGCATGGAGGCTTATCTTCAAAGCCAAGGAAGTGCAATTTGGGAGATTGTGGACTCACAATACTCCATCCTTGAGACTCACACTACTTAGGCTGAGAAATATCTATATTCTGCTAACTACAAAGGTAGAAATATACTGTTCATTGGCCTGAGTATAAATGAGTTCGATAGTGTGCAGCACCTTCAAACTGCTAGGGAGATTTGGTCCACACTCATTGTGTTTCATGAGGGCACAACTTAGATCAAGGCTAGGCGACAAAACACTGGTGAATCTATTGATGCCATGTTTTCCCATTTTGATGCCATCATGATTAATCTTAGTTCCATGGGTGTGCTTGCTTATTCTGATCATGCGAGGGCTATCAATCTTCTCAATGCTCTTAATCATAGCATATGGGAAGTAAAGATATCTAGCATTAAGGAATCCACAAGTTACGACACGTTAACGCATGATGAACTCTTTAGCAAGCTTAAGTCCACTGAGATTGTCAAGGCATCTCGCCAGGTACCTGGAAACTCTTTGCCACCATCCATGGCACTAGTTTCTTATTTTGGCGATGGCACCTCATCTGGAGGTATTGCATCGGGTTCTTCTAGAACTTGTGTTTTTACTGGTGGCTTTGCCTTGTCTTATTTGATCTCTATCACAAAAGAGTAGGTAGATACTCTAGATGATGAGCAGTTTGCTCTCATTGTCAAGAAGTTCACCCGGTTCTATAATGATAGATAGAATCAGAGGAGAGGAGGCTCCCGGAGGTGTTTTGAGTGGGGGATACATCGCATATTAAAGCAAACTGCCCTAATCTTTCAGCCAAGGCTGCTTCTACAGCTTTCATGGCAGCCCTCAGTGAAATCAACTCATCATCGAGTGAGGAGCCCAGCTCTGATGAGGAGTATTCTCCAAAGAAGGAGGAGAAGAAGGAGGAAAATATGAAAGACTTCACTGGCCTTTGCTTCATGGCCGACAACATCGACGGCAGCGGTGATGAGCTAGACTCATCTGAGGTATGTCTATCCTGTGACCAGCTTTTTGTCAAAAATTATGAATTGAATGATGCTTTTATTTGTCAGGACAGATTACTTAAACAAGATGCTAAAGAAAGGAAAGAACTTAGACTTAGGCTTGATTCTGTATCAACTGAACTTGCCATGCTTAGGTCTAGGTCTGAGGATGTTGAATGTGAGTCTTGTTTGGTGGTTATGAGTGAGCTTGCCGAGCTACGTACCGTGCATGGTCAAACTATCGATAAGCTTGAGAGTGAACAGAAACAACTCATTGTGGTGGAATCTAGACCTATTTCTTCTGATGCTTGTTCAAATTGTCCTTTATTGATTGATAGCATTAATTTGAGAGACAAGCATGTTAAGGAGTTGGAGGCTATATTATTTTTAGTGCTTATGATCTCTTAGACTGTCACATTAATTCAAATTTGACAGGATAGTGATAGCACTAACCATTTCTAGTTTTTTCCTGTGTTAATTCATTTGCTTCCGTTTGTTCATTTAGAGGTGCGTTGGGTGTTTAGAAACGGCCATCAATTCGAACGAATTTGTGAGGCGCCTATTCACCGCCTCCCTCTAGTCATCCGTTTCGGTCCTATAATTGGTATCAGAGCAGGTTATGATCACCAGTTGACCTTAACCGGTTTTTTGATCCATAGGCGACATGGACAGCGTTAGCAAGATCCCTCTTTTTGGTGGGACATACTTTGCATATTGGAAGTTGCGCATGGAGGCTTATCTTCAAAGCCAAGGAAGTGCAATTTGGGAGATTGTGGACTCACAATACTCCATCGTTGAGACTCACACTACTTAGGCTGAGAAAGATCTATATTCTCCTAACTACAAAGGTAGAAATATACTGTTCATTGGCCTGAGTAGAAATGAGTTCGATAGTGTGCAGCACCTTCAGACTGCTAGGGAGATTTGGTCCACACTCATTGTGTTTCATGAGGGCACAACTTAGATCAAGGCTAGGCGACAAAACACTGGTTAATCTATTGATGCCATGTTTTCCCATTTTGATGCCATCATGAGTAATCTTAGTTCCATGGGTGTGCTTGCTTATTCTGATCATGCGAGGGCTATCAATCTTCTCAATGCTTTTAATCATAGCATATGGGAAGTAAAGATATCCAGCATTAAGGAATCCACAAGTTACGACACGTTAACGTATGATGAACTCTTTAGCAAGCTTAAGTCCACTGAGATTGCCAAGGCATCTTGCCAAGGACCTGGAAACTCTTTGCCACCATCCATGGCACTAGTTTCTGGTTTTGGCGGTGGCACCTCATCTGGAGGTATTGCATCGGGTTCTTCTAGAACTTGTGTTTTTACTGGTGGCGTTGCCTTGTCTTATCTGGTCTCTATCACAAAAGAGTAGGTAGATACTCTAGATGATGAGCAGTTTACTCTCATTGTCAAGAAGTTCACCCGGTTCTATAATGATTGATAGGATCAGAGGAGAGGAGGCTCCCGGAGGTGTTTTGAGTGGGGGATACATCGCTTATTAAAGCAAACTGCCCTAATCTCAGAAAGAAAGATGAGAATGAGCACAAGTACCACAAGAAGGACAAGAAGACCTATTTCAAGAAGAACCGTGATAAGCTTGACAAGAGAGCAGCCAAGGCTGCTTCTAGAGGTTTCATGGTAGCCCTCAGTGAAATCAACTCATCGTCGAGTGAGGAGCCCAGCTCTGATGAGGAGTATTCTCCAAAGAAGGAGGAGAAGAAGGAGGAAAATATGAAAGACTTCACTGGCCTTTGCTTCATGGCCGACAACATCGACGGCAGCGGTGATGAGCTAGACTCATCTGAGGTATGTCTATCCTGTGACCAGCTTTTTGTCAAAAATTATGAATTGATTGATGCTTTGATTAGTCAGGACAGATTACTTAAACAAGCTGCTAAAGAAAGGAAAGAACTTAGACTTAGGCTTGATTCTGTATCAACTGAACATTCCATGCTTAGGTCTAGGTCTGAGGATGTTGAATGTGAGTCTTGTTTGGTGGTTATGAGTGAGCTTGCCGAGCTACGTACCGTGCATGGTCAAACTATCGATAAGCTTGAGAGTGAACAGAAACAACTCATTGTGGTGGAATCTAGACCTATTTCTTCTGATGCTTGTTCAAATTGTCCTTTATTGATTGATAGCATTAATTTGATTGATAAGCATGTTAAGGAGTTAGAGGCTAGATTGTAGAGTGTTGAGTGTTCTAAGGATGTGCAGCCTGCTTGTCCCACCTGATCACCCTTAAGGACCAACTCAGTTTTGCTAGAGGGCAAGTTGAAAATCTCATGACTAAAAATGAATACCTTCTTTCTGTGGTAAACAAATGAACTGAGGGAAAGGGAAGGATGGATTTGCTCATGGCCAAGACCAAGATGTGTGCTGATAGGGTAGAGTTAGCTTTAGGGTTGGGTTTTGAGATAACCTCTACAGACATTGAGAGCAAAAAAGTATTTACTTCACCCACTATCCTAGAGGAAGAGAGAGCCCAGTTAGACACTCCACAGAAAGTCAAAACACCCATCAAGCCTATCAAGAAAACACCACCTCCACTAAAGAAAGCCCCTTAGCAAAAACCAAGAGAGTCTGTGAGGATTGCTCCCAAGACCAATGCACCTACCCCAAAAAGATATTTCATTGCTCATATTGCTAGAGGGTGGGACACTTGGTTGGTTTCTATTTTCGTCGCATGAACGATGAGCAACGTTCTTGGGAGATAGGGACATGGGACATGTATCAGCCACCTGTTGGTATACATGAGCCTATTTCTCATTCTCGTTCTCGCTTTCTTGAAGCTCCTCGTACTCACATGAGAGGATTTGTCCATTGTGGGATACACCATGACTAATATGGTGCTAGACCACGTGTTAGTGGTTTTGGTCCTGTACAAGTAGGGAGACCTCGTCATTTTTATGGCTCTCACAATTTAGGTAGACCTCACACTTTTTATCATGATTCATATCATCCGCGTAGACAGTCTACTACTGTTTTTTCCGCAGCTCGAGTTTCTCAGTGCTAGATACCACGACAGTTTTTCACTCACCCTAGCACTGAGAACTCAAGATTTTCTCATTTTGTGTAGGCGACAGACGGATGACTAGAGAACAAGTGGATCATGGATTCCGGTTGTTCGCGCCGCATGACCGAGAAGACATCATGGTTCTCCAGCCTCACCTTGACTCAGCGACATGAGCACATCACCTTTGGCAACAATTGGAGGAGCAGAGTGATAGGCAAAGGTATGATTAGAATTAATGAAAATTTCATTCTCAAAGACGTCGCTTTGGTCGGTGATTTGGGATACAATTTTAATTCTATATCTCAGTTGCTTGATGAGGGCTTGGAAGTGCATTTTAGAAGTGACACTTCACAAGTTCTCGATTCTTCTAGTGCTTTGGTTTGTAATATTTCAAGAATAGGGACAGTCTTTGAAGCTTATTTTTCTGAGTCATTTGATTCTTCTCATTGTCATATTGCTGGACCATCTTCTAAGTTCTGGATGTGCCATAGGAGACTAGGGCATATGAGGTTTGACTTGCTTGCTCGAATGAGTGCACTAGGTGTGATCCGAGGATTGCCCAAGCTCAAGTTTGAGAAGGATCTTGTTTGTGCTCCTTGTCGACATGAAAGGATGGTTGCTGCCTCTCATTCACCAATCAATGTGGTGATGACAAAACAACCAGGAGAACTTCTCCATATGGACACTGTAGGTCCTTCTCGGGTTAGTTCCTTGGGTGGAAAATGGTATGTCCTTGTCGTTGTGGATGACTATTCCCACTATTCTTGTGTTTTCTTTCTTCCAAGAAAGGATGAGATGTTTTCACACTTTCAGAGCTTAACTTTGAGACTATTCACTAAACTCCCCGGTGCATTGGAAGAAATCAGAAGTGATAATGGCACCGAGTTCAAGAATAGTTTCTTTGTTTACTTTTGCCTTGAGCACGACATTGGACACCAATTTTCTGTTCCGTGGGTTCCTCAACAGAATGGAGTTGTTGAGAAAAAGAACTGCACTCTGGTAAAGATGGCTAGGACGATTCTCGATGAGCATAGGACTCCTAGAAGGTTTTGGGCTGAGGCCATAAACACTACTTTGTTAAATCTCCAACCGGATTTTTCCGCGCTCACTTTTGAATTTGACTTCATATGAGCTTTGTTTTGGGAGAAAGCCCAAGGTTACTCATCTTCGAGTATTTTGTTGTCGGTGCTTTATCCTAAACATGGAAATTTCGACAAATTTGAGTCACGATCTTCAAATGGGATCTTTTTGGGTTATTCCACTCATGGTCATTCATATCGTGTGCTTAATCTTGAGACTAACACTATCATCGAGTCATGTGATGTGACTTTTGATGAATTTACCTCGTGTGTTAGTTCTTCTTTTGATCCTTCCAGTGAAAAGGATATGAATAAGACCATATTTGAAGAAGATCCTGAAGAATATGAAGGCCTTGAGGATGATCCCCTACTTCCCTCGACATCAACCCCGGAGGAGGACCCAACGTCGACTACTTCAACAAGAGGTCCTGAAGCATCTGCTTCGACTTTAGTTATCTTCGACTATACTCCGACAAGTGTTGATGGGGAGGCTGCATCTCATCGAGAAGCTCCGCGGCACATTCAGAAGATGCTTGCTCTAGAGCAAATCATCGTTGAGCTAGATGAAAGGGTAACTCGATCTCATGCTCTCTTTATTCATTCTGCATTTGTTGCCTTCTTTGAGCCCTTACATGTTAGTCATGCTTTCTCTGATTCAATTTGGATCAATGCCATGCATGAGGAGTTAGAAAACTTTGATAGAAACCAAGTCTAGGTTCTTGTAGATCAACCCCCTAACATTCATATCATTGGCAGAAAATGGATTTTCAAAAACAAACACGGGGAGGATGGGTCTGTTGTGAGAAACAAGGCTAGGCTTTTTACTCAGGGTTATTCTCAAGTCGAGGGGGTTGATTTTGGAGAGACCTTTGCTCTAGTAGCTAGACTTGAGGCCGTTAGGATTTTTCTTGTTGTTGCATCTTCTCGTGGTTTCAAGCATTATCAAATGGATGTTAAAAGTGCTTTTCTTAATGGTTTCATAGGAGAGGATGTCTATGATAGACAACCCTTAGGCTTTGAACATCTCAAGTACCCCCGTAGAGTCTTTAAACATTTCAAAGCTTTCTATGGGCTCAAGCAAGCTCCTAGGGCCTAGGATGACCGACTTAGAACTTTTTGCTTGAGCATGGGAACAAAATGGGCTCTGTTGATAAAACCCTGTTTACTCTTAAGCATGGCAATGATTTCCTTCTTGTTTAGATTTATGTTGATGACATTATTTTTGGTGGCTCCTCTCATACACTTGTGGATGAGTTTGCTGATTCTATGAGCAGGGAATTTGAGATGTCAATGATGGGAGAGCTGACTTTCTTCCTTGGTTTGCAAATCAAGCAAAGCAAAAAAGGTACTTTCGTGCATCAGACGAAGTACACCAGGGATCTGCTGAAGCGCTTTGACATGAGCGATGCGAAGCCGCTTGCCACTCCGATGGCTACTCTTGACAAGAACACGTGCCCCTGCAATTAGGCCGGTTTGACGATCCAAAAATGTGTGGATACTTAAGGATGAGCCTAAGCATAACACAACACTTACGTTGCGTTCCGACTACCCTTAACAGTGGCAAGGGGGTGGAGTAGCTAGGTAATCAGATCACAAATAAATAATCCAGTTAGCTGAAATATATAGATAAAATAAACCAATCAGCCGAACAGAGCAAGATTGGTTCAGAGCGTATCATTCGAAGGGTCACCGAAGGAGGCCTTCAACATCTGGTGCAAAGGGTGCGCCGAAGGTAACCTTTGTTGTTCAGATTGATCTGGCCGAAGACAGGCTCCGAACAGATCACGACGCGAAATCACCTCTGAACAATAGGGTTCGATGCGAAGCCTCTAACATGAAAAAATCCAACGCGCAGCACTGGCCCAACAGAGTCCAGTACGGAGCATTGGCGCGACAAAATCTGATGCGGATCATCCCAATGCGACGAAGTCCGATGCGGCGCCTTCTAGCGTGTCTCCGGCACAAAGCAACTTCGATGCGAAGTGGATCCGGTGCGCGGGATATGACCAGACCGACAACAGCGTGACGAATCAAGCATGGACGGACGAAGTGAGGACTCACCAAAGGGTGCTCTAGCAGCCTCCAAACCCAGCTTCCCAGTTCTAGAAACCTTCAGTGAAGGGGCTCCAAACGTGAAACCTGCAGCAAAATAAAGATCAAGTGCCAATTCGGCCTGGAGGCTGAATTATCAAGTTTTGAAGTATACAAAACGAAGGATAGCAATTTGTTACGTAGATTAACAGATGGTTCACAAGTGAGCCAACAAGGTGATAGCAATCTGTTATGTAGATTAACGGATGATTCACAGGTGAACCAACAAGGCTTACCACAATTATGGCATGGCCAATGGAGAGCTTCCAGCGCAAACTCAGCGGAAAGTAAAGAAAATAAAAGTACAATGCAAACTAGGGTTCGAAGAGTTGATTTGTGTTGGGGGGTCCTATGAACCAGCCTCACCCTTGTATTTATAGGGGCTAGTTGAGGAGCCAAGCTGAATAGCGTGGGCCTCATGGCTCCAGATGTGATGAGTCAGCTGTGTCTGGCCGCGTGTGACTCAGGTACACGGGCAGCAAGCGACTGTCGGGCAGAGGGGCCGCGAAGTCGAGCTGGCCCAATCCGGGTACATGGGCTAAGAGCAGCAGAAGACCCACTGGGCTGTTGACCAGGATTGACTCAGGTACATAGGCAGTGAGCGATTGCCGGGCTGAGAAAGCTGCGGAGTCGGGCCTGCCCAATCCGGGTACCTGGTGCAAAGTCGGTGGAGGCTTTGTCAGTTTTGGCGCAAAACTGATGACCGTTGATCTTGTATCGGACTGTCCAGAAGAGAAGCCGTAGTCGCTACGAAAGCTTAGCTTCCGGATAAGTCATCTATAAATAGGAGTTTACTATTTTGTCCCTAGGCCCACAGTCACTCAGTCGAGTCTGTAAAAATATCCTAAGGGCAGTTTAGTCTTTTCCTTTATTTTAGCGTCTGTAAAAAACCCTAAGGGGCTGGTGGAATATTCCTAGCTATTGGGCAGCCTATAAATAGGGCCCCAATCCCTAGGGTTAGGTCACCCTTCCAAATTTCACTTTTTAATCAATTGGGTCACTTTTTATTCTCTTGTTCCCTGCTCCTGTTCATGAGCGCCGCCAGGCTCTTGCTCACGGAATGTTTATTCCTGCATTCCTTCAGTTCTTCATGATGCTGTGAGATTTTATTCTCTGTTCGTGTGTGTGGTGTGCAACGATTTTTGTTGATCTGAAGCTTCATTGTTCGTGCATTTATTGTTTATTCCAGATCTCACGTTTTCTCTGATGGCTTCTTCTCTATGGGCTGAGAAGTACTAGTTGCAAGTAGTACTAATTTCCTGTAGCTACAGTGTGCTAGTTCTTCTAGCTTTGCTTTTTCCTGCATAGCCTTTTTGATCGAGTAGACAGAGTCTAGTCTTCTCTCTGGCTTTACTTCGACACAGCGAAGCAGGCTTCATCACAGTGAAGCAGGCTTCGACACTGCGAAGAAGGCTTCGACACTGTGAAGCAAGCTTCGACAAGTTTCGAACAGGAGACAAATTTGAACAGTAACTTCTCATCTCTCTTCATATACACTTAGATCATCTGCTGAGAAGTTTTGATCTCCCTTGTTTTGAACGTCTTATTTATCTGCCTATTAGCACTGTGTTGGTGCTTCTTCGTCTAGGACACCGGTCGTTTATAGGCTAGATACTTTTAGGGTTTGATAATCTGCACGAGGATTTCCGCTAAGTCTTTTGAGGTGCGTTGGGTGTTGGGAACATGCCATTGATTCGAAAGAATTTTTAGGCGCCTATTCACCCCCCTCTGGTCGCTACTTTCGGTCCTACAAGTGGTATCAGAGCTTGGTTAGGGTTTTTCCATACCTTAACCAGTTCTAAACCCTAGTAGTGATCATGACGTCTCCTGGCAAGGTCCCGTCCTTGGAAGCTTATGGCTATAATTATTGGAAGACTCGCATGCGAGCCTATCTTATGAGCCAAGGCTCGGACATCTGGGACATTTGCGTTCACGCCACGTTCGTTATATTGCCAGTTGCTGAGCATGGTACTCCTGGTATCATTGCCCAGCATCTGAACAATAGTAAGGCTATGAACATCCTGTTTTCTGGTTTAAGTCCCACTGAGTTTGAGCATGTGAGTCATCTCTCCACTGCGAGAGAGATCTGGGCTACCCTCAAGGCACACCATGAGGGAACAACCCAGGTCAATGCTCAGCTCTATCAGACCTACCGGCGTGAATATGAAAATTTCACACAAAAGCCGGGTGAATGTGTTGAAGCGTTGTTTGGTCGTTTTCAATCGATCATGTTGGCGTAAAAGATTACGCTAACAGGTTTCTGTAGAAAAGAAACTAACAAACGAAGTGTTTGTGAAGCAAACTGTTCTAAGCCTCCGAAAGGATAATAACTTAGAATAGTTCGAAAGTGTGTATTGAATAACTTGTATTCGGTCCCTATTACAGGGTGAAATGGGGGGTATTTATAGGTCCAAACATTAAGGAAAAGACCTATTTACCTCTCATTTACAACCGACATTAAGGAAACTATTCGGTTTCCTTAATAGGGCTAAAATGGTAAAAGACTAGTCTAGTAAGAAAGAAAATAAGTCTTCTATCTTAGCTGGCAGAAAAGATCTTGAAGGGCTTTAGTTCGAAGACATACTCCGAACCAATGCCTATCTTTGTGTTTCGAACGGGGTTCCAGGTGTCTTCGAAGATGATCTTCTGAGAACCTTCGAACCTGATGACTGTCTTTATGTTGCTTCGGCAATAACCCCGAAGATGAGATATTTTCCCCCAACAGTAGCCCCTCGAATACGCTTCTCCGTCGACCTGTAACGTTAGGAGAGCAGTATACGAAAGGAAAAGATAACCAATCATAGGGGTTATTGGTTTTTATTTTATCTCCGAAATGCATGAAGATATGAACTCCGAATCAGTCTTAAGGTAATTGTTTTTTGAACTATTCTTAGAACTGACTTAGGAAGTTCGAAAGTCTTTTCAGACTTAGAAAAAATAGTCGTTAGTTTCTGTTTCCAACAGAAACTGTAGCAGGCGTTAATTTCATAAAAGAAGTAACGGCAGGAATGCGAAACGACATGGATTAACGGTAAGAAAGTGAAGTCTAGGCTATAAATACAGGGCCTAGAAGTTACCCGGTTACCTTTTCACCGCATTCTAGCAATCAAAAACTTTTGAGCCCTTTGAGTTCTTGAGCCCTAGCCTCCATTTCCTCAGAGCAATCCGGCGATCGCGATGGTGAAGACCAAGGGATCTGCACCTCCTTCGGCTTTGGCTCGGCAACAGGCGGCCGCAGCGGCAGCGGCGGCAGCGTTGGCAGCAGCACCTCCGATGCGGGCGGCGACATCCATGGCGGCAGGGGGGAGAAATCCCCAAATCGCCGATGACCAAGGTCTATGCCCGCCATCGACCAAGTATTTGGATCAATCTTTTGAGTTGGGGCCTTCTACCTGCAAGAGAGAGTCTTTGGCAATCACAGCAGGGGGAAAAATTAGTAATGGAGTTATGATTCGGAAGCCGGGAAAAGAATCGATTCCATCACCAAGACTTGGAGAAGTAGTAGTATTCGAAGCTTTCTTCGAAGCTGGCTTGGGCCTTCCTGTTGTAGACTTCCTGGCGGAGGTATTGGATCTGTTTCATGTAACCCTCCCTCAATTATCTCCGAATGCAGTAGCTAGGTTAGCTATCTTTGAATGGGCGCTGAGAGCCGAAGGTTGTGAGGGGAGGGCAGAAATCTTCGCTGCACTTCATAGAGCAACTTGCCAGCCGAAGACCTTCGTAGGCTCCGGAGGTGAAAAAGTGGTAATATCCTTCGGCTCTATCAACTTTAGGCTTCGGGACGAATATGCTCTTCAGTTTCCTGCCAAGGCCATCAATGCTAGATGGTACACTGATTGGGTCCTGAGGTGGTTCTATGCCGAAGTTGGAGCGAGCAGTCCTCTGGCTGGGCCCCTCAAAGAAATTCAATTCCGGAAAGAGGCCTTAGTGCAGCCTGACGAAGGCCAGCTCGAAGCTCGTCTTAACCTACTCCAGAAAATTAGCCGAAGGTTAAGCATGCGGGACTTAGCCGAAGAATTCCTCGGACTGCAAATTCCTCCGCTGATGGCCAACTGGCCTATCATCTTCGAGGATGACTCGGAAGGCGGTCTTCGCAAGATCAATTTTACTTCGAGCCCTGCAGGTAACTTCGAAACCAACATGCATTGTACATATTTACTTCGAAGAAAGACTAACTTGAATTATTTTTTAGCTTCTTCAGCCCCTATTACTTCAGAGCAAATTGTAAGGGCTTCGGAGAAGATTTTCGGTGCCCCAACTCCGACTGAAAAAGAATGGCGGATTAAATTGGTCGGGAGTTGGGAAAGGTTTAACAGAGTATGGGGAATGTTGGAGTTAACTCCGCCCCCTCTGATGGACTGGGTGCCTTCGAAGAAAGGACCCAAGAAGAGGACAGCTGAAACCGGAGCTTCGAGCTCCGCAAAGACTCCGGTGAAGAAGGTGGCTCGGAAGCCAAAAAATATCGCACCTTCGGACCCTGCACCTTCAAGCTCAAGAACCTCAATTTCCGGTTCTAAAGAAGATGAAGGTATATTATTAGTGAGATTGATTGATGAAGATGCAGCTCAACAAAATATTCATATTGAAGATACTGCAGGTATGCCGGAGCCTAAAGCTAACATTGAAGAAATAAGAGCTCCGGATACTCAAGAGGAGCAAATCGAAGCCCCTATGGGCGAAGATGAAGTTGAAGTTCCTACAACTTCAGTTGTGGATGAGGAGAGGACTGCTCACGGAGATACTCCGGTAGCGGAAGTTTTAACGATGGATTCAGATGATGACTTCACCTTCGATCCTCCGAGCAGTCCAGTGCTCGATGTCCCGCAGAATGTCGAAGGTAAAATTCGCATAATTCTTTATCATTTTCTGCAAAATTATACAATGTATAATATTTTTGTTTTTGCAGAGCCTCCTTCGGAAGAAGTACGCCACGAAGACACAACTCAAAGGCCTTCGACAACTTCGGAGCCGCACCCGGAGGTCACTCAACAAGGGCCTGGAAGGGGTAAAAGACACATAGAGCCTCTCCCTACTCAAGGATCAACTTCATCTGAGTCAACAGATGAAAGTGAATCAACTGAGGGGGGGCCATCTACTGAAGTTCCAAGGGCCTCAGAAGAACTCTCCGGACCTTCGTTAAGCAGAGCTGATCAGAAGGCTTCAGTAATGCTTCCTCTCTTAACTCCTTTTTTGGAGGAGAGAACCGGACTTCGGACTCTGGTTAAACCTTTGGGTCAAGCCAGTCGCAAAGTCGGGGAAACAGAACTGGTAGCCATCTTAAGCAGGGCGAAAAGTTCGGAGCTTAACATTGCTATAGAAAGAGCAGCCTACCAGGTACGAAGCATCTTCGAACCAAATAGCAAATTATATATGAATAATTTCTTATTTCAGTTTTTCTTTTTCCTTAGCAAGCAGTCTTGGCCCGCGCTGCAGCTTTATCGGGCGAAAATGAAATTGCTCAACTTCGGGAAGAAAATGAAGCTCTTCAAAGAAATTTTAACATCTCCGAAGGTCGAGTAGCTCAGATGGATAATATAATATTAGCAGAGCGAAGGGCTAGGCAAAGCTTGGAGGCTGCGAAGAAAGAGCTCGAAGCAGAAAGAATTGTGCTTCGAGCAGAGGTTGAAAAACTGCGAAAGGAGGATGCTGCTAAGGGGTCCGAACTTGTGAGGCTCCAAGAAGAGGCTGGCCAACTCCTGACTCAAAAGAATACTTTGACTACAGAGAATGCTAGAATTTCTGGAGTTCTAGCAGAAACGACTTCGGCCAAGGATGCACTTATTGAGGAAAAGCTTAAGTCTGAGAAGGTGGCTTCGGAGGTCATCGAGCAGATGCTAGGTGTTTTGGAGTACTTCGGTACTACCGGATCACTACCTTCGGATGACAATGTGACTCTGCTGCGCCGGTTAAAGAGGATCCAAGGAGCAGCGAAGCAAATGAAGACGGCAGGCATGCGTTATGGAGAACTCTCCGGACAAGTGTCTGCCCTCGGATTACTTCGTTACTACGAGGATTTGGGCCGAACAATCACTCCGAGCGCAGAGGGCTCCATTACCTTCGACGATGAGCGGCTTTTGAATCCTTCCGAATGCGTGACTGCCGCCTGGCGAGCCTTTCAAACCTCATGGAGAGCCGAAGGTCGTTCTGCGATCAAGGCTTGGATCGATGAAGGCCAACGCCAGAAGCAAGTTCGGAGCCAAGCTTCGAGCAGTCAGCCTCCTCCGAACCCGCAGGTTTAGGAATTATTTAGGATTTTTTGATTATGTAAAGCTCATGCTTGTAAACATTTATCAATGAAAGTCTTGTTTGTCATATTTTTAGGCTTTGCCTCTTATGGAAGATATCGAAGTGTTAGAGCTTAACAACGAACTTCACTCATTGTGGAACACCTTCGAACTTCTAAAGAGTTATAAGCGTCCTCGATTTCTTATTCCTCGAGATGACTCCGGCGTAATTGCGCCCGAAGTAATCAAAGACATATTGTCTTATATTAAAGAAGAAGATAAAGAAGTTGACGCAAACACCTCGTCTTCTGAAGACACTAATTGGTCTGAAGACGAAGGTGAAACTCGAAATAAAAGATCTGAAGATCTTAGAAGCTGGGAAAGAAGCCCCGAGCGACTTCGAACTTGGGCTGAGCTTCAACAAGAGCAGAAGGATTTTAGAGCTTCAAAGGGGAGGAAGAGAGTTAAACGTAAAGTTCTTAGAACTTCTGATGGTGGAACTAGTCGTTCCACCCCTAGCTCTCGGGATCGAAGAGGTCTCCGATTCCTTCTTGGTATAGATACCAATTTTTCATAGTGTAATCTGTAAACACATTTATTTTAATAATGAATGCCGATTTAAAATTGTCTCCGTATTTACTAGCCCCTCTTTGGGTATAAGCAACTTCGAAATGTATTCAAAGATGGTTATACGCAAAGAAAAAACATTGGAGTACAATTTTTTGGGGGTTCGGAGCCCCTCTGTCATTTAAAGATCTTTTGAAATCTTATGAAATGTCTTCGACTTTTTGCAGTCAGAAGAATGGTAACTTATTACCTTTGTTTTACGAAAGAAATCAATTAAGATAACTTTCAGGACACTTTAGTGTCTTAAGAAATTTGTCACTTTGGACTTATGTTAACAGACATTCGAAGCTCATGGCTCAAATGCTGTTTTGCTTTAGCCACCTTCGGCTTGTCTTTGCGATCTCTGACGAACCAATGGTTCGGAGTTTGCAATGGTCTCTTTGGACTCTTTTTACGGATGTCTACCAGCCAATGGCTTGGACTCCGTATAATTTAGCCACCTTCGGCTGTTTTTGCAGAAGTCTACCAGCCAATGGCTTGGACTTCGCAGATTTTGGCCACCTTCGGCTCTTTTTACGGAAGTCTGCAAGCTGCAGCTTGGACTCCATAGAATTTGGCCACCTTCGGCTCTTTTTATGGAAGTCTACCAGCCAATGGCTTGGACTCCGTAGAATGTGGTTTTGGGCTCTTTTACGGATGCCTACAAGCCGTTGGCCTGGGCTCCGGATTATGTCAGCCACCACGTCGGAGGCTTCGAACTTTATGGGTTCAAAGTCCGAAAATACAACCCAGCTTAATGACACTTCCCTCTCGGTCGACCCCGCGGTTCCAATGCGTCCACTCGGAAGCTGGAAGTCTATGAGGGGAAGGCAACTATCAGGGTCATATGCTTTATTAATTTAGAGGTGATTACAAGCGAATTACAAGGAGCCCTTATGCGAAGTATCGCTTTAGGTGCTCCGCATGCCAAGTATGTGCTAACTCTTCACCTTCTAAATTAGATAATTTAAATGAACCAGGGTGCCATGAGCGGACAATTAGGTATGGACCTTCCCATTTATTGCCTAACTTCCCTGGTGCTATAATGCTTCGTAGAACAAGATGACCTGGCCTTAACTCGATAAGCTTAACCTTCGGGTCATACCAAGTCTTCGTCTGCTGATGATACTTTGATAAATTAGCTACAGCCCGAAGTCTTGTTTCTTCTGACAAATCTAACGAAGCTTGTCTTTCTTCTTCAATGTCCGGTTCGGTGCTGCGAAATGATCCCCCTTTGAGCTCCGTTGGAGTCATAGCTTCATCTCCGAATAGTAGTCTGAACGGAGTAAAACATGTGGACCTTGTTTGCGTAGTCCGAATGGACCACAGAATCTTCGGAAGCTCTTCGGTCCACAGTCCCTTTGATAATCCTACTATTCTTCGATTTAGCCCTGATAAAATATTTCCATTGGCTCGCTCTACGGCTCCATTCGACTGACGATGTCTCACTGCAGCAAAACATAGTTGAATGCCTAGGTCTTCGCAAAACTTCTTGAAGGGTTCTGCGTCGAACTGTGTTCCATTATCAACTGTGAGATATCTAGGCACTCCAAACCGGCAAATAATGTTCTTCCAGAAGAATTTCTGTACATTGTTCGAAGTGATAGCTGTTAAGGGCTCTGCTTCTACCCACTTAGAAAAATATTCAATAGCTACCACTGCGAACTTCAGATTTCCCTTTGCTAACGGAAAGGGACCAATTAGATCCATACCCCATCTGGCCATGGGCCATACCGGAGCAATGACTTGAAGAGCTGTTGGTGGGCGATGACTCCGTCGACCCATCCACTAGCATCCTTGACAAGTGCGGACCAAGCTCTCCGCATCAACTGTTATTGTGGGCCAATAAAGCCCCTGGCGAAGTGTTTTTCCTACCAGAGCTCTAGGGGCTAAATGGCGTCCACAAAGGCCTTCGTGAATTTCTCGAAGAATTTCTTGGCCTTCGGCTTGAGATATACATCGGAGTAGAGGGGAACATACTCCGGCCTTGTATAATATACCGTTGATTAACTGATAGTTTCTGGCAAATTTGTTCCTCCTTGCAAGAGTTCTATGATCGAATCTTTCCAATCTGCACTAGGAATGCAAAGAATCTCCGCAGAGTTAATTTGTGGCACCGAAGGTATATTGAGCTCCTCATAGAAAGCTTCTTCAGGCACATCCACAGCTCCGGCTGCAGCCTTCGCTAAAATATCCGCTTGCACGTTTTCAGCTCTTGGTATAATCCGAATGGAAATACCCTTGAAGTGTGCTTCGATTTTGCGGATTTCTTCCAAGTACTTTGCAAGCTATGGATGTCGAACTTGAAAACTTTTGTCTACGTGCCCTGCTACTATCTGAGAATCTGTTTTTATAATTATTCTTGTAGCCCCTAGAGCACGTGCTTTCCAGAGTGCCAATAAAATCCCTTCATACTCTGCTATATTATTGGTAGACTTAAAGTTGAGTCTTGCGGAGTACATTGCTCTTTGCCCTGACGGTGAAATCAACACTGCCCCAATGCCTGCTCCGGATGCTTGGAAAGCCCCATCGGAGTAAACAGTCCAAACTCCGTCATTTGATTTCTCCGGAGTCAAATTCGCAGGTGGAGTCCACTCTGCTACGAAGTCTGCTAGGACTTGGGATTTGATAGCTGTCCTTGCCAAGAAAGATATGCCGAAGGGTGCTAGCTCGACTGCCCACTTTCCAATCCTTCCAGTGGAATCTTTGCTTCGGAGCATATCTCCTAAGGGATACGAAGTTGGTACAATTACATTGTGAGCCAAAAAATAATGCCTTAGCTTCCTCGAAGCCATTATCAGAGCATAGACGAACTTCTCAAGTTCGGAGTATCTTGTCTTCGCTCCTGACAATGCTTCGGATACAAAATAGACAGGATTTTGGACCAACTTTCGATTGAAATCCACTTCTCTGACAAGGACTGCGCTGACAGCTGAACCTGTAGCTGCAAGGTACAAGAGTAGGGTTTCGTCCGCAGTAGGCACCGTGAGTGTAGCAAGATTACTGAGATAATCTTTAATATCTTCGAAGCTTCTCTGACACTCCGGTGTCCATGCAAAATCTTCGGACCCTTTCAAAGCTTTGAATATTGGCAAGCTCCTCTCCGCAGACCTTGATAAAAACCTGCTAAGTGCGGCCAGATGTCCAGTCAGCTTTTGCACTTGCTTTAAATTCTCCGGAGGAGCCATCTTCTGCAGCGCAGTTATTTGAGTAGGGCTAGCTTCAATTCCCCTGCTTGAAACTAAATACCCTAACAACTTTCCAGCCTTAGCTCCGAATATACATTTTTCGGGGTTAAGACGGATCCCACATGCCCGAAGGCTATTGAATGTTTCTGCTAAGTCTAGGCTATGTTGGTGCTTTAAAGCACTCTTTATTACAATATCATCCATATAGGCCTCCACATTGCGACCTAGTTGATGACCTAGAGCCTTAGCAACTAATCTTGAAAAAGTAGCCCCGGCATTTCTTAGGCCGAAGGGCATTCTTACATAGCAGAAGACTCCCGAAGGAGTTACAAAGCTTGTCTTGATTTCATCTTCGCGCTTCAACCATATTTGATGATAACCAGAATACGCGTCAAGGAAGCTTAATAACTCCGAACCTGCAGTGGAGTCAACCAATTGATCAATTCGGGGCATGGGGTAGGGGTCACGTGGGCACGCTTTATTTAGAGATGTGAAATCAATGCACATGCGCCACTTCCCGGAAGACTTCTTCCTGACGAAGACTGGGTTGGCTAACCATTCTTTGTGAGCCACTTCTCTGATAATCCCAGCCTTCAACAATTTTTCAACTTCATCCTTAGCTAGAGCAGCTCTCTCTGCGGACATCTTCCGGAGTCCTTGTCGAACAGGCCGGGCCTTCGGGTTTACAAGTAAACTGTGTTCAATGATATCCCGATCGACTCCGGTGATATCTTCGTCAGACCAAGCGAAGACATCCAAATTTTCTTCCACGACCTTTGCCAAGGAGGTTGCAACTTCAGGAGGTAAATCTTTACCAAATTGAAAAGTGTATTCTTTATCATCTTTAACAATGACCTTCGTTGCAATCTCTCCTTCGGGACTTGGTCTCGGAAAGGATTTCTTCGAAGCTTCGGAGGAGGCTGAAAAAATTTCATCATTATCCTGCACACTGTTTACTTGCCTCGGATCAAGAGGGGGACCGTGACCATATTCTGCCCTCCGAGCAATGGCTTGATCTCCGAAGATTGTTAAGACTCCTGCTTGAGTGGGCATCTTCATGCACAAGTAGTTGTGGTGCGCCACAGCTCCGAACTGATTCAACATGCCCCGTCCGAAGATGACATTATAAGCATACGGGGCATCTATCACATCAAAGATAACTTCTTCAGTCCGGGCTAATAAACCTTCTCCGAAGGTAACTTCCAGGCCTATCTGGCCAAGTGCATCAAGCGGAGGTCTTGCGAAGCCTTGCAGAGGACGAGCCGCTGGGAGGAGATGCTTCCTGGAAATGCATAACTGATCGAAGGCTTGCACAAAAATGATATCTGCCGAACTACCTCCGTCAATTAGCACCCTTCGGACTTCAGTCCCTGCAATATCAGCAGTGATAACCAATGGATCTGCGTGCGGGAACTTAATACGAGCTACATCCTCCGCAGAGAAAGATATCGGAACATGAGACCACTCCGGCATTGCAGCTGCAGATGACGAAGTCCCAATATGACCTACTTCCGAACGTACTCTCTTCGCTGTCTCTTGGACATGCTTCCGAGGGTACCTCCTCCGGAGATAGGGAGAACTACTCTCTTTCCTCTATCTTGCCCTTCCTCTTGCTTCGGAGGTGGCATAACATTGGCCACCGGAGGGTGCCTTGCAGCATCAAAATTTTCTATCCGCGCCAAAGCTTGGACCGGCTCTGGGCGCGTTGCTGCTAGACTTCGGTCGGTACTGCCTCGACCCGAAGTTCTCTCCATGTACTCTCCCCTTAGGGTAAGGATAGCCTTGCAAGTGTCAGTTGCATGGCTTCGATTTTCTCCATGAATACAGCAAAAAAGGGTCTGGCCCTTGCCAGCCGTTTTCCCTGGCGGCCTCCAGCCGCTGGTCTTGTTCCCCGCAGACTGTGGAGCTCTTGGTGCAAACTTCTGTGGGGGTGCAATATTCAAGACTTCAGAGCGAGGGTGCTTTTGCCCTCTTCTTCGATCATGTTGCACTTCGAAGACTGGTTCCTGCGGCTGTGCCGAAGTCTTCACTTTTGCTTTAACTTCTTGCAATACTGTCGAAGTAGCAGCAGTCCTCCGAAGCCAACCCTCTTCTGACCTCGCATACTCCTCGAAATATGACATCAACTGTGAGACTGAGGAGATGCTCTTCCGATGCAGTTTATCCAGAAGGCCTTGATGACTGACGCCTTCCTGAGCTGCATCAACCACTGAGGATGTAGACAGCCCCCGAATTTGCGACTTCGTATGAGCGAAGCGCTTAAAGTACTGCCTCAATGTTTCTCCGGGGAGCTGTTTCACTTGGAAAAGGCTTCCTGTTGACATAGGAGGCACGAAGGTGCCCTGAAAGTTACTTATAAACTTCCTCTTCAACTGTGACCAAGAATTGATTGATCCTGGCTTTAAAGACCAGAACCATCTCAACGCCACTCCTTGAAGAGCTAACGGGAAGCACTTCACCATAGTATCTCTGACTCCGCCGCTAGCCTCAATCGCTAGGGCATAAGAACGCGCGAACTCTCCGGGATCTTCATCTCCGGCATACTTGCAGAGCTTCGAAGTTTTAAACTTTGGATCAAAGCGAACCTTCTGCAGCTCAGGATGCAACGGAGATTCATTGTCGTAAGAGGCGTTCTCCGGGGCTTCGGGATAATCAAGATCGTCGTCTTCGGGCACTTCTGGGATAGTTGGGATGGCTTGAGAGCGAAGCCTGTCCGCAGCTTCTTGTCGCCATCTTGCTACCTCAGCTTGAAGGTTGGCCATTTGAGTGGCCATATCTCCAAGGCTATCTACATCTCCTCTGGAAGGACCTTCCGGGTCTTGAGAACTGATACGATCAGTTCGAATCGGAATGGAGGGTGGAGAAGTGACTCCGGGCTGTCGGAGTATGGAAGGGGTTGGCGGAGAGGCTTCGTATCCTCGAGGGATAGAAGCCCCTTCCGGAGTTTGTGGAGGGAAGGCCGAAGACCCTCCGACTTCAACTGTGTCGAAGGGTATCTCTCCGGAGATCCGAGAGGACCTCCGAGTGGGATTGCGAGGTGCTCTCCGCTTAGGAGGCATGATGTAAGAAGTTGGTAGAGAACGAAGTTTTTCAGACTAGGTTCCCCACGGACGGCGCCAACTGTTGGCGTAAAAGATTACGCTAACAGGTTTCTGTAGAAAAGAAACTAACAAACGAAGTGTTTGTGAAGCAAACTGTTCTAAGCCTCCGAAAGGATAATAACTTAGAATAGTTCGAAAGTGTGTATTGAATAACTTGTATTCGGTCCCTATTACAGTGTGAAATGGGGGGTATTTATAGGTCCAAACATTAAGGAAAAGACCTATTTACCCCTCATTTACAACCGACATTAAGGAAACTATTCGGTTTCCTTAATAGGGCTAAAATGGTAAAAGACTAGTCTAGTAAGAAAGAAAATAAGTCATCCATCTTAGTTGGCAGAAAAGATCTTGAAGGGCTTTAGTTCGAAGACATACTCCGAACCAATGCCTATCTTTGTGCTTCGAACGGGGTTCCAGGTGTCTTCGAAGATGATCTTCTGAGAACCTTCGAACCTGATGATTGTCTTTATGTTGCTTCGGCAATAACCCCGAAGATGAGATATTTTCCCCCAACAGATCATAAACAAGCTTTGGGACAACAAGGCTGAGGGTGCTCAGTTAGTCTCAGATCACGAGCAGGCGCTCAAGGTCCTCCATACCTTGGACCCAAAGATCTGGGAGATCAAGGTATCCTCTATCATTGAGAGCACATCTTATGATACCTTGACCATTTCTGAACTGTTTAGGAAGCTGAAGGCCATCGAGGTTGATATCCAGTTGAGATCAAATCTCACTGGCTCTGGATCAAAGTCTCTAGCCCTTGCTACACCTTCTGTTGATCCCTCTTTTGTGAGCTGTGCTGGGTTCTCTTTGATGTCTATCACTAAGGACCAGCTTGAGTCTTTGGGAGATGATGATTTGTGTCTTTTTAACAACAGGGTGGGTCGTGTTTATGACAAGAGGATGTTCAAAAGACACGGCACAAAATCCAGGTGCTTTGAGTGTGGTGATCCAGGACACTTCATCGCTGACTGCCCCAAGCGCAATGGACACAAGAAGGGCACCGGTGGTGGCTTCCACGACTCCGGCAAGCACGACAGCTCCTTCTTCAACAAGGGTAAGCCAAAGACAAGATTCTTCAGAAAGACCCTGAAGGACTACCGGCGTGAGAACAAGAAGCGCGACAAGGCATTCTTCGCCGAGATGGAGAAGAGCTACTCCAAGCGGTCCACGTCTTCCTCTTCTTCATCAAGCTCAAGCGATGAGGAGATCGTCATCAGGAAGGGGAAGGACAAGGACGATCCGGCGGGTCTTTGCTTCATGGCTTTCGGGGACAGACCGAAGATCCGCTCACATCAGCGCCGAAGATCCCGCAAGAGCTTATGTTCAATGGCTCTTGGGGATAAGGAAGATAAGAGCTCCTCCAATGACTCCGACGATGACGACAATGAAAAGGTATCATCTTATGAACGCGAAATCGTTGATTTACTTGAAAGCAATCGTCAGGAGTTAAAATAACTGGAAAAACTGATTAGGGGAGCTAAGAAGAGGATAGATGAGTTAGAGAGTGAGCTTGCCGTGGCCAACAGCAGAATTGAGAGTCTATCTTCTTCCCCTTGCTTGGGTGATAGCAGTGAGTGCCCGAAGTGTGAGGTGCTTCTGTGTGACTTGTCGACTCTGAAGTCCAAGTACAGAGAAAGGGTTGATGAGAGGGATGCTTTGGCCACTGAGCTTGAAAGCGCTCAGCTAGAGCTGAAAGATGCTCAAGCCACTGTCGTTGCACCCTATGCTGATTGCCCATCTCATCTAGCTGTCTTAGCTGAGCTGAAAACAAAGGGCGATGAGCATTTGGGGGATTTGGAGAGAGTGAGAGCTGAGCTGGCACAGACTAGGCTAGAGCTTGAGACACTATCAGTTCCACCCACTGTCTGTGAGAACTGCCTGTCTCTAAGACTAGAGTTGATTAAGCTGAAACCTGGTTGTGACTTGAGGATGGTTTGGAAGTGAGTTTTAAGAAGGGCAATTCCTCTGTGTTTGATTCTAGAGGGTCTTTGATTTGCCAGATCTTACCATTTGGTAAAGTTTTTCGAATTGACTTCTCTAGTTATTTTGGCCCTTCTCGCTGTTTGATTGCTGGATCTTCTTCTGAGCTCTGGAAGTGGCATAAGAGGTTAGGTCATTTGAGTTTTGATCTGCTAGTCAGGTTGAGCTCTATGGACCTCATTCGAGGATTGCCTAATCTTAAAATGGAAAATGGTTGCCGCTTCTCACTCGCCTGTGACTCGGGTGATGACTTCGTATCCGGGTGAGCTATTACACATGGACACCGTAGGTCCAGCTCGGGTACGCTCAGTCGGTGGGAAATGGTAGGTGGTTGTGATTGTTGACGACTTTTCTAGATTCTCGTGGGTTTTCTTTTTGGAGTCTAAGGATGAAACTTTTCATTTTGTTCATGACCTGATTTTGAAGCTGAAGAATGAGAACAATGGTTGGATGCAAGCAATTCGCTCCGACAACGGCTCTGAGTTCAAGAACTCTCAGTTCGTCAGCTTCTGCAGTGATTAGGGTCTTGATCATCAGTTTTCTGCTTCTTACACTCCCCCACAGAACGGCGTTGTCGAACGAAAGAACCGCGCGCTAGTCGAGATGGCCAGGACGATGCTCGATGAGCACAGGACTCCTAGGCGTTTTTGGGCTGAAGGCCAACCGCATTTTTCTTCGAGCTTACTTAGGTAAGACTTCTGTTGCGGGAGATAATCCCGATGATAGCAGGGGAGCATGAAGGTCCGTACGATTCCGAAGGAAGACCACAACCAGGAGACTCAAAGCCCAGCGCCGGTGGTACTTAAACCTCCGAGCGAAGGAGCCGGAGGCCTCCGGAGGCTCCGAGGCGTGCCGGAGGCCACCCTTCGGCCAGAGTGAGGCTCCGGAAGGAGGACGGACGTAAAGAAGACCAGTCAAGACCGTAGAGGGACAAGATCATGATCGCCTGTGCCATGTCGGGCGGACTTTGCAGCGCCCGACAAGGCCGACACGCCGCCAGATCACACCTTCTTGTCTGTACTATGTAGCAATTGTCTGTACTATGAAGTGTCTGTTTTTTCTGTACTACTGACCGATGTCAGACCGAGTGGTAGTTGGGGGTTGCAGGGACCCGACCCTTCAGAGCGGGCCACCCTATAAATACCCCCAACTGTAGTTGTAATACATAGGATCCGAGAATACAGAGCACACAACATTTCATTACTTCCATCCACTAAGAAAACCTGCTGGTTCGATCCGTCGTTCCAACAATTGGTGCTGTCTGTGGGGATCCTAGTTCGAGAAGCTAGCGTCCTCTACATCCATTCACCAAAGCATGTCAGGTCAGAAGGGCGCAATCACGGTTCCTCTACGATGGTCAGCCCGCACCGCTGGAGTCGAGCCCACCCCAGTCGCCGTTCCCGACCAGCTAGTCATTGCACCCACAGGGGCGCTTGCCGTGGAACCAACCCAAGCCCCGGAGGGGACGCCAGAGGTTCGGGGCCCTACTGGCATGCCGGAGCCAGCTTCCATCAATCTCACGGGGCCTTCGGAGGGGCCGCCGGAGACACACCCTCCGAGCGGGCCCCCGGTGGTGGCCCTCTGGACCGACTACATCCGTTTGCAAGACCCTGAAACCGCTCCAGGAGGGAGCAGGAGTCAAGCCGATGCTCTGGCCGCCGAGAATGCCTGGCTGAAGGCGAAACTGGCCCAGTGGCGCCAGGAGGCGTCGCTCCGTCCTCCTAAACCCTCCCGCGCTACAAGGGTCGCGGGCGTAGCCCTGAGCGACGATGAAGATCGAGTGGAGGAGGAGAACGCGTCGTATGACGAGGAGTCTCCCCTGCACCCAGATCTTCAGAGGGTGTGCTTCGGCTCGATGTTTCGCACCGCCATGCTTCCCAAGTACTCTGGGGACTCTGACCCCAAAGAGTTTTCCCGCTCGTACGCTTTAGCAATAGAAGCGTCCGGGGGGGAGCCACGACACCATGGCTAAATGTTTCCCTTTGTGGGACCAGCTAAGGAAGAAGTTCGTCAACAACTTTCAGGGAACCTTTGTGGCCCCCATGTCCACCGGTAGGCTCTTTCAAGTGAAGCAGCAACCCGGGGAGACATTGCGGCAATAATCCCAGCGCTTCACGCACACTAAGGCCTAGATCAAGGGGCTTTCGGCTTCTTCGGTCATAGACGCCGCCCGGGAAGGTGTCACCCACCCGGGCCTCCTCGACAAACTCCACCGGAAGCCCATCTCTTCGGTGGCGCAGCTCATGACGTACTTCGAAAAGTACGCCCGGTCCGAGGAAGGCCAAATACGCCGACAGGCGATGATAGTCCCTGTCCAAGCCACGAGCGCTAAGGTGTACGAAGCCTCGCCGGACCTCGACCGAGGAGCCCGCCCTGCTCCTGACTTCTGCCGCCAAGACTCTGGCCGGCAGGACTTTCACCGAGACTCCCGGCGAGGCCGGAAGCAACTTCGGGGGGAGGTCCTTAGCATCACACCTCGAGTTCCCGCTAAGCACCAGCACACGTCCGGCGGGAGTCACTTTGCTGGGCCCAAAGCTTCGTTACGGGTGCCATCTGGAGGGGCCACGCTTTACTATAGCGTCCACGGCGAAAACTTGAGCCACGACACCGATTCCTGCCAGACCATCCTCGCCCTCCAGAACGACTACCTCGAGCGAAATGCCAGCCGCGGTGCCACCGACAAGGGGAACCCTGTACCTCGCCCAGAAGCGGTCCAGGTGGTCGGACGCCACGACGAGCCGGAGGTCCTGTACCTAGCCCCGGAGTTCGACCGGGCCCACGCTCCCAAGCTCGAAGACGTGCCGGATCGGGGGAAACGGGTGGTCCTCCCCATCTCTAGAGGAGGGGCCCTGGGAGCCCTATCCAAGCGCCAGCGGCGAGACTACATTCGGGAGGTCGGGCATATCGGCACGTCCAGCCCCTCCGCGCTCCCCAAATGGTCCCACATTCTCATCTCCTTCACCGCTGAGGATGCCACCAGAGTCAAATTCTCGCATGCCGACCGCCTCATCATCTCCGCAGATATCGCCGGAGTCGAGGTGCGTCGCATCCTGGTCGATGGGGAAGCTCTACTGACATCATTTTTGTGCAGGCCTTCGATCAGCTGTGTCTCTCCCGGAAGCAATTGCTACCAGCTTCCCGTCCACTCCTGGGCTTCACAGGCCCCCCGCTCGATGCCCTGGGCCAAGTCATGCTGGAGGGGTGAGGAGCCATGCTGAATAGCGTGAGCCTCATGGCTCTAGAAGTGATGAGTCATTGTCAACGATAGTCAAAGAGGACTGAAGAAGAGAAGAGATCTGCTGTTTCATGGGCCGCGTGTGACTCAGGTACACGGGCAGCGAGCGACTGTCGGGCAGAGGAGGCTGCGAAGTCGGGCTGGCCCAATCCGGGTGCATGGGCCAGAAGCAGTAGAAGACCCACTGGGCTGTTGACCAGGACTGACTCAGGTACACGGGCGGTGAGCGATTGCCGGGCTGAGAGAGCTGCGGGGTCGGGCCGGCCCAATCCGGGTACCTGGTGCAAAGCTGGTGGAGGCTTTGTCAGTTTCGGCGTAAAACTGACAACCGTTGATTCTGTATCCGACTGTCCAGAAGAATAGCTTCAGGATATGTCATCTGTTACTCTAGGCCCACAGTCAGTCAGTTGTGTCTGTAAAAATACCTAAGGGCAGTAGAGTCTTTTTCTGTATTTTTGAATCTGTAAAAACCCTAAGGGGCTGGTAGAATATTCCTAGTGTTGGGCTGCCTATAAATAGCACCCCAATCCCTAGGGTTTGGACTACCCTTTTGCTGAAATTGAATACCACTCTATTGGGTCATTTTGCCTCTCACGTTTTTCTCTCTCCTCTCCTCTTCCTTGCCTGCGCCGCCAGGGAGTCCTCCCACTGTTTTTCTTGCCTTGCTTTTAATGTTGCAGTAAATGCTCTACTTCTGTGTGTGCTGCATCTGTAAGGTTTTTAATGACTCGATTTCACCTTCAGAGCAAGTTTCTCTGTGATTTTTGAGCCCTGGTAGGCTTCGGCTGATGTGAAGAAGCTTCTGTTCTTCACAGCAGAGTACTAGTTCTTGCATTTTGCAAGTAGTACTCCACTGTAGCTACAGTAGTTCTGCGCCAGCTTTTTACTTTTACTGCTCCACTTTTCGATCGGGTTGAGAGGACTAAAATCGCTTTTCTGACTGTCTCTGCGAAGACATCCTTCTCTGTTCGAAGCCCCTCAGCTCCGTGAGGTAGGCTTCGATCCGACCATACTCGAAGGCTTCGTTTCAATCTGCGAACTTTGTTTTGTATTCTGTGCAGCTATGCTTCGAAGCATCTTTCTGATCGACAGCATTACATACTTCGAACAATAGCACGAAGAGGCTTCGGCCCTATCTGTTCGAAGTCCATACTTCGACACGTTTCAAGGTTGGGTTCGAAGCTAGTGGCTCCGCTAGACTTCGCTTGGATTTTCTTGTGGCGTGTCAGCCTTCGATTTTCCTTCCGAAGCTTTCTCTATTCGAAGATAGAGTGTATGCTTCGAACTTGATTTTCTGTCACGTGACAGACTTCGCTTCTTTGTTCGAAGGTTGTTTGTTTGTGTGCATTGTGTTCGAAGTTTTCAGTTCGAAGGTTGTGCTTCGAAGCTCTCGGTTCGAAGTTGTGTTCGAAGTTGTGACTTCGAAGTGCATACTTCGAAGCAGGCTCCGGCACTTTTTGACTTCGCTCCGAAGCTCTTGATTCGAATCTGTGTTCGAAGTTCTGTTCTCGAAGTTCACTTCGAACCAGGCTTCGACACTATTTTACTTCGCTCCGAAGTACACTTCGCTTCTCAACACTTCGAACTAGACTAGTCACCGATACCCTCGGCACTTCGGACAGACTCCGACACCTACCTCCGAAGCAGACTTCGACGTGCGAAGGGGGCTTCGCCAAGACCCGAACAGGAGACAACTTTGGACAGTAACTTCTCTTTTCACTTTATACATACTTAGATCATTTCTTTGAGAAGTTTAGGCCTATTATAACTTGTTTATCTATCTAGTTGCAACACTTTAGTTTTACACTGTATATCATCAGTTGCTTCTAGGTTAGAAACCTTTAGACTTAGGCCTACTGTTTACTTTCTGCTGCATAGTATTTTTGAGGTGCGTTGGGTATTGGGAACAGGCCATAGATTCGAAAGAATTTTTAAGGCGCCCATTCACCCCCCCTCTGGTCGCTACTTTCGGTCCTACAAGTGGTAACAGAGCGAGGTTAGGTTTTTTCCATACCTTAACCGGTTCTAAACCCCAGTAGTGACTATGACGTCTCCTGGCAAGGTCCCGTCCTTGGAAGCCTATGGCTATAATTACTGGAAGACTCGCATGCGAGCCTATCTCATGAGCCAGGGTTCGGACATATGGGACATTTGCGTTCACACCACATTTGTCATTCTGCCAGTTACTGAGCAAGGTACTGCTGGTATCATTGCTCAGCATCTGAGCAACAGTAAGGCTGTGAACATTTTATTTTCTGGCTTAGGTCCCACTGAATTTGAGCGAGTGAGTCATCTCTCCACTGCGAGAGAGATCTGGGCTACCCTCAAGGCACACCATGAGGGAACAGCACAGGTCAAGGCTCGGCTCTATCAGACCTACCGGCGTGAATATGAGAATTTCACACAGAAGCCGGGTGAATCTGTTGAGGCTTTGTTTGGTCGCTTTCAGTCGATCATTAACAAGCTTCGGGACAACAAGGCTGAGGGAGCTCAGTTAGTCTCAGATCATGAGCAGGCGCTCAAGGTTCTTCATACCTTGGACCCAAAGATCTGGGAGATCAAGGTATCATCTATCGTTGAGAGTACTTCTTACGATACCTTGACCATTTCTGAGTTGTTTAGCAAGCTGAAGGCCACTGAGGTAGATATCCAGTTGAGATCAAATCTCACTGGCTCTGGATCAAAATCCCTGGCCCTTGCTACACCTTCTGTTGATCCCTCTGCTGTGAGTTGTGCTGGGTTCTCGTTGATGTCTATCACTGAGGACCAGCTTGAGTTGTTGGGAGATGATGATTTGTGTCTCTTTAACAACCGGGTGCGTCGTGTCTATGATAAAAGAATGTTCAAAAGACACGGCACAAAATCCGGATGCTTTGAATGTGGTGATCCAGGACACTTCATCGCCGACTGCCCCAAGCGCAGTGGATACAAGAAGGGCACCGGCAGCAGCTTCCACGACTCCGGCAAGCACGAGAGCCCCTCCTTCATCAAGGGCAAGCCGAAGACTCGGTTCTTCAAGAAGGCCCTGAAGGATTACCGGCGAGAGAACAAGAAGCGCGACAAGGCCTTCTTCGCCGAGATGGAGAAGAGCTACTCCAAGAGATCCACGTCTTCTTCCTCTTCATCGAGCTCAAGCGATGAGGAGATCGCCATCAAGAAGGGGAAGGACAAGGATGATCCGGCGGGCCTCTGCTTCATGGCCTTCGGAGACAAGCCGAAGAGCCGCTCACACCAGCGCCGAAGATCCCGCAAGAGCTTCTGCTCCATGGCTCTTGGGGATAGAGAAGAAAAGAGCTCCTCCGACGACTCCGACGACGACGATAGCAAGGTATCATCTTATGAGCGCGAAATTGTAGACTTACTAGAGAGCAATCGTCAGGAGTTGAAGTATCGGGAGAAACTGCTTAGGGGGGCTAAGAAAAGAATAGACGAGTTAGAAAGTGAGCTTGCCGTGGCCAACGGTAGGATTGAGAGTCTATCCTCTTCCCCTTGCTTGGGTGATAGCAGTGAGTGCCCGAAGTGTGAGGTGCTTCTGTGTGACCTGTCGACTCTGAAGTCCAGGTACACAGAAAGGGTTGAAGAGAGGGACGCTTTGGCCACTGAGCTTGAAAGCGCTCAGCTGGAGCTGAAAGATGCTCAAGCCACTGTCGTCGCACCCTGTGTTGATTGCCCATCTCATCTAGCTACCTTAGCTGAGCTGAAATCCAAGGGCGATGAACATTTGGGTGATTTAGAGAGGTTGAGAGCTGAGCTTGCGCAGACTAGGCTAGAGCTTGAGACACTGTCAGTTCCACCCACTGTTTGTGAGAACTGCCTGTCTCTTAGAATGGAATTAATTAAGCTGAAAGCCGAGAAGTCTGTCCAGGTAGAGAGTGAGTGTGAGACCTGCTTGTCTCAGGTGGAGGTTCTAGCTTCCTTGAGAGAGGAGCTAGCAGATTCTCAGAATGAGAACTTTTACCTCCGTTCCATCCTGAGTTGGATCAGTGCCAGAGAGCCACAGCTTGGCATGATGATCCAGCAGTTCAAGAGAAAGGATGGGTTTGGAGTAGGTTACACCTACACCAAGGCTGACTTTGAGAGTGCCCTCAGCCGGGCAGTGGAGTGGAGTAAAATGACTCCAGAGCAGAGGTATCCCAAGACTCACTCCACTGAGACCACCAGGCTTGTCAGCCCAAGGATGGAGTGATCCATGAACCATCTAAAGCTCCACCCAAGAAACCTATCTGGGTCCCAAAGCCCAAAAATCTCCACACTTCTCTTGATTCTCTTCCTGGACCCTCTCAGCCCAAGAAGACCACACCAAACACTACCAAGCCCAAGAACCCCAAGCCTCAACCACATCCCAAGAAGCCTACCTATCATTGTGAGTATTGTCAGAGAGACGGGCATCTTGCGGAGTTTTGCTTCAGGAGGAAGCGGGTTGAGAGAGCAGAGAGGGCTCGTAGTGATCAGGTGCAGTTCTACCAGCAGGGTGGTAGACTGCGTGTTCCTCGGCGCGGGGAGAGGCTGGAGGCCAGGCCGCGTCGTGTAGGTGGTGGTAGAGGAGACGGCTTTCTTGCCCGTGCTCCAGTTGGTGGTGTTCCTTCCGGCAGAGTTCCAGACCGTGTTGGCTATGGTTCTGGACCTCGTGGCCGCAGGGTTAGGAAGAACCGTGGACCGCGCCTTGAGCCGCGTTTTGGTCCAAACTCTTTTGATGGTTTTCGCTTTCCATCTTTTGAGCAGATGGCTCGACACTGGTTTAGCTCTTTTGCTAAACCTGGTGCCGGACCATTTGCTCCCACTTACAGACATTGATTGTGCAGGACCGGGGACTGGAGGATGTTTGGATCATGGACTCAGGATGCTCTCGCCACATGACGGGACATCGCAGATGGTTCTCCAGTCTCATTCCCCCGAGCTCCAAAGAGTACATTACCTTCGGGAACAGCGGTCAAGGGAAAGTAAGTGGCATAGGCTCAATCAGCATCTCAAACCATTTCTCTTTAAAGAATGTTGCTTTGGTTAAAAATCTGAACTTTAATTTAATATCTGTTTCGCAACTTCTTGAGGATGGTTTGGAAGTGCGTTTTAAGAAGGGCAATTCTTCTGTGGTTGATTCTAGAGGGTCTTTGGTTTGTCAGATTTTACCCTTCGGTAAAGTTTTTCGAATTGACTTCTCTAGTTCTTTTGGCCCTTCTCGCTGTTTGATTGCTGGATCCTCTTCTGAGCTCTGGAAGTGGCATAGGAGGTTAGGTCATTTGAGTTTTGATCTGCTAGTCAGGTTAAGCTCTATGGATCTCATCCGAGGATTGCCCAAGCTTAAAATGGAGAAGGATCTGGTTTGTCATCCCTGTCGTCATGGGAAAATGGTTGCCGCTTCTCACTCACCTGTGACTTAGGTGATGACTACGTATCCAGGCGAGCTTTTACATTTGGACACTGTAGGTCCAGCTCGGGTACGCTCAGTCGGTGGGAAGTGGTATGCACTTGTGATTGTTGACGACTTTTCTCGTTTCTCGTGGGTTTTCTTTTTGGAGTCTAAGGATGAAACTTTTCAATTTGTCCATGACTTGATTTTGAAGCTGAAGAATGAGAACAATGGTCGGATGCGAGCAATTCGCTCCGACAACGGCTCTGAGTTCAAGAACTCTCAGTTCGTCAGCTTCTGTGGTGATCAGGGTCTGGACCATCAGTTTTCTTCTCCTTACACTCCCCCACAGAACGGCGTTGTGGAACGAAAGAACCGCACGCTAGTTGAGATGGCCAGGACGATGCTCGACGAGCACAGGACTCCTAGGCGTTTTTGGGCTGAAGCCATGAACACGGCTTGCTATCTGGCCAACCGCATTTTTCTTAGAGCTTACATTGGTAAGACATCATATGAGTTGCGGTTTGGCAGACAGCCCAAGGTGACCCACTTGCGAGCGTTTGGCTGCAAGTGCTTTGTGCTCAAGAAGGGAGGGCATTTGGACAAGTTTGAGTCTCGATGCTGGGATGGTATTTTTCTTGGTTATGCATTGCATTCTCGAGGCTTCCGTGTTTGGAACCTCGAATCCCAGCTGCTTGTCGAGACGTGTGAGGTTTCTTTTGATGAGTCCTTGCCTTCTTTGACTCCTTCTTTTGAGCTTTCTGGTGATGATGAGCTCGGAGAGTCCATCTTCGAGGAAGATGAGGATACTCCAGCTACTGTTGAGGGCGGGCCTTCTGCATCCCCCGCAGAGCCCACATCTTCTGTGACTTCGACTGATGATGAAGGCGGACCTCTGATCACTTCTTCCACTTCGATCGAGCCCATTCAGTCGAGTCCAGAGGTGCCAGCTGCTGACTCCGGTGAGGTGACTTCAGATCACCAGGGAACCCGAGCAGTTCAGCGTGACCACCCCTCAGAGCTCATCATTGGTGATTTGACTGAGAGGACTTTGCGTTCTTCTGCCTCTCTCGCTGTGTTTGCTGAATCTGCGTTTGTTGCATCTTTGAGCCCAGAGACATTTCTCATGCTCTTTCTGATTCTAATTGGATTAATGCTATGCAAGAAGAGCTTGAGAATTTTGTCCGCAATCGGGTTTGGACATTAGTTGAGCCGCCACCAGGATGCAACCCCATAGGCACCAAGTGGGTGTTCAAGAACAAACAAGGTGAAGATGGGGTTGTGGTGCGCAACAAGGCTCGACTAGTTGCCCAGGGTTATTGCCAGAAGGAAGGTATTGACTTCGAAGAAACCTTCGCTCCTGTTGCCCGTCTTGAGTCCATTCGTATTCTTCTAGCTTTTGCCGTTTCGAAGGGTTTTAAGCTTTTTCAAATGGACGTTAAGAGTGCTTTTCTGAATGGGTTCATAGAGGAGGAAGTATATGTTAGGCAACCCCCCGGTTTTGAGAACCCTAAGTTTCCTCGACATGTTTTTAAGTTGCATAAAGCTTTATACGGGTTGAAGCAAGCTCCCAGGGCTTGGTATGACCGGTTGAAGCAATTTTTGTTGGGGAAGGGCTTTGTGATGGGGTCTGTGGACAAAACTCTTTTCTTGCTCAGAGATGCTTCAGATTTTTTAGTTGCTCAGATTTACGTGGACGATATTATCTTTGGCGGTACTACTGATTCTCTTGTGTCCAAGTTTTCTGAGCAGATGCACAGTGAGTTTGAGATGAGCCTCATGGGTGAGCTTAAGTACTTTTTAGGGCTCCAGATCAAGCAGACCAAGGACGGCACCTTCATCCACCAAGGTAAGTATACTCGTGACATGCTTAAGAAATTTGACTTTGGTGGTGAATTGAAGCCGCAGATGACCCCGATGGGTACCTCTGGAGGTTTGGACAAGGACGAGAGCGGTGTCAAGGTCAATGAGAGAGAGTTTCGAGGGATGATCGGTTCGCTGTTGTACTTAACGGCAACAAGACCGACATACAGTTCGCCGTGGGACTTTGCGCGCGTTTTCAGTCTTCACCACGCGCGTCTCACCGGCAGGCTGTCAAGCGCATTTTCAGGTATCTCACCTATGCGCCTGATCTTGGTCTTTATTATTCAGCATCATCATCACTTGATTTATCTGGCTTTTCGGACGCCGACTTTGGTGGGTGCCGGTTGGATCGCAAGTCGACTTCCGGTACTTGCCAGTTTCTTGGTTCCTCCCTTGTATCTTGGTCTTCTCGAAAGCAATCTGGAGTTGCTCTTTCGACCACAGAGGCTGAGTATGTAGCTGCTGCAAGCTGCTGCTCACAGATGGTTTGGATGATCTCCACTCTTCGAGACTTTGGGTTGCTCTTTCCTACCAGGGTTCCATTGTTTTGCGACAGCACTAGTGCTATTAGTGTAGGGAAAAACCCGTGTCTTCATTCAAAACCAAACACATTGATGTGCGCTTTCACTTTTTGCGGGATCAATATGAGAAAGGTGTCATTGACCTTGTTCATGTTGATACCCATCATCAGTTGGCTGACATTTTCACCAAACCCCTAGATCAGTCTACTTTTGAGCGTTTACGAGGGGATTTGGGTGTTGTGTATCCTTTCTAGGATATTTTGCGTCAGTTTTCTTTCTTTTTACTCTTTTTCTTGAGTCCTTTTGTGTTATATGATTGAACTGCTTTACTTATTCTAACGGGTACATGCTTTTGACTACTTGTCGATGATCATGCTTTGCTTCAGTTCAAATGATATGTCTGATATCTGTCATATGCATGGCTTTACGCTTTCAAACTTGAAAAATGATCACCATGCTTCTGGTACCCAGCATGTGTAGGCTGAGTGCCTTTGCTATCTGTTACATGCCTTGTAGCTAGTCATCACATAGATGCAGATATGCAACTTGGGACATCTTTATGCTTTAACATGGAAAATGTGCCATAAAAATGATGAAATCAAAACTGAATGAAAATTCCATGCCTTTTTATGCTTGTGTTGAAAAGATCCAAGAGGGTTTGCTTTGTCGCATTGCATTGTTCTGGACTGCTTACCATAGCACTTTGGTATGAACTAGGACAATGTAGTGTATGCCGAGACCAATGTCTTAAGCTTCTGATGGCTCAGTTCTGGCCTAGGCTTGACCTTGGTCGGTCAGCATAAGGTTTGACATGCAAATAACCCTTGGCACAAATGACAAAGGAAAATGAAAAAGCCTGAACTTTAAAAGGATAACAAGTTTGCTGAAGCACTTTGTTTTGAATAATGCTTATCTTGGTAGATATCAGTTAGCTTCTGCATCTCATGCTTTACCTTGCTTATTTACTAGAGAATGTGGTGATGCTTTTATTTGCAAAACTTGACAAATGCGTGCTAAATGACTTTCTTTAGATATCATCTCTTGCACTGATCATGCCATGTGTCTTAGACAGTATCTCTTTTGCTATACCTGTTAGATACTGTATTTGCAGTCAATCATATCTGAGAAGCATGCTTTCTACACTCCACCTGCACCCCAGCTGCATTCACTGCATATTTTGAGGGGGAGTTGCATTTCAGGGGGAGTCTGTGTCTCTTTTGAGTGCTTGATGAGTTCACTTGTCAACAAGGGGGAGAGAAAATTGGGATCAGAGTTTAAGGGGGAATTCTTACTCTGTTGATATCCTTGTTGTTCTGAAATCACACTCATTTTGAGCTTTTGTGTTTTGGTTAACCATAATGACCGTTTCTTGCTTTTGTTTGGCTTTTGGTCATTAAGGTTAAACTTTTACCTTATTTTCTTTTACCTTATTCTTCTTCTTCTTGTTTTCTTGTATTTTGTTTTCGTGTTTCCACATTTGTTCACAGGTGTTGAAGAGCTGAGAATTGAGGAGTGTTGACAATGCACTCATCAAGGGGGAGATTGAGGAGCCATGCTGAATAGCGTGAGCCTCATGGCTCTAGAAGTGATGAGTCATTGTCAACGATAGTCAAAGAGGACTGAAGAAGAGAAGAGATCTGCTGTTTCATGGGCCGCGTGTGACTCAGGTACACGGGCAGCGAGCGACTGTCGGGCAGAGGAGGCTGCGAAGTCGGGCTGGCCCAATCCGGGTGCATGGGCCAGAAGCAGTAGAAGACCCACTAGGGCTGTTGACCAGGACTGACTCAGGTACACGGGCGGTGAGCGATTGCCGGGCTGAGAGAGCTGCGGGGTCGGGCCGGCCCAATCCGGGTACCTGGTGCAAAGCTGGTGGAGGCTTTGTCAGTTTCGGCGTAAAACTGACAACCGTTGATTCTGTATCCGACTGTCCAGAAGAATAGCTTCAGGATATGTCATCTGTTACTCTAGGCCCACAGTCAGTCAGTTGTGTCTGTAAAAATACCTAAGGGCAGTAGAGTCTTTTTCTGTATTTTTGAATCTGTAAAAACCCTAAGGGGCTGGTAGAATATTCCTAGTGTTGGGCTGCCTATAAATAGCACCCCAATCCCTAGGGTTTGGACTACCCTTTTGCTGAAATTGAATACCACTCTATTGGGTCATTTGCCTCTCACGTTTTTCTCTCTCCTCTCCTCTTCCTTGCCTGCGCCGCCAGGGAGTCCTCCCACTGTTTTTCTTGCCTTGCTTTTAATGTTGCAGTAAATGCTCTACTTCTGTGTGTGCTGCATCTGTAAGGTTTTTAATGACTCGATTTCACCTTCAGAGCAAGTTTCTCTGTGATTTTTGAGCCCTGGTAGGCTTCGGCTGATGTGAAGAAGCTTCTGTTCTTCACAGCAGAGTACTAGTTCTTGCATTTTGCAAGTAGTACTCCACTGTAGCTACAGTAGTTCTGCGCCAGCTTTTTACTTTTACTGCTCCACTTTTTCGATCGGGTTGAGAGGACTAAAATCGCTTTTCTGACTGTCTCTGCGAAGACATCCTTCTCTGTTCGAAGCCCCTCAGCTCCGTGAGGCAGGCTTCGATCCGACCATACTCGAAGGCTTCGTTTCAATCTGCGAACTTTGTTTTGTATTCTGTGCAGCTATGCTTCGAAGCATCTTTCTGATCGACAGCATTACATACTTCGAACAATAGCACGAAGAGGCTTCGGCCCTATCTGTTCGAAGTCCATACTTCGACACGTTTCAAGGTTGGGTTCGAAGCTAGTGGCTCCGCTAGACTTCGCTTGGATTTTCTTGTGGCGTGTCAGCCTTCGATTTTCCTTCCGAAGCTTTCTCTATTCGAAGATAGAGTGTATGCTTCGAACTTGATTTTCTGTCACGTGACAGACTTCGCTTCTTTGTTCGAAGGTTGTTTGTTTGTGTGCATTGTGTTCGAAGTTTTCAGTTCGAAGGTTGTGCTTCGAAGCTCTCGGTTCGAAGTTGTGTTCGAAGTTGTGACTTCGAAGTGCATACTTCGAAGCAGGCTCCGGCACTTTTTGACTTCGCTCCGAAGCTCTTGATTCGAATCTGTGTTCGAAGTTCTGTTCTCGAAGTTCACTTCGAACCAGGCTTCGACACTATTTTACTTCGCTCCGAAGTACACTTCGCTTCTCAACACTTCGAACTAGACTAGTCACCGATACCCTCGGCACTTCGGACAGACTCCGACACCTACCTCCGAAGCAGACTTCGACGTGCGAAGGGGGCTTCGCCAAGACCCGAACAGGAGACAACTTTGGACAGTAACTTCTCTTTTCACTTTATACATACTTAGATCATTTCTTTGAGAAGTTTAGGCCTATTATAACTTGTTTATCTATCTAGTTGCAACACTTTAGTTTTACACTGTATATCATCAGTTGCTTCTAGGTTAGAAACCTTTAGACTTAGGCCTACTGTTTACTTTCTGCTGCATAGTATTTTTGAGGTGCGTTGGGTATTGGGAACAGGCCATAGATTCGAAAGAATTTTTAAGGCGCCCATTCACCCCCCCTCTGGTCGCTACTTTCGGTCCTACAAGGGGACCTTCGGAGATTCCCCCTCCAGCTTCCGTGTCGGACCAATCCACCGGTTCGGGAGATGAGGACGAAGCTCGGGGCTCTTTTTCTTCTTCCTTTACTAGGCTAAGAACCTCTTGAAGGACTTCGGGGTTCGCATGCCCATCGCTACCTCGGGGAAGGATGAAGCGGGCGGGCCGATTTGCTCTCAAGGCTTCGAGAATAGCCCGTCGGTGACGGAGAGCATCATCAAGTTCGAGCACCTCAATATCGCAATCGCAGCCATAGACACCCTGAATAATCCCCGGGAAGCAAGTACTTTTTATTAATTGCATAGATAAGTTTCTAAAGCTATTACAAGATGTGTAGTGAAGAGATCCTAAGGAAACTACACCTTCGGGTCTGGTTGCCGTGCCGTTGCCAAAGGCTTCGAAGGGGTCAGAGGTTCACTGGAGCGAAGGGCTTCCTCCAGCCAAGCCTTGATCGCCTCGGGGCCCTCGGTCTGCCAGGTCGCCCTGAGCGCCCTCCAAGACTGAGCCACCGCCGGACTTGGCGACCGAAGGTTGCTCCCCCTGAAGACGACGGGATGTGAGCTTGAAGGCGAAGGAAGGGAGAGGCCGGACAGCTCGAGATGCCGGAGGATCCCGAAGGTGGCTACCCGGGCTTATACCTCACCATATTTTGATATGGTGAGGCTTATCTGGCGGACGGCGGACTGGATGAACTTTAGGCGATGGAGAAGGGGCTCCCGGGCAACGTCGAAGGCTGCGCACCCGGTGCCATAACGCGCCAGCACCCTCCGTAGAGACGTCACGGTGTCCGCTGCCATCTTTTCCCCTTGGGCAAGTGCTTCGGTCTCCTCCTCCTTCCGAGCCAGGAGGTCTGCCTCGGTCCGCTCCAGCTGGAGCACTCGGGCTTCAAGAGCTTCGGTGTTGGCTGCTACTTCTCGAAGCTCGTCCATCTCCGCGACTTGGGCCTAGAGCACGGAGACCTCCCCTTCGAGTCGCTTCGCGTCCTCGGCTCGGGACCAGAGCCCTTCCGCCTCGGCAGCCTGAACCCGAAGGGCGTCAACCTCCGCCTCGAGCTCGTCTGCTCGGCAGCCCGAGCCCGGAACCCCTCTAGCTCAGCGACTTGAGCCTTGAGGGAATCGACCTCTGCCACCCGGGCCTCGAGCGCTTCGGCTCTAGTGGCCCGGAGGCGAAGGCTTTCAATCTCTGCCGCCTACTCGCGGACCAGCCTCTCGGCGGCGTCCGCTCGACCGGAGAGCCCCGAAGCATCGTTCTCACGGCGGTGGCGTTCGGAGAGCAGGGAGAGCAGCGATCCCTGTGCTAGCGCGACTACATGCACAAGAAGTGGCGAATCAAGAAAAGGAGGGCTAGGGACTCAACAAAGGGTGCTCCGAAGGGATACCTGTCTGGTGGCGGTCTTGATGGCCCGGCCGAGCTCGAGACTGTCCGACAGACCGAGCTCTTCTATCACCGGAGCCTCCCGCAAGCGAAGATAGTAGTCATGGACTGGGGCCACCCTCGACGCGAAGTCCTCACCCACCGCCAAGTAGGGGCACAGGAGAAGCACGCTAGAGCACGCCTCCCGCGGGCTAGAAGGCGGATGAGGCCAGATCCCGGTCCCTTGTCCGGCTATCGGGGAAGCTTCTCTAGAGGATTCCTCTGGCTCCTCCCCGCCACGAGGCTCCGAAGCCCCCGCCACATTGGCTGGGTCTCCAGACCCTGCGTTGGCGGCATCCTCGGAAGGAACCGGGGCTTGGTCAGGAGCCCGAACGGACGTGCCTGCTCGGAGGAAACAGAAGTTAAGAATGAAAGGGCCCGGTGCTTCGAAGTAAAGGCCAGACAGGTTCACGTACCTTCGTCCACGGCCTCGGCGAAGACCTCCAAAGGCCAAAAGAACAGGCCGTCTATTGAGTTTACCGGAGAGCCCACCGTCGCCGCGGCCAGTTTGGCCTCGACATCAGCACTTCCTTCGACAGCACCAAGGGGGTTGGCCAGCCCCACTCGGTCTAGGATGTCGGTCCCCCGGCTCCCCCGGGAGCTGGAAGTGACACCCTCTGAGGCTGGATCGCGTGGAGGAGTAGTCTTGGGAGACGGCGTCACTGCAGTAGCCGGCGCCTCCAGCCTAGTCCTCGGAGCAGGCTCCGTAGGGTTCGAAGGGGTAGGAGCACCCCCGGCTTCTTCATTGCTCGGTCGGTCTAGCTGGACCGGGTCCGGAAGCACCGGAGGGTCCTCTGGTTCCGACCTGGCCCCCTCGCTGGAATACCCACATTTAGAGTGGGAGGCGGAGGAGTGGGCTGGGTAGAGCCTCCTCGGGCCCTTCACCAAATTCTTCTTCTTCGAAGGGCGCCGAGGAGAAAGTCCGCCGTCAGGGTCGACCACCTTCCTCTTCGAAGCGGCGCGGAGGACCTCCCCTTCCTGTAGAAGCGGGGGCGAGAGCTCGAGTGCGTCCCACACTCGGTTGAATCGCCCCCAGGACCCAACCAGCTCCACCCGCCGTGTGTATTCGGCCGGAGTGGGAGCCCTGAGGATCTTCTCCGCCATGCGGGCAACCTCCTCAGGCGTCTTGGCGATGAGCGACCCTGCGATTCAGAGGTTAGGGTCGGGCACCCGCCAAGCATAGTAGGTGAAGCCAGAAGAGAACGCAGATGCTTAGCTAGCTGGCGGGAGAGTTCCATCGAGATCGACTCATCTCGGCTGCTCCGAAGCGACGCCGACCACTCCTCCTTCAGTGGTCGGATCTCGAGGGCCACGAACTCCTTCGTCAGGTCCCGCATACTCATCCGGCGGGCGATGATTCGGAGGAGCTGGATCCTCGCGGAGACTGAACCGGCGCTGCCCTCGATGCGCGCCTCCCTCCGGAACCAGATATGGCGCGGGGGCCCGGCGAGCCCGGAGTTGAGCCCCACGTGGTCGTAGAACCAATGGTTCACCCACTTGGAGTACCACCGCTCGTTGATGGCTTTCGCCGGGAACGAGTCCGTGTACTTCCTCCGGAGCTGGAAATTGATGCTCCCGATGGCTAATACCCGGCCGTCCTTCTTCTTCGGTTGGCAAAGAGCTTTGTGCATTCACGCAAAGACCTCCGCCCTCCCTTCGCAACCCTCGGCGCGCATGGCCCACTCGAAGATGGCAAGGCGGGCCACGGCATTCGGAGACAGTTGCGGGAGCTCCAAGTGGAAGGTGTCCAACACTCCAGCTAGGAGCTCAGAAGTGGGGAACCCTAGCCCCACGTTGCAGAAGGCCTCGAAGACAATGACCTCCCCTTCTCGTGGCTCCGGGACTGCCTCCGGGCCTAGTCTCCTTGCCGGCGATTCGAGGTCAAGGCGGCCCATGGTCGCTTGCTCAATGGACGCATCAGTGCACGTCGATGGCCCCAACTCCAGGGTTTGCTCCCTGAACCGCTCTGAGGTGGGACGGAGCTCCCACGAGTCACGCGCCTCGGCCGGGCCAGAAGCGGTCGCGGCCGCCGCCGCCGCCATTTGACGCTGCAAGAATCGGGGATCTACCGCCGCGGCAGGAGCACTCTCTTTCGCCATGACAAGAAGGAACAAGGAGAAGGCTAGGGCGCAAGAGCAAGTGTTCGCCGTCCGGTGAAGTTGAGGGTTTGGAGCGAGCAGGAAAGGGAATGGCTGGCCTAGCCGTGGCTATTTAAGCACGAGGGCGGTCGCCGGTCCACCTTTCGTCGTCCAAACGTGTGCGCGCAATGGTTGCGTGACGCCCGCATTTAAGACTACCGATGCTTTGCATGCGCCAGTCTCCGACAGTCCACCTTCTTTGCGCCGCCCACGCGCTCGCCGCATTTACTGGGTCCAGTAATGCGCCAACTCATCTCCTCGGGTAACGGAACCCGATGGTCCAAGCCGCGCCGGTGTCCGGCGAACGGTCAGGCCAGTTCCTCCGAAGGAGCGGAGAGCGAACAGCTAGTCGGGGGCGCTCCGGAGGCAGCCCTCGGCCCCCGGACCCTAGGGTGCCTCGAGGCTCCCAAGCGTCCCTAGAACGGCCGGTCTAGGCCGCCTCGCAGCAAGATGCAGCATCTTTATGTAAGTTGATTTCTTATAAAGGTTATCGGAATTATCATGTGCGCTTCCACCCTTTCTTACGCAGGACTCTCGAAGAGGAACGAAGCGAGGGGCTACTGTTGGGGGAGATAATCCTGATGATAGCAAGGGAGCATGAAGGTTCGTACGATTCCGAAGGAAGACCACAACCAGGAGACTCGAAGCCCAGCGCCGGAGGTACTTAAACCTCCGAGCGAAGAAGCCGGAGGCCTCCGGAGGCTCTGAGGCGTGCCGGAGGCCACCCTTCGGCCTGAGTGAGGCTCCGGAATGAGGTCGGACATTAAGAAGACCAGTCAAGACCGTAGGGGGACAAGATCGTGATCATCTGTGCCGTGTCGGGCAGACTTTGCAGCGCCCGACACGGCCGACATGCCGCTAGATCACACCTTCTTGTCTGTAGTATGTAGCGCTTGTTTGTACAATGAAGTGTCTGTTTTGTCTGTACTGCTGACCAATGTCAGACTGAGTGGCAGTTGGGGGTTGCAGGGACCCGACCCTTCAGAGCGGGCCACCCTATAAATACCCCCCAACTGTAGTTGTAATACACATGATCTGAGAATACAGAGCACACAACATTTCATTACTTCCATTCCACTAAGAAAACCTGCTGGTTTGATCCGTCGCTCCAACAACTTCATATGAGTTGCGGTTTGGCAGACAGCCCAAGGTGAGCCAAATGCGAGCATTTGGCTGCAAGTGCTTTGTGCTCAAGAAGGGAGGGCATTTGGACAAGTTTGAGTCTCGTTGCTACGATAGAGTTTTTCTTCGCTACGCTTTGCATTCTCGAGGCTTCTGTGTTTGGAACCTCGAATCCCAGCAACTTGTCGAGGCTTGTGAGGTTTTATTTGATGAGTCCTTGCCTTCTTTGACTCCTTCTTTTGAGCTTTTCGATGATGGTGAGCTCAGAGAGTCCATAATCGAGGAAGATGAGCATACTCCAGCTGCTGATGAGGGTGGGCCTTCTGCACCTCCTACAGAGCCCACACCTTCCGAGACTTCGACTAAGGATGAGGGCGGACCTCTGATCACTTCTTCCACTTCGATCGAGCCCCATCAGTCGAGTCCAGAGGTGCCAGCTGCTGATTCCGGTGAGGTGACTTCAGATCACCAGGGATCCCGAGCAGTTCAGCGTGATCACCCCTCAGAGCTCATCATTGGTGATTTGACTGAAAGAACTTTGCGTTCATCTTGTACCTCTCTTGCTGTGTTTGCTGAATCTGCTTTTGTTGCATCTTTTGAGCCCAGAGATGTTTCTCATGCTCTTTTTGATTCTAATTGGATTAATGCTATGCAAGAAGAGCTTGAGAATTTTGTCCGTAATCGGGTTTGGACACTAGTTGAGCCGTCACCAGGAAGCAACCCCATAGGCACCAAGTGGGTGTTCAAGAACAAGCAAGGTGAAGATGGGGTTGTGGTTCGCAACAAAGCTCGACCAGTTGCCTAGGGTTTTTGCCAGAATGAAGGTATTGACTTTGAAGAAACCTTCGCTCCTGTTGCTCGTCTTGAGTCCATTCGCATTCTTTTAGCTTCTGCCACTTCGAAGGGTTTTAAGCTTTTTCAAATGGATGTCAAGAGTGCTTTTCTGAACAGGTACATAGAGGAGGAGGTTTATGTTAGGCAGCCCCCTGGTTTTGAGAACCCCAAGTTTCCTCGACATGTTTTTAAATTGCAAAAGGTTTTATACGGGTTGAAGCAAGCCCCCAGGGCTTGGTATGACTGGTTAAAGCAGTTTTTGTTGGGGAAGGGCTTTGTGATGGGTTCTGTGGACAAGACTCTCTTTTTTCTTAGAGTTGCTTCAGATTTCTTAGTTGCTCAGATTTATGTGGACGATATTATTTTGGCAGTACTACTGATTCTCTTGTGTCCAAGTTTTCTGAGAAGATGCACAGCGAGTTTGAGATGAGCCTCATGGGTGAGCTCAAGTATTTCTTAGGGCTTCAGATCAAGCAGACCAAGGACGACACCTTCATCCACCAAGGTAAGTACACTCATGACATGTTGAAAAAATTTGACTTTGGTGGGGAGTTGAAGCCGCAGATGACCCCGATGGGCACATCTGGGGGTCTGGACAAGGATGAGAGTGGCGTCAAGGTCAACAGAGGGAGTTTCGAGGGATGATCGGTTCGCTGCTGTACTTGACGGTGACAAGACCGGACATACAGTTCGCCGTGGGACTTTGCGCGCGTTTCCAGTCTTCACCACGCGCATCTCATCGGCAGGCTGTCAAACGCATCTTTAGGTATCTCACTTATGCGCCCGATCTTGGTCTTTACTATTCAGCATCATCATCTCTTGATTTATCTGGCTTTTCGGACGCTGACTTTGGTGGGTGCCGGTTGGATCGCAAGTCGACTTCCCGTACTTGCCAGTTTCTTGGTTCTTCTCTTGTCTCTTGGTCTTCTCTAAAGCAATCTGGAGTTGCTCTTTCGACCACTGAGGCTGAGTATGTAGCTGCTGTTAGTTGCTGCTCACAATTGGTTTGGATGATTTCCACATTACGAGATTTTGGGTTGTTCTTTCCTACCAGAGTTCCTTTGTTTTGCGACAGCACCAGTGCAATTAGTGTAGGGAAAAACCCCTATCTCCATTCAAAAACCAAACACATTGATGTGCGCTTTCACTTTCTGCGGGATCAATGTGAGAAAGGTGTCATTCACCTTGTTCATGTTGATACCCATCATCAGTTTGCTGACATTTTCACCAAACCCCTAGATCAGTCTACTTTTGAGCGTTTACGAGGGGATTTGGGTGTTGTGTATCCTTTCTAGGATATTTTGCGTCAGTTTTCTTTCTTCTTTACTCTTTTCTTTAGTCTTTTTGTGTGTGTTCATATCATACATATTCACATATCACACTTTTGAGCTGCTTTTGTTATATGATTGAACTGCTTTACTTATTCTAGCTGGTACATGCTTTTGATTACTTGTCGATGATCATGCTTTGGCTCAGTTCACTTGATATATCTGATATCTGTCATATGCATGGCTTTTATGCTTTAAACTTGAAAAATGATCACCATTGCTCCTGGTAACTAGCATGTGCAGGCTAAGTGCTTTTGCTATCTGTTACATGCCTTGTAGCTAGTTCCTTACATAGACGCAGATATGCAACTTGGACATCTTTATGCTTTAACATGGAAAATGTGCTATAAAAATGATAAAATTCAAAAATGAGTGAAAATTCCATGCCTTTTATGTTTTAGTTGAAAAGATCCAAGTGGGTTTGCTTTGTCGCATTACATTGTTCTGGACTGCTTACCATAGCACTTTGGTATGAACTAGGACAGTATAGTGTATGCCAAGACTAATGTCTTAAGGTTCTGATGGTCCAGTTTTGGCCTAGGCTTGACTTGGTCAGTTAGCATAAGGTTTGACATGCAAATAACCCTTGGCAAAAATTAAAAAGGGAAATGAAAAAGCCTGAAAATTAAAAGATAACAAGCTTCGTGAAAGCACTTTGTCTTGGACGATTCTTATCTTGGTAGATAGTAGTTAGCTTCTGCATCTCATGCTTTACCTTGCTTGTCAACTGGAAAATGTGGTGATGCTTTTGTTTGCAAAAACTGAAAAATGTGTGCTAATGACTTTCTTTAGATATCATTTGTTGCACTAATCATGCCATGTGTCTTATATAGTATGTCTTTTGCTATACTTGTTGGATGTTGTATTTGCAGTCAATCATATCTGAGAAGCATGCTTTCTACACTCCACCTGCACCCCAGTTGCATTCATTGCGTATTTTGAGGGGGAGTTGTGTTTCAGGGGGAGTCTATGTTCTTTTTAGAGTGCTTGATGAGTTCACTTGTCAACAACGGGGAGAAATTTTGGGATAAGAGTTTAAGGGGGAGTTTTGGCTTTCTCTGGGATTTGTTTCAGGGGGAGTTTTTGTCCCATTTGGCCTTACTCTTTTGATATCCTTGTTGATGTTTCTGAGATTGCACTCGTTTTGAGCTTTTACCTTTGGTTAACCATAATGACCGCTTCTTGCTTTTGTTCGGCTTTTGGTCATTAGGGTTAAACTTTTACTTTATTTTTCTTCTTCCTTGTTTTCTTGTGCTTTGTTTCCGTGTTTCCACATGTGTTCGCAGGTACTGAAGAGCTGAAGAAGTGAAGTGTTGACAATGCACTCATCAAGGGGGAGATTGAGGAGCCATGCTGAATAGCGTGGGCCTCATGGCTCCAGATGTGATGAGCCATTGTCAACGATAGTCAAAGAGGACAGAAGAAGAGAGGAGATCTGCTGTGTTTGGGCCGCGTGTGACTCAGGTACACGGGCAGCAAGTGACTGTCAGGTAGAGGGGCCGCGAAGTCGAGCTGGCCCAATCCGGGTACATGGGCTAAGAGCAGCAGAAGACCAGCTGGGCTGTTGACCAGGATTGACTCAGGTACACAGGCGGTGAGCGATTGCGGGGCTGAGAAAGCTGCGTAGTCGGGCCGGCCCAATCCGGGTACCTGGTGCAAAGTCGGTGGAGGCTTTGTCAGTTTCGGCGCAAAACTGTCGACCGCTGATCTTGTATCGGACTGTCCAGAAGAGAAGCCGTAGTCGCTACAAAAGCTTACCTTCTGGACAAGTCATCTATAAATAGGAGTTTACTATTTTGTCCCTAGGCCCACAGTCACTCAGTCGAGTCTGTAAAAATATCCTAAGGGCAGTTTAGTCTTTTCCTTTATTTCAGCGTCTGTAAAAAACCCTAAGGGGCTGGTGGAATATTCCTAGCTATTGGGCAGCCTATAAATAGGGCCCCAATCCCTAGGGTTAGGTCACCTTTCCAGATTTCACTTTTTAATCAATTGGGTCACTTTTATTCTCTTGTTCCCTGCTCCTGTTCATGTGCGCCGCTAGGCTCTTGCTCACGGAATGTTTATTCCTACATTCCTTCAGTTCTTCATGATGCTGTGAGATTTTATTCTCTATTTGTGTGTGTGGTGTGCAGCGATTTTGTGGATCTGAAGCTTTGTTGTTCGTGCATCTATTGTTTATTCCAGAGCTCACGTTTTCTCTGATGGCTTCTGTTCTACGGGCTGAGAAGTACTAGTTGCAAGTAGTACTAATTTCCTGTAGCTACAGTGTGCTAGTTCTTCTAGCTTTGCTTTTTCCTGCATAGCCTTTTTGATCGAGTAGACAGAGTCTAGTCTTCTCTCTGGTTGTTTCTGGCGAAGCCCTTTTTGGTTCGAAGTCATTCAGCTTTGTGAAGCAGGCTTCGACCTGACATCTTCGAAGGCTTCGCTAGTTTCGACCCCGAACTTGAACTCTGAATCTAGTTTCGAAGTATGCTCTGTGCTTAGTTTTGTTCGTTGACATACTTCGGCACTTTTGCGAAGCATACTTCGATAGGCTTCGAAGTTAGCGTCGAAGCATGTCTCTATGGTAGACTTCGCTCGGGGTGTGTTTCCTGAGAAATTGTTCTACGGTTGTCATCTTCGTTGATCTCAGTTTGTGAGTTCGAAGTTTGTTTTTCCGAAGCATGTTTCAAGGCTTCGATCTCTTGTGAGAGCATTAGCACACTTTGATTTGAAGCTGGTCTGTGATTCGGAGGTTACCACTTTGGTAGTTGGACCTCGATTAAGTTAGCTCCGAAGGTAGAGTGTAGGCTCTGATTTGGTCTTGCTGCTGTGTGTTTAGCTTCGCTACTCTTTCGAAGGTTGCTTTTCTGTGAACTTTGTTCGAAGCTTTCTGATCGAAGTATAGGCTTCGAAGTACACTGTTCGTAGCAGGCTTCGATACCTTCATACTTCGCTTCGAAGCATACTTCACATTTGTCACACTCGAACTAGGCTAGACTCAACAAATCTTCGGCACTTCAACGACGGCCTTCGCTTGACTTCGACACAGCGAAGCAGGCTTCGTCACAGCGAAGCAGGCTTCGACAAGTTTCGAACAGGAGACAAATTTGAACAGTAACTTCTCATCTCTCTTCATATACACTTAGATCATCTGCTGAGAAGTTTTGATCTGCCTTGTTTGAACGTCTTATTTATCTGCCTATTAGCACTTTGTTGGTGTTTCTTCGTCTAGGACACCGGTCGTTTATAGGCTACATACTTTTAGGGTTTGATAATCTGCACGAGGATTTCCGCTAAGTCTTTTGAGGTGCGTTGGGTGTTGGGAACAAGCCATTGATTCGAAAGAATTTTTAGGCGCCCATTCACCCCCCTCTGGTCGCTACTTTCGGTCATACACTAGTCTTCTTATCTCTAACTCTAATATTCGGCCTAGTCAATATTAGAGATAAAACAACCAGAGTTTTTATCACACTCCTTATCTGAAGCCTACACAAAGTGGGCCTTCGACAGGCCCGCTGAAGTGTGCTCCTCAGGCCGAAGCTTTGGCGAAGCAGGCCACCAAAAGGCCTTCGGGCTGAAGCCAGCCTGCGAAGCAGGCCACTAAAATGCCTCCAAGGCCCCGTGTAGGCACTTCAGGGCTTTGCCTGTACCAGGACATGTATATTTTTGGCCCAAAATTACCAAAATTTGTATTTTGACAATTTCGAACATTAATGCAATTTTTTGCTATAAACACATGCCCCCTACCTTTTAGCAAACTAAGTGAGCTAAAAGCACAACGGGCTAAGGAAGATATACTCCATATCGGCCTTTTGACACTTTAATCTCTCTGCTACACACTTGGGAAGTATTTTTTTCAAATACCTTCCATTTAAAGCTCTTCGAAATCGCTCTCATTATAGAGACTCTAACAAGTATGCATTATCTGGAGCGATTTCAACTACCTTAAAAGGACCTTCCCAACTAGGCGGCCATTTACCAAATTTGGGGCTTTTAGTGCCTAAGGGCAAAATCGTCATCCAAACCAAGTCACCAACATGAAATGATTTTGGTTTGACTCTTTTGTTGTAGTCTCTACATACTCTCCTTTTATCTTTCTCTATAGCTTCTAGAGCCCTTAATGCCTCAAAAAGCACTTCATGTCACCTTTTAGGGAACTCTTCAATTTTCTTCTTAATGAGCTTAATTATAGTTTTATTAGTAGACTCAGCCTGACCATTGGCGTGAGCATAGTATGGTGAAGAGTTTATCAACTTAATGCCATAAAATTTGGCAAAGTCTCTCACTTCTTTAGCAATAAATGAAATACCTTGATCCGTAGTGAGAGTTTGGGGAATACCGAATCTATGTACAATGTGCTTCAAGATGAAATAAGTTACCTCATTGTGAGTCATGTTCTTGAGAGGCACGACCTCAGTCCATTTGGTGAAGTAATCCGTTAACATCAACACGAACCGATGCCCTTTTAAAGAGGGAGGATGAATTTGCCCGATGAAGTCTAAACCTCAACCTCGTAACGACCATGGTTTGATAATAGGGTTAAGTAGCGACGCATGAGCCAAATGAATATTACCAAACTTCTAACATGCTTCACACCCTCTATAATACATAAAACAATCCTCAGTCATAGTCGACCAATAAAAACCCGCTCTTTTGAGAATCCAACTCATTTTCTTGGCTGGCTGATGAGTGCCACAAAGTCCCACATGAACTTCTCCTGTAGCCACTCTAGATTGATTGGCATCTAAGAACTTTAGAAGTACTCCATCAATAGTTCGACGATATAACACATCATCAAGCAACACAAATTTAAACGCTTGTTGCCAAATTTTCTGAATAACCCTTTGACTGGATCTTTTAGGTACTGGACGATTGGAATTCTCCAATCATCCTTATGGATTCCTGGAGGATTCACCAATTCCTTTTCTGAAGTGGCGTCTAATTTGTAAATTGCAAAGTGCTCCCCGAGCCACTCCTGTTCCTGCCGAGGGATAGTCAGATCGGCTTTGCGGAGCCGATCAGACCGAAGCCCTTCGACGGAGGGGTTCGGCACGTGAAGGCCTCCGATGATCAGAAGGCTTCGGCGTGAGCCTAGTGTGCAGAGTCCTTCGGTGTGAGCCTAGTGTGCAGAGTCCTTCGGCGGATGAAGGGCTCTAGCACGAGAGCTCCAGTGTGCAACACTCTTGGGTGGGTGAAGTGGTCCAGTTCGGAGGATCCGATGGGCCTCGCGTCTGTCCGTATTCTTTGGCTTTGACATGGAGTTCAAGCATCAACCTTTTCTGTACAGAAAAATTTCCTTTCCTGACCTGATAGCCAGATGCTTGCTGAGCCAAATTATTTGCAATTGAATTGGCTTCTCTCGACACGTGAGAAATTTTGAAGTCATCAAAAGGAGCAATTATGTCTAAACATTTATCCACGTAGCTATTTAGCAAACCATTAAAACATTGAGCAATTTTAGCTACTTATTGTACAACTAATAGAGAATCACCATACACATGAACATGTTTAACACACATGGAACCGAACAATTCAAGTCCTAGTTATAAAACTTCATACTCGGCTTGATTATTAATAGAAGGGAATTCTAAAGGGGCCGAGGTCTCAAAGTGCATACCATTAGGGGATATGATAGCTACTCCAATACCTTGACCATTCTTTCAAGATGAACCATCAAAATATAGCTTCGATGGCACTACTTCAACTAGAGCGACGTTGCTACTCCAATTGAAATCTACGTGGCGATCAACTATAAAGTTAGCGATGATTTGGCCTTTCATAGATCTTAGAGGTTCATAAGCCAAAACATACTCAATCAAAACATAAGCCCACTTCCTGATTCTACCACTTAGAATCGTCTTTTGCAACATGTATTTTATGACATCGGTTTGACAAGTAACAATACATGTGCTAGGGAGAAGATAGTGATGCAATTTGGTAGATGCATAATAGAGTGATAAGCACAAACGCTCCACAAACACGTACCTTGTCTCAGCGTCTAGCAAGAAGTGGCTCAAGAATATGATGATGTACTCTTTTCCCTCCACCTCCTCAGTTAGCATGGATCCTATCATGCTATCTTCTGCATCAACGTATAGCCGAAACGGAATTCTGGCTTTTGGTGCTCTTACCACGGGCAGTGATGACAAGCAGTCTTTAATCTTCTCAAAGGCGCTTTGCTGACTTGCCCCCAAATTAAGTCGGCCTCATTCTTTAGACAGAGTATGGGAACAAAAGCATCAATTTTGCCAAACAAGTTAGATATAAAGCGACGCAAATAATTCATCTCGCCTAGTAACTTTTGCACATATCTCTTGCATGTCGGTGCTTCAAAGTTCCTAATATTTTCAAGCCTCTTCGGATCAATCTCAATACCTCTTTCATGAATCATGAATCCTAAAAACTTGCCTGCCGACACGCCAAACGCACACTTGAGTGGGTTCATTTTTAATCCATATTGACGCATTCTATCAAAAGAAACTCTCAAATCAGCTAAATGGTTTCCTATAGCATCCGATTTGATTACAACATAGTCTATATAGACCTCTAACATAACACCTAGCAAGTCTTGAAAGATCAGTTTCATAGCACGTTGATATGTAGCATCAGCATTCTTTAAACCAAAACTCATAATGACCCACTCAAACAAGCCGACAAAACCAGGGCATCGAAAGGCTGTCTTGTAGACGTCCTCTTCAGCCATAAAGATTTGATTATAACCAGTTGTTGGGGGAAAATATCTCATCTTCGGGGTTATTGCCAAAGCAGCATGAAGACAGCTGACCAGTTCGAAGATTGTCCGAAGTCCATCTTCGAAGGTGCATGGAACCTGGTTCGAAGCCCGAAGGCAGGCATTGGTTCGAAGTATGTCTTCGAACCAAAGTCCTTCAAGATCTTTTCTGCCAGCTAAGATGGAAGACTTATCTTCTATCCTATTAGATTAGTCTTTTACCATTTTAGCCTTATTAAGGAAACCGAATAGTTTCCTTAATGTCGGTTGTAATAGAAGGGTAAATAGGTCTTTTCCTTAATGTTTAGGCCTATAAATACCCCCTATTTTACCCTGTAATAGGGACCGATTACAAGTGAATCAATACACACTTTCGAACTATTCTAAGCTATTATCCTTTCGGAGGCTTAGAACAGTTTGCTTCGCAAACACTTCGTTTGTTAGTTTCTTTTCTACAGAAACCTGTTAGCGTAATCTTTTACGCCAACAGTTGGCGCCGTCCGTGGGGAACCTAGTCCAAAAAACTTCGTTCTCTACCAACCTCTTGCATCATGCCTCCTAAGCGGAGCGCACCTCGCAATCCCACTCGGAGGTCCTCTCGGATCTCCGGAGAGATACCCTTCGACACAGTCGAAGTCGGAGGGTCTTCGACTATCCCTCCACCTCCAACTCCGCAAGGGGCTTTTATCCCTCGAGGATACGAAACCTCTCCACCAACCCCTTCTACACTCCGACCGCCCGGAGCCACTTTGCCACCCTCTATTCCGATTGGAACTGATCATACCAGTTCTCAAGACCCGGAAGGTCCTTCCGGAGGAGATGAAGATACCCTTCGAGATATGGCCACTCAAATGGCCAATCTTCAAGCCGAGGTAGCAAGGTGGCGACAGGAGGCTGCGAACAGGCTTCGATCTCAAGCCACCCCAGCTATCCCCGAAGTGCACGAAGACGACGATCTTGACTATCCCGAAGCCCCGGAGAACGCCTCTTACGACAATGAATCTCCGTTGCATCCCGAGCTTCAGAAGGTTCGCTTCGATCCGAGGTTCAAAGCTTCGAAGCTTAGCAAGTATGCCGGAGACGAAGATCCCAGTGAGTTTGTGCGTTCTTATGCCCTAGCGATTGAGGCTAGCGGCGGAGACAGAGAGACTATGGCGAAGTGCTTCCCATTAGCTCTTCAAGGAGTGGCGTTGCGATGGTTCTGGTCTTTAAAGCCAGGATCAATCATTTCCTGGTCACAGTTGAAGAGGAAGTTTATAAGTAACTTTCAGGGCACCTTCGTGCCCCCCATGTCAACAGGGAGCCTTTTCCAAGTGAAGCAGCTCCCCGGAGAAACTTTGAGACAGTACTTCAAGCGCTTCGCTCACACGAAGTCGCAAATTCGGGGGCTGTCCATATCTTCGGTGGTTGATGCAGCTCGGGAAGGCGTCAGTCATAAAGGCCTTCTGGATAAATTGCATCGGAAGAGCATCACCACAGTATCACAGTTGATGTCGTACTTCGAGGAGTACTCGAAGTCGGAAGAAGGTTGGCTTCGGAGGACTACTGCTACTTCAACAGTGTTGACAGAAGTTAAAGCAGAGGTGAAGACTTCGGCTCAGCCGCAAGAACCAGTCTTCGAAGTGCAACATGATAGAAGAAGAGGGCAAAAGCACCCTCGTTCTGAGGTCTTAAACATTGCACCCCCGCAGAAGTTTGCACCAAGAGCTCCACAGTCTGCAGGGAACAAGTCCAGCGGCTGGAAGCCGCCAGGGAAAACGGCTGGCAAGGGCCAGACCCTTTTTTGCTGTATTCATGGAGAGAACCGAAGCCATGCAACTGACACCTGCAAGGCTATTCTTACCCTTCGGGGAGAATACTTGGAGAGAACTTCGGGTCGAGGTAGTACCGACCGAAGTCCAGCAGCAGCAGTGCGCTCGGAGCCGGTCCAGGCTGTGGCGCGGATAGAAAACCTTGATGCTGCAAGGCATCCTCCGGTGGCCAATGTTATGCCACCTCCGAAGCAAGAAGAAGGGCAAGATAGAGGGAAGAGAGTAGTTCTCCCTATCTCCGGAGGAGGTACCCTCGGAAGCATGTCCAAGAGACAGCGAAGAGAGTACGTTCGAGAAGTAGGCCACATTGGAACTTCGTCATCTGCAGCTGCAATGCCGGAGTGGTCTCATGTTCCAATATCTTTCTCTGCGAAGGATGCAGCTGGTATCAAGTTCCCGCATGCAGATCCATTGGTTATCACTGCTGATATTGCAGGAACAGAAGTCCGAAGGGTACTAATTGACGGAGGTAGCTCGGCAGATATCATATTTGTACAAGCCTTCGATCAGTTATGCATTTCCCGGAAGCATCTCCTTCCAGCGGCTCGTCCTCTGCAAGGCTTCGCAGGACCCCCGCTAGATGCACTTGGCCAGATAGGCCTGGAAGTAACCTTCGGAGAAGGTTTACTAGCCCGAACTGAAGAAGTTATCTTTGATGTGGTGGATGCCCCGTATGCTTATAATGTTATCTTTGGCCGAGGCATGTTGAATCAGTTCGGAGCTGTGGCGCATCACAATTACTTGTGCATGAAGATGCCCACACAATCAGGAGTTCTGACAGTCTTCGGAGATCAAGCCATAGCTCGGAGAGCAGAATATGGTCATGGTCCTCCTCTTGATCCGAGGCAAGTAAACAGTGTCCAAGAAAATGGAGAAATTTTTTCAGCCTCCTCCGAAGCTTCGAAGAAGTCGTTTCCAAGACCAAGTCCCGAAGGAGAGATTGCAACGAAGATCATTGTCAAAGATGGTAAAGAATACACTTTTCAGTTTGGTAAAGATTTACCTCCCGAAGTTGCAACTTCCTTGGAAAAGGTTGTAGGAGAAAATTTGGATGTCTTCGCCTGGTCTGACGAAGATATCACCGGAGTCGATCGGGATATTATTGAGCACAGCTTGCTTGTAAACCCGAAGGCCCGGCCTGTTCGACAAGGGCTCCGGAAGATGTCCGCAGAGAGAGCTGCTCTAGCTAAGGACGAAGTTGAAAAACTGTTGAAGGCTGGGATTATCAGAGAAGTGGCCCATACAGAATGGTTAGCCAACCCAGTCTTCGTCAGGAAGAAGTCTTCCGGAAAGTGGCGCATGTGCATTGATTTCACATCTTTGAATAAAGCGTGCCCACGTGACCCCTACCCCATGCCCCGAATTGATCAACTAGTTGACTTCACTGCAGGTTCGGAGTTACTAAGCTTCCTCGACGCGTACTCCGGATATCATCAAATATGGTTGAAGCGCGAAGATGAAATCAAGACGAGCTTTGTAACTCCTTCGGGAGTCTTCTGCTATGTAAGAATGCCCTTCGGCCTAAGAAATGCCGGGGCTACTTTTTCAAGATTAGTTGCTAAGGCTCTAGGTCATCAATTAGGTCGCAATGTGGAGGCCTATATGGATGATATTGTAATAAAGAGTGCTTTAAAGCACCAACATAGCCTAGACTTAGCAGAAACATTCCATAGCCTTCGGGCATGTGGGATCCGCCTTAACCCCGAAAAATGTATATTCGGAGCTAAGGCTGGAAAGTTGTTAGGGTACTTAGTTTCAAGCAGGGGAATTGAAGCTAGCCCTACTCAAATAACTGCGCTGCAGAAGATGGCTCCTCCGGAGAATTTAAAGCAAGTGCAAAAGCTGACTGGACGTCTGGCCGCACTTAGCAGGTTTTTATCAAGGTCTGCGGAGAGGAGCTTGCCAATATTTAAAGCTTTGAAAGGGTCCGAAGATTTTGCATGGACACCGGAGTGTCAGAAAAGCTTCGAAGATATTAAAGATTATCTCAGCAATCTTGCTACACTTACGGTGCCCGTTGCGGACGAAAACCTACTTCTGTATCTTGCAGCTACAGGTTCAGCTGTCAGCGCAGTCCTTGTCAGAGAAGCAGATATTAATGGGAAGTTGGTCCCAAAATCCTGTCTATTTTGTATCCGAAGCATTGTCAGGAGCGAAGACAAGATACTCCGAACTTGAAAAGTTCGTTTATGCTCTGATAATGGCTTCGAGGAAGCTAAGACATTATTTTTTGGCCCATAATGTAATTGTACCAACTTCATATCCTTTAGGAGATATGCTCAGAAGCAAAGATTCCACTGGAAGGATTGGAAAGTGGGCAGTAGAACTAGCACCCTTCGGCATATCTTTCCTGGCAAGGACAGCTATCAAATCTCAAGTTCTAGCAGACTTCGTAGCAGAGTGGACTCCACCTACGAAGTTGACTCCGGAAAAATCAGATGACGGAGTTTGGACTATTTACTCCGATGGAGCTTTTCAAGCATCCGGAGCAGGCATTGGGGCAGTATTAATTTCACCGTCAGGACAAAGAGCAATGTACTCCGCAAGACTCAACTTTAAGTCTACCAATAATATAGCGGAGTACGAAGGAATATTATTGGGACTCCGGAAAGCACGTGCTCTAGGGGCTACAAGAATAATTATAAAGACAGATTCTCAGATAGTAGCAGGGCACGTAGACAAAAGTTTTCAGGTCCGACATCCACAGCTTGCAAAGTATTTGGAAGAAATTCGCAAGATCGAAGCACATTTCAAGGGTATTTCCATTCGGAGTATACCAAGAGCTGAAAACGTGCAAGCGGACATTTTAGCGAAGGCTGCTGCCGGAGCTGTGGATGTGCCTGACGAAGCTTTTTATGAGGAGCTCAATATACCTTCGGTGCCACAAGTTGCTTCTGCAGAGATTCTCTGCATTCCTAGTGCAGATTGGAAAGATTCAATCATAGAACTCTTGCAAGGAGGAACAAATTTGCCCGAAGAGCCTCAATTGTCAAGATTAAAGCTCAGAGCAAGAAACTATCAGTTAATCAACGGTATATTATACAAGGCCGGAGTATGTTCCCCTCTACTCCGATGTATATCTCAAGCCGAAGGCCAAGAAATTCTCCGAGAAATTCACGAAGGCCTTTGTGGAAGTCATTTAGCCCCTAGAGCTCTGGCAGGAAAAACACTTCGCCAGGGGCTTTATTGGCCCACAATAACAGCTGATGCGGAGAGCTTGGTCCGCACTTGTCAAGGATGCCAGTGGATGGGTCGACGGAGTCATCGCCCACCAACAGCTCTTCAAGTCATTGCTCCGGTATGGCCTATGGCCAGATGGGGTATGGATCTAATTGGTCCCTTTCCGTTAGCAAAGGGAAATCTGAAGTTCGCAGTGGTAGCTATTGAGTATTTCTCTAAGTGGGTGGAAGCAGAGCCCTTAACAGCTATCACTTCAAATAATGTACAGAAATTCTTCTGGAAGAACATTATTTGCCGGTTCGGAGTGCCTAGATATCTCACAGTTGATAATGGAACACAGTTCGACGCAGAACCCTTCAGAAAGTTTTGCGAAGACCTAGGCATTCAACTATGTTTTGCTGCAGTGAGACATCCTCAGTCGAATGGAGCCGTTGAGCGAGCCAATGGAAATATCTTATCAGGGCTAAATCGAAGAATAGTAGGGTTGTCAAAGGGACTGTGGACCGAAGAGCTTCCGAAGATTCTGTGGTCCATTCGGACTACGCAAACAAGGTCTACAGGTTTTACTCCGTTCAGACTACTATTCGGAGATGAAGCTATGACTCCAACAGAGCTCAAAGGGGGCTCACTTCGCAGCACCGAACCAGACATCGAAGAAGAAAGACAAGCTTCGTTAGATTTGTCAGAAGAAACAAGGCTTCGAGCTGTAGCCAATTTATCAAAGTATCATCAGCAGACGAAGACTTGGTATGACCCGAAGGTTAAGCTCAGCGAGTTAAGGCCGGGTCATCTTGTTCTACGAAGCATTATAGCACCAGGGAAGTTAGGCAATAAATGGGAAGGTCCATATCTAATCGTCCGCTCGGGGCGCCCTGGTTCATTTAAATTAGCTAATTTAGAAGGTGAAGAGTTAGCACATACTTGGCATGCGGAGCACCTAAAGCGATACTTCGCATAAGGGCTCCTTGTAATCCGCTTGTAATCACCTCTAAATTAATAAAGCATACACCCTGTGGTTTGCCTTCCCCTTGACACTCCTAGTTTCCCGAGCGGACGCGCTGGGACGGAAGTCGATCGAGAGGGAAGTGTCATCAAGCTGGGTTGTATTTCCGGACTTCGTACCTATAAAGTCGAAGCCTCCGGTGTGGTGGCTGAAATCCATCCGGAGCCCAAGCTGATACCTTGTAGGCATCCGTAAAAGAGCCAATACCACATTCTACGGAGTCCAAGCTTCGGCTGGTAGACTTCCGTAAAAAGAGCCGAAGGTGGCCAAATTCTGCGAAGTCCAAGCTCCGGCTGGTAGACTTCTGCAAAAAAGAGCCGAAGGTGGCCAAATTCTGCGAAGTCCAAGCTCCGGCTGGTAGACTTCTGCAAAAAAGAGCCCAAGTGGCCAAATTCTGCGAAGTCCAAGCTCCGGCTGGTAGACTTCTGCAAAAATAGCCGAAGGTGGCTACAATTCTGTGAAATCCAAGCTCCGGCTGGTAGATTTCTGCAAAAAACAAGCCGAAGGTGGCTAAAGCAAAACAGCATTTAAGCCATGAGCTTCGAATGACTGTTCATATGCGTCCAAAGTGACAAAATTTTTTAAGACATTAAAGTGTCCTGGAAGTTATCTCAATTGATTTCTTTCATGAAATAAACAAAGGTACCAAGTTACCATTCTTCTGACTACAAATAGTCGAAGACATTTCATAAGATTTCAAAAGATCTTTAAATAACAGAGGGGCTCCGAACCCCCAAAAAATTGTACTCCGAAGTTTTTTCTTTGCGCATAACCATCTTCGAATACAGTTCGAAGTTGCTTATACCCAAAGAGGGGCTAGTAAATATGGAGACAATTTTAAATCGGCATTCATTATTGAAACATATGTGTTTACAGATTACATTATGAAAAATTGGTATCTATACCAAGAAGAAATCGGAGACCTCTTCGGTCCCGAGAGCTAGGGGTGGAACGACTAGTTCCAACTTCGGAAGTTCTAAGAACTTTACGTTTAACTCTCTTCCTCCCCTTCGAAGCTCTAAAATCCTTCTGTTCTTGCTGAAGTTCGGCCCAAGTTCGAAGCCGCTCGGGGCTTCTCTCCCAGCTTCTAAGATCTTCAGATTTTTTATTTTGGGCTTCACCTTCGTCTTCGGACCAATTAGTGTCTTCAGAAGACGAGGTGTTTGCGTCGCTCTCTTTATCTTCCTCTTTAATATAAGACAATATGTCTTTGATTACTTCGGGCGCAATAATGCCGGAGTCATCTCGAGGGATAAGGAATCGAGGACGTTTATAACTCTTTAGAAGTTCGAAGGTGTTCCACAGTGAGCGAAGTTCGCTGTTAAGCTCTAACACTTCGATATCTTCCATAAGAGGCAAAGCCTAAAAATATGACAAACAAGATTTTCATTGATAAATATTTACAAGCACAAAGCTTTACACGGTTAAAAATCCTAAAACATTCCTAAACCTGTGGGGTTGAAGGAGGTTGGCTGCTCGAAGCTTGGCTTCGAACATGCTTCTGGCGTTGGCCTTCATCAATCCAAGCCTTGATCGCAGATCGACCTTCGGCTCTCCACGAAGTTTGGAAGGCCCGCCAAGCAGCAGCTACGCCTTCAGAAGGTTTGAGAAGTCGGTCGTCGTCGAAGGTGATTGGACCTCTTCCTGCGTCCGGAGTTATTGATCGGCCCAAATCCTCGTAATAGCGAAGCAGACCAACAGCAGACACATGTCCGGAGAGTTCTCCGTATCTAATGCCCGCCGTCTTCATCTGCTTCGCCACCCCTTGGATCCTTTTCAACCGGCGCAGAAGGCTGATGTTATCATCAGAAGGGAGAATTCCAGTAGTACCGAAGTACTCCAGGACTTCTAACAACTGATTCATAATCTCCGCAGCCACCTTCTCAGACTTCAACTTATCCTCATTCAGCGCATCCTTTGCCGAAGTAACTTCGTCCAAAACCCCAGAAAGCCTAGCATTCTCAGTGGTCAAAGTATTTTTCTGTGTCAACAATTGGCTAGCTTCCTCTTCAAGCCGGACGAGCCTAGACCCTGCAGTAGCATGCTCCGTCCGTAGTTTGTCAACTTCTGCTCGAAGCACAATCCTTTCCGCTTCGAGCTCTTTCTTTACAGCCTCCAAGCTTTGCCTGGCCCTTCGCTCTGTTAATATTATATTGTCCATTTGAGTCACTCGACTTTCGGAGATGTTAAAATTCCTTCGAAGAGTGCTATTTTCTTCCCGAAGCCGAGCGATTTCTTCGTCATTGCATAGACTTGCAGCTCGGGCCAAGACAGTTTGCTGCCAAAGTAAAAATCAAAGTAAATATTCATTCGAAGATAAATTCTATAATAATTTGCAGTTGTTTCATACCTGATAAGCTGTACGTTCAATAATGGCATTAAGCTCCGTCCTGTCAGCCTTGCGCAGGATGGCCACTAATTCGGTCTCCCCTATCTCACGACTAGCTCGATCCAAAGGTTCGAGCAAAGTCCGAAGACCAGTTGTTTGCCCTAAGAAAGGAGCCAGCAAGGGGAGCATGCTTATTGCCTCTTGGTCATCTTCGTTCAATGAAGGACCGGAGCTTTGGCCTGCGGACTTCGGAGCCACTGGAGTTCGAACCTCCCTGGAAGATTGGCTCTCGTCTGTTGAGTCAGACGGAGTTGATTCGGAGCTTATAGCAGGCAGGGGCTCTATTTGTCTTTTGCCTCTTCCAGGCCCCTTTTGAGTAACTCTTGGGGCTGGCTCCGAAGTCGTCGAAGGTTCAGGAATTATTTCCTCCTGGCGAACTTCTTCCATAGGAGTGGGTTCTGCAAAACAATCAAAAGTATTATACATAGTATAAAAATTCAAATAAATACAAAAGTTCTTCGAATTCTACCTTCGGTAGTCCGTGGAGGAGTGGTTGTCGGACTGATTGGTGGATCGAAAGCCAATTCTTCATCTGAATCAGCCGTTGAATCATGGACTACAGGAGCATCGTCCTGGGTAGTCCTCGCTGCTTCTTCGGGAATCGAAGCCATAATGACTTCAACCCCACTTTCATCCACAGGAACTTCGTCCTGAGCTACATCCTCTTGAACTACCGAAGTCCTTGGTTGATCAACATTTTCTCTGGACTCCGGAACGTTCACAGGCACTTCGGTTTGTGCGGCCCTTTGAGTTTCATTCTCTTCCAATAGGCGCACAAGTAACCTTTCCACTTCTTCTTGGGAATCGGAGACCGAAGCCCTGGAGCTCGAAGGTATAGGATCTAAAGGTGCGAGGTTCTTCGGCTTCCGAGCCACCCTCTTCACCGGAGTCTTTGCTGAACCCGAAGCTCCGGCTTCGGCTACTCTTTTCTTGGGGCCTTTCTCCTGAGGCACCCAGTCCGTCAGAGGGGGTGGAGTTAACTCCAGCATTCCCCATACTCTGTTAAAACGCTCCCAACTTCCGACTAATTTGATTCGCCATTCTTTTTCTGACGGAGTTGGAGCACCCAAAATCTTCTCCGAAGCCCTTACAATTTGCTCTGAAGTAACAGGGGCTGAAGATTCTGCAAAATAAATAATTCAAGTCAGTTTTTCTTCGAAGTAAATATGTTTAATGCATGTTGTTTTCGAAGTTACCTGTAGGACTTGAAGTCAGGTTAATTCTCCGAAGACCACCTTCGGAATCATCTTCGAAGATAATAGGCCAGTCAGCCATCAACGGAGGAATTTGAAGACCAATGAACTCTTCGGCCAAATCCCGCATACTGAGTCTTCGGCTAACTTTTTCAAGCAAGTTCAGACGGGCTTCGAATTGGCCTTCGTCAGGACGCACCAAAGCTTCTTTTCGGAACTGGATTTCTTTAAGAGGTCCAGCCAGAGGATTGCTTGCCCCGACTTCGGCATAGAACCATTTCAGCACCCAATCAGTATACCATCTAGCATTGATGGCTTTAGCAGGGAATCGCAGAGCGTATTCATCTCGAAGCCTGAAATTGATGCTTCCGAAGGCAACCACTACTTTTTCACCTCCGGAGCCTACGAAGGTCTTCGGCTGACATGTTGCTCTATGCAATGCTGCGAAGATTTCGGCCCTCCCCTCACAACCTTCGGCTCTTAGAGCCCACTCGAAGATAGCTAATCTAGCTACAGCATTCGGAGACAGCTGGGGGAGAGTTACATGAAATAAGTCAAGGACTTCAGCCAAGAAATCTACAGCAGGAAGGCCCAAGCCTGCTTCGAAAAAAGCTTCGAACACTACGACTTCTCCGGATCTTGGTGATGGGATTGTTTCTTTCCCTGGTTTTCGGATCATAACTCCCGCACCTATGTTTCCTCCTACTGCCATTGCCAGGGACTCTCTTTTGCAGGTTGAATGTCCTAATTCAAAGGATTGGTCCAGATATTTGGTCGATGGAGGGCACAGACCTTGATCATCGGCGATTTGGGGATTTTTTCCCTTTGCCGCCATTGAAGTTGTCGCCTGCATCGAGGGCGTTGCCGCCACTGTTGCCGCTGCCGCTGCCGCAGCCGCTTGCTGACGAGCCAAGGTCGAAGGAGGTGCAGAGCCTTTGGTCTTCGCCATCGCAATCGCTGGATCGATCCGAGAGAGTGGGGACTAGGGCTCAAGAACTCAAGAACTCAAAAGGCTTTTGACTGGGAGCAAGCAGTGAAAAGGTAATCGAGTAAGTTCTGGAGTTCTTTATTTATAGCCTAAACTTTCCGTTTGTTACCGTTTGGGCTCTGCCCTTTCGCATTCCCGCCTGTTATTTTCCTCCGAAAATAACGCTTCGTATAACTCCGTTAGAAACAGAAACTAACGGCTATATTTTCTAAGTCCAAAAAGACTTTCGAACTTCTTGAATCAGTTCTAAGGTAGTTCGAAAAGTAATTATCTTATGACTGATTCGAAGTTCATATCTTCATGTATTTCGAAGATAAAACAAAAATCAATAACCCCTATGATTGGTTATCTTTTCTTTCCGTATACTGCTCTCCTAACGTTACAGGTCGAACGGAGAAGCGTATTCGAGGGGCTACTGTTGGGGGAAAATATCTCATCTTCGGGGTTATTGCCAAAGCAGCATGAAGACAGCTGACCAGTTCGAAGATTGTCCGAAGTCCATCTTCGAAGGTGCATGGAACCTGGTTCGAAGCCCGAAGGCAGGCATTGGTTCGAAGTATGTCTTCGAACCAAAGTCCTTCAAGATCTTTTCTGCCAGCTAAGATGGAAGACTTATCTTCTATCCTATTAGATTAGTCTTTTACCATTTTAGCCTTATTAAGGAAACCGAATAGTTTCCTTAATGTCGGTTGTAATAGAAGGGTAAATAGGTCTTTTCCTTAATGTTTAGGCCTATAAATACCCCCTATTTTACCCTGTAATAGGGACCGATTACAAGTGAATCAATACACACTTTCGAACTATTCTAAGCTATTATCCTTTCGGAGGCTTAGAACAGTTTGCTTCGCAAACACTTCGTTTGTTAGTTTCTTTTCTACAGAAACCTGTTAGCGTAATCTTTTACGCCAACACCAGTGTTGCCATCAAGAAAACTTAGTACCTTGTGTCCTGAAGCATCGTTGATCAACATGTCGGCTATCGGCATGGGATACTCATCCTTCGGAGTGGCCTTGTTTAGATCCCTGGAATCAATACAAACTCGTATTTTGCTGCTCCCCTTCTTCTCTACAGGCACAATGTTAGCAACCCATTTAGCATACTTGCCTAGCCTAATAAATTCACCTTTGAGCAATCATTCTATCTCCTCTTTAGCTCGGTCATACATGGCTAAATTAAAGTGACGAGGGGGCTGTTTATAAGGGCTAAACACTGATTTGATAAGCAACGATACTCTACAAGCTCATGGCTTAGTCTAAGCATCTCACTATACTCCCATGCGAAACAATCAACATATGATAGAAGCAACTTTACCACTGTGGCCTTTTCGCTAACTTTTCTTGGTTTAGATCTGTTAGCTTCAACTGATTGTTAGTTGAGGTGCGCTGGGTGTTGGGAGAAGGCCATTGATTTGCAAGAATTTTTAGGCGCCCATTCACCCCCCTCTGGTTGCTACTTTCGGTCCTACAAGTGGTATCAGAGCCTGGTTAGGTTTTTTTCCATACCTTAATCGGTTCTAAGCCCAGGTAGTGATCATGACTTCTCCTGGAAAGGTGCCATCCTTGGAAGCTTATGGCTATAATTATTGGAAGACTCGCATGCGAGCCTATCTCATGAGCCAAAGCTCAGACATTTGGGACATTTGTGTTCATGCTACTTTCACCATATTGCCTGTTGTTGAGCGTAATTCTCCTGATATTATCGCCTAGCATCACAACAACAAAAAAGTAGTGATCATTTTGTTTTCTGGTTTAGGTCCCACTGAATTTGAGCGTGTGAGCCATCTCACCACTGCTAGAGAGATCTGGGCTACACTCCAAGCACACCATGAGGGGACAGCCCAGGTCAAGGCTCGGCTCTATCAGACCTACCGGCGTGAATATGAAAATTTTACACAGAAGCCGAGTAAATTTGTTGAAGTTTTGTTTGGTCATTTTCAATCGATCATCAACAAGCTTCGGGCCAACAAGGTCGAGGGAGTTTAGCTGGTCTCAGATCATGAGCAGGCGCTCAAGGTTCTCCATACCTTGGACCCTAAGATCTCGGAGATCAAGGTATCCTCTATCATTGAGAGCACATCTTATGATACCTTGAGAATTTCTGAGTTGTTCAGCAAGCTAAAGGCCATAGAGGTTGATATCCAGTTGAGATCAAATCTCACTGGCTCTGGATAAAAAACCCTAGCCCTTGGTACACCTTCTGTTGACCCCTCCTCTGTGAGCTGGGCTGGGTTCTCCTTGATGTCTATCACTAAGGACCAGCTTGAGTCGCTAGGAGATGATGATCTATGTCTGTTTAACAACCGGGTGCGTCGTGTCTATGATAAGCGAATGTTCAAAAGACACGACACAAAATCCGGATGCTTTGAGTGTGGTGATCCAGGTCACTTCATCGCCGACTTCCCCAAGCGCAATAGTCACAAGAAGGTTACCGGTGGTGGCTTCTATGACTCTGGCAAGCATGAAAACTCATCCTTCACAAAGGGCAAGCACAAGACAAGATTCTTCAGAAAGGCCCTAAAGGACTACCGGCGTGAGAACAAGAAGCGAGACAAGGCCTTCTTCGCCGAGATGGAGAAAAGCTACTCCAAGCGGTCTTCGTCTACTTCCTCTTCATCAAGCTCAAGCGATGATGAGATCGTGATCAGGAAGGGGAAGGACAAGGATGATCTGGCGGGCCTCTGCTTCATGGCCTTCGGGGACAGGCCAAAGAGCCGCTCACATCACCGCCGAAGATCCCGCAAGAGCTTCTGCTCAATGGCTCTTGGGGATATGGAAGAGATGGGCTCCCCCGACGACTTCGACAACGACGACGATTAAAAGGTATCTACCTATGAATGTGAAATCGTTGATTTACTTCAAGAGAATCATCAGGAGTTGAGATATCGGGAGAAACTGCTTAGAGGGGCTAAGAAGAGGATAGATGAGCTTGAGAGTGAGCTTGTCGTGGCCAACGGTAGAATTGAGAGTCTATCTTCTTCCCCTTGATTGGGTGGTAGTAGTGAGTGCACAAATTGTGAGGTGTTATTGTGTGACCTGACGACTCTAAAGTCCAGGTACACGGAGAGGGTAGATGAGAGGGATGCTTTGGCCATTGAGCTTGAGAGTGCTCAACTAGAGCTGAAAGATGCTCATGCCACTATCGTCGTGCCCTGTGTTGATTGCCCATCCCATCTAGATAGTTTAGCTGAGTTGAAAGCCAAGGGTGATGAGCAGTTGGGCGAGTTGGAGAGAGTTAGAGCTGAGCTGGAGCAGACTAGGCTAGAGCTTGAGACACTGTCAGTTCCAACCACTGTCTGTGAGAACTACTTGTCTCTTAGATTGCAGTTGATCAAGCTGAAAGTCGAGAAGTTTGTCCAGGTTGATAGAGAGTGTGAGACCTGCTTGTCTCAGGTGGAGGTTCTAGCTTCCTTGAGAGAGGAGCTAGCTGATGTTTAGAATGAGAACTTTTACCTCCGTCAGATCCTGAGTTGGGTGAGTGCCAGAGAGCCAAAGCTCGGCATGATGATCCAGCAATTTAAGAGGCAGGATGGGTTTGGGGCAGGCTACACCTACACCAAGGCTGATTTTGAGAGTGTCATTAGCCGTGCAGTGGAGTGGAGTAAAATGACTCCTTAACAGAGATATCCCAAGACTCACTCCACTGAGTCTTTCTAGGATAGTCAGCCCAAGGATGGAGTATTCCAAGAACAACCTAAAGCTCCACCCAAGAAGCCCATCTGGGTCCCAAAACCCAAACATCTCCACACTTCTCTAGACTCTCTACCTGGACCCTCTCACACCAAAGAGTCTACACCCAACACCACCAAGCCTCAACCACATCCTAAGAAGCCCACTTACCATTGTGAGTACTATAAGAGAGACGGGCATCTTGAGGAGTTTTGCTTCAGGAGGAAGCGGGTTGAGAAAGCAGAGAGAGCTCGTGGAGGGCAGGAGCAATTCTACCAGCAGGGTGGTAGACTGAGAGTTCCTTGATGCGGGGAGAGGCTAGAGGCTAGGCTACGTTGTGTAGGTGGTGGTAGTGGAGACGGCTTTAATGCCCGTGCTCTGGAGGGTAGTGTTCGCTCCGGCAGAGCTCCAGGTCATTTTGGATACGGCTATAGACATCGTGGCCAAGACTTTAGGTAGAACCGAGGACCACGCTTTGAGCCGCGTTTTGGTCCAGACTCTTATGATGCTTTCTGCTTTCCGTCTTTTGAGCAGATGGCTCAACACTGGTTTAGTTCTTTTGCTAAACCTGGTGCCGGACCATTTGCTCCCCCTTACGACCACTGATTGTGCAGGATCGGGGATTGGAGGACATATGGATCATAGACTCAGGATGCTCTCGCCACATAACGGGACATCACAGATGGTTCTCCAGTCTCTGTCCCCCGAGCTCCAAGGAATACATCACCTTCAGGAACAGTGGTCAAGGGAAGGTACACGACATTGGCTCAATTCGCATCTCTGACCATTTCTCTTTAAAGAATGTTGCTTTGGTTGGAAATTTGAACTTCAATTTGATTTCTGTTTCACAACTTCTTGAGGATGGTTTGGAGGTTCGTTTTAAGAAGGGCATGTCTTGTGTGGTTGATTCTAGAGGGTCTTTGGTTTCCCAGATCTTACCCATTGGTAAGGTTTTTCGGATTGACTTCTCTAGTTCTTTTGGCCCTTCTCGCTATTTAATTGCTGGATCCTCCTCTGAGCTTTGGAAGTGGCAGAGGAGGTTAGGCCATTTTAGTTTTGATCTGCTAGTCAGATTGAGCTCTATGGACCTCATCCGAGGATTGCCCAAGCTTAAGATGGAGAAGAATCTATTTTGCCATCCTTGTCATCACGGGAAAATGGTTGCCGCTTCTCACTCACCTGTGACTAAGGTGATCACTTCGTATCTGGGAGAGCTGTTACACATGGACACTGTTGGTCAAGCTCAGGTACGCTCAGTCAGTGGGAAGTGGTACGCGCTTGTGATCATTGACAATTTTTCTCGATTTTTGTGGGTTTTCTTCTTGGAGTCTAAGGATGATACTTTTCATTTTGTTCATGACCTGATTTTGAAGCTGAAGAATGAGAACAATGGTCGGATGCGAGCGATTCGCTCTGATAATGGCTTTGAGTTCAAGAACTCTCAGTTCATCAGCTTCTATAGTGATCAGGGTCTTGCTCATCAGTTTTCTGCTCCTTACACTCCCCCACAGAATGGTGTTGTGGAACGAAATAACCGCACGCTTGTCGAGATGGCCAGGACGATGCTCGATGAGCACAGGACTCCTAGGCGCTTTTGGGCTGAAGCCATGAACACGGATTGCTATCTGGCCAACCGCATTTTTCTTAGAGCTTACCTAGGTAAGACTTCATATGAGTTGCAGTTTGGCACACAGCCCAAGGTGAGCCACTTGCGAGCGTTTCGCTGCAAGTGCTTTGTGCTCAAGAAGGGAGGGCATTTGGACAAGTTTGAGTCTCGTTGCTGGTATGGAGTCTTTCTTGGTTATGCTTTGCATTCTCGAGGCTTCCGTGTTTGGAACCTCGACTCCAAGTAGCTTGTCGAGACCTGCGAGGTTTCTTTTGATGAGTCCTTGCCTTCTTTGACCCTTTCTTTTGAGCTTTATGGAGATGATGAGCTCGGAGAGTCCATCTTCAAGGAAGATGATGACACTCCATCTGTTGATGAGGGTGGGCCTTCTGCACAGCATGTAGAACCCACACCTTCTGAGACTTTGACTGAGGACGAGGGCGGACCTTTGATCACTTCTTCCACTTCGATCGAGCCCCCTCAGTCGAGTCTAGAGGTGCCAGCTGCTGACTCCGGTGAGGTTACCTCAGATCACCAGGGATCCCGAGAAGTTTAGTGTGATCACCCCTCAGAGCTCATCATTGGTGATCTGTCTGAGAGGACTTTGTGCTCTGCTGTTGACTCTCTTGCTATGTTGCATCTTTTGTTGCATTTGTTGCATCTTTTGAGCCCAAAGACGTTTCTCATGCTCTTTTTGATTCGAATTGGATTAATGCCATGCAAGGAGAGCTTGAGAATTTTGTCTGCAATCAGGTTTGGACACTGGTTGAGCTGCCACCTGGATTCAACCCCATAGGCACCAAGTGGGTGTTTGTAGGACCGAAAGTAGCGACTAGAGGGGGGGTGAATGGGCGCCTAAAAAATTCTTTCGAATCAATGGCCTGCTCCCAAAACCCAACGCATTTAAAAAAAACTAAACAACAAAGCGAGAACAGATTGACTAAGTCTGCAGATTCGAAGTCTGCTGACTCAGAGGTTGCAGATTCGAAGGTTGCAGATTCGGAGGTTGCAGGTTCGAAGGTTGCAGATTCGGAGGTTGCAGATTCGAAGGTTGCAGATTCGGAGGTTGCAGATTCGAAGGTTGCAGATTCGGAGGTTGCAGATTCGAAGTCTGCTGATTTCGAAGTCTGCTGATTCGAAGTCTGTGGATTCGAAGGTTGCAGATTCGAAGCCTGCAGATTCGAAGCCTGCAGATTCGAAGCCTGCACATTCGAAGTATGCAGATTCGAAGCTTGCAGATTCGAAGTCTGCTGATTCGAAGTCTACATATTCGAAGCTTGCAGATTCGAAGTCTGCTGATTCGAAGTCTGCTGATTCGAAGCCTGCAGATTCGAAGCTTGCAGATTCCAAGTCTGCTTCACAGAGTTGGACTTCACACAAGAAAAGGGACTTTGGCCCTGTCAAATCGATCAAAAAGCTATGCAGGAAAAAGCAAGCCTAGAGTACTAGTGCACTGTTGCAACAGAGAAGTAGTACTACTTGCAAACAGCAAGAACTAGTACTACTCAGTGAAGAACCAAAGCAACAGAGACTCAGTTCTCAGGAATAGAAGTTGCTGCGCATCAATAAAGACCATAAAAACACTGCAAACCGAATAACAAGAGGAGGGATGAGAATCTCACAGATTCAAGAAGAACAAATGGAATGCAGGAATTAAATCGCAGGGAACAAGAGCCTGGAGGCGCACAACAGGAGAGAGAACGCAGGAGACAAAATGACCCAATAGATTAAAAAGTGAATTCTGGAAGGGGTAGTCCAAACCCTAGGGATTGGGGCCCTATTTATAGGCTGCCCAATACTAGGAATATTCTACCAGCCCCTTAGGGTTTTTACAGACGCAAGAATAAAGGAAAAGACTCTACTGCCCTTAGGTATTTTTACAGACATGACTGACTGACTGTGGGCCTAGAGATACAGATGACTTATCCGGAAGCTAAGTTTTCGTAGCGACTACGGCTTCTCTTCTGGACAGTCCGATACAGGATCAACGGTTGTCAGTTTTGCGCCGAAACTGACAAAGCCTCCACCGACTTTGCACCAGGTACCCGGATTGGGCCGGCCCGATTCCGTAGCTCTCTCAGCCCGGCAATCACTCACCGCCCGTGTACCTGAGTCAATCCTGGTCAACAGCCCAGTGGGTCTTCTACTGCTTCTGGCCCATGTACCCAGATTGGGCCAGCCCGACTTCGCAGCCTCCTCTGCCCGACAGTCGCTTGCTGCCCGTGTACCTGAGTCACACAAGGCCCAAGAAACAGCAGATCTCTTCTTCTTCTGTCCTCTTTGACTATCGTTGACAATGACTCATCACTTCTGGAGCCATGAGGCCCACGCTATTCAGCATGGCTCCTCAATCTCCACCTTGATGAGTGCATTGTCAACACTCCTCTTCTTCAGCTCTTCAGCACCTGCGAGCAAATGTGGAAACACGAAAACAAAACACAAGAAAACAAAGAAGAAGAAAAATAAGGTAAAAAGTTTAACCCTAATGACCAAAAGCTGAACAAAAGCAAGAAGCGGTCATTATGGTTAACAAAAATGTAAAAGCTCAAAATGAGTGCGATTTCAGAATTAACAAGGATATCAACAGAGTAAGAACTCCCCTTTAAACTCTGATCCCAAATTTTCTCCCCCTTGTTGACAAGTGAACTCATCAAGCACTCAATAGAGACACAGACTCCCCTTGAAATGCAACTCCCCTTCAAAATATGCAGTGAATTCAACTGGAGTGCATAAGGAGTGTAGAAAGCATGCTTCTCAGATATGATTGACTACAATTACAACATCTAACAGATACAACAAAAGACATACTGTAACGATACATGGCATGATCAGTGCAACAGATGATATCTAAAGAAAGTCATTTGCACGCATTTTTCAGTTTTTGCAAACAAAAATATCACCACATGTTCCAATAAACAAGCAAGGTAAAGCATGAGATGCAAAAGACAACTGATATCTACCAAGATAATCATTGTCCAAAACAAAGTGCATCAGCAAACTTGTTATTATTTCAATTTTCAAGCTTTTTCTTTTTCCTTTTTCATTTTTGCCAGGGGTTATTTGCATGTCAAACCTTATGCTGACCGACCAAGTCAAGCCTAGGCCAGAACTGGACCATTAGAAGCTTAAGACACTGGTCTTGGCATACACTACAGTGTCCTAGTTCATACCAAAGTGCTATGGTACGCAGTCCAGAACAATGCAATGCGACAAGACAAACCCACCTGGATCTTTTCAATTTTAAGCATAAAAAGGCATGGAATTTTCATTTTTCTGGTTTTTCATTATTTTATAGCACATTTCCATGATTAAAGCATACAGATGTCCAAGTTGCATATTGCATCCAAGTCAGGAACTAGCTACGAGGCATGTAACAGATAGCAAGAACATTCAGCCTACGCATGCTAGTTATCAAAAGCAATGGTGATCATTTTTCAATTTTAAAGCATAAAAAGCCATGCATATGACAGATATCAGACTTATCAAGCAAACTGAGACAAGACATGATCAATGACAAGTAATCAAAAGCATGTACCAGCTAGAATAAGTAAAGCAGTTCAATCAAATAACAGAAGCAAGCTCAAAAGTGTGATATGTGAATATGCAAGATATGAACACACACAAAAAAAAGACTCAAGAAAAGAGTAAAGAAGAAAGAAAACTGACGCAAAATATCCTAAAAAGGATACACAACACCCAAATCCCCTCGTAAACGCTCGAATGTAGACTGATCTAGGGGTTTGGTGAAAATATCAGCCAACTGATGATGGGTATCAACATGAACAAGGTCAATGACACCTTTCTCATATTGATCTCGCAAGAAGTGAAAGCGCACATCAATGTGTTTGGTTTTTGAATGGAGACATGGGTTTTTCCCTACACTAATTGCACTGGTGCTGTCGCAAAACAAAGGAACTCTGGTAGGAAAGAACAACCCAAAATCTCGTAGAGTGGAAATCATCCAAACCAACTGTGAGCAGCAGCTAGCAGCAGCTACGTACTCAGCCTCTGTGGTCGAAAGAGCAACTCCAGATTGCTTTCGAGAAGACCAAGAGACAAGAGAAGAACCAAGAAACTGGCAAGTACCAGAAGTCGACTTGCGATCCAACCGGCACCCACCAAAGTCGGCATCCGAAAAGCCAGATAAATCAAGAGATGATGATGTTGAATAGTAAAGACCAAGATCGGGCGCATAAGTGAGATACCTGAAGATGCGCTTGACAACCTGCCGATGAGACGCGCGTGGTGAAGACTGGAAATGCGCGCAAAGTCCCACGGTGAACTGTATGTCCGGTCTTGTCGCCGTCAAGTACAGTAGCGAACCGATCATCCCTCGAAACTCCCTTTCATTGACCTTAACACCGCTCTCATCCTTGTCCAGACGCCCAGAAGTGCCCATCGGGGTCATCTGCGGCTTCAATTCACCACCAAAGTCAAATTTCTTTAACATATCACGAGTATACTTACCTTGGTGGATGAAGGTGCCGTCCTTGGTCTGCTTGATCTGGAGCCCTAAGAAGTACTTGAGCTCACCCATGAGGCTCATCTCAAACTCGTTGTGCATCTGCTCAGAAAACATGGACACGAGAGAATCATTAGTACCGCCAAAGATAATATCGTCCACATAAATCTGAGCAACTAAGAAGTCTGAAGCGACTCTGAGCAAAAAGAGAGTTTTGTCCACAAAACCCATCACAAAGACCTTCCCCAACAAAAATTGCTTTAACCGGTCATACCAAGCCCTAGGGGCTTGCTTCAACCCGTATAAAGCTTTGTGCAACTTAAAAACATGTCGAGGAAACTTAGGGTTCTCAAAGCCGGGGGGCTGCCTAACATAAACTTCCTCCTCTATGAACCCATTCAGAAAAGCACTCTTAACGTCCATTTGAAAAAGCTTAAAACCCTTCGAAGCGGCAAAAGCTAAAAGAATGCGAATAGACTCAAGTCGGGCAACAGGGGCGAAGGTTTCTACAAACTCAATACCTTCCTTCTGGCAATAAACCTGCGCAACTAGTCGAGCTTTGTTGCGCACCACAACCCCATCTTCACCTTGTTTGTTCTTGAATACCCACTTGGTGCCTATGGGGTTGCATTCTGGTGGCGGCTCAACTAGTGTCCAAACCCGATTGCGGACAAAGTTCTCAAGCTCTTCTTGCATAGCATTAATCCAATTAGAATCAGAAAGAGCATGAGAAACATCTCTGGGCTCAAAAGATGCAACAAACGCAGATTCAGCAAACACAGCAAGAGAGGCAGAAGAACACAAAGTTCTCTCAGTCAGATCACCTATGATGAGCTCTGAGGGATGGTCACGCTGAACTGCTCGGGTTCCCTGATGATCTGAAGTCACCTCACCAGAGTCAGCAGCTGGCACCTCTGGACTCGACTGTGGGGGCTCGATCATAGTGGAAGAAGTGATCAGAGGTCCGCCCTCATCCTCAATTGAAGTCTCAGAAGGTGTGGGCTCTGCGGGGGATGTAGAAGGCCCACCATCATCAACAGCTGGAGTATCCTCATCTTCCTCGAAGATGGACTCTCCGAGCTCATCATCACCAGAAAGCTCAAAAGGAGTCAAAGAAGGCAAGGACTCATCAAAAGAAACCTCACAAGTCTCGACATGCAGCTGGGATTCGAGGTTCCAAACACAAAAACCTCGAGAATGCAAAGCGTAGCCAAGAAAAACACCATCCCAGCAACGAGACTCAAACTTGTCCAAATGCCCTCCCTTCTTGAGAACAAAGCACTTGCAGCCAAACGCTCGCAAGTGGCTCACCTTGGGCTGTCTGCCAAACCGCAATTCATATGATGTCTTACCAAGGTAAGCTCTAAGAAAGATGCGGTTGGCCAGATAGCAAGCTGTGTTCATGGCTTCAGCCCAAAAATGCCTAGGAGTCCTGTGCTCATCGAGCATCGTCCTGGCCATCTCGACTAGTGTGCGGTTCTTTCGTTCCACAACGCCGTTCTGTGGTGGAGTGTAAGGAGAAGAAAACTGATGGTCCAAACCCTGATTACTGCAGAAGCTGACGAACTGAGAGTTCTTGAACTCAGAGCCATTGTCGGAGCGAATTGCTCGCATCCGACCATTGTTCTCATTCTTCAGCTTCAAAATCAGGTCATGAACAAATTGAAAAGCTTCATCCTTAGACTCCAAAAAGAAAACCCACGAGAATCGAGAAAAGTCGTCAACAATCACAAGTGCATACCACTTCCCTCCGACTGAGCGTACCCGAGCTGGACCTACAGTGTCCAAATGTAAAAGCTCGCCCGGATACGAAGTCATCACCAGAGTCACAGGTGAGTGAGAAGCGGCAACCATTTTCCCATGACGACAGGGATGACAAACTAAATCCTTCTCCATCTTAAGCTTGGGCAATCCTCGGATGAGGTCCATAGAGCTCAACCTGACTAGCAGATCAAAACTCAAATGACCTAACCTCCTATGCCACTTCCAGAGCTCAGAGGAGGATCCAGCAATCAAACAGCGAGAAGAGCCAAAGGAGCTAGAGAAGTCAATTCGAAAAACATTACCGAAGGGTAAAATCTGACAAACCAAAAACCCTCTAGAATCAACCACATAAGAATTGCCCTTCTTAAAACGCACTTCCAAACCATCCTCAAGAAGTTGCGAAACAGAAATCAAATTGAAGTTCAAATTTTAACCAAAGCAACATTCTTCAAGGAGAAATGATCTGAAATGTGAATTGAGCCTATGCCACTTACTTTCCCTTGACCGCTGTTCCCGAACATGATGTATTCTTTGGAGCTCGGGGGAATGAGACTGGAGAACCATCTGCGATGTCCCGTCATGTGGCGAGAGCATCCTGAGTCCATGATCCAAACATCCTCCAGTCCCCGGTCCTGCACAATCAGTGGCTGTAAGTGGGAGCAAATGGTCCGGCACCAGAATTAGCAAAAGAGCTAAACCAGTGTCGAGCCATTTGCTCAAAAGATGGAAAGCGAAAACCATCAAAAGAGTTTGGACCAAAACGCGGCTCAAAGCGCGGTCCTCGGTTCTGCCTAACCCTGCGGCCACGAGGTCCAGAACCATAGCCAACACGGTCTGGAACTCTGCCGGAACGGACACCACCAACTGGAGCACGGGCAAGAAAGTCGTCTCCTCTACCACCACCTACACGACGCGGCCTGGCCTCCAGCCTCTCCCCGCGTCGAGGAACACGCAGTCTACCACCCGGCTGGTAGAGCTTCTCCTGACCACAACGAGCCCTCTGTGCTCTCTCAACCCGCTTCCTCTTGAAGCAAAACTCCGCAAGATGCCTGTCTCTCTGACAGTACTCACAATGATAAGTGGGCTTCTTGGGATGTGGTTGAGGCTTGGGATGTTTGGGCTTGGTAGTGTTTGATGTGGTCTTTTGGGGTTGAGAGGGTCCAGGAAGAGAGTCTAGAGAAGTGTGGAGATGTTTGGGCTTTGGAACCAGATAGGTTTCTTGGGTGGATCTTTAGGTGGTTCATGGATCACTCCATCCTTGGGCTGACAAGCCTGGGAAGACTCAGTGGAGTGAGTCTTAGAGTATCTCTGCTCAGGAGTCATTTTACTCCACTCCACTGCCCGGCTAATGGCACTCTCGAAGTCAGCCTTGGTGTAGGTGTAACCTACCCCAAACCCATCCTGCCTCTTGAACTGCTGGATCATCATGCCAAGCTATGGCTCTCTAGCACTGATCCAACTCAGGATAGAACGGAGGTAAAAGTTCTCATTCTGAGAATCTGCTAGCTCCTCTCTCAAGGAAGCTAGAACCTCCACCTGAGACAAGCAGGTCTTACACTCACTCTCTACTTGAACAGACTTACTCGGCTTTCAGCTTAATCAATTCCATTCTAAGAGACAGGCAGTTCTCACAGACAGTGGGTGGAACTGACAATGTCTCAAGCTCTAGCCTAGTCTGCGCAAGCTCAGCTCTCAATCTCTCCAAATCACCCAACTGTTCATCGCCCTTGGATTTCAGCTCAGCTAAGACCGCTAGATGAGATGGGCAATCAACACAAGGTGCGATGACAGTGGCTTGAGCATCTTTCAGCTCCAGCTGAGCGCTTTCAAGCTCAGTGGGCAAAGTGTCCCTCTCATCAACCCTTTCTGTGTACCTGGACTTCAGAGTCGACAGGTCACACAGAAGCACCTCACACTTCGGGCACTCACTGCTATCACCCAAGCAAGGGGAAGAAGATAGACTCTCAATTCTGTCGTTGTCCACGGCAAGCTCACTCTCTAACTCATCTATCCTCTTCTTAGCCCCCCTAAGCAGTTTTTCCCGATATTTCAACTCCTGACGATTACTCTCAAGTAAATCAACGATTTCGCGCTCGTAGGATGATACCTTGTTATCGTCGTCGTCGGAGTCATCGGAGGAGCTCTTTTCTTCCTTATCCCCAAGAGCCATTGAACAGAAGCTCTTGCGGGATCTTCGGCGCTGGTGTGAGCTGCTCTTCGGCTTGTCTCCGAAGGCCATGAAGCAGAGACCCGCCGGATCGTCCTTGTCCTTTCCCTTCCTGATGGCGATCTCCTCATCGCTTGAGCTCGATGAAGAGGAAGAAGACGTGGACTGCTTGGAGTAGCTCTTCTCCATCTCGGCGAAGAAGGCCTTGTCGTGCTTCTTGTTCTCTCGCTGGTAGTCCTTCAGGGCCTTCTTGAAGAATCGAGTCTTCAGCTTGCCCTTGTTGAAGGATGAGCTCTCATGCTTGTCGGAGTCATGGAAGCCACCATCGGTGCCCTTCTTGTGACCATTGCGCTTGGGGCAGTCGGCGATGAAGTGTCCTGGATCACCACACTCAATGCATCCGGATTTTGTGCCGTGTCTTTTTAACATTCTCTTATCATAGACACGACGCACCCAGTAGTTAAACAGACACAAATCATCATCTCCCAAGAACTCAAGCTGGTCCTCAGTGATAGACATCAAAGAGAACCCATCACAGCTCACAGAAGAAGGATCAACAGAAGGTGTAGCAAGGGCCAGGGATTTTGATCTAGAACCAGTGAGATTTGATCTCAGCTGGATATCTACCTCAGTGGCCTTCAACTTGCTAAACAACTCAGAAATGGTCAAGGTATCGTAAGAAGTGCTCTCAACGATAGAGGATACCTTGATCTCCCAGATCTTTGGGTCCAAGGTATGGAGAACATTGAGCGCCTGCTCGTGATCTGAGACTAACTGAGCGCCCTCAGCCTTGTTGTCCCGAAGCTTGTTAATGATCGATTGAAAGCGACCAAACAAAGCCTCAACAGATTCACCCGGCTTCTGTGTGAAATTCTCATATTCACGCCGGTAGGTCTGATAGAGTCGAGCCTTGACCTGTGCTGTTCCCTCATGGTGTGCCTTGAGGGTAGCCCAGATCTCTCTCGCAGTGGAGAGATGACTCACACGGTCAAACTCAGTGGGACCTAAACCAGAAAACAGAATGTTCACAGCCTTACTGTTGCTCAGATGCTGAGCAATGATACCAGCAGTACCCTGCTCAGTGACTGGCAATATGACAAACGTGGTGTGAACGCAAATGTCCCAAATGTCCAAACCCTGTCTCATGAGTTAGGCTCGCATGTGAGTCTTCCAATAATTCTAGCCATAGGCTTCCAGGGACGGGACCTTGCTAGGAGATGTCATGGTCACTACTAGGGTTTAGAACCAGTTAAGGTACGGAAAAAAACCTAACCTAGCTCTGATACCACTTGTAGGACCGAAAGTAGCGACCAGAGGGGGGCTGAATGGGCGCCTAAAAATTCTTTCGAATCAATGGCCTGCTCCCAAAACCCAACGCATTTAAAAAAACTAAACAGCAAAGCGAGAACAGATTGACTAAGTCTGCAGATTCGAAGTCTGCTGATTCAGAGGTTGCAGATTCGAAGGTTGCAGATTCGGAGGTTGCAGATTCGAAGGTTGCAGATTCGGAGGTTGCAGATTCGAAGGTTGCAGATTCGGAGGTTGCAGATTCGAAGTCTGGTGATTTCGAAGTCTGCTGATTCGAAGTCTGTGGATTCGAAGGTTGCAGATTCGAAGGTTGTAGATTTGAAGCCTGCAGATTCGAAGTATGCAGATTCGAAGTATGCAGATTCGAAGCCTGCAGATTCAAAGTATGCAGATTCGAAGTATGCAGATTTGAAGCTTGCAGATTCGAAGTCTGTTGATTCGAAGTCTGCTGATTCAAAGTCTGCAGATTCGAAGCTTGCAGATTCGAAGCTTGCAGATTCGAAGTCTGCTGATTCGAAGTCTGCTAATTCGAAGCCTGCAGATTCGAAGCTTGCAGATTCGAAGTCTGCTTCACAGGGCCCTGTCAACTCGATCAAAAAGCTATGCAGGAAAAAGCAAGCCTAGAACACTAGTGTACTGTTGCTACAGAGAAGTGGTACTACTTGCAAACAGCAAGAACTAGTACTACTCAGTGAAGAACCGAAGCAAGAGAGACTCAGTTCTCAGGAATAGAAGTTGCTGCGCATCAATAAAGACCATAAAAACACTGCAAACCGAATGACAAGAGGAGGGATGAGAATCTCACAGATTCAAGAAGAACAAATGGAATGCAGGAATTAAATCGCAGGGAACAACAGCCTGGCGGCGCACAACAGGAGAGAGAATGCAGGAGACAAAATGACCCAATAGATTAAAAAGTGAATTCTGGAAGGGGTAGTCCAAACCCTAGGGATTGGGGCCCTATTTATAGGCTGCCCAATACTAGGAATATTCTACCAGCCCCTTAGGGTTTTTACAGATGCAAGAATAAAGGAAAAGACTCTACTGCCCTTAGGTATTTTTACAGACATGACTGACTGACTGTGGGCCTAGAGATACAGATGACTTATCCGGAAGCTAAGTTTTCGTAGCGACTATGGCTTCTCTTCTGGACAGTCCGATACAGGATCAACGGTTGTCAGTTTTGCGCCGAAACTGACAAAGCCTCCACCGACTTTGCACCAGGTACCCAGAATGGGCCGGCCCGATTCCGCAGCTCTCTCAGCCCGGCAATCACTCACCGCCCGTGTACCTGAGTCAATCCTGGTCAACAGCCCAGTGGGTCTTCTACTGCTTCTAGCCCATGTACCTGGATTGGGCCAACCCGACTTCGCAGCCTCCTCTGCTCGACAGTCGCTTGCTGCCCGTGTACCTGAGTCACACGCGGCCCAAGAAACAGCAGATCTCTTCTTCTTCTGTCCTCTTTGACTATCGTTGACAATGACTCATCACTTCTGGAGCCATGAGGCCCACGCTATTCAGCATGGCTGCTCAGTGTTCAACAACAAGCAAGGTGAAGATGTGGTTGTGGTGCGCAACAAAGCTCGACTAGTTGCCCAGGGTTTTTGCCAAAAAGATGGTATTGACTTTGAAGAGACTTTCGCCCCTGTTGCCCGTCTTGAGTCCATTTGCATTCTTTTAGCTTTTGCCGCTTCAAAGGGCTTTAAGCTTTTTCAAATGGATGTCAAGAGTGCTTTTCTGAATGGGTACATAGAGGAAGAGGTCTATGTTAGGCAGCCCCCCAGTTTTGAGAACTCAAAGTTTCCTTGACATGTTTTTAAGCTGCAAAAAGCTTTATACGGTCTGAAGCAAGCCCCCAAGGCTTGGTATGACTGCTTGAAGTAGTTTTTGTTGGGGAAGCGCTTTGTGATGGGTTCTGTGGATAAAACTCTTTTCTTGCTCAGAGATGCCTCATATTTCTTGGTTACTCAGATATATGTCGACGATATCATTTTTGGTGGTACTACTGATGGGTGAGCTCAAGTATTTCCTTGGGCTCCAGATCAAGCAGACCAAGGACAATATCTTCATCCACTAGAATAAGTATACGCGGGACATGTTGAAGAAGTTAGACTTTGGTGGAAAGCTGAAGCCGCAGATGACCCCAATGGGTACATCTGGGGGTCTGGACAAGGACGAGAGCGACGTCAAGGTCAACGAGAGAGAGTTTCGAGGGATGATCGGTTTGCTGCTGTACTTGACGGCGATGAGGCTAGACATACAGTTTGTCGTAGGACTCTGCGCGCGCTTCCAATCTTCACCACACGCGTCTCATCAGCAGGTTGTCAAGCACATTTTCAGGTACCTTACCTATGTGCCCAATCTAGGTCTTTATTATTCATCATCATCATCTCTTGATTTATCTGGCTTTTCGGACGCTGACTTTGGTGGGTGTCAGTTGGATCATAAGTCGACTTCCGGTACTTGTCAGTTTCATGGTTCTTCTCTTGTCTCTTAGTCTTCTCGAAAGCAGTCTGGAGTTGCACTTTCGACCACTAAGGCTGAGTATGTAGCTGCTGCTAGCTGCTGCTCACAGTTGGTTTGGATGATTTCCACTTTGTGAGATTTTGGGTTGTTCTTTCCTACCAGAGTTCCTCTGTTTTGTGATATCACCAGTGCGATTAGTGTAGGGAAAAACCCTTGTCTCCATTCAAAAACCAAACACATTGATGTGCACTTTCACTTTCTGAGGGATCAATATGAGAAAGGTGTCATTGACCTTGTTCATGTTGATACCCATCATCAGTTGGCTGACATTTTCACCAAACCCCTAGATCAGTCTACTTTTGAGCGTTTCCGAGGGGCTTTGGGTGTTGTGTATCCTTTTTAGTATATTTTGAGTCAATTTTATTTCTTCTTTACTCTTTTCTTGAGTCTGTCTGTGTGTGTTCATATCATGCATATTCACATATCACACTTTCAGCTTGCTTCTGTTATATGATTGATCTGCTTTACTTATTCACATATCATGCTTTGCTTCAGTTCACATGATATGTCTGATATCTGTCATATGCATGGCTTTTATGCTTTAAAAATTGAAAAATGATCACCATTGCTTCTGGTAACTAGCATGTGTGTAGGCTGAATGTTTTTGCTATCTGTTACATGCCTTGTAGCTAGATCCTTGCTTAGATGCAGATATGCAACTTGAACATTTTTATGCTTTAAACATGGAAATGTGCTATAAAAATGATAAAAATCAAAATGAATGAAAAATCCAGGCCTATTATGCATAATTTGAAAAGATCCAGGTGGGTTTGCTTTGTCGCATTACATTGTTCTGGACTGCTTACCATAGCACTTTGGTATGAAATAGGACAGTGTAGTGTAAGCCAAGACCAATGTCTTAAGCTTCTTATGGTCCACTTTTGGCCTACGCTTGACTTGGTCGGTTAGCATATGGTTTGACATGCAAATAACCCCTGGCAAAAATGAAAAAGGAAAAAGAAAAAGACTGGAAATTATAAAGACAACAAGTTTGCTGAAGCACTTTGTTTTGGACAATGCTTATCTTGGTAGATATCAGTTAGCTCTTACATCTAATGCTTTACTTTGCTTGTCAACTGGAAAATGTGGTGATTCTTTTGTTTGCAAAAATTAAAAAATGTGTGCTAATGACTTTCTTTAGATATCATCTATTGCACTGATCATGCCATGTTTCATAGATAATATGTCTTTTGCTATACCTGCTAGATATTGTAATTGTAGTCAATCATATCTGAGAAGCATGCTTTCTACACTCCACCTGCACCCCAATTGCATTCATTGCATATTTTGAGGGGGAGCTGCATTTTAGGGGGAGTTTGAGTCTATGTCTCTTTTGAGTCCATTTAGTCTCACTCGATTAGTCCAATTGTCAACAAGGGGGAGAAATGTTGGGGAGAAGAGTTTAAGGGGGAGTTTTGGCTTTCTGTGGGATTTGTTTCATGGGGAGTTTTTGTCCCGTTTTTCCTTACTCTTTGGATATGCTTGTTGAAAATTCTGAGATTGCACTCGTTTTGAGTCTTTACTTTTGGTTAACCAGAATGACCGCTTTCTTGTTTTTGTTCGGCTTTTGGTCATTAGGGTTAAATTTTTATTTTATATTCTTCTTCTCTATTTTCTTCTGTTTTGTTTTCGTGTTTCCACATGTGCTCACAGGTACTGGAGAGCTGATAAAGAGAAGTATTGACAATGCACTCATCAAGGAGGGGATTGAGGAGCCATGCTAAAGAGTGTGGGCCTCATGACTCCAGATGTGATGAGTGACTATCAACAGAAGTCAAAGAGGACTGAAGAGAGGAGAAGATATGCTGTGTCTAGGCCACATGTGATTCAGGTACACGGGCAGCAAGCGACTATCGGGCAGAGGGGCCACGAAGTCGGGCTGGCCCAATCCGGGTATATGGGCTAGGAGTAGCAGAGTATCCACTGGGATGTTGACCAGGATTGACTCAGGTACTAGGGCGGCGAGCGATTGCCGGGATGAGAGAGCTGCGGAATTGGGCCGGCCCAATCCGGGTACCTGGTGCAAAGTCGGTGGATGCTTTGTCAGTTTCGGCGCAAAACTGACGACCGCTAATCTCGGATCTGACCGTTCTGAGGCCAAGTCGTAGCCGCTACGAAAGCCCCGCTTCAGGATAAGTCATCTGTAATTAGGAGTTTACTATTTTGTCTTTAGGCCCATAGTCTGTCAGTCGAGTCTATAAAAATATCCTAAAGGCATTTTAGTCTTTTCCATTTCATTTCACCGTCTGTAAAAACCCTAAGGGTCTTTTGGTATTTTCCTAGGCTATTGGGCTGCCTATAAATAGGGCCCCAATCCCTAGGGTTAGGGTTGCCCTTTCTAAAATCACTTTCCTAATACAAAAAGATTGGGTCACTTTTTGTTCATCCTCCCGGTGTTCATTCTTCTCCGCCGCCACTGATTTCATCGCGCACACGTCAAGAAATCGTTTCCATCAGGTTTATTCTTCCTTTCTCAGACTTCTCTGACGTCTCGCTGTGTTTTTGTTTACTGGAACATCGTTTTGTGTGCCTTGTTTTTCTGTGCGTGTTTTGGCTATGGTTTTCTTGCTACAGAGCGTTTCCTGTAATCTGTTCACCTATTCATCTCGTGAAGGATCTTAGCTCCTATAGCTAGTCTAATATTTTAGACCTTCTTCAGTCGAACATAGTATTTGCTTAAGATATTTTATTTCTGATATGTCTCGGTTTTTGCCGATTTCATAGAGTGTTGTCTTTCTATTGGCTCACCAGCTATTTGTTGTTATTTCTCTAAAGTACTAGCTAGGTGTGTCGCTTCGCTTCTACAGCATAGCCTTTCGGCTAGACCCGCTGTAGCCTTTTCCCTTAGCTGTGTAGCGCAGAGCTCTTGAGCACCTAGAATAGACCTAGCAGTCTAGTAGCAGTTTAGGTACTAGTTTTGCGCCTAGCTCCTGCTGTTGTCAGGCGACGAGTTTCTCTCGAGGATCGGTGCCTCACTGTAGCTTTCTGCCGGCATGTTGATCGAAGTCCACAGCGTGGGAAGCTGTTTTTCTGTCGCCAGGTAGCTAAGTCAAATTTTTCGTTTGGAGGTCTCGATTGCTTTTTTTGCTTTGGAATTCATGAACCTCAGGAAGAGAATACAAGGAAGAGAATACAGGACTTCAGAGTTCAATTAAAGTGTTCAGAGGAATTTGTTCGAAGCCTCAGCGAGGGACATTCGAAGTTCACGAAAAAGTGTTCGAAGTGTGCAGGAGCTCTTGGGATTAGCAGGCTTCGAATTTCGGAGTGTGGATTCGGAGTTTGTAGCTTTATCTTCGGCTGGTTTTCTGCGGACTTCAGTTGGAACCTTGAGACTCGCTCTGACTTCACTGCCGTAACAGCCTTCACTGTCGAAGCCCTCTTCGGACAACACATCTCATAAGACTATCACGTTTTGAGTGATTCTTAACCAGATTTCATGTGTTGAATTTTTTCCACGAAGCTTGAACTGCTTATGATCTGATTGAACTGTTAATCTGCCTTTCAACACTAAGTTGGTGTCTTTTTGTTTAGGACACCAGTTGTTTTTTCGGCTAGATTATTTTCTTGGTTTAGATCTGTTAGCTTCAACTGATTGTTAGTTGAGGTGCGTTGGGTGTTGGGAGAAGGCCATTGATTCGCAATAATTTTTTAGGTGCCCATTCACCCCCTCTGGTCGTTACTTTCGGTCCTACACTAGAATCTATTTTCAATCATCCTTCTTCTATGGCCGATTAAACCTGCCGACGAAAAATATTGCAGTCGTTAGTATAATGAGAATGTGAATCGTGCCACATATAGCAGGGGCGCTTCTTTAGTTCGTCGTTGGTCGGGATGACCTAGCCCTTGGGAAATCTGAGAAGCTGGCTTTCAAGAAAAAATCAAATATTTTATCGCATTTAGTCACATCAAAAGAGTATTTAACTTCGTTGGGCTGACTCTTAGTGGGAGATGGCCATAGTTCAGAACAAGTGATAGTCTTACTCTTAGTGTTCCAGGCCCATTCGTCTACATACATATCGGCTGAATCGTCCTCTTCCTCCGACTCTTCCTCAATGAAGTGTTCCACGATGTGAACTTCAGCTCTAGGTTTGTTAAACATTTTAATGATTTTTTATCCTTGGCTCGGACTTCTTGGACCAGAGCCTACTGCAGGACTTGGCTGACTTCTAAAAAGTTTTGGTTATCTAGCATCTCTTTAATTTCAGAACGCAATCCGTTAAAAGCTAGATCCACCAAATCCCTTTCTAAAATATTGAGACTAAACATCGGTTTCTGGTATCTCTAAAGCGCTTGATGTACTTAGAGATACTCTCGCTGGATTTCTGTTTGACCGATGTCAAGTGTGAAAGCCTAAGTTCTGTCTCGCCTGTATAAAAATAGTCATGGAACTTTTGTTTAATTAGGCCCATGTTTTGACGGAGTTCGGTGGAAGTGCCGAAAACCAAGTGAAAGCGGTGCCGGATAGCGAAAGATGAAACAATCTAAGTTTTAATGCGTACGACCCACTAGCTTCTTCACACTGTACTAAGAATTGGCTGGCATGCTCTAGTGTGGTCTTGTCACCCTCGTCGTCGAATTTGGTGAATTCAGGGACTCTATAGCCACGAGGGTAGGGTATGGTATCGAAGTGATCGGGGTATGTCTTTCGGTAAACCCTAGCCCGATCTTGAGGTGCGAAGCCGGTACACTCCGTAAGCAACGTGTGGATCCACTCCTCAATGTAGTCATGGCCTCCTACCTGTGTGCATCTCTCATGTGGGGGCGTGATACATGGTGGTATGTCGGCATGCCGGCCGTGGGGTTCCCCCTCTCGTGCTGGCTCACGGTATATGACGTGCTCGGCTCTATGTTGGTGAGCAGGAGTGTGCGGCACAGGCAGCGCGGGAAAAGCCAGCGTAGGCGTAGGTGGAGGCGGCGCATAATAAGCAGAGTTAGCTTGGTCGTAAGTGTAGTGACTTGTCTCGGCCATAGATTTTGAGGCTGGAGACATGATAACTTTGCCAGTACTACCGTCGGTTCTGCTATAAATGCAATTTACCGAGGGTATGCTAGCAATTGGAGTTGGAAGAATGGCCTCGGTAAAGCCGAACCTTCTAAACATTGCCTCTACCTGAGAGATAACTATCGAATATAGACGGTTGGCTATCTTTTCTCAATCTCTAAAGAATATAAAGGAGGTGATATTGGTGTTACCTGAGTCTAGGCGAGGTTGGGGATGTTGACGTCGCGTTTGATGAATCATGCACGTGTCTTGACGTAGCTCTCGATCATGAGATCTGGAGCTCTTTCATCTTTGCCTCAATCTCTACCTGACCTTCCTCGGGGATATCTTCAAGGGTGGGCGTCATGATATTGCGGTTGTCGATTTTTGCGCCCCCATGGGATCCATCGGCGTTACCGACGTAGTAGTCGTCGTAGAGGTACTCGCAGCCGATGTAGATGTACTTGTCATGTTGGTGTAGTCTTCCCAGCGGAGTCACCAAAAGTGTGTTGACACAAAAACGTGCCCCGCACTTGGGCCGGTTCGACGATATAAAAGTGTGCAGATACTTAGGGATGAGCATAAGCATAACACAACAATGACGTCATGCTCCGACTACCCTTAGTAGTGGTAAGGGGGGTGGAGTTGCTAGGTAATCAGATCACAAATAAATAATCCAATTAGACGAAATATATAGATAAAATAAACCAATCGCCCGAACGGAGGTAGATTGGTTCGGAGCGTATTGTTCGAAGGTTCACCGAAGAAGGCCTTCGGCGTCTGGTGCGAAGGGTGCGCCAAAGGTAACCTTCGGCGTTCAAATTGATCTAGCCGAAGACAGGCTCCGAATAGATCGCGACGTGAAATAACCTCTGAAAAACAAGGTTAGGTGCAAAAGCCTATGACACGACAAAATCCAACGCGAAGCACTGGCGCAATAGCGTCCGGTATGGAATGCTGGCACGACGAAATCCGATGCGGAGCGTCCCAAAGAGACGAAGTTCGATGCTGCGCTTTTTGGCGTGACTCCGGCGCGAAACAACTCCGATGCGAAGTGGCTCTGGTGCGTAGGACTTGACCAGACCGACAACAGCGTGATGAATCTGGCATGGACGGACGAAGCGAGGACTCGCCAAAGGGTGCTCTAGCAGCATCCTAAAACACACTCTTGAATTATTCATTTGATTTTCTACATCATCATCTTTATGCCTTCGAGGTTTTTCTCATGCTTATTTTGCTGGATGTAGAATTGATAGGAAAAGTACCTCTGGTACTTGTCATTTTCTTGGTTCCTCTCTTATTTGTTGGTCTTCTCGCAAATAGTCTAGCGTTGCGCAGTCTACAGCTGAGGCTGAGTATGTAGCCGCTCCTAGCTGTTGCTCACCGATTTTGTGGATGGTCTCTACATTGCGGGATTTTGGGTTTGATTTTAAGGGTGTTCCACTTTTATGTGATAACACTAGTGCCATTGTCTTAACAAACAACCCAATTCAATATTGTCGAACCAAACACATTGATGTGCGTTATCACTTTTTGGTATACCACAATAAGAAGGGTGATATTGAATTGAGATATGTTGATACCCAGAACTAGCTTGAAAACTTTTTTACCAAGCCTCTTGATGCTTCTTGATTTGAATCATTTTTATCACCTTGATGCCTGCACTGCCAAAGGGGGAGAACTAATGGCTTGCTTCTGTTGAAGGGGAGGATCATTTGTCAAGGGGGGAATTTTTAAATCAAGTGACATGTTTTGCTCTTTTCTGACTTTGTATGGTCACTTATGCGTTGAACTTCAACATTCATCATTGTTTCTTTTGGGAGTTGTCAATGCACTCATCAAGGGGGAGATTGAGAAACCAAGTGGGGTTTGCACTGTAGTTTTATCTTTGTGATGAGTGTTTGACAAGTTTGCTTGATTCAGGGTTTGGGCGTGTGTTTGCATGTGTGTGTTCACTGATGGGATCAATGTGTGCTTTGCATGGAGAATCGTGTTTTGTTTATCTCATGGTGTGCAGGGTTGAGATACGAGTAAACCATCAACGCCGGGTGATCAGGGTCAAGCAGGGAGCTTGATGCCAGATGGTCAAAGATGCCAGGTGAAGTTGAGGACGATCTCAAGCGTACATATGGAGATAGAGCAAGACATGGATGGACGGATGATTGGGACAGTGTGTTGACCAAGTCAGCGAAAGGGAGGCCAGTGCAAATGATAAGGCGGATGGAGGGATCGAGAGCGGGAGAGACTTGCTAGGGTTCAAGTTTGTGGATTGGTGACACGTGTCGATGATCCGGTGCGCTTTGTCGGTTTTAGATCAAAACCATCACATCGAGATCCAAGCATCGTGAAGCAGAGTCGTAGTCGCTAGGAAAGCTTTGAATCGAGACAAACCCTAGGGGTATTTGTGTCTTTTCCTATTTTTGAATTGCATATAAAAGGCCCTCTAGTTCTATGGTTTCTATGAACTCATCCACTTTGAAAATCTGACTTCACTTTACACATTCTCTCCATAATTTTTCTTCCTTTTTCTTGGTTTAACTAGATGCCTCAATGAGATTTTCTGGTTTTTCTGGTGCACAGTTTTCGGCCTGAGAAATAGTGCCGGTTTTCTTGAGTTGAGGCACCGGTTTTTTCCGGGGATCCCTGTTCCTCTGTTTTTCCTGAGGCGGAGATATCTACGTTGCAGCGGAAGCCTGATGTTTTGGGCAGGAGGCGCGATGCTGATTTCATTCGGCCGGAGCGCAGCTGGCACGGTGTGCTGCGTGTGTAGTGGCTGACACTCACGGTGTCTGGGCGCAAGCGGCTCGAGAGTCAGTTCTTAGCAAGCTACTGCGGGGTACACCAGGTGCTCGTCGTTTTCGCTAGGAGGCATAGCGAGCGTGTGCGAACACCGTTCCACACGAAGTTGCAAGGAGCCTGCCAAGATTCACTGTGTTGACTACTGTGCTGGCAGTCAAGATGGTACTCGATAGCTACCAGAAGCAAAGTAATCAGCTATAGTAGCACATCAATCAACACAAACAGGAATCTTCCTCGATTCTCGTGCTTTTAAAGTAAATCATTTCTAGTCGATTATTCCATGGTTGTTTTATCTGTTACAAGCACTTTGTTTTTCAATTTTCACTCTCAATGTTTATTGATATATCTATGTGATGTTGAATCATCTATAAGCACATTTATTTTCAGCACTTAATTAATTTCTTATGCACTGGTGATGTTCCATTTGTGCATTATGAAATTCGTGTGATTATGGGATGTTTTATTTTTAGCACTAGATGGTTTGCCTGTCTAATCTGTGAATGGTTTTTTAATATGCCTTGTGTTCGTTGCATGTGTGTCTTTTCAATCCGGACATCAATTAGTTTTTGATGGCTATATTATTTTTAGTGCTTATGATCTCTCAAACTATCACATTAATTCCTATTTGATAGGATAGTGATAGCACTATCCTTTTCTAGGTTTTTGTTGTGTTAATTCATTTGCTCCGTTTGTTCATTTAGAGGTGCGTTGGGTGTTTAGAAAAGGCCATCAATTCGAAAGAATTTGTGAGGCGCCTATTCACCCCCCCTCTAGTCGCCCATTTCGGTCCTATAGGTAGTCAAAGGGTTTAGCTTCGTCAGGAATGAATAGGAGCCTTGTGTTTATAAAAAGGTTAGTGGAAGCTCACTTGTATTTCTAGTATTTTATGTGGACGACATATCGTTGATCGGAAATGACATTCCTTTGCTGAATGCTATCAAGACTTCATTGAAAAATAGTTTCTCAATGAAAGATCTTGGAGGGGTAGCATACATTTTGGGAATAAAGATCTATTGATATAGATCAAAGTGGCTAATTGGATTAAGCCAGAGTATGTACATCAACAAGTTTTTGAAGCGGTTCAAAATAGAATATTATAAGAAGTGGCTAGAGAAAATTAGTGCGATCCCTTATGACTACGCGATCGGGTCCATCATGTATGCCATGCTATTTACACACTTAGATGTCTCCTATGCTCTAAGTGTTATGAGCAGATACTAGTTGTTGGAGCAAAAGATTACGCTAACATGTTTAGTGAACTCGAAAGACTGAAAAGCGAAGTGTTTTCTTATGAGCACTATTCGAAGCCTCCGAATTGCATAATAGCTTGAGATAGTTTGAAGTGTGTATTGAATATCCGAGTATTCAATACCCTTTACTGAGCGAAGAGGGATATTTATAGACGAAATACATTAGGAAATGACTCCTTTACCCTCTAATTACAACCGACTGAGAAGATACTATTTATATCTTCGTAGGGTTATAAGGGTAAAATACTAATTTAACAGTGAGAAAATAATCCTTCTGTCCTTGCTGGCAGTACCCCTTGGGGTAAAGAGCCTCTGGGAGTCTTCATCACGCAGAAGCCTTTGTAGAGGCTTTCATTGTAGAAGGCTTCGAATACAGCGAAGCCTTGATGCCTTAAGACCTTCAGAGATCAAAGCTTCCGACTTCATTTTGTCTTCTAAGTGTGTTGATGTAGAGGTTTTCATAATACCCGGAGGATGAAATATTTCCCCCAACAGTAGCCCCTCAAATACTTCTCTCCAAATAGCCCGTGTAGTGAAGAGGGCAGTATACGTAAGAAATAATTTCATGTCTAAAATTTGAAAAAAAAGAAATCCAAAAGTCCTTACAATCATTAGAAATAATATCTTCGGAGGTAAGGAATCTCCGGAACCGAAACCCATTCGGAGGTGTCCAAAGAGGTGGCTTCGGAATCGAAGTTCCCTCGGAGCCAAACTAGCCGATAGTTCTCATAGTCGTTAGACCCAAATTAGAGTTGTTACTCTCCGAGAAGGCTAATGAACGCACGATCGCACGGCGGTTGCAAGTCTTCATTTAGATGACTCTACATGTCATAACTGTGTCGAAACAGAAATAGAGCAACCCAAACGTTGCTCTATAATATACAACACAAGGGACTTCAGGGTTATAAAAGGAAGAAGAATAGTGATTTTTAGGAACATTACCGACTACTTCTATAGACTCATTTTTCTTCTTCCTGAGCGCACATTTCCAACCCTCCTAGCTTTCTCCAATGGCAAAAATAGCTCCAAAGTTCCTGCGCCGGCTTCGGCTTTGTATCTACAGCAAGCCATGGCGGTGGCGGGTAGCGGCGGCGGGGCCTTCGGAGAATCATCGATCTGCTGGCCCTCGTGATCTCCGACTAGCATCAACCAAGTATATAGACCAGTCATATAGCTTGGGGCGTCGACCTGCTCGAAGAAGTTGATTTCCAAGGCAGTGGACAGGAAGCTGGGGCCCGGAGTGAAGGTGCGATCCCCAGGAAAGAGGTTATTCCGGTGCCGCAGGCAGCAGAGGTCATGGTATTTGAAGCCTTCTTCGAAGCTGGACTTAGGCTTCCTTAAGTGTACTTCTTGACAGAGGTACTGGATTTATTCCATGTAAAGCTCCCTCAACTTTCTACCAATGCAATTGCTCGCTTGGCCATCTTTGAATAGCCTATGCTGGTCGAAGGGTGTGAGGGAGAGCAGTGTTCTTTGCTGCTCTCCACAAGGCCTCATGTCAGCTGAAGACATACACCAGACCTGGAGGGGAGAAGATGGTGGTGGCCTTCGGAAGCATAAAGTTCTAGCTTCGGGATGAATTCCAAGACCGGTTTCTAGCGAAGTCCATCAACAACCGATGGTACTCCGAATGTATCCTCCGTTGGTTCTATGTGAAGGTGGGGACAGCCTCCACCTTGGTGAGGCCCCTGGAGGAGATCTTGTACCGGAGGGAGGCGGAGATTAGTCATGATCCAAGCTAGCTTCAGGTACGTATTGGGTTGCTATACTCCGTGAGTCGACGCATGAGAATGCGCGACTTAGTGGAGGAATTCATTGCCCTTCGAATTCCTCCCGTGATGGCTGCCTAGCCAATCCACTTCGAGGAGAATCCGGATGGGGGACTTCAAGAAATCCCTTCGAACTCTACTGGTAGGCTTTACGCATATCTTGCATCAAGGTGTTTCGTACACATATATCGATTTAATTTCAATGAATTAATCAGATGATATCTTATCTTTAAGCTCCGCACATGACTTGGACTCCAGAGCAAATTGTCCGAGCTACGGAGAAGGTCCTTGGAGCCCCTACGCTTGTGGAGAAAGAGTGGAGGTTGAAGATGGTAGGGAACTAGGAGCGATTCAACCGAGTATGGAGCATAGTCAGAGTCGAGCCCCTGACCATTCCATACTGTCCTTCAACGGATCCATCTCTGAGGAAGAGGAAGGCCAATGCCGGTACTTCTAACCGGTGAATACGTTAGTGAAGAAAGTGACACGCAAGCAGAAGGCTCGTGCTCCTTCGAAATCACTTGTTTCATTGCTAGAGCTATCTGAAGATGAAGATGATGCAGACATGCAGATGGCAGAGGAGTTTGAAGCTCTTCTTGCGGGGGACGATTAAGAAGGGTCTCGGATGGAAACCAAGACCTTCATCCAAGATGGTGCGGAAGTGGTGCCAGCCGAAGAGGAGGGCAAGCCTGGGCAGGTGGATGCCGAAGCTGCTCCATCAGGCCAGACAGATGCCCTAGTTTTTGACCAAGGCGGTGTTAAGGCCGAAAGGGTTCAGGCCATAAATGCAGAAGCTTTAGCTCTGAACGAAGTGGTGGTTGCTGCAATTGAGGAAACTCTAGCAGCTGTTGCTTCAGTTCGATCTCCGTAGTCTGACAAAGACTTCGCTCAGATGTTTGAGCATCCGAGCAGTCCTGTGCTTGTCCGACAACAACGTGTCGGAGGTATATCTTTACCAACCGAAGCTGGTATCACTTTCTTTTACATAACATTTAAATAACAATATATACCTTTGAGATAGCTTCAGGGTCGTTGACATCTTCAGCGCAGGAGACAGCTCTGACACTGGAAACACCACTGATGCAAGAGTCAACTCTAGCACAAGAGACGACTCTGAAGTGGGTGATGACTCCTGGAAAGGGCAAAGGTAAATCTTGGCTGATGCCAGCTCCTGCAGCGGGGTTGACTCCCTCGAAGTCAACTGATGGAAGCCAGTCGACAGAAGCTTCTGAATATGTTGTCTTCACTCCAGGCCATCTCCCACTAACGATGATCGGAGTGCCTTGACAAGGCTCTCCCTTCAAGCCCCTTTCTCAAAAGGATGATAGGCTTCAGACTCTGCTAGAGCCTCTGGCTTGGGCTAGTCGAGAAGTGGGGGTGACCAAATTGGTCTCCATCATAGGTGAGGCCAAAGGGTCGGAGTTGGACGCCACCCTTGATTGTGCAGCTTACCACGTATGAAGCACCTGCAAAAGTCAATTTCATTTGAAGTATATAACATACTCACCTTGTTCTTCTTTTTCTTTTGTCAGCACATTGTTTTAGCTTATGCAGATGCTATTTCGAATAAGCACGGATGCAATCGCTCAAATAGAAGGTGACGGCTCTCCAAGAGGGCCTTGATGACTCCGAGAGCTGGGCCTCGAGCTTGGAGAAGATAGCTCACGCAGAGCGGAGCACAAAGGCAAAGATGGAAGCCACCAACGAAGAGCTTTTGGCTGAGCAGGTGGTCCTCTGAATCGAAGTCGAAAGGCTTCGAGAAGAGCAAGAAGCCTCCGGAGATGAAGTTGTAAGGCTTCGGAAAGAGCGACAACGTTTGGCTGACGACGTTAGGCTATTTCTTGGGCAGAAGACTGTCCTCGTGATGAAGATAGCTAAGCTCACCACTTTGATCCGTGACATGCGCACTCGACTGAGGCCTTGGTTGCGGAGAAGACAATGTGTGACAGCATAGCATCCGAGACTATGGACGTCCTTCGGGGCATCTTGGAATATTTCGGGACATCTTGCACCTCTTCGTCGTCGGCCAATGATACTTTGATTCGGAAGTTAAAGATGATCCAAGCAGTGACAAAGACGATGAATACTTCGGGTACTCGGTACGGAGAGATCTCCGGACAAGTAGCCGCTCTCGGAGTACTTCACCACTTCGAGGACATCAGAATTTTTGTTTCGTCGGACCCCAGAGTAGCTCCTGTCAGCTTTCCCAGCGACCGACTATTGAACCCTTCACCCGACGTCGTCGCAGCTTGGAAGGCTTTTCAAGCATCTTGGAAAGCTGAAGGCCGGATGGCGGTGAAGACGTGGATCGATGAAGGTCGCCATCAAAAGCAAGCGCGCATGCTGCCTTTGACTAGCATGCATCCTATGGACCCGCGGGTCTAGCTCTCCTTAGGGTGCCATTATGTAAAAAACTTGTATTTATGTCTTTCTTTGAATGAAAAAGACTTATTTGGAAATGTTTTTAGGATTTCCCTCATTTTTTGGATGATGAACTTGAAGTGTTGGAGGTTAACAAAGGGCTCCATCAACAGTGGGCTACCTTCAAAGCCTTAATGCCTTACAAGCGTCCTTGATTTTCTATTCCTCGAGGGAGCATGGAGAGGTTATACCTGAAATTTGTAAAGAAGTACTAGCTTACATTAAGGAGTAAAATGGGGAAAAGGAGGAAGTCGTAAATTTCGCATCTTCATCTTCGGAGAACATCGACTGGTCCGAAGAGGAGTGGTCTGGTGAAGAATCCCAGAAGACCATCCCCGAACGACTTCGGACTTGGGCCAAGCTTCAGCAAGAACAAAAGGACTTCAGGGCTTCGAAGAAAGGGAAGCAGATTAAACATAAAGTTTTGAAGACTCTGAGCTCATGAACAAGTCACCCTCGAAATCAGGCTAACACTGACTCTAGTCTTAAGGATCGAAGGGGTCTTCGTTTTCTTCTTGGCTTAGACACTAATTTTTCATAATGTAATATAATTGATATAGTAATATAACTGAAATGCTTTGAAATTATGCCTTTACCTCCTAGCCCCTCTATGAGGGTGAGCGCCTTTGATTATCAAGCGAAGATGGTCGCACACAACGATTGGCATGCCTGCTAAGTGCACAATTTATATAAAGTTTTTGATTTTAGATGCTCGGAGCCCCTATTGTATTGAATAATTGTTGGGGGGAAATACTTCATCCCTAGGACCTTCAAGATCAAGAGACAAAGACAATTCGTGCAGTTCTAAGACAGAGACTTGTCCCCAAGTTGATTAAATTTCTAAGATCAAGGGTTTGTCCGAACCCCAGTTCGAAGATACCCTCCGAAGGCTCCATCTCTACAGTGGGAAACAACAAGACTTATGAGACGTCTGCCTTATCTATGTTCTTCAGACATATTTTACTATTTTAGCCCTATTCGGGGTACTGAATAGTTTCCACTATGTTGGTTGTAATTGAGGGGTAAAAAGGTCTTTTCCTTAGAGTTTTTACCTATAAATACCCCCTTCTCACACTGTAATAGGCATCGAATATTCAGATATTCAATACACAACTTCGAACTACTTCGAGCTATTATCCTATTCGGAGGCTTGAGATAGTTCACTTCACAAACTCCTTGTTTGTTAGTTCTTAATCTTAGAGAACCTGTTAGTGTAATCTTTTACGCCAACAGTTGGCGCCGTCCGTGGGGAACTTAGTTCTAAAAGCTAGTTCTTCGCCGCTGACTACACTTCAAAGAGCACTTGCGGAGAGAGTTTCGAAGTCTAAAGATCCCGTGCACCCTTCGGTAAGGGGCTTCCTAGTGTAGCTCGAAGGCCTCTTCTCGCCTTCCCAAATCATTCGACGTCTTCGGTCTTCGTACCTTAACTTCGTTAGCCATGCCTCCCAAGCGGAGCTTAGCTACCGATCCTCCCCAAAGGTCCCCTTGGACCAACGGTGCAGGACCCTTAGTCATTCCACCAACTCCCGAAGTGGTCATCAGACCTCGAGCACCCAGACGTCCCCAAGCAGCTCCCTCGATGCTTCGAACTGATTACCCCAGTTCCCAAGACCTGGAGATCCCCTCCAGAGGAGATGAAGACCTTCCTGAGGACGCAACTACCCAAGTAGCGTGGCTTCAGGAGGAAGTAGCAAGGTAGAGGCAAGTGGCTATAGATAGACTTCACCCTCAAGCCTTCACTCCTACTCGAGAGGTGCCTCAAGACGACGGTCCTGGAAATTATCCCGAAGCTCTTCGAGTCTCGGAGGAAGCTGAGAACGCATCCTTCGACGATGAGTCCCCACTGCATCCGGACTTGCAGAAAGTGCCCTTCGACCCTAGGTTCAAGGCCTCGAATTTGCACAAATACTCTAGTGGGTCCGACCCCAGAGAGTTCTCTCGTTTGTATGCCTTGGCAATAGAAGCTAGCGGAGGGGTGCGGAACACAATGGAGAAGTGCTTCCCCCTCGCGCTGGAAGGTGTGGCTCTTTGATGGTTCTAGTCTCTAAAGCCATGATCGATCAAGTCATGGGAGAAGCTGAAGAGGAAGTTCGTAAGTAACTTTTAGGGTACGTTCATAGCCCCAATGTCAACCGGAAGTTTGTTCCAGGTGAAGCAGCAAGCAGGGGAGACCCTTCAGGAGTATTTTACACGCTTCGCCCACACCAAGTCTATTATTAAAGGATTGTCTACCTCTTCGGTAGTGGATGTGGCACGCAAAGGGGTGTTGAACCCAGACCTCCTCAGCAAACTTCACCGGAAGCTGGTGTCATCTGTAGCACAGCTGATGGCATACTTCGAACAGTATGCCAAGGCAAAGGAAGGTTGCCTCCGAAGAATTGTGATGCCTGTACCAATCCTTCGAGAAGTGAAGACGGAGCCAGAAGTCCCGACTCCTCCACAAGCCCCCCTTGATAACCGCTTCAATGATCATAGATGGGGAAAGAAGCACTTCCGCTCTGAGGTATTAAATATTGCACCCTCTGCCCCGAAGATGCCTTTCAACTTTCAACAAGCGCAAGCTAACAAGGCTAGTACCTCAAAGCCCCAAGAGAGAACAGCTGGCAGGCACAAAACCATCTTCTGTTGTGTGCATGGTGAAAATAGAAGCCATGACACGAAAGATTGCAAGTCCATATTTACCCTTCGGGGTGAGTACTTATGACGAAGCTCAGGGCGAGGTACTTCGGATCGAGCCCCTCCAGCGGTGCGTTTAGACCCTATGTAGGCCGTGGTTCGGGCCAGCAACCCTGAAGCACCGATGCAACTCCCTGTGGCCAAGACTATGCCACCACCGAAGCAGGAGGATCCCCAAGATCACGGCAAGCGAGTGGTCGTGCCCATCTCTGGAGGGGGCACCCTCGGTAACATGTCGAAATGACAGTGAAGAGACTATCTCCGCGAAGTAGGGCACATAGGGACCTTGAGTTCAGCGACAGAAATGCCTGAGTGGTCCCATGTACCTATTTCTTTTACTGCCAATGATGCTGCAGGGGTGAAATTCCCCCATGCTAACCCCCTTGTTGTTTCAGCTGATATAGCGGGAGTTGAAGTCCGAAGGATATTGGTGGACGGTGGAAGCTCCACAGACATACTCTTCGTCTAGGCCTTCGACCAGATGTGCATTCCCCGAAGACAACTACTTCCGGCAGGTCACCCACTCCAAGGTTTCGCAGGGCCTCCTCTCGATGACCTCGGCCAGATAGGTCTCGATGTTGCCTTCGGAGAGGGGCCCCTAGCGAGGGTTGAGGAAGTTATCTTCGATGTCGTCGATGTCCCGTACGCCTACAATGCAATCTTCAGGAGGGGAATGTTAAACCAATTCTGAGCTGTAGCACATCATAACTATTTGTGTCCGAAAATGCCCACGCACAGTGGAGTTCTCACTATTTCAGGAGACCAAGTTGCATCCCAGAGAGCGGAGTATGTCCATGGTCCACCTCTGGACCCTCAGTGGGTGAATAGTGTGTCAGACCCCTCGAAGGGCCCTTCCCTAAAGCCAAGCCCGGAAGGTGATGTGATCACGAAGATGATCCAATTTGGCAAGGGGCTACCTTCAGAAATATCTACTTCGCTGGAGGAAGTAGTTAAAGAAAACATAGATATCTTTGCCTGGACTAACGAAAATATCCCTGGAGTTGACCGAAGCATCATCGAGCACAGTTTTCTTGTCAACCCGAAGGCTAGGCCAATGCGCCAGGGGCTCCGTAAGTTATCAATAGAAAGGGCAGACCTCGCCAAGGTAGAGGTGGACAAGTTGCTGAGGGCGGGAATTATCATGGAAGTAGCCCACACAAAGTGGTTGGCTAACCCCGTTTTTGTCAAGAAAAAGGGCTCCGGCAAGTGGCGCATGTGCATCGACTTCACGTCACTAAATAAAGCATGCCTGCGAGACCCCTACCCTATGCCTCGAATAGATCAGCTTGTGGATTCTACGGCTGGCTCCGAATTGTTAAGCTTCCTGGACGCATACTCCGGTTATCATCAGGTCTGGCTAAAGCGCGAAGACGAAGCCAAGATGAGTTTTATAACTCCTTCTAGAGTATTTTGTTATGTTCGAATGCCAAGCCAAGCAAAGACGCAGAATGCCGGGGCTACCTTCTCACGTCTTATAGCTAAGGCTCTAGGTTACCAGATAGGCTGAAATGTCGAAGCCTATATGGATGACATTGTAACAAAGAGTGTTGTAAAGCACCATCATAGCCTAGACTTAGCTGAAACTTTTCAGAGCCTCCGAGCATGTGGAGTTCGCCTCAACCCACAAAAATGTATACTCGGGGCACAAGTAGGAAAATTGCTAGGGTACATAGTTTTGAGTAGAGGAATCAAAGCTAGCCCGATGCAGATAAGTGCACTGCAAAGAATGGCTCCACCAGAAAATCAGAGGCAGGTTCAGAAGCTGATAGGACGGCTCGTAGCCCTTAGTAGATTCCTAGCCAGATAAGCCGAATGAAGCCTCCCAATTTTTAAAGCTCTAAAGGGGTCCGAAAGTTTCAAGTGGACGCCGGAGTGCCAGAAAAGCTTCGATGACATTAAAGATTATCTCGGAAATCTATCAACGCTTACTATGCCCCTCCCAGAAGAAACTCTCCTTCTTTATCTTGGAGTAATGGGCTCCGCAGTAAGTGCAGTGCTGGTCAGGGAAGTTGAGCTTAAAGGAAAACTAGTGCAGAACCCTATCTACTTCGTCTCAGAAGCATTCTCCAGAGCAACGACAAGATACTCCAAGCTCGAAAAAAATGTTTATGCTTTGGTAATGGCCTCGTGGAAGCTAAGGCATTACTTCTTAGCACATAATCTCATCGTTCCTACCTCGTACCCCCTTGGTGATATGCTTCGGAGCAAAAATTCCACGGGTAGGATCGGAAAATGGGTTGTCGAGCTAGCCCCCTTTGGTATTTCCTTCACCACAAGAACAACTATCAACTCCCAAATCATAGCTGACTTTGTGGCCGAGTGGACTCCATCCGCAGTTTGGGCTTCGGAAGAAACCTCCGAAGGTCTATGGACATTTTTTTCTGATGGAGCCTATCAGGCATCTGGTGCCAGAGCTGGAGCTATGTTAATATCGCCGTCAGGGCAGAAGGCCAAGTATTCTGCAAGGCTCAACTTTAATACCACCAATAATATCGCAGAATACGAAGGGATCTTGCTAGGCCTCCGAAAGGCAAGGGAACTTAGAGCAACAAGGATTATAATAAAAACAGATTCCCATGTCATCATAGGGCATGTTGACAAGAGCTTCCAAGCGAGGAATCCGCATCTTGCAAAGTGTTTATAAGAAGTCCGCAAGACCGAAGCAGTGTTTAAAGGATTTTCTATTTGAGGCATCCCCCGAGCAGATAATCAACATGCAGACATTCTAGCGAAGGCTGCAGCCGAAGCATTGGACGTCCCGGAGGGCGCTTTTTACGAAGAACTCATGAAGCCTACGGTGCATCAACTACCCTCCGCGGAAGTCCATTGCATCCCAGTCACCGATTGGTGGACTCCGATAATGGATGTTTTTCAAAACAGCACAGTCTCGTCAGAAGGTACGGATTTCCAAAGGCTCCAAGCAAGGGCTCGAAATTATGATCTTGTCAATGGAATATTGTACAAAGCCAGAGTTTGATATCCCCTACTCCAGTCCATCTCACAACCCGAAGGCCAAGATATACTTCGGGAGATTCATGACAGGAAAGACACTTCGACAGGGGCTCTATTGGCCAACAATTGTAAGAGATGCAGAAGAGTTGGTTCGAACCTGCCAAGGGTGGTAGTGGATGGGTAGGCAGAGCCACCGTCCACCGACACCTCTTCAAGTTATTGCTCCGGTATGGCCAATGGAACGATGGGGAATGGATCTCATTGGTCCTTTTTCCAATGGCAAAAGGCAGCTTGAAGTTTGCGGTGGTAGCAATTGAATATTTTTCTAAATGTGTCGAAGCTGAACCCTTGACTTCTATCACTTCAAGAAATGTGCAAATATTCTTTTGGCGGAATATTATTTACAAGTTCGGAGTGCCTAGGGAGTTAACTATTGATAACGAAACTCAATTTGACGTCGAGCCCTTTAGAGAGTTTTGCGAAGGCTTGGGCATCAAGTTATGCTTCGCAGCTGTTCGCCGCCCCCAATCCAACGGAGCCGTCGAGCAGACCAATAGAAATATTCTCTCCGGATTGAATCGAAGGATTGTCAGGTTAGCTAAGAGGCTTTGGACCGAAGAGCTCCCCAATATTTTATTGTCTAGTTGGATGACTCAAGCTAGGTCCACTGGCTTCACCACATTTAGGCTGCTATTCGGAGATGAGGCCATGACTACTACAAAGCTTAAAGGTGGATCCCTCCGCGTAACGGAGCGTGGGAATGATGATGAAAGAAACACTTCGCTGGACTTGTCAGAAGAGACAAGGCTTCGAGCTGTCGCCAATCTGATGAACTACCAAGACCAAACGAAGGCATGGTATGACCCAAAGATAAAAGTGAACGAGCTTTGAGTAGGTCATTTGGTGCTGCGAATTGTAATCGCTCCGGGGAAGCTAGGAAGCAAATGGGAAGGACCATATATTATCCTACGCTCAGGGCGCCCCGGGTCGTTTAAGCTAGCTAATTTAGAAGGGGAAGAGTTGAAGCATGCATGGCATGCGGAGCACCTTAAACATTAATACGCTTAGGGGCTCCTTGTAATCAATTGTAAAAGTACCTTTCTAAGCTAAATAAAGATGGAGGTTCATATTATGCTTGCTCTTCAACTATTCCTTAATCTTTGTGGACGCATTAGGGGAATAGAGATGCTTGCGGAGGTAAGCATCTTTCAAGGAACCCAGCAAACGGCCTTCGAACCATTGGTTCAAGGATTCTGTAAAAGAGCCGAAGGTGGTCGGCCTATGGATTCTAGGCTCCAGCTTGTTAGGATTCGTAGAAGAGTCTAAGGACTTTAAAAGAACAGATTTCCACACGCCGGGTTCGAAACATTTGTAAAAGAGCCGAAGGTGGCCACCCTACGGATTCCATGCTCCGGCTTATTAGGATCTTAGAAGAGTCCAAGGACTTTAAAAGAACAGATTCCTGGCCTCCGGGTTTAAAGCATCTATAAAAGAGTCATAGGTGGCTAGCCTACGGATTCCAGGCTCCGTCTTGTTAGGATCTATAGAAGAGTCTAAGGACTTCAAAAGAACAAATTTCTGGCCTCCAGGTTCAAAGTATCTGTAAAAGAGTCATAGGTGACCAAGCAATAAGGTTTCGAAGAACTCTACGAAAGAGTAAATCATAATTACCAAGTGTTATGCGAAGCATCGGGTTGTTATATCAATCATTGTGTCCGATGGACCCTATCACAATGTGTATGGTCCCCCGCCCACAAGGAGGGGCAAGGGAGTAAGGAACAGTCAAGTGATGCTACTGAAACATATTACATTAATTGGGTAATCATATTACATTACATTAAGAGAAATTCTTGTCTAAGCCTAGATAAAAATGAAGACCCCTCCGACCTCTAGAGCTATTTCTTCAAAGCTCATAGCTTTTTCTGCTCTTCTTGAAGTTTAGCCTAGGATAGAAGTCTTTCAGAGGTAGCCTCCATTGGGTCTTCGACTTGGTACTCCGAGTCAAAGCAATTTACATATTCTGAGGACGAAGATGCTACTTCCTTATCCTCTTCTTTAATATAAGTTAGGACTCCGCGTTGAACATCAAGTGCTATTTCCCCTCGCTCCCCTCAAGGAACAGAAAAGCGCGAGTGCTAGTAAGACCTCAAGCTCTCGAGGATAGCCCACTACTGGCGAAGCCCTTCGTTAGGTTCCAATACTTCGAACTCGGGCTTCGAAGTGCATAACAAAATCTAAAAATAAGCATCCAAACAAAGAATTCTCGTTTATAAACTTTTCATTCATTAAGATAAAGGGCTTTACAAGATTTCTTGTACATGCTTAAGTGCCCTACGAAGCTAAACCTGCGGGTCGATTGACGGAGTTGGTGGAGTCGAAGGTGGAGGCTTCGTCTGAGCCTACTTCTGCTAGTGAGCCTCGTCAATGCAAGTATTGGCGGCAGCTTTGTGATCTGTTTTCTAGGTCACCCGGAAGGCTTCCGAGGCAGAAGCCACATCCAAGGAAGGACGGAACAAGTCTTCATCGGCGAAGCCTACAGGCGTCGAACCCCCCACTAGAGCAACAGAAATCCCGAGGGTTTCGAGATGTCGAAGGACTCTGATTCCGGCTACCTACCCGGAGATCTCTCCATAGCGAATCCCGAAGCCCTTCGTCATCTTCGTCACTGCCTGGATCATCTTTAGCTTTTGCTACAGGGGCTCACTCGCCGTAGTTGAAGACGAAGGGCACATCTTACCAAAGTATTCTAGGACACCCCGGAGGGTATCCATATCTGATCAGCAACTGTGATATGCTTCGTCTCGGCCTCCGTCAGCTCAGAAGCAAAAGCAAAAACTTCGGCTATCCTTGATAGCAAGGAGTTCTTCTGTGCCAGTGCTTGTTTGATTGAGTCTTGGAGCTCTACAAGCTATGCACTGGAGTCTGCCTCTACTCGCCGAAGCCTATCAACCTCATTCCTAAGCACCACACGCTCGGCTTCAATTTCTTGGACCGAAGCCTTGAGTGTAGCGCTGCTCTGTTGCTCGACCCGAAGTGCTTCGTCCGTAATGGCCTTGGCCCTCCGCTCCTCGAGGAGCTCCTCCTCCAGTTGCAATGTTTTGTCTTCGGAGCCTTTGAGGTCAGTCTGGAGGGTGGTAACCTTTCTCTTGAGCCGATTAGTTTTGAGCTCATTAGAAGTCGCTGCCGCTCTAGCGAGGACAAATTGCTACCAAAAAGCAAAGTGAGTACAAAGTAATTTCATTAATTAAATACATTTGTTCTATGTTGCATACCTAAAGGGGAGCACTTTCGAGGGCCAAATCGAGCTCCGGTGCCCTGGCTTCACTCAATATGGAAACCAGCTCGGAGCTCCCAACCCCTTAGCACTTATCCGTCAAGGGTTCTAGGAGCGTTCGGAGCCCTGTCCGCTGCTCTAGGAACAGAGTGAGTACAGGAAGCTAGGACAGGGCTCGTCGGTCATCCACAACGGGGTATTCCTCTGAAGCGCTCACTGAAGGATCGTTGAAGGAAGGCGTCGTCGTCGAAGAATGAAGAGGGCCGAAGCCTATTGTGCTCTTGCCCCTCCCTGGTATGAAAACCGGAGCTTCTGCATCGGCCGGAGTGGATCCTCTTTCGATCGTCGCTTCCTCGGGTGGAGTCACTTTGCTCGAGACAACTTCAGTCATCGGAGCCGCTACCTCAACTGGAGCCTCAACTCCAAGTGAAGCCAAAGCCCCACCAGTGGCTAGAGCCACGCCACTGCTCAAAGCATCTACATAGTCAAGGTATTTGTTAAATACTTAATGCACAATAAAGTGTTTTCAGGAAATTCGAAGGTAAAGTTCTGAGATTTACTTCCGTCCGCACTTGGAGGGAGCATTTTCGGGGTCCCCCAGAAATTCATACATCCAACTATATTCTTCGAGGTCATCCCCCGAAGCCTGCGCCGAAGCAGCTACAGTCGATGCCCTGACCTCCGTTGCTACCACTCCGGCCACGGGTGAGTTAGGATTTCCTAACTCCGGCATGGGAATCACCCTCGTCGTCTTGCAGTAGATAATCTTCGAGCGCTTTCCCCATCTGGCCGTTTGATTCCTTCTCTTCTGTTTCCTCCGAAGAGGAGCTTCAAATTCCTAGGGAGGAAGGTGAAGACGCCTGAGATGCCGAAGAAGGAGGCTTCGCTGTCTTCATCCCCTCCTTGATGGGGGTTGTAGCAGCCCTTTTGGAGGTCTCGGCAGTGATTTTCCTTTTCCGAGGGACCACTCCCATCGAGTCAAAGTCCGGGAGGGGAGGAGGCTCCATTCCAAGAGCGCTCCACACTCGGTTGAAGCGTTCCCAGCTTCCTACCAATTCTACCCTCTGTTGCTTCTCTGACATAGTAGGGGCTCCGAGCACCCATTCTATGGCTCTAGCAATCTTCTCAAAAGCTAGCGCCAATGGAGCCACTGAAAAAAGGTAGCATTCTACTAAGTATGTTATCTATTTTCCAATTAACGTTAATGCAGAAGTGTAAAGGCTTACCCAAGCTTCGAAGCTCTCCTTCCGAAGCATTCTGAAATGCTATCGGCCACTCCGCTCCTAGAGGAGGGATTCTTAGGGAGATGAATTCCTCCGCGAGGTCCAGCATGCTCATGCGGCTAGCCACCGAAGAAAGCAACCCCAGTCGCGTCAAAAGCAGGCTAGGGTCCAGAGTGGCTTCGGCTTCCTTCTAGTTCCAAATTTCTCGTAGGGGCCCCATGAGGCTGGAATTTTCTCCGAGTATCTAGTTGGTGTACCATCGATCATTGATGGCCTTCGGTGGGAAGTGCTTGTGAGTACTCCTTTTGAAGTTGGAAGTTTGAGGAGTCATGCTGAATAGCGTGGGACTCATGGCTCCAGATGTGATGAGTCATTGTCAACGATAGTCAAAGAGGACTGAGAAGAGTGAAGATCTGCTGTTTCATGAGTCGCGTGTGACTCAGGTACACGGGCAGCGAGTGACTGTCGAGCTAAGAGAGCTGCGAAGTTGGGCTGGCCCAATCCGAGTACATGGGCCAGGAGCAGCAGAAGACCCACTGGGCTGTTGACCAGGATTGATTCAGGTACACGGGCGGTGAGTGATTGCCGGGCTGAGAGAGCTGCGGAATCGGGCCGGCCCAATCCGGGTACCTGGTGCAAAGTCGGTAGAGGCTTTGTCAGTTTCGGCGCAAAACTGACAACTGTTGATCTTGTATCTGAACTGTCCAGAAGAGAAGTCGTAGTCGCTACGAAAGCTTAGCTTCCGGATAAGTCATCTGTATCTCTAGGCCCACAGTCAGTCAGTCGAGTCTGTAAAAAATCCTAAGGGCAGTTGAGTCTTTTCCTTTATTTCAGCGCTTGTAAAAACACTAAAGGGCTGGTGGAATATTCCTAAGTGTTGGGCAGCCTATAAATAGGGCCCCAATCCCTAGGGTTATGCCACCCTTCTAGAATTCACTTTTCAATCTATTGGGTCATTTTGCTTCCTGAAATTTCTCTCTCCTGTGTGTGCGCCGCCAGGCTGCTTGCTGCTGTTCATCCTGTTTGTTCTCTGTTTTGGATGATTCTATTCCTTCTGCTTCATGTGTAGCATCTCATTATTAGCTCTGCTGTTTCATTTTGTAGCGCACAACAAATTTATTACTGAGTTTTGGTGCTTCCGTTGCCTCTGTTCTTCACGCAAGTAGTACTAGTTCTTGCTGTTGCAAGTAGTACTACTCCTTTGTAGCAACAGTACACTGGTACTATAGCTTGCTTTTTTCTGCATAGCTTTTTGATCGAAGTAGACAGGGCTGAATACCTTTTCTGACTGTTTTCTGGCGAAGCCTCCTTCTTTGTTTGAAGCCTCTCAGCTTCGTGAGGCGGGCTTCGATCTGACATCCTCGAGGGCTTCGCTCAAACTTCGACTTCACAGTGTGTATTGTGTTCCTATCTTCGAAGTACGTTTTGTGCCCTGTCAGCTTGACATACTTCGATGGTCCTTGCGAAGGTGATCTGTCTCGAGCTTCTCGAAGTCAATACTTCGACAGGCTTCGAAGTTAGCTTCGAAGTTTATCTCTCCGATATACTTCGCTCGACGTCTAGTCTGAAATCTTTCTGCTGCCATCATTTTCGAGGGTCACATCTAGTGAGTTCGAAGCTTGTCATTCGAAGTGTGTTTGTGATCTTCGATTTCTTGTGTGACAACACCTGCAGACCTTGACTCGAAGCTGGCCTATTGTTCGAAAGTCATACCTCGATATTGCTAGCTTCGAAGGTAACCCTGTTGGCTTCGAAGTTGATCTTGCTGCTGCGTGTTTGGCTTCGCTTATCATTCGAAGGTTGTTTTCTGTGCATCATGTGCGAAGTTTTCTGATTGAAGGTTAGGCTTCGTAGTACGCTGTCTGAAGCAAGCTTCGACCCTGTCATACTTCGCTCCGAAGCATACTTCGAACTTTGACACACTCTAACTAGGCTAGACTCAACATTCCTCCAGCACTTCATTGACAACCTTCGCTAGACTTCGTCACAGACCTCTGAAGCAGGCTTTGACAAGCGAAGCAGGCTTCGACACAGCAAAGCAGCTTCGCCAAGTTCCGAACAGGAGACAAATTTGAATAGTAACTTCTCATCTCGCTTTATATACACTTAGATCATCTAGTGAGAAGTTTTTTGACCTGCCATGTCTTGAATATTTGTTTATCTGCCTAGTAGCACTATTCTTGGTGTTTCTCTGATTTTGACACCTGTTGATTCTAGGCTAGATACTTTTAGACTTAGGCTTTCTGTTCACACTCTGCTAGCTTAATCTTTTGAGGTGCGTTGGGTGTTGGGAGCAGGCCATTGATTCGAAAGAATTTTTAGGTGCCCATTCACCCCCCTCTGGTCGCTACTTTCGGTCCTACAAGTGGTATTAGAGCCTAGTTAGGGTTTTTCCATACCTTAACCGGTTCTAAACCCCAGTAGTGATCATGACTTCTCCTGGCAAGGTCCCGTCCTTGGAAGCCTATGGCTATAACTATTGGAAGACTCGCATGCGAGCCTATCTTATGAGCCAAGGCATGGACATCTGGGACATCTGTGTTCACGATACGTTTGTCATTTTGCCAGTTGCTGAGCATGGTACTCCTGGTATTATTGCCCAGCATCTAAGCAATAGTAAAGCCATGAACATTCTCTTTTCTGGTTTAGGTCCCACTGAGTTTGAGCGTGTGAGCCATCTCTCCACTTCGAGAGAGATCTGGGATACCCTAAAGGCACACCATGAGGGAACAGCCCAGGTCAAGGCTCGGCTCTATCAGACCTACCGGCGTGAGTACGAGAACTTCACACAAAAGCCGGGTGAATCTGTTGAAGCTTTGTTTGGTCGTTTTCAATCGATCGTAAACAAGCTTCGGGACAACAAGGCTGAGGGTGCTCAGTTAGTCTCAGATCACGAGCAGGCGCTCAAGGTTCTCCATACCATGGACCCAAAGATCTGGGAGATCAAGGTATCCTCTATCGTTGAGAGCACTTCTTATGATACCTTGACCATTTCTTAGTTGTTTAGCAAGCTAAAGGCCACTGAGGTTGATATCCAGCTGAGATCAAATCTCACTGGTTCTGGATCGAAGTCCTTGGCCCTTGCTACACCTTCTGTTGATCCCACTTCTGTGAGCTGTGTTGGGTTCTCTTTGATGTCTATCACCGAGGACCAGCTTGAGTCTTTGGGAGATGATGATTTATGTCTATTTAACAACCTGGTGCGTCATGTCTACGACAAAAGGATGTTCAAAAGACACGGCACAAAATCTGGGTGCTTTGAGTGTGGTGATCCAGGACACTTCATCGCCGACTTCCCCAAGCGCAATGGACACAAGAAGGGCACCGGTGGTGGCTTCCACGACTCCGACAAGCACGATAGCTCTTCCTTCAACAAGGGCAAGCCGAAGACCAGATTCTTAAAGAAGGCCCTGAAGGACTACCGGCGAGAGAACAAGAAGCGCGACAAGGCCTTCTTCGCTGAGATGGAGAAGAGCTACTCCAAGCAGTCCACGTCTTCTTCCTCTTCATCGAGCTCAAGTGATGAGGAGATCGTCATTAGGAAGGGGAAGGACAAGGACGATCCGGCGGGCCTCTGCTTCATGGCTTTCGGGGACAGACCGAAGAGTCACTCAAACCAGCGCCGAAGATCCCGCAAGAGCTTTTGCTCAATGGCTCTTGGGGATAAGGAAGAAAAGAGCTCCTCCGATGACTCCGACGACGACAACGAAAAGGTATCATATTATGAGCATGAAATTGTTGATTTACTTGAGAGCAATTGTCCGGAGTTAAATTATCAGGAAAAACTGCTTAGGGGGGCAAGAAGAGGATAGATGAGTTAGAGAGTGAGCTTGCCGTAGCCAACGGCAGAATTGAGAGTCTGTCTTCTTCCCCCTGCTTGGGTGATAGAGTGAGTGCCCTAAGTGTGAGGTGCTTCTGTGTGACTTGTCGACTCTGAAGTCCAAGTACACAGAAAGGCTTGATGAGAGGGACGCTTTGGCCACTAAGCTTGAAAGCGCTCAGCTGAAGCTGAAAGATGGTCAAGCCACTGTCGTCATACCCTGCGATGATTGCCCATCTCATCTAGTTGTTTTAGCTGAGCTAAAAGCCATGGGCGATGAGCGTTTGGGTGATTTGGAGAGAGTGAGAGCTGAGCTTGCACATACTAGGCTAGAGCTTGAGACATTGTCAGTTCCACCCACTGTCTGTGAGAACTGCCTGTCTCTTTGACTTGAGTTGATCAAGCTGAAAGCCGAGAAGTCTGTCCAAGTAGAGAGTGAGTGTGAGACCTGCTTGTCTCAGGTGGAGGTTCTAGCCTCCTTGAGAGAGGAGCTAGCTGATTCTCAGAATGAGAACTTTTACCTCCGTTCTATCCTGAGTTGGATCAGTGCCAGAGAGCCACAGCTCGGTATGATGATCCAACAGTTCAAGAGGCAGGATGGGTTTGTGGTAGGTTACACCTACACCAAGGCTGACTTTGATAGTGCCATCAGCCGGGCAGTGGAGTGGAGTAAAATGACTCCTGAGCAGAGATACCTCAAGACTCACTCCACTGAGTCTTCCCAGGCTTGTCAGCCCAAGGATGGAGTGATCCATGAACCACCCAAAGCTCCACCCAAGAAACCTATCTGGGTTCCAAAGCCCAAACACCTCCACACTTCTCTAGACTCTCTTACTGGACCCTCTCAGCCCAAGAAGACAACACCAATCACCACTAAGCCCAGGAATCCCAAGCCTCAACCACATCCCAAGAAGCCCACCTATCATTGTGAATATTGTTAGAGAGACGGGCATCTTGCGGAGTTTTGCTTCAGGAGGAAGCGGGTTGAGAGAGCAGAGAGAGCTCATGGTGATCAGGAGTAGTTCTACCAGCAGGGTGGTAGACTGCGGGTTCCTCGACGTGGGGAGAGGCCGGAGGCCAGGCCGCGTCGTGTAGGTGGTGGTAGGGGAGACGACTTTCATGTTCCGTGCTCCAGATGGTGGTGTTCGTTCTGGCAGAGCTCCAAGCCGTCTTGGCTACGGTCCTGGACCTCATGGCCGAGGCTTTAGGCAGAACCGAGGACCGCGCTTTGAGCCGCGTTTTGGTCCAGACTCTCATTATGATTTCTGCTTTCCATCTTTTGAGCAGATGGCTCGACACTGGTTTAGCTCTTTTGCTAAACCTGATGCCAGACCATTTGCTCCCACTTACAACCATTGATTGTGCAGGATCGGGGACTGGAGGACGTTTGGATCATGGACTCAGGATGTTCTCGCCACATGACGGGACATCGCAGATGGTTCTCCAGTCTCACTCCCCCGAGCTCCAAAGAATACATCACATTCGGGAACAGTGGTCAAGGGAAAGTAAGTGGCATTGGCTCAATTCACATTTCAGATCATTTCTCTTTGAAGATTGTTGCCTTGGTTAAGAATTTGAACTTCAATTTGATTTCTATTTCGCAACTTCTTGAGGATGGTTTGGAAGTGCGTTTTAAGAAGGGTAATTCTTCTATGATTGATTCTAGAGGGTCTTTGATTTGCCAGATTTTACCATTAGGTAAAGTTTTTCGAATTGACTTCTCTAGTTCTTTTGGCCCTTCTCGCTGTTTGATTGTTGGATCCTCCTCTGAGCTCTGGAAGTGGCATAGGAGGTTAGGTCATTTGAGTTTTGATCTGCTAGTCAGGATGAGCTCTATGGACCTCATCCAAGAATTGCCCAAGCTTAAGTTGGAAAAGGATTTAGTTTGCCATCCCTGTCGTCATGGGAAAATGGTTGCTGCTTCTCACTCACCTGTGACTCAGGTGATGACTTCGTATCTGGGTGAGATGTTACATTTGGACACTGTTGGTCCAGCTCTGGTATGTTCAGTCGGTGGGAAGTGGTACGCGCTTGTCATTGTTGACGACTTTTCTCGTTTCTCGTGGGTTTTCTTTTTGGAGTCTAAGGATGAAACTTTTCAGTTTGTTCATGACCTAATTTTGAAGCTGAAGAATAGGAACAATGGTCGGATGCGAGCAATTCGCTCCGACAATGGCTCTGAGTTCAAGAACTCTCAGTTCGTCAGCTTCTGTAGTGACCAGGGTCTTGACCATCAGTTTTCTTCTCCTTACACTCCCCCACAGAACGGCGTTGTGTAACGAAAGAACCACACGCTAGTCGAGATGGCCAGGATGATGCTCGATGAGCACAGGACTCCTAGGCGTTTTTGGGATGAAGCCATGAACACGGCTTGCTATCTGGCCAACCGCATTTTTCTTAGACCTTACCTAGTTAAGACCTCATATGAGTTGCGGTTTGGCAGACAGCCCAAGGTGAGCCACTTGTGAGCGTTTGGCTGCATGTGCTTTATGCTCAAGAAGGGAGGGCATTTGGACAAGTTTGAGTCTCGTTGCTGGGACGGTGTTTTTCTTGGCTACGCTTTGCATTCTCGAGGCTTCCGTGTTTGGAACCTCGAATCCCAGCTGCTTGTCGAGACTTGTGAGGTTTCATTTGATGAGTCCATGCCTCCTTTGACTCCTTCTTTTGAGCCTTCTGATGGTGAGCTCGGAGAGTCCATCTTCGAGGAAGATGAGGATACTCCAGCTGCTAATGAGGGTGGGCCTTCTGCACCCCCTGCAGAGCCCACACCTTCTGAGACTTTGACTGAGGATGAGGGCGGACCTCTGATCACTTCTTCCACTTCGATCGAGCCCCCTCAGTCGAGTCTAGAGGTGCCAGATGCTGACTCCGGTGAGGTGACTTCAGATCACCAGGGAACCCGAGCAGTTCAGCATGATCACCCCTTAGAGCTCATCATTGGTGATTTGACTGAAAGAACTTTGCGTTCATCTGGTAACTCTCTTGTTGTATTTGTTGAATCTGATTTTGTTGCATCTTTTGAGCCAGAGATGTTTCTCATGCTCTTTCTAATTCTTATTGGATTAATGCTATGCAAGAAGAGCTTGAGAACTTTGTCCGCAATCAGGTTTGGACACTAGTTGAGCCGCCACCAGGATGCAACCCCATAGGCACCATGTGGGTGTTCAAGAACAAACAAGGTGAAGATGGGGTTGTGGTGCGCAACAAGGCTCGATTAGTTGCCCAGGGTTTTTGCTAGAAAGAGGGTATTGATTTTGAAGAAACTTTCGCCCATGTTGCCCATCTTGAGTCCATTCGCATTCTCTTAGCTTTTGCCACTTCGAAGGGTTTTAAGCTTTTTCAAATGGACGTTAAGAGTGCTTTTCTGAACGGGTTCATAGAGGAGGAAGTTTATGTTAGGCAGCCCCCCTGTTTTGAGAACCCTAAGTTTCCTCGACATGTTTTTAAGCTGCATAAGGCTTTATATGGGTTGAAGCAAGCCCCCAGGGCTTGGTATGACCGGTTGAAGCAATTTTTGTTGGGGAAGGTCTTTGTGATGGGTTCAGTGGATAAAACTCTTTTCTTGCTCAGAAATGCTTCATATTTTTTAGTTGCTCAGATTTACGTGGACGATATTATCTTTGGAGGTACTACTAATGATCTTGTGTCCAAGTTTTATGAGAATATGCACAGTGAGTTTGAGATGAGCCTCATGGGTGAGCTCAAGTATTTCTTAAGGCTCCAGATCAAGCAGACCAAGGACATCACCTTCATCCACCAAGGTAAGTACACTCGTGACATGCTTAAGACCAGGACAAGAGCGGTGTCAAGGTCAATGAGAGAGTTTTGAGGGATGATCGTTCGCTGTTGTACTTAACGGCGACAAGACCAGACATACAGTTCGCCGTGGGACTTTGCGCGCATTTTCAGTCTTCACCACGCGCGTATCATCGGCAGGCTATCAAGCGCATCTTCAGGTATCTCACTTATGCGCCTGATCTCGGTCTTTACTATTCAGCATCATCATCACTTGATTTATCTGGTTTTTCGGACGCCGACTTTGGTGGGTGCTGGTTGGATCGCAAGTCGACTTCCGGTACTTGCCAGTTTCTTGGTTCTTCTCTTGTTTCTTGGTCTTCACGAAAGCAATCTAGAGTTGCTCTTTCGACCACTGAGGCTGAGTATGTGGCTGCTGCTAGCTGCTGCTCACAGTTGGTTTGGATGATTTCCACTCTGCGAGATTTTGGGTTGTTCTTTCCTACCAGGGTTCCATTGTTTTGCGACAACACCCGTGCTATTAGTGTAGGGAAAACCATTGTCTCCATTCAAAAACCAAACATATTGATGTGCACTTTCATTTTCTATGGGATCAATATGAGAAAGGTGTCATTGACCTTGTTCATGTTGATACCCATCATCAGTTGGCTAACATTTTCACCAAACCCCTAGATCAGTCTACCTTTGACTGTTTACGAGGGGCTTTGGGTGTAGTGTATCCTTTCTAGGATATTTTGCATCAGTTTTCTTTCTTCTTTACTCTTTTCTTGAGTCTTTGTGTGTGTGTTCATATTATACATATTCACATATCACACCTTTGAGCTGCTTCTTTTATATGATTGAACTGCTTTACTTATTCTAGCTGGTACATGCTTTTGGATACTTGTCAATGATCATGTTTTGGTTCAGTTCACTTGATATGTCTGATATCTGTCATACGCATGGCTTTTATGCTTTAAACTTGAAAAAATATCACCATTGCTTCTGGTAACTAGCATGTGTAGGCCGAGTGTGTTTGCTATCTGTTAAATGCCTTGTAGCTCATTCCTCACATAAATGCCGATATGCAACTTGGACATCTTTATGCTTTAACATGGAAAATGTGCTATGAAAAATCAAGAACAATGAAAATTCCATGCCTTTTTATGCATAATTTGAAAAGATCCAGGTGGGTTTGCTTTGTCGCATTGCATTGTTCTGGACTGCTTACCATAGCACTTTGGTATGAACTAGGACAGTGTAGTGTATGCCAAAACCAATGTCTCAAGCTTCTGATGGTCCAGTTCTAGCCTAGGCTTGACTTGGTCGGTCAGCATAAGGTTTGACACGCAAATAACCCCTGGCAAAAATGAGAAAGGAAAAAGAAAAAGCCTGAAAACTGAAATGATAACAAGTTTGCTGAAGCATTTTGTTTTGTACAATGCTTATCTTGGTAGATATCAGTTAGCTTCTACATCTCATGTTTTACCTTGCTTGTCAACTGGAAAATGTGGTGATACTTTTGTTTGCAAAAACTCAAAAATGCGTGCTAATGACTTTCTTTAGATATCATATGTTGCACTGATCATGCCATGAGTCTCAGACAGTATGTCTTTTGCTATACTTGTTAGATGTTTGTACTTGTAGTCATTCATATCTGAGAAGCATGCTTTCTACACTCCACATGCTCCCCAGCTGCATTCATTGCATATTTTGAGGGGGAGTTGCATTTCAGGGGGAGTCTGTGTTTCTTTTGAGTGCTTGATGAGTCCACTTGTCAACAAGGGGGAGAAATTTTGGGATAAGAGTTCAAGGGGAAAGTTTTCGCCATCTCTGGGATTTGTTTCTTAGTCTTTTGATATCCTTGTTGCTGTTTCTGAGATCACACTCATTTTGAGCTTTTACGTTTTGGTTAACCATAATGACCACTTCTTGCTTTTGTTTGGCTTTCGGTCATTAGGGTTAAACTTTTACCTTTTCTTCTTCTTCTTTGTTTTCTTGTGCTTTGTTTTCGTGTTTCCACATGTGTGTTCGCAGGTTCTGAAGAGCTGAAGAAGTGAAGTGTTGACAATGCACTCATCAAGGGGGAGATTGAGGAGCCATGCTGAATAGCGTGGGCCTCATGGCTCCAGATGTGATGAGTCATTGTCAACGATAGTCAAAGAGGACTGAGAAGAGTGAAGATCTGCTGTTTCATGGGTCGCGTGTGACTCAGGTACACGGGCAGCGAGTGACTGTGGAGCTGAGAGAGCTGCGAAGTTGGGCTGGCCCAATCCGGGTACATGGGCCAGGAGCAGCAGAAGACCCACTGGGCTGTTGACCAGGATTGACTCAGGTACACGGGCGGTGAATGATTGCCGGGCTGAGAGAGCTGTGGAATCGGGCCGGCCCAATCCGGATACCTGGTGCAAAGTCAGTGGCGGCTTTGTCAGTTTCGGTGCAAAACTGACAACCCTTGATCTTGTATCCGACTATCCAGAACAGAAGCCGTAGTCGCTACGAAAGCTTAGCTTCCGGATAAGTCATCTGTATCTCTAGGCCCACAGTCAGTCAGTCGAGTCTGTAAAAATCCTAAGGGCAGTTGAGTCTTTTCCTTTATTTTAGCGCCTGTAAAAAACCCGAAAGGGCTAGTGGAATGTTCCTAAGTGTTGGGCAGCCTATAAATAGGGCCCAAATCCCTAGGGTTATGCCACCCTTCTAGAATTCACTTTTCAATCTATTGGGTCATTTTGCTTCCTGAAATTTCTCTCTCCTGTGTGTGCGCCGCCAGGCTGCTTGCTGCTGTTCATCCTGTTTGTTCTTTGTTTTGGATGATTCTATTCCTTCTGCTTCATGTGTAGCATCTCATTATTAGCTCTGCTGTTTCATTTTGTAGCGCACAACAAATTTATTACTGAGTTTTGGTGCTTCCGTTACCTCTGTTCTTCACGCAAGTAGTACTAGTTCTTGCTGTTGCAAGTAGTACTACTCCTCTGTAGCAACAGTACACTGGTTCTATAGCTTGCTTTTTTCTGCATAGCTTTTTGATCGAAGTAGACAGGACTGAATACCTTTTCTGACTGTTTTCTGGCGAATCCTCCTTATTTGTTTGAAGCCCCTCAGCTCCGTGAGGCGGGCTTCGATCTGACATCCTCGAGGGCTTCACTCAAACTTCGACTTCACAGTGTGTACTGTGTTCCTATCTTCGAAGTACGTTTTGTGCCTTGTCAGCTTGACATACTTCGATGGTCCTTGTGAAGGTGATCTGTCTCGAGCTTCTCGAAGTCAATACTTCGACAAGCTTCGAAGTTAGCTTCGAAGTTTATCTCTCCGATATGCTTCGCTCGACGTCTAGTCTAAAATCTTTCTGCTGCCATCATTTTCGAGGGTCACAGCTTGTGAGTTCGAAGCTTGTCATTCGAAGTGTGTTTGTGATCTTCGATTTCTTGTGTGACAACACCTGCAGACCTTGACTCGAAGTTGGCCTGTTGTTCGAAGGTCATATCTCGATATTGCTAGCTTCGAAGGTAACCCTGTTGGCTTTGAAGTTGATCTTGCTGCTGCGTGTTTGGCTTCGCTTATCATTCCAAGGTTGTTTTTCTGTGCATCATGTGCGAAGTTTTCTGATTGAAGGTTAGGCTTCGTAGTACGCTGTCCGAAGCAAGCTTCGACCCTGTCATACTTCGCTCCGAAGCATACTTCAGACTTTGACACACTCTAACTAGGCCAGACTCAACATTCCTCCGGCACTTCATTGACAACATTCGCTAGACTTCGTTACAGACCTCTGAAGCAGGCTTTGACTAGCGAAGCAGGCTTTGACACAGCAAAGCAGGCTTCGCCAAGTTCCGAACAGGAGACAAATTTGAACAGTAACTTCTCATCTCGCTTTATATACACTTAGATCATCTAGTGAGAAGTTTTTTGACCTGCCATGTCTTGAATATTTGTTTATCTGCCTAGTAGCACTATTCTTGGTGTTTCTCTGATTTTGACACCTGTTGATTCTAGGCTAGATACTTTTAGACTTAGGCTTTCTGTTCACACTCTGCTGCTTAGTCTTTTGAGGTGCGTTGGGTGTTGGGAGCAGGCCATTGATTCGAAAGAATATTTAGGCGCCCATTCACCCCCCCTCTGGTCGCTACTTTCGGTCCTACAAAGTTCACACTTCCGAAGGCTACTTGTACTTTGGTGTCTCCGGGTCTGTATTGCGGCTTCAGCTGGCAGGAGGCCTCGTGGGTGGCTGCGAAGATTTCTGATCTCCCTTCACACCCTTCTGCCCGAAGGGCCCATTTGAAGATGGCCAATCTTGCGATGGCATTCGGTGACAACTGAGGTAAGGTGATATGAAACATGTCTAGTACCTTGTCTAAGAAATTGATTGCAGGCAGCCCTAGCCAGCCTCGAAGAAGGCCTTGAAGACCACTACTTCTCTGCTCCGTGGTGCTAGGGTCACTTCTATCCTGGGGACCCGAGTCCTCATCCCGAGGCCAAACATCGCGTTCACCGCTTCCTCGATGGACTCCACCATACTCGTCGACTGCCCGAGGAGGAAACTTTGCCTCAATGGCTTCTTGGACGGTGGGCGAAGTTCTTGTTGGTTCTTGGGCCAAGAACCCCCCAGGTCTCCCGCCATTGCCGCCGCTGCTGATGCCGCCCAAGCTTGCCTCTGCTCCATGGTTCCTGCCACAGCTGGCACCATCGCACTAGTTCTCGCCATAGGTCGATTGCTCAGGAGATTGGGGAAAGCTTGAAGGTTGGAGAAAGAGGGCTTACAATCAAGGCTCTGTAAAAAATTCTGCTGAGGTTCGAATCCCCCTTTTACAACCCTTCCGACTCCATTTACTGCGTTTTGTGTATGCATTCACATTGCATGTTTGTCTTCTATCACTGATGGGTGGGGCCAAATAGTAAAAAAGGTGTGAACTCACAGTTAAAATTATGTCTGTTACTTTTTCCTAGAAGTCTAACGGCTACTTGAAGGGTAACGGCTCTAAATTAACGGCTCTCTGCGATGCTTCACCTCCACAACGGTTCATTTCCTTGCGAAGCTTTCACATGGGAGTCCAAGTTCGAAGCTTCCATCAGACATATCTCCGATGCCAAAGACACTTCGAATGGTTACAATACCTTCAATTTTTTGTATGTCCCTGAGCATGAAAATATTTCTTGCGTATACTGCTCTCCTGCTATACAGGTTAAATTGGAGAAGCGTATTCGAGGGGCTGCTGTTGGGGGGAAATACTTCATCCCAAGGACCTTCAAGATCAAGAGAAAAGGACAATTCATGCAGTTCTAAGACAGAGACTTGTCCCCAAGTTGATGAAGTTTCTAAGCCGAAGGGTTCGTCCGAACCCCAGTTCGAAGATACCCTCCGAAGGCTCCATCTCTATAGTAGGAGACAACAAGACTGACGAGATGTCTGCCTTATCTATCTTCTTCGGACATATTTTACTATTTTAGCCCTATTCGGGGTACCGAATAGGTTCCACTATGTCGGTTGTAATTGAGGGGTAAAAAGGTCTTTTCCTTAAAGTTTTTACCTATAAATACCCCCTTCTCACCCTGTAATAGGCATCGAATACTCAGATATTCAATACACAACTTCAAACTACTTCGAGCTATTATCCTATTCGGAGGCTTGAGATAGTTCACTTCACAAACTCCTTGTTTGTTAGTTCTTAATGTTAGAGAACCTATTAGTGTAATCTTTTACGCCAACAATAATAATTTAGAACTAGTGGTTTGAAATTCGAGTAGATGGTCATTATGGACCTCGTAGGGCTCTTCGAACCTATAGGTCCGGAGTCCATAAATGGTAGCTTAGTACTCTTTTTTGGATTTATTGGAATCCGATTATTTTGGTCGCTTCGGGCTCTTTTATGGATGCTTTCAAGCCAATGGCTCGGAATCCATGTATTTTTGTTGCCCTCGACTCTTTTTACAGATGCTTTCAAGCCAATGGCTCGGAATTCGTGTATTTTGGTCATTGTCGACTCTTTTGATTGATGCTTTCAAGCCGATGGCTCGGAATCCGTTTTTCATGGTACTTTCCCACCTTGACAGATGCTTCGAGCCGGTGGCTCGAAGTCCATTGATTGGGTTGGAATGAATAATACTTACCTCCGCAGTCAGCTCTGTTCCCTAGTTCATCCACTAGTGGTGGGAATCCTCTTGAGAAGCATGCATTATTCGAACCATAAGCTTTATTTATTTAGAAAGGTGTTTACAATATGTTACAAGGAGCCCCTAGGCGAAATAATGTTTAAGGTGCTCCGCAATACTAAATTAGCTAATTTAAAAGATCTGGGGCGTCCTGAATGCAGGATGATATATGGTCCTTCCCATTTATTTCCTAATTTTCCCGGAGCAATTATGCTTCGCAATACTAAATGGCCCATCTTAAGTTCATTAAGATTTATTTTCGGGTCATACCGAGTCTTCATCTGATGTTGGTACTTCGTTAGATTGGCAATAGCTCAAAGCCTTGTTTCTTTAGTCAATTCTAGCGAAGTCTGTCTTTCATTGTCAAGCTCTGGTTCGATGGTGCGGATAGAACCTCCTTTGAGCTCCGTCAGCGTCATGGCTTCATCTCCAAATAATAACTGGAAAGGGGTGAACCCTATAGACCACGCCTGAGTGGTCCGGATGGACCACAAAATCTTTGAAAGTTCCTCGGTCCACAACCCCTTCGCCAATACTACTATCCTTCGATTTGATCCTGACAAGATATTACCATTGGCTCGCTCGATGGCTCTGTTGGACTAGGGATGATGGACAGCTGCCAAGCACATTTGGATACCAAGACCTTCGCAGAACTATCTGAAAGGTTCCATTGTCAACTGTAAGATGCCTAGGTACTCCGAATCTGCAAATAATATTTTGCCATAAATATTTTTGCACATTTTTAGAAGCGATAGCGGTTAGAGGTTCGGCTTCGACCGACTTAGAAAAATATTCAATCGCTACCACAACAAATTTTAGATTGTATTTTGCCATTGGGAAGGGGCCAATGAGATCCATTCCCCCACCGGGCCATTGGCCATACTGGAGTTATGACTTGAAGAGGTGTTGGTGGATGATGACTCTGTCTTCCCATCCATTGACAACCCTAACAAGTGCGGACTAAAGACTCTGTATCAACTACTATAGTAGGCCAATAGAGCCCCTGGCGAAGTGTTTTACCTGCTAAAGCCCGAGGGGCTAGATGGCTACCACATAGGCCTTCTTGAATTTCCCGAAGTATTTCTTGGCCTTCGAATTGGGAGATACATCTGAGCAGGGGAGAAAAGACTCCAGCCTTGTATAAAATACCGTTGATAATATGATAGTTCCAGACCATCAACTGTAATCCTGATAGCTTTGGGCCTTCAGGCAAATTAGCTTCGTCTTGCAATAAATCCATAATTGGGCTCCGCCAATCACTACTTGGTATGCAATGTACCTCAACAGGAGGGAGTTGTGGCACCGAAGGGGAGGCAAGTTCTTCATAAAAAGCCCCTTCCAGAATGTCATGGATACGTTGTTGGATCTCGCGACCGTGATTTTAGGAAGAACAGAGGACCACGCTTTGATTCGCGCTTCAGTCCAAACTCATATGATTCCTTTTGCTTTCCTACATACGCGCAGATGGCTCGACACTGGTTCAACACTTTTACTAAACCTGGCATTGGACCGTTTGATCCCACTCATGATTATTGATCGTGTTTTGGGAGCTGTGTATTTTTTTTAGGATATTTTGAGTCAGCTTTTCTTTGTTATCAGTTTTTTTCTTTATTCTTTATTTTTATTGAGTCTTTTTGTGTGTGTTCATATCTTGCATAATCATCAATCACATTTTGAGCTTGCTTCTGTTATATGATTAATCTGCTTTACTTTCTCTAGCTAGTATATGTTTTTGATTACTTGTCGATGATCATGTTTTTGTTTCAGTTCACATGATATATCTGATATTTGTCATATGCATGGCTTTTATGTTTTAAAATTGAAAAAATGATCACCATTGCTTCTGGTAACTAGCATGTGTAGGCTGAATGCTTTCGCTATCTTTTACATGCCTTGTAGCTAGATCCTTACTTAGATGCAGATATGCAACTTGGACATTTATATGCTTTAAATATGAAAACCGTGCTATAAAAATGATAAAATTCAGAAAAATGAAAAATTTATGCATTTTATGATTATTAGAAAAGATCCAAGTGGGTTTGCTTTGTCGCATTGCATGGTTCTGGACTGCTTACCATAGCACTTTGGTATGAACTAGGACGGTGTAATGTATGCCAAGACCAATGTCTTAAGCTTATGATGGTCCAGTTCTGGACTAGGCTTGACTTGGTCGGTTAGCATAAGGTTTGACATGCAAATAACCCCTGGCAGAAATAAAAAAGAAATAATCTGGAAATTTTAAAAAGATGACAAGTTTGCTGAAGCACTTTGATTTGGACAATGCTTATCTTGGTAGATATCAGTTAGCTTTTGCATCTCATGCTTTACTTTGCTTGTTAACTAGAAAATGCGGTGATGCTTTTGTTTTGCAAAAATCGAAAAATGCGTGCTAATGACTTTGTTTAGATACCATCTGTTACACTGATCATGTCATATATCTTAGACAGTATATCTTTTGCTATACCTGTTAGGCGTTGTAATAGCAGTCAATCATATCTAAGAAGCATGCTTTTCACACTCCACCTGCACCCCATCTGCATTCATAGCATATTTTGAGGGGGAGCTACATTTCAGGGGGAGTTCGTGTCTATGTCTCTTTAAAGTGCATTTAGTCTCACTTGATGAGTCCAGTTGTCAACAAGGGGGAGAAATTTTGGATATATTTTTGGCTTTCTCTGGGATTTATTTCAGGGGGAGTTCCTTGTTGGTAATTTTAAATATTTTGAGATTGCACTTGTTTTTGAGGCTTTATTTTTGGTTAACCATAATGACCATTTTCGTGCTTTTATTTGGCTTTTGGTCATTAGGGTTAAACTTTTATTTTCCTTCTTCTATTTTCTTTTGTCTTTGTTTTTCTTGTTTCCACATGTTTTGCAGGTTCTGGAGATGAGCTGAAAAGGGTGTTGACAATGCACTCATCAAGGGGGAGATTGAGAAACCATGTTGAAGAATATGGTTTTGATATTCCAGATGTGATGAGTGATTGTCAACGGAAGTCAAAGAAAGGGAGAGATGAAGACCTGCCGAGTCTGAGGCGCATGTGACTCAAGTACACGGGCAGTGAGTGACGGCCGGGCTGAAGGAGCTGCGGAGTCGGGCTGGCCCAATCCGGGTACATGGCTAGGAGCGGCAGATGATCCCCTGGTCTGTTGACTGGGTTTGACTCAGGTACACGGGCGGCGAGCGATTGCCGGGCTGAGGGAGCTGCGGGGTCGGGTCGGCCCAATCCGGGTACCCGGTGCGAAGACGGTGGACGCTTTGTCAGTTAGGCGTAAAACTGACAATCTATCATTAATTCGTTTTTAGGATATTAATATTTAGTTCTTAAGTTTAGAATATTTTTATTTGAGTCAGGTGATTTTTCTAATAATTTTTTAGTAATTTTCGGAATTTATTTTAGAGTCAGTTTATTTACCTGAGGGTAAAGTAGTCTTTTCATGTATTAGAATTTGCCTATAAATAGGCCCCTATCCCCTTAGGGATAGATGACTGTTTCATTTTTCAGATCAATCTACAATCTACAGTCCAATTTTTCTGGTTCCTCGTTCGTTTTTCCACCAAAAAGTTTTCTTCTCCGATCTGGCGTGCGGCAGCAGCGACGTTGTCTTTTCTTCATTGCACCGACGACATTTTTCCTTCTTCCAGCAGCAGAACGCCACGACTCACGTGCCGAGCAGCAAAGCACAGTGCCGCGGGCCCCACGAGCTAGCCTGGCTGCGTTTGTTTTCCTTTCCAGCAGCATGCATCGGCTGAATTGATTTTTTTGGCTTTTTGCAAGCGGCGTTGGCAGCGGCTGGTGTATGCAAAAAGGTCGCCGGCGGGATGAAGAGGAAGCAGAGGCAGCAGCCTGACCAAGGCGAGCACGACGACCAAGACGCACAGGTAAGTGTTTCAATCTCCTAATTTTTAGTAGATCATTTTTTTTTGATAATCATCTATTAATAAATTAGCTGAAAATTTATTTCGAAATTTCATTGTTATCTTAATCTGTTAAATTTTTATTAGTTGTCTAATATTATTTTTTATCTGTTTAATCTGCTAGTATAAAAAGAAATATTTATTAGTCGCAGTTATATTTTTATACTAGTCTTCACCTAGAATATTTTTGGTTTAGTCCTGAATTAATTTTTAACGATCCACTTTTAAATTTAAGTAGTACTTTTATTTCTAGACTGAAATATTAATAGCTCGAAATTTATCTAGGTGTTTTTATTTACTGCACTATTTTTATTTAGATTATTTTTAATATCATTTAATTAGGACACCGGTCATTTTTTAAGCTAGACAACTTTAATTCCTGAAATTTGCTTTGAAAATATTATTTGTCTGGTTAAGTTCATTTGGGTGGTGGGAGTAAAATATAGTTTAGCAAGAAATTTTTAGGCGCCCATTCACCCCCCCTATGGTCGCTACTTTCGGTCCTACAACCTATCATCTTGTACTCCTATAGAAAGTAAAGCAAGCATGCAAAATAACATATTCATATCATTAAGTCACCATAATCACAAGATCAGACATAACAAGACAGTCACCAGTATGGATAAATCAATATCACTTCAACGTATCAAGCATACTTTATTCAGATGAATGATACATAGCATGAACAAGATACAATAGATCAAGATGTTGGTCTGAACCGATGAAGCATTAAACTACGACACCTAATTATCATCAATCTAAGAGATAAAAACTAATGTAGCCTTAGACCTACCAAAATATAACAAGATAAACTCGACATTCACACCAATCAGGCTGATGCCCCGAGAGATCGACATGATGTAGCCTTAAAGATCAAACTTCGATTAATGTGACTGTTAGGGTGGCGGGACTTACCTCTTCACTAGAGATCAAGACGATGCAGCCCAGTTCCAAGTGCCAAGCCCCACCGGGTTTAACCTTGGGAATCCAACGGTAGCAATTGTGTTTCTAAACCTAGCTAACTAGATACATATTTATAGTCTAGAGACTTGCCTTCCAAATAATCTATCTTGTAAACGATTCTAGATCATACTTATCTTCTCTCTCCTTCATCGAGTCCTGCATGTCCAGTCATATGTACCAATATGGATGGGCTTCTTTGACCACCTTTGACCTGACCCTTTTTGACTTATGTTGATTCTGCGGCATCATTGGTAGGCCTGGACTATACTAAATCTTAGCATCAACACATGCCTCCTAGTTTCAGAGCATTAAATGACTTCTGATGCTTCGAAATTACTAGCCATCATCACGTCTTTCAAACATCTAGTCGTGAGGTCTTTTCGCACTCATTAACTGTAGCCAAAACTCTTCACCTTTTGGTTCTTTTATAAGATTTTTTGCAGGGTCCCGGCTCCATACAATTTTTCTTCTTATTTTTCCGCTTCATCTTCCTCGGCCATTCACAACTGTGATGGGTGTCTCATAGTTTGACGTATCTACATGTCTATGTGGCTGCATCGGACTAGGCTTCATCCCACATAGTTTTGTATTAGTGCTCTTAAGCCGAGGATTCGGTTGCTCTAATCTTGGGCCTGCAAAAATCTCATCACTTTAAAAACCGTACTCATGATTACCTTTTGCCGAACGTTGTTGGTGGTTCACACCAGATCTAGTGGGATCAGTTTGACTCGGCTGTGAAGAAGTCACCTTTTGCTTTATAAGTACTCTGGCCACTCCACCTCTCTTCTTCATGCCTTCTGCCGATTGTTCACTTTTGCCCTCGAGCTCAGCTTCGTCCACTTCCAATGCTATTCATGACTGCCGCTGCTCATCGTCTTCTTCTCCTTCACTGACCCAACTCGCTGGTGACACCAGTGATTGCCACCATCAACATGATCCTCGAGATAAATCTTCGGCATTCATCATTTTTCATTATTCTTAAGTTCTTCTTGGTTCATCCGCCACTTTTATTTACTGTCCCCTTTTCATATCATTTCTTTTTCGCTTTTACTTTCTTCCCGTAGAGCTTGCGGAACCAAATTTTTATCCCCATCGCCGACCATGCAACCCATCACTTCTGAGGTCTGATGGGTAACCCTGATCCCGTAGATATCATAAACACGGATACCAATCGGATCCTATTTAATTGTTCTTCCATGCTTCTTTCTGACTGGCACCTTTTCTTCTGTCCTTTCCTTCCCCTCTTCCTAGTTGGCATGATTGGTACCTTAAGGTGGTGGCCATTAATCGCCCATCTTGGGAAGAAATAGACATCGACCATTGTATCAGCCTCTCCCTCACCGATCCTTACAAGAACGAGTAGCTTCTCATCACCGCTTGCTATTTCTAGTCTAATAGCCTCATTGCCTTCATTTTTAGCACAGTCTGATGAGTCCAACTCTACTAGATGTCCTCGCCTTTACATCCCATTACATCACCTCCCCTTGCAACCATCTTTCTCTTCGCTCCAAGCCAACCCATCACCTTGGTGTAAAATCTATTGGTGGTTCGGGTAAATAAATCATGAAGCACAATAGAAAGACCGACCCCATTGAGACTGAGGAACACATGGTCTTCCTTAACCTTTTGCTGTAGCGATTTGTTTTTTGTGAATCCACTATGGGACCAACTTCGTAACTCCAGTTCCTGGCCGAGCAGCTTGATGCCAAGAAGAAAATACCTATCATACGATATCTCCTTGGCGCAACCTATCACCTCCTCCATTAGGTATCGACTGGGCTATCAGCTGGCTAAACTATTGGCCAATTCGGCAAACCCTAGTGGTTCCTGCAGCTCTGGCTCAATATGTACACTATCGAAGTGATTGACGACACTCCCTTGCATTGATGGAATTCCCCTTCGAGTACCCTAAATTGGACCACCCATCCTACCGTCAGTGTTCCTCTCTAGGCGAGGTGGCTGCCTGCCGGTCCACTTTTCGGATGTCTCCTGACTACTTGAGCCAGAGCTTCACCGCATTTTACTATGGATTTCAGGACGAGACGAATGTTTGGTTTGCTTATGAGTCCCTGTTAGAGTATGAGTACCCTCATGTGTTTCTCCTGACCGATGTCTATCGGAATGGGGGATCCACAAAAATCTTCAAAACCTTGATCACTCCTTTCCTATTGCCCTTCAATTTCACTTCCCGCAGAGCCTCCTAAGAGTTCTAACATCTGATTGTCTTCTTGAGGCAGTTAGGATTCGGCCAACTCCCTCCCTATCTATTCTTCACTGGTCAAATCCAAGTTCGTGGGGAAGTCATAGAATATGATAAATTATCTCGGGTGGCCGACCAAGTGCCTTACGATGATCTTGTCCCTTGGTCGGCATGTACCATGGGCTCTATTAGCTTCGTCGAGTGGTGGGGCGAGTTGGCGCTGCATTTGTTGAATCGACCCTCGAGGACGTACAACAAGCGCCTGCATCCTTGCTATGATGACAGATCCTCATTGGTAAACACATATAACTTGACCCTTTACTCGTTTTTCCTTGCTGCTTTGTCCTTTACTTATCCTTGTATCATGTAGGAGGACGGTGTGGACGCTCCGCCAATAAGCCAAAGTGGTCGACCGATTGACTATCAACCACAATCTACCATTAGTACCTTGGGCAGCGAGGCCCTACTCCTGTGGACATGCTAACCAAGAGGCAGGTAAAAATCTAGGCACGCAAGCATAAGGCACCAGATGTGTGAGCGCGTCAATCCACAAGAAACTGATCTGGCCAAGTACCCTGTTTGACTTGTTCTCTACCATACCTGGTGAAATTTGTCTTCTCTTTGTAAAATGTGCCTTATTTTTTCATTCGACGCCACCCACTGCTTTGGCTAAGCAAACAGCGATCGTCGCTGATGTGCCTCCATTGGCTCGGTTATGTTTGCCTCTCTGTGCTGCTTACCTGCTTTACATTCTTGATGCCTAATGTTTTTTTCCAATTTCAACCTTCTTCCTTGTTGTCGTGCCTCCTCATATCGCTTATGCCCGGGTGGCCAAGGGCGTGGCCAACGCCCAATCGACCCCACCCATTAGAGGTGCTACATCATAAATCAACATTGGGGCCAATGCTCCAGGCATTGCACCTCCGTGTTCTGGTGTATCAGCTAGAGTAGTCGATGCGGTGTAGCGGAAGGCGTGGCGGTTGATGCTAGGGTTCCCCCTGATCCGAACCCTAACCAGGTACTATTCTTACATCATCTCTTTGTTGTCTTCTGTATAGATAACATTGACCCCAAATGTAGCCGATGTTGGGTGTCGTGGGGTCATTTACCCCCCATGGTAGTCTTGGAGAAGAGGGGCCCCGTAGTCTTTCGGTGGCTATGGATGACGCTGCAGCTTCTTCTACCGATAGTGTTCTGCGATTGGCCACTCCTACCAAGCATGCTGACATGAGTACTTCACAGTTGTTTCCTCAATGAGGTTAGCTTCTGTTTAACTTTCTTCCTTCTCAGTCCTTCGCTCAGCAATTCACCTTCGACATTAGGCCATATCTGGAGGATGAGGATGCCCCTTCATTGGCCATGACTTGACTGCCCCCGGAGGTGAAGGACGTGCTATCGGACCTACTGCATCGGCTAGAAGATCTAGTGAAGGTTCTGGTCAATGACTTGGGGTTGATACGTGGTCGCTTCAATGATGTCTTGGACCACCTTTCACAAGAGCCGGTCGACGCTCTCACTCCAACCATGTACCTAGAATTCCACCAGCTAGACGTGCAGCGGTTGGTGAAGCAGATGGTCGGTCGTGCTAGCTATGTGTAGCAGCGTGAGGCAATGAATGTCCACGACAAGGCAGTGATCATCGAGGGCACTCTTTTGGCTGGCATACAGGACGAGTCAACAACCACGTCGCTGGCACTTGATGAGCCACGGGTGGAAGAAGACAATCTGGTGTTGAAGCTGGATGGGGTCCGGATGAGGATCACCGAGAATGATGTTGTTTTGGCTTCCTTCCTAGCTCGGATCGAGGCCTAGAAGAACTAGCTCTCATGTGCCATCTGCCATGTGTAGCGCCAGCATCGTGCCCTTCAAGATGTCCCAGACTTAGATATTGAAGACCATGCCATCCTCTGGAGCGTTGTTGCGATCCGGCTATGGGCGATTGAGGGCATCCGCTGTGTTCTCGCTTAGATTTGTATAGGACCTCCGTCTTATAACTTGAACAATATATATTTGCAATATATTCATCATTGATATCTAGAATTGGTCTTAAGCTTTTTGTGTCTAAGGGCGATGCTTTAGCATCGACCATCTAAAGGTGATACCATCGGTATCAGCTGTTTCGTGTGCAGTCCTTTAGGTATTTAAACGCTCGGGAAGTATTTCTTCAAGTGCTCCTATTCTCCTTCCATACTTGGCACGATATTAGATATCCATTTTACGTATCAGCTCAGTCTTATGAATCTTACGTCATATAACCTTGTCATCTCGACCTTGAAACTTGGATTATTCATGGCTTGAACTGCTGAGGTGACTGCTTGAGGGACCAATACCCTTATCTTACTAATAGCCGATGTTTTACGACCGACTGGCTTAATGAAAAGTTGACCTCGTATTGTCGCTGGGTCTAATGTCTACCTCCTATAGTTCATTGGTTGCAATGAAGCCTTCACCGAGTTTACCTTCTGTCTTGTTGCCTTCAAAGGGTAAGCTTGGGCTGCTCATTACTGACTGGTTTGATTCCATCATTCGACACTTCGAGGAAATCCCCGTCCCAAGCTTTGTTCGGATAGGCAGACAACCTCTTCATCTCCCATACCGATAAATCGGCTATATCCACAATAACCTATTTATCGGTGGGGATTATCTCCACCTGATCGCCGACCCACTACATGAGGCTCTGATGCATCGTCAACGATACACAACAATTGGCATGAGTCCAATCACACCCCAACAATAGACTGTAGGACCCTTTCCCTTATATGACGAAGAATGTAGTCGGCACGGTCTTGATCCCAACCGTCAATTATGTGTTTAGCACCCCCATCGTCTCTAATGATTTGCCATCGAAGTCCCTTAGTTCCATATTGGTTTTGATGAGGTCCTCCTGCCCTTTTCCCAACTTTCAGAAGGTGGCATATGTGAGAAACCAAGGGTGGTTTCGGTCTGATTGATGAGTGATTGGAAAGGATGAGCGTCTGAGCGGATGAGTATAGTTGAGAGTAGGTTGAGTGCATCGAGGGTTTTGATGTGGAATGGAGATTTGGCTGCCAAGGGTTTCATTGGTACGTCGCGTCCTTGTTTTGGCTTTGTCTTGTTTGTGCAGGGTGGAGATGCTGACCGACTATCAACGGCGGGTGATCGAGGGTCGAGTGGGGAGCTTGATGCTGGAGGATCAGGGAGGCTGGGCGAAGTTGGAGAAGATCTCAAGAGTGCATGAAGAGACGGAGCGAGACTTGAACGGACGGCTGACTGCGACGGCATGTCAACCGGGTTCGTGAGATGGAGGCTAGGACAAGCATTCAGGCGGCTCGAGGGGATCGAGACCGGAAGTGGCTTGCTGGCGCTCGGAGTCGTGAAGCGGTGTCACGAGTCGAAGGGCTGAGAGGCTTTTTTGGTTTTTGCTGAAAACCGTCGAAACGTTTATTGTTTTTGTTAATTCGATAAATAGGTGTCTAGTTTAAGTTTAAATTTCAGTTTAGTAGTGTTACCTCTTGGTATAATTTTTGGAGTGGTTCTACTCTGAAATTATATTAAAAGGAGAGTAAATTTGTAATTTTACTTCTAGTTTTTAAAGGGTAATTTTCAGATTTGTTAAATCTGAAATTACTAAGGGTGTATGTGTCAATTGGGGGCTTCTAGAAGAGTAGTTGGTAGTATATTATCCCCCCATGTTGGCTGAACCATTTTATCACTTGAGAGACAAATTTTGCCATGAAAAAACTTGAGAAAACTATAGTTTGAAGAGTTTTGGACGAGCAACAGGAATTTTCAAGCATTTTTGGATTCAGCACAGAGTTTTCGAAAACACTATTCACTGTAAATCCAGTTTCCAGCGTAGGTACTCTTTGTGATCAAATTCGATTTTGTGTTGTGTTTTCTAGAGAATCTAGTGCAGAAGTTGATGTTGAAGTTTATATAACTTTTGTTGTGCATGAATTGAATGATCCATTTTTGGAAGTTTCAAAGTATTTCTATAATATCTTCGTATTTCTTTTGCTGATCAGAGTAGGCACCAAAGTTCTGAAAACTGATTCTGGAAAAGTGGTTCAGTTTTTTGTTTGTGCTCCCCACAAGTTTGATAAAATGTTCCATCAAGTGTTCATCAGTATTTTGGCTGATCATTGAAGTATTTCTTGAGTGATTACTTGATAGAATGATGAACAAGTGATTTTGGATGGAGATAACCAGAATTTTTCAGATTGGAGAGAACAACTTAGACAAATTCTGTTTGCTCAGTTTTTTTTCAAGAACAAGAGTAAACTCCTGTGAAATTTCATTTAGAATCAACTGGAATCATTGCTGAATATGGATGGTTGTTGATTCAGTTCTGATGTTCATAAAAAATCCATGATCCATGTACTGATTTTGTTCTTGACTAGTTTCAGCAGAATAGAGGTTCAGATCAGAATTATTTTGGGTAATAGATGTGTATTGTAGAAGGTTTTTATTCAGAATCTGAATATTGCTCTCAGTTTGTTTGATTCTTGAAGGACGAAGTCTGAATTTGCTTTCTGAATCATGAACTAAATTTTTGCATTAATCCCAATGTTAGGTGACACTTAAAGATGTATTTTCAGAAGTACTACAGTGTGTTACTGAATTAATTGAGAGCATGTTTACATAGTTGCAGTACTGTTTGCTTCTGAAGTGAAATAGAATGTATCAAATGGCTATGTGAATTGAATCCTTAAGAAATCATTTACTTGTTTTTCCCTGGTTGATTCAGTTCTGAAACTGTGATTGCTCAAAAGAATTCTGTAATTGTGTTTTAGTTGAAGCAATTGTGTTCATCTGCTACCTGAATCTGATTTGTTGCTGTGAGTTTTGAAATCTGAATTTGTCTCAGTTTTGTCATCAGATCTTCTAGTTTCCAGAGTACATGATTAATCTTGTGGCAATTCACAAAGTTAATTCTGCTGATTGAAATGTTTGGATTTAACACATGTATAAGTCTGAACTAAAACATTCTGTAATCTGAAATTCAGAATCAGTTGTGTTTTTTCACTCACTATTCCTCAACCAAAAACCGAGTCAAGTTTTTCAAATACTGTGTGTGTTATGTACTGCTTCAGGAAATGTTGCCATTCCTTGAATGAAATCAATACTGGTAACTTTTCTAGTTTTAATTTCTTTTCTCTGACGCTTGTCTATTATTTTTCAGATCTGTAACAAATTTGTGTTGATAATCTAGTTTCAGGTTCTGTTTTGACAGATACAAGTGTCTACTTGTTTAATAGAGTTCTGAATTTGCTGTTCATCACATTGATTCAATTTTTTTTCAGCCAGTTTTCAATCCAGAACCAGAAATTGTTGCTCCCTTGAAAACCTTTACCGTGAATAGTAAACAGGGATGGTGTTGGTCCAGAAAAAGTGTTGGTCAATATTATTAATTTTCTTCAAGATGTGCAATATTTCTGTATTGATTCAGATTTGAATTTAATCCATTTTTGAAATATTCATGTGCTGATCTGAATCTATATTGAAACTGTGATTTGCAATCTGATCCATAATTTGACAAAGGAACTTTGGTGAAGTTACCTTTACTATTCACCGTCCAAAAAATTTTAGAAGTGCTTGAATTTCAGGTGTGATTGAATTGAAACATGCTGAGTCACTTTTGCAAACTTAAATTGTTCTGTTGAGTGAGTGATTTGATAGTTGGTGATTAAAAATCTTGAATCAAAGCTAATTTGTGTTTCCATCTTAAGGAGCTCAATTTTTTTGTCCTGATTGGATTGAAACTTGATATTGAGTTCTTAGAGGTGCGTTGGGTGATTCGATTAGGCCATCACATTCGATAGAATGTGTCGAGGAGCCTATTGACCCCCCTCTAGTCGCCATTTCGATCCCACAATATGGCATCAGGTCGATGGACTGCGCCTCTGTCTATCATAATCTTAGACATCGACTAGCCGTTGATAAGGCCTTTGATGTAAAGGGGTCTAATGTGCCAATGCTAATGATCTCTTAGCTTGTCAAATATTACGGGCTACACGGTCAATATTAGTTGTGCCATGGTATCGGCCTGCTTGGCTTTAGCCTCAGGGGTGGCCCGATACTCTCTAGGGAGGAAGAACACCATGTTTACACCTGAATCCTTCTTGTCATCATGATCGGCCTTGTCCTTCACTCGCCATTAACATTTAATCCTTTGGGTCTGATCAGACGCGTCCTTGTAGTTCTGTACCTTCAGCTCTCTTTGTCGCAGCTGTTGTAGTCTACTCTTTTTATTCTTCATGAATATCCCACAAGGACACCATTGTGGTTCTCCTACTATGATGCCGCCATCGGTCGATTTACCACTTTCCTTGGTATTGATGGGTCCTAGCCTTTTGAATATCGACACCGTTGGCGGTGATGACCTCCAATGGGTGGCCACCCTTTCCTAACTATGTGATCCTGCCTTGTTGGTGCTCAAGTCGTGACCGTCCTACCACCTGTCTCTACTACCACATTCATGGCAGTTTTCCCTCGACAGCAGGTGGAGCCCTTCGTGCCAGCAGAATCTAAAGAACTCACAATTCCAATGGGGTTTGAATCACAAGTATTCGTGATCATCCTCGCTGCCCATCCATTCTATTTACTTCTATTCATAACCCAAGGAGGTGGCACCATTGTTGGAACGCCTGCATTTCTTCAAGTGTCGGTCATTAGCGTGGTGTGCATACACCATGTTGATCGGGAAGGGGTGATTGTCAATATTCATCGGCCTCGTCTCGTTATCGAACTTGATTCAGCCTTGCTCCACATCCGATTGGATCTGCTATCCAAACACTTTGAACTCGTTAGTGTGGTGAGACGGGGAATTGTGCCACTTATAGTATTTCCTTTTCTTCAGTTCATCGACGGGCAATATCATGTGGTTAGCTGGCAATTGAATTTGCTTTTCCTTGAGCAATATATCAAATATCCTGTTGGCCTTAGTGATGTCGAAATCATACTTCTCTTATTTGTCAGTTGGCTTCACCCACAGACACGTGATCTGTTTCTTGTTCCTAGTCTATTCAGCCAGACTGACCACCGCGTCAGACCCACTATCCTCATCAGAGTCCGAAGGGGATGCATGGGCTTACGCTACCTTCTTCTGATGCCTATCTCTTTTCGTCTCTTACAATCGGCTCTCATGGGCCAATACCCACTGTAGCGGGTGTGATAGGCTCTCAAACTCTTGTGATGAAAACCTATCTTTTATTGGATTCAGGAGCCCCTGGAATGCTAGTTCGGCCAGTTGCGCATTACTGAGGTTTAGGCTATAACACCTAGTCCTCACATGTGAAACCTCTGTGCATAATCTTGGACTGACTCGTCCATCTTTTGCTTTACTACCATCAAATTAGTGAGCTTCATCTCGTGTATGACAGTGAAGAAATATTTACGAAACTTCTTATCTAGATCTGCTGATCCTCTGATGAAGTTCTACAGTAGTGACGAGAACCATGTGAAGGCCGGTCCTGATAATATAATTACAGTGGGAAAAACCAGACCTTCAATGCTTATTCAGCCAATGCCTCGCCACATTGAGCGAGAAAACATGTAATATACTCGACCGTGGAGAACAAGTCCTTCCTTAAGAACTTGGTGAAGTCAGGGACCTTTTATCAATTTGGCAATGACACCCAATAAAACTATTTTGGGAACGGACGCCGATACACATAGGCCTAGTCTTTGTGTTTGAGTCCAAATGGGTGCTGAATCACCTAAGTAATTCGGTTCACCCAGTTGACTTCTTGCTAGTTATGCGCTAGATATCGGTCAGTGGTTGGGGGTTGTTGATATTGATCCAGCCGAATAGAGTTGTATGTTTGTTCTTCATTGGAGTAGGAGGTACTCCATAGTATGGGGTTTGATGGTACCCTTGAGGAATGTCATCGGGTGCCCCTTGGTGACACAAGATCTGTCAGCATGTTCCCGGCGATTCCGTATACCGGCTGGGGTAACTCTTGCCTGATCTGCCTTTTGCGGTCTGGCTGAAGGCTGGTGTTGTGGCATACCCCCACCTAATGGGTGCGTGTTCTAGGATGGATCCTTTTTACCCATCCCTTGGAACGCGTAATGGAACCCTCGCATCAGCTTCCCGACCGAATGAAGTGTTTGGCGGACCCTGTCTTATCGGCTGTTCTCGTGTTGGCTTCGGCCGATTGTGCTGATGGTTTTGCAATAGGCGCGGAGGATTGGTCGAGAAGTACATCGGACCTTACGCCGACTCTTGAGAAATTTTCCCATCAACGGTCTTCTTGATCAACCCGTGCAAGGTATTAACCAATACCTCATACTGCTTGATGAGGGTGGGGTGCAGAGCGTTGTTGACGGCTTCCTGAAAAGTAACAAGCAGACTCTCGGCAACTCACTCCTTTGGATGGGGCCAAATCGAGTCATGCCCAAGGCGTCGAGACTCAGTTTCTTGTAGTTCTCCACGTGATCTAGTACCTCCGCCCTTTATTCGTCGCTCAAAGAATCCATGGTAACCGGGATGATGTTACTATCGTTGATTTCACCCACCATGGCACAATTTTTGGTCACATATGTGGCTTGGGAGATCTTCTTAACTCCAGTGCAAGGTCCTATAATGACAAAATGAAGGTTCTGAGCTTGCCAATTAGTTTGACCCTGCAATGCTGATCGGCTATCAAGCCGATGACTATGGCGGGAATATAATAAATAGGAATGAACTCTCCTATCGGCCATGGGGCCAATGACCATGCCCACGCTATTAGGTTGAACTCTCTATCGACCGATAGGATAGCACCTTTGTGAATCAAGGCCGATGAGCGCCTTCCATACGGAGATGGGACATAGCGTGGAAACAAGGAGAACCTATCGACTTGTACTCCGATCGAAACTAAAGCAAGCATGCAAAATAACATATTCATATCATTAAGTCACCGTAATCGCAACATCAGACCTAACCAAGGAAGTTGCCAATCACAATAAATCAATAAAACTTCAAGGTATCAAGCATACTTTATTCAGATTAATTGTACATAGCATGAACATGATACAATCGATCAGGATGTTAGACTTAACTGATGAAGCCTTAAAACTATGAGACCTGTTGGCGTAAAAGATTACGCTAACAGGTTTCTGTAGAAAAGAAACTAACAAACGAAGTGTTTGCGAAGCAAACTGTTCTAAGCCTCCGAAAGGATAATAACTTAGAATAGTTCGAAAGTGTGTATTGATTCACTTGTAATCGGTCCCTATTACAGGGTAAAATGGGGGGTATTTATAGGCCCAAACGGTAACAAACGGAAAGTTTAGGCTATAAATAAAGAACTCCAGAACTTACTCGATTACCTTTTCACTGCTTGCTCCCAGTCAAAAGCCTTTTGAGTTCTTGAGTTCTTGAGCCCTAGTCCCTACTCTCTCGGATCGATCCAGCGATTGCGATGGCGAAGACCAAAGGCTCTGCACCTCCTTCGACCTTGGCTCGTCAGCAAGCGGCTGCGGCAGCGGCAGCGGCAACAGTGGCGGCAACGCCCTCGATGCAGGCGACAACTTCAATGGCGGCAAAGGGAAAAAATCCCCAAATCGCCGACGATCAAGGTCTGTGCCCTCCATCGACCAAATATCTGGACCAATCCTTTGAATTAGGACATTCAACCTGCAAAAGAGAGTCCCTGGCAATGGCAGTAGGAGGAAACATAGGTGCGGGAGTTATGATCCGAAAACCAGGGAAAGAAACAATCCCATCACCAACACCCGGAGAAGTCGTAGTGTTCGAAGCTTTTTTCGAAGCAGGCTTGGGCCTTCCTGCTGTAGATTTCTTGGCTGAAGTCCTTGACTTATTTCATGTAACTCTCCCCCAGCTGTCTCCGAATGCTGTAGCTAGATTAGCTATCTTCGAGTGGGCTCTAAGAGCCGAAGGTTGTGAGGGGAGGGCCGAAATCTTCGCAGCATTGCATAGAGCAACTTGTCAGCCGAAGACCTTCGTAGGCTCCGGAGGTGAAAAAGTAGTAGTTGCCTTCGGAAGCATCAATTTCAGGCTTCGAGATGAATACGCTCTGCGATTCCCTGCTAAAGCCATCAATGCTAGATGGTATACTGATTGGGTGCTGAAATGGTTCTATGCCGAAGTCGGGCAAGCAATCCTCTGGCTGGACCTCTTAAAGAAATCCAGTTCCGAAAAGAAGCTTTGGTGCGTCCTGACGAAGGCCAATTCGAAGCCCGTCTGAACTTGCTTGAAAAGTTAGCCGAAGACTCAGTATGCGGGATTTGGCCGAAGAGTTCATTGGTCTTCAAATTCCTCCGTTGATGGCTGACTGGCCTATTATCTTCGAAGATGATTCCGAAGGTGGTCTTCGGAGAATTAACCTGACTTCAAGTCCTACAGGTAACTTCGAAAACAACATGCATTAAACATATTTACTTCGAAGAAAAACTGACTTGAATTATTTATTTTGCAGAATCTTCAGCCCCTGTTACTTCAGAGCAAATTGTAAGGGCTTCGGAGAAGATTTTGGGTGCTCCAACTCCGTCAGAAAAAGAATGGCGAATCAAATTAGTCGGAAGTTGGGAGCGTTTTAACAGAGTATGGGGAATGCTGGAGTTAACTCCACCCCCTCTGACGGACTGGGTGCCTCAGGAGAAAGGCCCCAAGAAAAGAGTAGCCGAAGCCGGAGCTTCGGGTTCAGCAAAGACTCCGGTGAAGAGGGTGGCTCGGAAGCCGAAGAACCTCGCACCTTTAGATCCTATACCTTCGAGCTCCAGGGCTTCGGTCTCCGATTCCCAAGAAGAAGTGGAAAGGTTACTTGTGCGCCTATTGGAAGAGAATGAAACTCAAAGGGCCGCACAAACCGAAGTGCCTGTGAACGTTCCGGAGTCCAGAGAAAATGTTGATCAACCAAGGACTTCGGTAGTTCAAGAAGATGTAGCTCAGGACGAAGTTCCTCTGGATGAAAGTGGGGTTGAAGTCATTATGGCTTCGATTCCCGAAGAAGCAGCGAGGACTACCCAGGACGATGCTCCTGTAGTCCATGATTCAATGGCTGATTCAGATGAAGAATTGGCTTTCGATCCACCAATCAGTCCGACAACCACTCCTCCACGGACTGCCGAAGGTAGAATTCGAAGAAATTTTGTATTTATTTAAATTTTTATACTATGTATAATACTTTTGATTGTTTTGCAGAACCCACTCCTATGAAAGAAGTTCGCCAGGAGGAAATAATTCCTGAACCTTCGACGACTTCGGAGCCAGCCCCAAGAGTTACTCAAAAGGGGCCTGGAAGAGGCAAAAGACAAATATAGCCCCTGCCTGCTATAAGCTCCGAATCAACTCCGTCTGACTCAACAGACGAGAGCCAATCTTCCAGGGAGGTTCGAACTCCAGTGGCTCCGAAGTCCGCAGGCCAAAGCTCCGGTCCTTCATTGAACGAAGATGACCAAGAGGCAATAAGCATGCTCCCCTTGCTGGCTCCTTTCTTAGGGCAAACAACTGGTCTTCGGACTTTGCTCGAACCTTTGGATCGAGCTAGTCGTGAGATAGGGGAGACCGAATTAGTGGCCATCCTGCGCAAGGCTGACAGGACGGAGCTTAATGCCATTATTGAACGTACAGCTTATCAGGTATGAAACAACTGCAAATTATTATAGAATTTATCTTCGAATGAATATTTACTTTGATTTTTACTTTGGCAGCAAACTGTCTTGGCCCGAGCTGCAAGTCTATGCAATGACGAAGAAATCGCTCGGCTTCGGGAAGAAAATAGCACTCTTCGAAGGAATTTTAACATCTCCGAAAGTCGAGTGACTCAAATGGACAATATAATATTAACAGAGCGAAGGGCCAGGCAAAGCTTGGAGGCTGTAAAGAAAGAGCTCGAAGCGGAAAGGATTGTGCTTCGAGCAGAAGTTGACAAACTACGGACGGAGCATGCTACTGCAGGGTCTAGGCTCGTCCGGCTTGAAGAGGAAGCTAGCCAATTGTTGACACAGAAAAATACTTTGACCACTGAGAATGCTAGGCTTTCTGGGGTTTTGGACGAAGTTACTTCGGCAAAGGATGCGCTGAATGAGGATAAGTTGAAGTCTGAGAAGGTGGCTGCGGAGATTATGAATCAGTTGTTAGAAGTCCTGGAGTACTTCGGTACTACTGGAATTCTCCCTTCTGATGATAACATCAGCCTTCTGCGCCGGTTGAAAAGGATCCAAGGGGTGGCGAAGCAGATGAAGACGGCGGGCATTAGATACGGAGAACTCTCCGGACATGTGTCTGCTGTTGGTCTGCTTCGCTATTACGAGGATTTGGGCCGATCAATAACTCCGGACGCAGGAAGAGGTCCAATCACCTTCGACGACGACCGACTTCTCAAACCTTCCGAAGGCGTAGCTGCTGCTTGGCGGGCCTTCCAAACTTCGTGGAGAGCCGAAGGTCGATCTGCGATCAAGGCTTGGATTGATGAAGGCCAACGCCAGAAGCATGTTCGAAGCCAAGCTTCGAGCAGCCAACCTCCTTCAAACCCACAGGTTTAGGAATGTTTTAGGATTTTTAACCGTGTAAAGCTTTGTGCTTGTAATCATTTATCAATGAAAATCTTGTTTGTTATATTTTTAGGCTTTGCCTCTTATCGAAGATATCGAAGTGTTAGAGCTTAACAGCGAACTTCGCTCATTGTGGAAAACCTTCGAACTTCTCAAGAGTTATAAACGTCCTCGATTCCTTATCCCTCGAGATGACTCCGGCGTTATTGCGCCCGAAGTAATCAAAGACGTATTGTCTTATATTAAAGAGGAAGATAAAGAGAGCGACGCAAACACCTTGTCTTCTGAAGACACTAATTGGTCCGAAGACGAAGGTGAAGCCCAAAATAAAAAATCTGAAGATCTTAGAAGCTGGGAGAGAAGCCCCGAGCGGCTTCGAACTTGGGCCGAACTTCAGCAAGAACAGAAGGATTTTAGAGCTTCGAAGGGGAGAAAAAGAGTTAAACGTAAAGTTCTTAGAACTTCCGATGTTGGAACTAGTCGTTCCACCCCTAGCTCTCGGGACCGAAGAGGTCTCCGATTCCTTCTTGGTATAGATACCAATTTTTCATAATGTAATTTGTAAATACATTTATTTTGATAATGAATGCCGATTTAAAATTGTCTCCATATTACTAGCCCCTCTTTGGGTATAAGCAACTTCGAACTGTATTCAAAGATGGTTATGCGCAAAGAAAAACTTCGGAGTACAATTTTTCTTGGGGGTTCGGAGCCCCTCTGTCATTTATAAAGATCTTTTGAAATCTTATGAAATGTCTTCGACTATTTGTAGTCAGAAGAATGGTAACTTGGTACCTTTGTTTTTTTTATGAAAGAAATCAATTGAGATAACTTCCAGGACACTTTAGTGTCTTTTTTAAAAAATTTGTCACTTTGGACGTATATGAACAGTCATTCGAAGCTCATGGCTTAAATGCTGTTTTGCTTTAGCCACCTTCAGCTGTTTTTCTTGCAGAAATCTACCAGCCGGAGCTTGGATTTCGCAGAAATTGTAGCCACCTTCGGCTATTTTTGCAGAAGTCTACCAGCCGGAGCTTGGACTTCGCAGAATTTGGCCACTTGGGCTCTTTTTTGCAGAAGTCTACCAGCCGGAGCTTGGACTTCGCAGAATTTGGCCACTTGGGCTCTTTTTTGCAGAAGTCTACCAGCCGGAGCTTGGACTTCGCAGAATTTGGCCACCTTCGGCTCTTTTTACGGAAGTCTGACAAGCTGCAGCTTGGACTCCGCAGATTTTGGCCACCTTCGGCTCTTTTTACGGAAGTCTACCAGCCGAAGCTTGGACTCCGTAGAGTGTGGTTTTGGGCTCTTTTACGGATGCCTACAAGCCAGTGGCCTGGGCTCCGGATTATGTCAGCCCCCACATCGGAGGCTTCGAACTTTATGGGTTCGAAGTCCGAAAATACAGCCCTGCTTGATAACACTTCCCTCTCGATCGACTTCCGTCCCAGCGCGTCCGCTCGGGAAACTAGGAGTGTCAAGGGGAAGGCAAACCACAGGGTGTATGCTTTATTAATTTAGAGGTGATTACAAGCGGATTACAAGGAGCCCTTATGCGAAGTATCGCTTTAGGTGCTCCGCATGCCACGTATGTGCTAACTCCTCACCTTCTAAATTAGCTAATTTAAATGAACCAGGGCGCCCCGAGCGGACGATTAGATATGGACCTTCCCATTTATTGCCTAACTTCCCTGGTGCTATAATGCTTCGTAGAACAAGATGACCCGGTCTTAACTCGCTGAGCTTAACCTTCGGGTCATACCAAGTCTTCGTCTGCTGATGATACTTTGATAAATTGGCTACAGCTCGAAGCCTTGTTTCTTCTAACAAATCTAACGAAGCTTGTCTTTCTTCTTCGATGTCTGGTTCGGTGCTGCGAAGTGATCCTCCTTTGAGCTCCGTTGGAGTCATAGCTTCATCTCCGAATAGTAGTCTGAACGGAGTAAAACCTGTGGACCTTGTTTGCGTAGTCCGAATGGACCACAGAATCTTCGGAAGCTCTTCGGTCCACAGTCCCTTTGACAAGCCTACTATTCTTCGATTTAGCCCTGATAAGATATTTCCATTGGCTCGCTCAACGGCTCCATTCGACTGAGGATGTCTCACTGCAGCAAAACATAGTTGAATGCCTAGGTCTTCGCAAAACTTTCTGAAGGGTTCTGCATCGAACTGTGTTCCATTATCAACCGTGAGATATCTAGGCACTCCGAACCGACAAATAATGTTTTTCCAGAAGAATTTCTGTACATTATTCGAAGTGATAGCTGTTAAGGGCTCTGCTTCCACCCACTTAGAGAAGTATTCGATAGCTACCACTGCGAACTTCAGATTTCCCTTTGCTAACGGAAAGGGACCAATTAGATCCATACCCCATCTGGCCATTGGCCATACTGGAGCAATGACTTGAAGAGCTGTTGGTGGGCGATGACTCCGTCGACCCATCCACTGGCATCCTTGGCAAGTGCGGACCAAGCTCTCCGCATCAGCTGTTATTGTGGGCCAATAAAGCCCCTGGCGAAGTGTTTTTCCTGCCAGAGCTCTAGGGGCTAAATGACTTCCACAAAGGCCTTCATGAATTTCTCGAAGAATTTCTTGGCCTTCGGCTTGAGATATACATCGGAGTAGAGGGGAACATACTCCGGCCTTGTATAATATACCGTTGATTAACTGATAGTTTCTTGCTCTGAGCTTTAATCTTGACAATTGGGGCTCTTCTGGCAAATTTGTTCCTCCTTGCAAAAGTTCTATGATTGAATCTTTCCAATCTGCACTAGGAATGCATAAAATCTCTGCAGAAGCAACTTGAGGCACCGAAGGTATATTGAGCTCCTCATAGAAAGCTTCGTCGGGCACATCCACAGCTCCGGCAGCAGCCTTCGCTAAAATGTCCGCTTGCACGTTTTCAGCTCTTGGTATACTCCGAATGGAAATACCCTTGAAATGTGCTTCGATCTTGCGAATTTCTTCCAAATATTTTGCGAGCTGTGGATGTCGGACCTGAAAACTTTTGTCTACGTGCCCTGCTACTATCTGAGAATCTGTTTTTATAATTATTCTTGTAGCCCCTAGAGCACGTGCTTTCCGAAGTCCCAATAATATTCCTTCGTACTCCGCTATATTATTGGTAGACTTAAAGTTGAGTCTTGCGGAGTACATTGCTCTTTGCCCTGATGGTGAAATTAATACTGCCCCAATGCCTGCTCCGGATGCTTGAAAAGCCCCATCGGAGTAAATAGTCCAAACTCCGTCATCTGATTTCTCCGGAGTCAGCTTCGCAGGTGGAGTCCACTCTGCTACGAAGTCTGCTAGAACTTGAGATTTGATAGCTGTCCTTGCCAGGAAGGATATGCCGAAAGGTGCTAGCTCTACTGCCCACTTTCCAATCCTTCCAGTGGAATCTTTGCTTCGGAGCATATCTCCTAAAGGATACGAAGTTGGTACAATTACATTATGAGCCAAAAAATAATGTCTTAGCTTCCTCGAAGCCATTATCAGAGCATAAACGAACTTTTCAAGTTCGGAATATCTTGTCTTTGCTCCTGACAATGCTTCGGATACAAAATAGACAGGATTTTGGACCAACTTCCCATTGATATCTGCTTCTCTGACAAGGACTGCGCTGACAGCTGAACCTGTAGCTGCGAGATATAGGAGTAGGGTTTCGTCCGCAATAGGCACCGTGAGTGTAGCAAGATTGCTGAGATAATCTTTAATATCTTCGAAGCTTTTCTGACACTCCGGTGTCCATGCAAAATCTTCGGACCCTTTCAAAGCTTTAAAAATTGGCAAACTCCTCTCCGCAGACCTTGATAAAAACCTGCTAAGTGCGGCCAGACGTCCAGTCAGCTTTTGCACTTGCTTTAAATTCTCGGGAGGAGCCATCTTTTGCAGCGCAGTTATTTGAGTAGGGCTAGCTTCAATTCCCCTGCTTGAAACTAAGTATCCTAACAACTTTCCAGCCTTAGCTCCGAATATACATTTTTCGGGGTTGAGGCGGATCCCACATGCCCGAAGGCTATTGAATGTTTCTGCTAAGTCTAGGCTATCTTGGTGCTTTAAAGCACTCTTTATTACAATATCATCCATATAGGCCTCCACGTTACGACCTAATTGATGACCTAGAGCCTTAGCAACTAATCTTGAAAAAGTAGCCCCGGCATTTCTTAGGCCGAAGGGCATTCTTACATAGCAGAAGACTCCCGAAGGAGTTACAAAGCTCGTCTTGATTTCATCTTCGCGCTTCAACCATATTTGATGATATCCGGAATACGCGTCGAGGAAGCTTAGTAACTCCGAACCTGCAGTGGAGTCAACTAGCTGATCAATTCGGGGCATGGGGTAGGGGTCACGTGGGCACGCTTTATTCAAAGATGTGAAATCAATGCACATGCGCCACTTTCCGGAAGACTTCTTCCTGACGAAGACTGGGTTGGCTAGCCATTCTGTATGGGCCACTTCTCTGATAATCCCAGCCTTCAACAGTTTTTCAACTTCGTCCTTAGCTAGAGCAGCTCTCTCTGCGGACATCTTCCGGAGCCCTTGTCGAACAGGCCGGGCCTTCGGGTTTACAAGCAAGCTGTGTTCAATAATATCCCGATCGACTCCGGTGATATCTTCGTCAGACCAGGCGAAGACATCCAAATTTTCTCCTACAACCTTTTCCAAGGAAGTTGCAACTTCGGGAGGTAAATCTTTACCAAACTGAAAAGTGTATTCTTTACCATCTTTGACAATGATCTTCGTTGCAATCTCTCCTTCGGGACTTGGTCTAGGAAATGACTTCTTCGAAGCTTCGGAGGAGGCTGAAAAAATTTCTCCATTATCTTGGACATTGTTTACTTGCCTCGGATCAAGAGGAGGACCATGACCATATTATGCTCTCCGAGCTATGGCTTGATCTCCGAAGATTGTCAGAACTCCTGATTGCGTGGGCATCTTCATGCACAAGTAATTGTGATGCGCCACAGCTCCGAACTGATTCAACATGCCTCGGCCGAAGATAACATTATAAGCATACGGGGCATCTACCACATCAAAGATAACTTCCTCAGTTCGGGCTAGTAAACCTTCTCCGAAGGTTACTTCCAGGCCTATCTGGCCAAGTGCATCTAGCGGAGGTCCTGCGAAGCCTTGCAGAGGACGAGCCGCTGGGAGAAGATGCTTCCGGGAAATGCATAACTGATCGAAGGCTTGTACAAATATGATATCTGCCGAGCTACCTCCGTCAATTAGCACCCTTCGGACTTCAGTTCCGGCAATATCAGCAGTGATAACCAATGGATCTGCATGCGGGAACTTGATACCAGCTGCATCCTCCGCAGAGAAAGATATTGGAACATGAGACCACTCCGGCATTGCAGCTGCAGATGACGAAGTCCCAATGTGGCCTACTTCTCGAACGTACTCCCTTCGCTGTCTCTTGGACATGCTTCCGAGGGTACCTCCTCCGGAGATAGGGAGAACTACTCTCTTCCCTCTATCTTGCCCTTCTTCTTGCTTCGGAGGTGGCATAACATTGGCCACCGGAGGATGCCTTGCAACATCAAAATTTTCTATCCGCGCCACAGCCTGAACTGGCTCCGAGCGCACTGCTGCTGCTGGACTTCGGTCGGTACTACCTCGACCCGAAGTTCTCTCCAAGTATTCTCCCCGAAGGGTAAGAATAGCCTTGCAGGTGTCAGTTGCATGGCTTCGATTCTCTCCATGAATACAGCAAAAAAGGGTCTGGCTCTTGCCAGCCGTTTTCCCTGGCGGCCTCCAGCCGCTGGACTTGTTCCCCGCAGGCTGTGGAGCTCTTGGTGCAAACTTCTGCGGGGGTGCAATGTTTAAGACCTCAGAGCGAGGGTGCTTTTGCCCTCTTCTTCTATCATGTTGCACTTCGGGGACTGGTTCTTGCGGCTGAGCCGAAGTCTTCACCTCTGCTTTAACTTCTGTCAACACTGTCGAAGTAGCAGTAGTCCTCCGAAGCCAACCTTCTTCCGACTTCGAGTACTCCTCGAAGTACGACATCAACTGTGATACCGTGGTGATGCTCTTTCGATGCAATTTGTCCAGAAGGCCTTTATGACTGACGCCTTCCCGAGCCGCATCAACCACTGAGGATGTAGACAGCCCCCGGATTTGCGACTTCGTGTGAGCGAAGCGCTTGAAGTACTGTCTCAATGTTTCTCCGGGGAGCTGCTTCACTTGGAAAAGGCTCCCTGTCGACATGGGGGGCACGAAGGTGCCCTGAAAGTTACTTATGAACTTCTTCTTCAACTGTGACCATGAAGTGATTGATCCTGGTTTTAAAGACCAGAACCATCTCAACGCCACTCCTTGAAGGGCTAACGGGAAGCACTTTGCCATAGTTTCTCTGTCTCCGCCACTAGCTTCGATTGCTAGGGCATAAGAACGTGCAAACTCACTGGGATCTTCGTCTCCGGCATACTTGCAAAGCTTCGAAGCTTTGAACCTCGGATCGAAGCGAACCTTCTGAAGCTCAGGATGCAACGGAGATTCATCGTCGTAAGAAGCATTCTCCGGGGCTTCGGGATAATCAAGATCGTCGTCTTCGTGCACTTCGGGGATAGTTGGGGTGGCTTGGGGGAGAAGCCTGTTCGCAGCCTCCTGTCGCCACCTCGCTACCTCGGCTTGAAGATTGGCCATTTGAGTGGCCATATCTCCAAGGCTATCTTCATCTCCTCCGGAAGGACCTTCCGGGTCTTGAGAACTGGTATGATCAGTTCGAATCGGAATGGAGGGTGGAAGAGTGGCTCCGGGTGGTCGGAGTGTGGAAGGGGTTGGTGGAGTGGCTTCGTATCCTCGAGGGATAGAAGCCCCTTGCGGAGTTTGAGGTGGAGGGATAGTCGAAGACCCTCCGACTTCGACTGTGTCGAAGGGTATCTCTCCGGAGATCCGAGAGGACCTCCGAGTAGGATTGCGAGGTGCACTCCGCTTAGGAGGCATAATGCAAAAGGTTGGTAGAGAACGAAGTTTTTTGGACTAGGTTCCCCACGGACGGCGCCAACTGTTAGCGTAAAAGATTACGCTAACAGGTTTCTGTAGAAAAGAAACTAACAAACGAAGTGTTTGCGAAGCAAACTGTTCTAAGCCTCCGAAAGGATAATAACTTAGAATAGTTCTAAAGTGTGTATTGATTCACTTGTAATCGGTCCCTATTACAGGGTAAAATGGGGGTATTTATAGGCCTAAACATTAAGGAAAAGACCTATTTACCCTTCTATTACAACCGACATTAAGGAAACTATTCGGTTTCCTTAATAGGGCTAAAATGGTAAAAGACTAATCTAATAGGATAGAAGATAAGTCTTCCATCTTAGCTGGCAGAAAAGATCTTGAAGGACTTTGGTTCGAAGACATACTCCGAACCAATGCCTGCCTCCGGGCTTCGAACCAGGTTCCATGCACCTTCGAAGATGGACTTCGGACAATCTTCGAACTGGTCAGCTGTCTTCACGCTGCTTTGGCAATAACCCTGAAGATGAGATATTTTCCCCCAACAAGACCTAATTCACATTAATCTAAGAGATCAAAACTGATGTAGCCTTATTCCTAGAAAAATTTACCAAGATAAACCCGACAGTCACAATGATCAGGCTGATGCCCCAAGAGATCGACACGATGTAGCCTTGAAGAACAAACTTCAATTGATGTGACCGTCAGGGTGGCTAGACTCACCTCTTCGATGGAGATCGAGACGATGCAGCCTTGTTCTAAGTGCCAAGCCCCATCGGGATTAACCCTAGGAATCCAAGGGTGGCAATTCGCCAAAAGTAGTAGTTCGTAAGGATTGATTGTGTGTTTAAACGTAGCTAACAAGATACATATTTATAGTCCGGATACTTGTCGTCCAAGTAATCTATCTTGTAACCGATTCTAGATCATCCTTATCTTCTCTCTCCTTTATTGACTCCTGCATGTCCTATGATATGTAACAATATGGATGAGCTTCTTTGACCACCTTTGACCGGACCCTTTTTGACTTCTGTTATCTTCGCATCAATAGGTAGTCGAAGGGTTTGGTTTCATCAGGAATGATGAAGACCGTTGTGTTTACAAGAAGGCTAGAGGGAGCTCACTTGTATTTCTGGTCTTGTATGTGGATGACATTTTATTTATCGTAAATGACATTCCTTAGTTTAATGATGTCAAAACATCATTGAAAAATAGTTTTTGATGAAAGATCTTGAAGAGGCAGAAGTAGGACCGAGAGTAGCGACCAGAGGGGGGTGAATGGGCGCCTTCACAAAATTCTTTCAAAACGATAGCTGTCCCTTAACGCCCAATGATTATCTAAAAATCACTAGAGAAATCTTACAAGTTCTCACACCGAAATCACAAAATAAAGCCTAGTACTATCACTCTCCTATTAGATACGATAAGAAGTTACATATTGAGAGATCATTAGCACTAAAAACAATCTAGCTTGAAAACAACTGGTGTCCTAATTGAAATGACACCACCATAGTGCTTAAAGACAGATTAAAACATTTAACTCACAAGCATTTAAACAAGTACATGATAACCATCAATACTACACAAGCATTTAATCAGAGTAAGTAAATGCAGGTGGTAAAGTGTGCGGATAGATAATTTCAACAAACACTTAATATGCACTAACAACTTAATGATACATCGATAATTATTCATAGTGCAATCCAAATATAATATACTTGTAGATATTAAATCAAACACAGGATATTCTAGAAAGTACTATAGGTGCACGAGGATCGAGAAAGAAATTATTGTCCACATAGCTATAGAACTCCTATGCGTCCATCACATCCATACCCTCGCGCACCACGTGGGCCCTCACCTTGTGCGTCGCTGCGCCTCTAGTGCCTCGTCCATAGTCCCGAGCCTAGCGCTGCTCCCCACACTAAGCAGCCTCACGCGCAGTGCCTTGCAGCCCCGCATCTAGTGCCAATGATCCAAAGGACCCGCATGCCTCACAGGCCCACGAGTAACAGAGCGGTCCCCGTGGCTCAAGCGCTCTGCGCTCGGTGCACCTCACGCGACCCAGCGCCTTGCGCCACCCCCTAGGTTCCCTTGCATCGAACGAACCACTAGTAAGAGAGAGAGAAATATGGTTGGGAAAAGAAGGAGGCTAGATGAAGAAGGTTGACCCAAAAATCCCCAAAAACAAAATAGAAACTTGAATTCAGATTTTTTCATTCAAGTGAGTTACCCTAACCCTAGGGGATTAGGGTGCATTAAATAGACAGTCCATATAGATACAAAAAGACTACTAAACCCTTAGGGTTTTTACAGACACAAAGATAAAATGGAAAATGACTAAAACTCCCTTAGGATTTTTACAGACTCGATTAAGATAGACTATGGACAATATGGACAAAAAGTAAAATCATATCTAAAGGTAACTTGTCCTAACGCAGATTTCAACTTTCTTCATGATAAGCTTCGTCCTTAGAGAGAAAAAGTTTTCACAGACAATGGGTGGAACTAACAAGGTCTCTAACTCATGCTTGGTCTATACCAACTCAGTTCTAAGATGCTCAACCTCGCCCAACTCCTCATCACCCTTCGCTCTCAGCTCAGCTTGGTCAGCTAAATGGGATGGGCAGTCTCTACAAGGCACAATAGCTGAGGCATGAGCATCTTTCAGCCTCAACTGAGCGCTTTCAAGCTTAGTGGCTAAAGCGTCTCTCTCAACCATTCTCACAGTGTACCTTAGGGTCCAAGGTAGGAAAAACCTTTAGCGCTTGTTCATGGTTTGAGACAAGCTAATCTCTGTCGGCCTTATTGGGCCGAAACTTGTTAATGATCGACATTGTCACCTGACTTTTGTTGACCTGATATGTCCCCTCATGGTGTGCCTAAAAGGTAGCCTAGATCTCTCGAGTAGTGTCGAGATGGCTAACACGCTCAAACTCACTAGTACCTAAACAAAAAACAAAATGTTCACTGCTTTATTTTTCAAGTCATGCTCAGCGACTAACTCAGGGGATGTACGCTCAGCAGACAGACGCATAGTGAAAGAAGCATGAACACACATGTCCCATATTATTGAGATTTGGCTCAATAGATAGGCTTGAATGCGAGTCTTCCAATAAATATAGCCAAAAACCAAAAGAGTTGGAACCTTCCTGAAAGAAGTCATGATCGCTACCTTGGGTTAGAACCGGTTAAGGTATGGAAAATCCTAAGAAGGCTTTGATACCACTTGTAAAACTGAGAGTAATAACTTGAGTGGGGTGAATGGGCGCCTTCACAAAATTATTTCAAATTGATGGCCTTCCCTTAACAACGAACGCTCCTCTAAAAATCACTAGCGAAAGCTTACAAGTTCTCACTCTGAAATCACAAAAGAAAGACTAGTGCTATCACTCTCCTATCAGATGTGATAAGAAGAAATAAATTGACTGATCATTAGTACTAAAAATAATCTAGCCTGAAAACAACTGGTGTCCTAATTCAAATGACACCACCAAAGTGCTTAAAGGCAGATTAAAACATTGAACTCATAGGCATTTTAACAAGCACATGATAACCATCAACAGTACACAAGCATTTAATCATAAAAAGTAAATCCATATGGAAAAGTGTGCTCATAAATTATTTCAGCAAACAGGTGATATGCACAAACAACTTAAAGATATATCAATAATCATTTATAGTGCAATCCACATATGAAATACTTTTTGCTATTAAATCAAACCCGGGATATTCTAAAAAGTGCTTTAGGTGCACGAGGATCGAGAAAGAAATTAATGTGCACCTGGCTGAAGAACTCCTATACGTCGATCACGTTTCTACCCTCGCGAGCCATGTGGGCCCTCTCCTTGTGCACCATTGCGCCTCTGGAGCCTCGCCCGTAGTGCTGAGACTAGCACCGCATCCCTAGCCTCATAGCCTCACACGCAGTGCCTCATAGCCCCATGTCCAATACCAATCGCCTAGAGGCCTCTCATTCCTCATAGGCCCACACCTCGCGGAGCGCCCCCGTAGGTCCCAGGATCTTGGCACTACCTCCGGCACGTCGTCCGAAGCTGTCTCTTGAACCGTAGGGTGGGCTGACGGGGGCGGCCCCTTGCCTCAAGGTCTAAGCGGACCTTCGAAGGGGAGCCGTGCTGACACCCTTCTTGGATGACATGCTTCTTTTTTGGACGTGAAGTGGAGAGGACGTTAGATTCTTGAACTAAGATCCCCACGGACGGCGCCAAATGTTGGCGTAAAAGATTACGCCGCCAGGTTGGAAGGAACTAGGTTATGGTTGAAGGCTTTTAGCAAAGGTTGTATTCTTGGATCTAGAGTTCTGTCTATGTACAATGCAAGGGAGGCGGTATTTATAGTGGAGCCCTACACTAGGCCAACACTCTTTGAGCCCCTCTAACTTACATATGTCATACAACTTCCATACTCCTAATCAGTAGGAGTAAGACCCTAACTACTCTGCTAGTCTTTCAGTGACATGGCTATAGTGCTAGGCGTGATGGCGCACACATGTGGTATTGTTGTACAACTAACCATACTGGACAGTTACCAACCGCCCATCACACCCACAAGGACTATTTGACGTCTCAAGCGACGCACTCCGGTTTTAGCGGATGATGTCCCCCACTAACCGACTCTGCAGATCCTCTTTGGAGCCTTGGTATGGTCACCTTCGGAGTCATCTTTGCGCGGACCTCGGCCTCTGGGAGCCTCGCTTCGGACCTCAAGGAAGGAGGCCAAAGGACTCAGGGCTGCAGGCTCTTGGCCTAGGACGGGCGGTGCCCCAGACCTCACTTTGACCCTAGAGACAAAGTCTTCACGGGGCCAACTTCGGCCCCGAGCTTCACCGAAGTCTCTTGTGCCCGTTGTCGTACTACTCTTCGGTCTACGGGCCCGTTGACCGGGGCTTCCGTTTTGATCGTCAATATTCTCATGGTACCACCAGGATTATATACCCCAACACACTTGATGAGTGCATTGTCAATACTTTCCCATCAGCACTTCAATACTATTATTGTCGTAAAAGATTACGCTAACAGGTTCTCGAAGATTAAGAACTAACAAACTGAAAGTTTGTGTTGAAAACTATTTCGAGCCTCCGAATTGGATAATAGCTCAAAGTAGTACGAAATTGTGTAATGAATAGTTGAGTATTCGATGCCTATTACAGGGTAAGAAGGAGAGTATTTATAGGCAAAAAGTCTAAGGAAAGACCTATGTACCCCTCAATTACAACCGACATAGTGGAAACTATTCGGTACCCTGAATAGGGCTAAAATAGTAAAATCTATTCGGAGAGGGTAGATAAGGCAGACGTCTTATCAGTCACGCTTGTTGGGGGAAAATATCTCATCTTCGGGGTTATTGCCAAAGCAGCATGAAGACAGTCAACCAGTTCGAAGATTGTCCGAAGACCATCTTCGAAGATGCCCAGAACCTTGTTCGAAGCCCGAAGACAGGCACTGATTCGAAGTATGTCTTCGAACCAAAGCCCTTCAGGATCTTTTCTGCCAGCTAAGATGGAAGACTTATCTTTTATCCTATTAGATTAGTCTTTTACCATTTTAGCCCTATTAAGGAAACCGAATAGTTTCCTTAATGTCGGTTGTAATAGAGGGGTAAATAGGTCTTTTCCTTAATGTTTAGGCCTATAAATACCCCCCATTTCACCCTGTAATAGGGACCGAATACAAGTGATTCAATACACACTTTCGAACTATTCTAAGCTATTATCCTTTCGGAGGCTTAGAACAGTTTGCTTCACAAACACTTAGTTTGTTAGTTTCTTTTCTACAGAAACCTGTTAGCGTAATCTTTTACGCCAACAACGCTGTTTTCCACTATAGATTCGGAGCCTTCGGAGAATGCCTTCGAACCATAAGCCAAAGCATCCTTCGGCTTAGAAACTTTATCACCTTCGGAGATGAGCACAAGCTTTGATGCTGATAAGTTATCTTTGACGGTCAATCTCTAAAGTCCCGAGGATGAAGTATTTTCCCCCAACAGTAGCCCCTCGAATACGCTTCTCCGATTTAACCTGTATGGCAAGAAAGCAATATATGCAAGGAATATTTTCATATTCAGGGACATAGAGAAATTTGAAGGTGTTACAACTATCCAGAGGGTATTTGACATCGAAGTACTCTCGATGAAAGCTTCGAAATGGAACTGTTGTGTGAACACTTCACAAGAAAGGGAATCGTTACAGAAGCGGAACATCGTGGAAAACCGTCAAATTTAAGTCGTTACCCTTCAAGTAGCCGTTATGCTCCCAAAAAAGGTAACGGTCGAAATTTCACCGTGGGTTCACACCTTTTCACTTCCTGGTCCCACCCATCAGTGGCAGAAGTTGAACCTACAGTGTCAACATGATCGAAGCGCAACAGCTAGCAGGAAGGCTATAAAAGGGGGGTCGAAGCCCACCGAAATTTTTTACAGAAACCTGTCTTTCGGAGCTCACTTTCTTCAACCTCCAAATATCCCCTCAACTTCCTAAGCGATCGACTCATGGCGAGGACAAGCACCACCATGCCAGCAACAGCGAGCACTTTGGCACAGAGGCAAGCTTGGGTGGCTTCGGCAGCAGTGGCCATGGCAGGGGCTCCAGGAGGTTCTTGGCCCAAAAATCCTCGGGAGCTCCGCCCTCCATCCAAGAAGTAGATCCCGCAAAGCTTCCTCATCGGCCAATCCACAAGCACTACGAAATCCATTGAAGAGGCAGTGGCCAGGAAGCTGGGCCCTAGAACGAGGACTCGGGTGCCTAGAACAGAGTCGACCCCAAGGCCGCGAAGCGGAGAAGTAGTAGTCTTTGAAGCATTCTTTGAGGCTGGTCTTGGGCTCCCTGCCATCAACTTTTTATCAGATGTATTAGAAATGTTTCACATTACCTTGCCTCAATTGTCCCCCAATGCCATCGCGAGGCTGGCGATCATCGAGTGGGCTCTTCAGGCCGAAGGGTGTGAAGGAAGATAGGAGATCTTCGTCGCCACCCACGAAGCCATTTGCCAACCAAAGCCACAAGACGGCCCCGGAGACACCAAGGTGTTGACAGGCTTCGAAAGCGTTAACTTCCAGTTGTGGAAGGAACATGCATAACATTTCCCTGTGAAGGACATCAACGACTGGTGGTACACCAACTGGATCCTCCGGTGGTTTTACGTCGAGGTCGGAGAAGACTCTAGTTTCGCGGGGCCCCTCCAAGAAATCTGGTTCCGGAAGGAGGCCGAAGTCACTCCGAACCCAAGCCTGCTCTCAACGCGGCTTGGGTTACTCTCTTCGATAGCCAGCCCCATGAGCATGCGGGATCTAGCGAAAGAATTCATTGCCCTCCAGATTCTGCCTCTCGGAGCCGACTAGCCGATAGCATTCAAAATTGCTTCAGAGGGAGAGCTTCGAAGTCTAGGTAAACCTTCGATCTTCCTGCAGTAATATATTAGGAAAGAAATAACATACTTATAATATGCTACCTTTTTTCAGTGGCCCCTTTGGCGCTAGCTCCAGAGCAGATAGCGAGAGCCACCGAACGGGTGCTTGGAGCCCCTACGGTGGTGGAGAGGCAGAAAAGAATAGAATTGGTGTGAAGCTGGGAATGCTTAAATAGAGTGTGGAGGGCTCTCGGGATGGAGCCCCCACCTCTGCTAGACTTCGACCCAGCCGGAGCGGCCCCTCGAAAGAGAAAAGCCACAGCCGAGCCTTCGAAGAAGACCGTCAAGACACCAATCAAGAAAGGGAAGAAAACAGCAAGACCTCCTCCTCAGCCGACTCCGGTGTCCTCTACTTCCTCTTTGGGCATTCTGAGCTCATATTCAGAAGACTCCGGAAACAAAGGCTCCAATGTTCAAATAGGAAAGGCCTTCGAGAATTATCTTCTTGATGACAGCTGTTGGGGGAAAATATCTCATATTCGGGGTTATTGCTGAAGCAGCATAAAGACAGCCAACCAGTTCGAAGATTGTCCGAAGACCATCTTCGAAGATGCCCAGAACCTCGTTCGAAGACCGAAGACAGGCACTGGTTCGAAGTATGTCTTCGGACCAAAGCCCTTCAGGATCTTTTCTGCCAGCTAAGATGGAAGACTTATCTTCTATCCTACTAGATTAGTCTTTTACCATTTTAGCCCTATTAAGGAAACCGAATAGTTTCCTTAATGTCGGTTGTAATAGAGGGGTAAATAGGTCTTTCCTTAATGTTTAGGCCTATAAATACCCCCCATTTCACCCTGTAATAGGGACCGAATACAAGTGATTCAATACACACTTTCGAACTATTCTAAGCTATTATCCTTTCGGAGGCTTAGAACAGTTTGCTTCACAAACACTTCGTTTGTTAGTTCTTTTCTACAGAAACCTGTTAGCGTAATCTTTTACGCCAACAACAGCGAAGATGAAGCCATGGACGCAGCCGGAGTTCCTTCTCGAGAGACTGTGGAGGCAGACACAGCGCGCTCTCCCGAACCCGTCGCCGTGAGTTCAGAGCTAGAGGCGATTATCCCTAACTCACCCGTGGCCGGGGTGATAGTGCCGGAAGCCAAGCTGCCTGTAGCGGCTACACTGGAGAGGACTTCAGGGGATGACCTCGATGAGTACCTCTAGATGTACAAGGTCATGGAGGACCCTACAATTCTACCTCAAGGCACCAACGAAGGTATACTTCGAAGATTTTGTCTTTATAATTTCTGTAACTGTTATTACCCACAAATATTCATCAAATACCTTAATGTGGTAGGTGCGTCGAGGACTAGCATAGCTCCGATCACAGATGGAGCTCCAGCTTCTCTCGGAGTTGAGGCTTTGGTAGACACAGCAGCTTCGACGACTGGAGCCGTCTTGGGCAAAGCAGTTCCAGTAGAGGCGGCATCAGTCGAAGGAGGATCTACCTCCGCCGGAGTCGCTCCTTCGGCTTTCGTGCCTGGGAGAGGAAAGAGCATGACAAGCGTCGGGCTCCTCCCTGCTTTGACGGCGACGCCTTCCTCCAATGATCCTTCGACAAGTAATTCGGAGGAGGAGGCGACCGCGGATGATCGCCAGGCTTTTTCCTGGCTCCCTTTGCTGGCTCCATTGTTGGAGCATCGAACGGGCCTCCGAGCGCTTTTGGAGCCTTTGGCGGAGAAGGGCCAAGAAGTCGTAAACTCCGACTTGGTCTCCGTTTTGAGTGAAGCCAGAGCCCTGGAGCTCAATCTATCCCTCGAAAGGGCTGCCCTTCAGGTATGCATCGTACTACAAGTGCATTCAATTAATAAATGGAATTACTTAGTATTTACTTGCTCTTTTTGCAGCAATTTGTCCTTGCTAGAGCGGCAGCAACTTCCAATGAGGTCGAAACTAATCGGCTCAAGAGGAAGGTTACTACCCTCCAGTCTGCCATCAAAAGCTCTGAAGACAAAACACTTCGACTGTAGGAGGAGCTCTTCGAAGAACGAAGGGCTAGGACCACCGCCGATGAAGCACTCCAGATCAAGCGGGAGAGCAGCACAGCGTTCCAAACTTCGGCCTAAGAAGCCAAAGCTGAATGTGTGGTGCTCAGAGCAGAGGTGGAGAAGCTTCGGCAAGCAGCAGCTACTTCAAGCACGCAACTTGTAGAACTTCAAGACTCACTACAACAGGCCATGGCTGCGCTATCCAAAATGGCTGAAGTGTCTGCTGCTGCTGCTGGGTTGGAGGCGGCAGAGGTGAAGAATGCTGCGATAGCGGAGCATACCCTGGATGCCCTTCAGGGTACCTTGGAATACTTCGTAACAATGTGAGCCCCTCGACCAGAAGCTGAAAATGATTCAAGTGGCGATGAAGCTGATGATGGGCTTCGGTGTCCGTTACGTTGAGATCTCCAGACAAGTTGCTGGAATTGGAGTCCTCCATCACCTTGAAGCGCTTGGGATTTTAGTTGCTCTAGTTGTGGGTTCGACGGCTGCAGGCTTTGCCGACGACGACTTGTTGCGTCCTTCGCAGGATGTAGCTTCTGCCCGGGAAGCTTTCTGGTTGATCTGGAAAACAGACCACAAGGTTGCAGCCAAAGCTTGGATCAACGAGGCCCGCCGGCAAAAGCAAGCACAAATGAGGCCTCCACTTCCAGTTTCACCAGCGCCGACGCCCCCTGCTCCGCCAACCGACCCACAGGTCTAGCCTTAGGGCGCTTAAGCATGTACAAGAAATCTTGTAAAGCCCCTTATATTAATGAATGAAGAGTTTATAAATGAAGAACTTGTTTGGATGTTTATTCTTTTAGGTTTTGCCATGCACTTCGGAGCTTGACTTCGATGTATTGGAACTTAACGAAGGGCTCCGTCGGCAGTGGTCTGTGCTTTAGAGCTTAAGGCCTTATCCACGCTCGCGCTTCTCTGTCCCCTGTGGAGATCAAGGGGAGATAGTTCCCGAAGTACACCATGAAGTCTTGGCTTATATAAAAGAAGAGGAAAAGGAAGAAACATCTTCGTCCTCCGAATACATAAACTAGTCTGACTCGGAGTACCAGGGCGAAGATCCTGCAGAGGCTAGCTCCAAAAAGCTTCTGTCTTGGGCTGAACTTCAAGAGGAGCAGAAAAAACTCTGAGCTTCGAAGAAGAGAAGCACTCAGACTACGAAGAAAGTCCCGAAGGCTTCGAGCTCCGAAGGTCGAAGTGGTCTTAGCAGTAGCTCTAGAGGTCGGAAGGGTCTCCGTTTTTATCTAGGCTTAGACCAAAACTTCTCTTGATGTAAAAATATGATTATCCAATTAATATGAATTTCTTCGAAAGCATCTTAGTTGTTCCTTACTCCCATGCCCCTCCTTGTGGGTGGGGGACCGTACGCGTTGCGATAGGGTCCATCGGACACAATGATTTATTTAACAATATGATGCTTTGCATAACACTTGGTAATCATACTTTACTCTTTCGTAGAGTTCTTCGAACTATACATTCGTATTATGATGTTTATAAATTTTGGAGCTAAGTTTATACTTGTAAACTCCCATAGCGGTCGCTTAGGACTTTTAAAAGTGTTTCATTGGCCGGAGCTTGAAACCTTATTGCTTGGTCACCTTCGACTCTTTTACAGATGCTTCGAACCCGGAGGCCGGAAATCTATTCTTTTAAAGTCCTTAGACTATTCTACGGATTCTAACAAGCCAGAGCTTGGAATCTATAGGCTAGCCACCTACGACTCTTTTACAGATGCTTCGAACCCGTAGGCCAGAAATCTGTTCTTTTAAAGTCCTTAGACTCTTCTACGGATCCTAATAAGCCAGAGCTTGGAATCCGTAGGCTGGCCACCTACGGCTCTTTTTATAGATGCTTTGAACCCGAAGGCTAGAAATCTATTCTTTTAAAGTCCTTAGACTCTTCTACGGATCCTAACAAGCCGGAGCTTCGAATCCGTAGGCTGGCCACCTATGGCTCTTTTTACAGATGCTTCGAACTTGGAGGCTGGAAATCTATTCTTTTAAAGTCCTTAGACTCTTCTACGGATCCTAACAAGCCGGAGCTTAGAATCCGTAGGCTGCCAATGGAATCCTTGAACCAATGGTTCGAAGGCCATTGTTTGGGTTCTTTGAGAGATGCTTGACTCCGCAGCTGTTGGCGTAAAAGATTACGCTAACAGGTTTCTGTAGAAAAGAAACTAACAAACGAAGTGTTTGCGAAGCAAACTGTTCTAAGCCTCCGAAAGGATAATAGCTTAGAATAGTTCGAAAGTGTGTATTGAATCACTTGTAATCGGTCCCTATTACAGGGTGAAATGGGGGGTATTTATAGGCCTAAACATTAAGGAAAAGACCTATTTACCCCTCTATTACAACCGACATTAAGGAAACTATTCGGTTTCCTTAATAGGGCTAAAATGGTAAAAGACTAATCTAATAGGATAGAAGATAAGTCTTCCATCTTAGCTGGCAGAAAAGATCCTGAAGGGCTTCGGTTCGAAGACATACTTCGAACTAATGCCTGTCTTCGGGCTTCGAACCAGGTTCCGAGCATCTTCGAAGAAGGTCTTCGGACAATCTTCGAACTAGTTGGCTGTCTTCATGCTGCTTTGGCAATAACCCTGAAGATGAGATATTTTCCCCCAACAGTAGCCCCTCGAATACGCTTCTCCGTTCGACCTGTAACGTTAGGAGAGCAGTATACGGAAAGAAAAGATAACCAATCATAGGGGTTATTGATTTTCGTTTTATCTCCGAAATGCATGAAGATATGAACTTCGAATCAGTCATAAGGTAATTACCTTTCGAACTATCTTAGAACTGACTCAGGAAGTTCGAAAGTCTTTTTAGACTTAGAAAAAATAGCCGTTAGTTTCTGTTTCTAACGGAAGCTATACGAGGCGTTATTTTCGGAGAAAAATAACAGGCGGGAATGCGAAAGGGCAGAACCCAAACGGTAACAAACGGAAAGATTAGGCTATAAATAAAGAGCCTCAAAACTTACCCGATTACTTTTTCACCGCTTCTTCTCAGTCAAAAGCCTTTTTGAGCCCTTTGAGTTCTTGAGCCCTAGCCTTCGAGTTCTTGAACCCTAGCTTCCATTCCCTCAGATTAATCTAGCAATCACGATGGCGAAGACCAAGGGATCTGCGCCTCCTTCGGCCTTGGCTCGGCAGCAGGCAGTCGCAGCAGCAGCGGCTGCGACATTGGCGACGACATCCTCAATGCAGGCGACAATATCCATGGCGGTAGGGGGGAGAAATCCCCAAACCGCCGATGACCAAGGTCTGTGCCCGCCATCGACCAAATATTTGGATCAATCTTTTGAATTGGGGCCTTCGACCTGCAAAAGAGAGTCCTTGGCAATCGCGGTAGGAGGAAATATTGGTGCGGGAGTTATGATTCGGAAACCAGGGAAAGAAGTGATTCCAGTGCCAAGACCCGGAGAAGTAGTAGTGTTCGAAGCTTTTTTCGAAGCTGGTTTGGGTCTTCCTGCAGTGGACTTTTTGGCAGAGGTACTCGACCTGTTCCATATAACTCTCCCCCAACTATCTCCGAATGCGGTAGCTAGATTAGCTATCTTTGAGTGGGCCTTAAGAGCCGAAGGATGTGAAGGAAGGGCGGAAGTCTTCGCTGCATTACATAGAGCAACCTGCCAACCAAAAACCTTCGTAACTCCCGGAGGTGAAAAAGTAGTAACAGTCTTTTGGCAGTATTAACTTTAGACTTCGAGATGAGTATGCCCTTCGCTTTCCTGCTAAAGCCATCAACGCCAGATGGTACACCGACTGGATTTTGAAATGGTTCTATGCCGAAGTTGGGGCAAGCAATCCTCTGGCCGGACCCCTTAGAGAAATCCAATTCCGAAAAGAAGCTTTGGTGCGTCCTGACGAAGGCCAATTCGAAGCCCGTCTGAATCTGCTTGAAAAAGTTAGCCGAAGGCTTAGTATGCGAGATTTGGCTGAAGAATTCATCGGTCTTCAAATTCCTCCACTGATGGCCAACTGGCCTATTATCTTCGAAGATGACTCCGAAGGCGGTCTTCGCAGAATTAATTTGACTTCAAGTCCTACAGGTAACTTCGAAAACAACAAGCATTAAACATATTTACTTCGAAGAAAAACTGACTTGAATTATTTATTTTGTAGAATCTTCAGCCCCTGTTACTTCAGAACAGATTATAAGGGCTTCGGAAAAGATCTTGGGTGCTCCAACTCCGACTGAAAAAGAGTGGCGAATTAAACTGGTTGGGAGTTGGGAGAGATTTAACAGAGTATGGGGAATGCTGAAACTCACTCCTCCCCCTCTAATGGATTGGGCGCCTTTGGAGAAAGGGCCTCAGAAAAGGAAAGCCGAAGCTGGAACTTCAAGTTCAGCAAAAACTCCGGTGAAGAGAGTGGCTCGGAAGCCGAAGAACCTTGCACCTTTAGACCCTGCACCTTCGAGCTCAAGAGCTTCGGTTTCCGACTCCCAAGAAGAAACAGGGAGGTTACTTGTGCACCTGATGGAAGAGAATGAAACTCAAAGGACTGCACAAGCCGAAGTTCCTTCGAACATACCGGAGTCTGGGGAAAATGTTGATCAACCAAGGACTTCGGTAGTTCAAGAAGATGTAACTCAGGACGAAGTTCCTGTGAATGAAAGTGGGGTCGGAGTTACCAAGGCTTCGATTCCCGAAGAAGCAACAAGGACTGCCCAGGACGATGCTGCTGTAGTCCAAAATTTAACAGCTGATTCAGATGAAGAATTAGCTTTCGATCCACCAAACAGTCTGACGATGACTCCTCCGCAGACTGCCGAAGGTAGACTTCGAAGAACTTTTTGTATTTATTTGAGTATTTATACTATGTATAATACTTTTCATTATTTTACAGAGCCCACTCCTATGGAAGAAGTCCGTCAGGAGGAAATAATTTCTGGTCCTTCGACGACTTCGGAGCCAGCCCTGAGAGTTACTCAAAAGGGACCTGGAAGAGGCAAAAGACAAATAGAGCCCCTGCCTGCTATAAGCTCCGAATCAACTTCGTCTGATTCAACAGACGAGAGCCAATCTTCCAGGGAAGCTCAAACTCCAGTGGCTCCGAAGACCATAGGCCAAAGCTCCGGTCCTTCGTTGAACGAAGATGACCAAGAGGCAATAAGCATGCTCCCCTTGCTAGCTCCTTTCTTAGGGCAAACAACTGGTCTTCGGACTTTGCTCGAACCTTTGGATCGAGCTAGTCGTGACATAGGGGAGACCAAATTAGTGGCCATCCTGCGCAAGGCTGACAGGACGGAGCTTAATGCCATTATTGAACGTACAGCCTATCAGGTACGAAGCAACTGTGAATTATTATAGAATTTATCTTCGAATGAATATTTACTTTAGTTTTTATTTTGACAGCAAACTGTCTTGGCCCGAGCTGCAAGTCTATGCAATGACGAAGAAATCGCTCGGCTTCGGGAAGAAAACAGCACTCTTCAAAGGAATTTTAACATCTCTGAAAGTCGAGTGACTCAAATGGACAATATAATATCAACAGAGCGAAGGGCCAGGCAAAGCTTGGAAGCTGTAAAGAAAGAGCTCGAAGCGGAAAGGATTGTGCTTCGAGCAGAGATTGAAAAACTAGCGGGCGGAGCATGTTACTGCAGGGTCTAGGCTCGTCCGGCTTGAAGAGGAAGCTAGCCAATTGTTGACACAGAAAAACACTTTGACCACTGAGAATGCTAGGCTTTCTGGGGTTTTGGACGAAGTTACTTCGACGAAGGATGCGCTGAACGAAGATAAGTTGAAGTCTGAGAAGGTGGCTGCGGAGGTTATGAATCAGTTGTTAGAAGTCCTGGAGTACTTCGGTACTACCGGAATTCTCCCTTCTGATGATAATATCAGCCTTTTGCGCCGGTTAAAAAGGATCCAAGGGGTGGCGAAGCAGATGAAGACAGCGGGCATTAGATACGGAGAACTCTCCGGACAAGTGTCTGCTGTTGGTCTACTTCGCTATTACGAGGATTTGGGCCGATCAATAACTCCGGACGCAGGAAGAGGTCCAATCACCTTCGACGACGACTGACTTCTCAAACCTTCCGAAGGTGTAGCTGCTGCTTGGCGAGCCTTCCAAACTTCATGGAGAGCCGAAGGTCGTTCTGCGATCAAAGCTTGGATTGATGAAGGCCAACGCCAGAAGCAAGTTCGAAACCAAGCTTCGAGCAGCCAACCTCCTTCGAACCCGCAGGTTTAGAAATATTTTAGGATTTCTAATCATGTAAAGCTTTATGCTTGTAAACATTTATCAATGAAAATCTTGTTTATCATATTTTTAGGCTTTGCCTCTTATGGAAGATATCGAAGTGTTAGAACTTAACAGCGAACTTCGTTCATTGTGGAACACCTTCGAACTTCTAAAGAGTTATAAGCGTCCTCGATTTCTTATTCCTCGAGATGACTCCGGCGTTATTGCACCCGAAGTAATCAAAGACGTATTGTCTTATATTAAAGAGGAAGATAAAGAGATTGACGCAAACACCTCGTCTTCTGAAGACACTAATTGGTCCGAAGACGAAGGTGAAGCCCAAAATAAAAGATCTGAAGATCTTAGAAGCTGGGAAAGAAGCCCCGAGCGGCTTACGAACTTGGGCCGAGCTTCAACAAGAGCAGAAGGATTTTAGAGCTTCGAAGGGGAGGAAGAGAGTTAAACGTAAAGTTCTTAGAACTTCCGATGTTGGAACTAGTCGTTCCACCCCTAGCTCTCGGGACCGAAGAGGTCTCCGATTCCTTCTTGGTATAGATACCAATTTTTCATAATGTAATCTGTAAACACTTTTATTTCAATAATGAATGCCGATTTTAAAATTGTCTCCATATTACTAGCCCCTCTTTGGGTATAAGCAACTTCGAACTGTATTCAAAGATGGTTATGCGCAAAGAAAAAACTTCGGAGTACAATTTTTTGGGGGTTCGGAGCCCCTCTGTCATTTAAAGATCTTTTGAAATCTTATGAAATGTCTTCGACCTTTGTAGTCAGAAGAATGGTAACTTGGTACCTTTGTTTGTTTTATGAGAGAAATCAATTGAGATAACTTCCAGGACACTTAGTGTCTCAAAAAATTTGTCACTTTGGACGCATATGAACAGACATTCGAAGCTCATGGCTTAAATGCTGTTTTGCTTTAGCCACCTTCGGCTATTTCTTACCGAAATCTACCAACCGGAGCTTGGATTTCGCAGAAATTGTAGCCACCTTCGGCTATTTTTTGCAGAAGTCTACCAGCCGGAGCTTGGACTTCGCAGAATTTGGCCACCTTCGGCTCTTTTTACGGAAGTCTGACAAGCTGCAGCTTGGACTCCGCAGATTTTGGCCACCTTCGGCTCTTTTTACGGAAGTCTACCAGCCGAAGCTTGGACTCCGTAGAATGTGGTATTGGCTCTTTTACGGATGCCTACAAGGTATCAGCTTGGGCTCCGGATGGATTTCAGCCACCACACCGGAGGCTTCGACTTTATGGGTACGAAGTCCGGAAATACAGCCCAGCTTAATGACACTTCCCTCTCGATCGACTTCCGTCCCAGCGCGTCCGCTCGGGAAACTAGGAGTGTCAAGGGGAAGGCAACTATCAGGGTGTATGCTTTATTAATTTAGAGGTGATTACAAACGAATTACAAGGAGCCCTTATGCGAAGTATCGCTTTAGGTGCTCCGCATGCCAAGTATGTGCTAACTCTTCACCTTCTAAATTAGCTAATTTAAATGAACCAGGGCGCCCCGAGCGGATGATTAGATATGGACCTTCCCATTTATTGCCTAACTTCCCTGGTGCTATAATGCTTCGTAGAACAAGATGACCCGGCCTTAACTCGCTGAGCTTAACCTTCGGGTCATACCAAGTCTTCGTCTGCTGATGATACTTTGATAAATTAGCTACAGCTCGAAGTCTTGTTTCTTCTGACAAATCTAACGAAGCTTGTCTTTCTTCTTCGATGTCTGGTTCAGTGCTGCGAAATGATCCCCCTTTGAGCTCCGTTGGAGTCATAGCTTCATCTCCGAATAGCAGTCTGAACGGAGTAAAACCTGTGGACCTTGTTTGCGTAGTCCGAATGGACCACAGAATCTTCGGAAGCTCTTCGGTCCACAGTCCCTTTGATAGTCCTACTATTCTTCGATTTAGCCCTGATAAGATATTTCCATTGGCTCGCTCAACGGCTCCATTTGACTGAGGATGTCTCACTGCAGCAAAACATAATTGAATGCCTAGGTCTTCGCAAAACTTCCTGAAGGGTTCTGCATCGAACTGTGTTCCATTATCAACTGTGAGATATCTAGGCACTCCGAACCGGCAAATAATATTCTTCCAGAAGAATTTCTGTACATTATTCGAAGTGATAGCTGTTAAGGGCTCTGCTTCTACCCACTTAGAAAAATATTCAATGGCTACCACTGCGAACTTCAGATTTCCCTTTGCTAACGGAAAGGGACCAATTAGATCCATACCCCACCTGGCCATAGGCCATACCGGAGCAATGACTTGAAGGGCTGTTGGTGGGCGATGACTCCGTCGACCCATCCACTGGCATCCTTGACAAGTGCGGACCAAGCTCTCCGCATCAGATGTTATTGTGGGCCAATAAAGCCCCTGGCGAAGTGTTTTTCCTGCCAGAGCTCTAGGGGCTAAATGACTTCCACAAAGGCCTTCGTGAATTTCTCGGAGAATTTCTTGGCCTTCGGCTTGAGATATACATCGGAGTAGAGGGGAACATACTCCGGCCTTGTATAATATACCGTTGATTAACTGATAGTTTCTTGCTCTGAGCTTTAATCTTGACAATTGGGGCTCTTCGGGCAAATTTGTTCCTCCTTGCAAGAGTTCTATGATCGAATCTTTCCAATCTGCACTAGGAATAAAGAGAATCTCTGCAGAAGCAACTTGTGGCACCGAAGGTACATTGAGCTCCTCATAGAAAGCTTCGTCAGGCACATCCACATCTCCGGCAGCAGCCTTTGCTAAAATGTCCGCTTGCACATTTTCAGCTCTTGGTATACTCCGAATGGAAATACCCTTGAAATGTGCTTCGATCTTGCGGATTTCTTCCAAGTACTTTGCAAGCTGTGGATGTCGGACTTGAAAACTTTTGTCTACGTGCCCTGCTACTATCTGAGAATCTGTTTTTATAATTATCCTTGTAGCCCCTAGAGCACGTGCTTTCCGGAGTCCCAATAAAATTCCTTCGTATTCCGCTATATTATTGGTAGACTTAAAGTTGAGTCTTGCGGAGTACATTGCTCTTTGCCCTGATGGTGAAATCAATACTGCCCCAATGCCTGCTCCGGATGCTTGGAAAGCCCCATCGGAGTAAATAGTCCAAACTCCGTCATCTGATTTCTCCGGAGTCAACTTCGCAGGTGGAGTCCACTCTGCTACGAAGTCCGCTAGGACTTGAGATTTGATAGCTGTCCTTGCCAGGAAAGATATGCCGAAGGGTGCTAGTTCTACTGCCCACTTTCCAATCCTTCCAGTGGAATCTTTGCTTCGGAGCATATCTCCTAAAGGATATGAAGTTGGTACAATTACACTATGAGCCAAAAAATAATGTCTTAGCTTTCTCGAAGCCATTATCAGAGCATAAACGAACTTTTCAAGTTCGGAGTATCTTGTCTTCGCTCCTGACAATGCTTCGGATACAAAATAGACAGGATTTTGGACCAACTTCCCATTGATATCTGCTTCTCTGACAAGGACTGCGCTGACAGCTGAGCCTGTAGCTGCAAGATATAGAAGTAGGGTTTCGTCCGCAATAGGCACCGTAAGTGTAGCAAGATTGCTGAGATAATCTTTAATATTTTCGAAGCTTTTCTGACACTCCGGTGTCCATGCAAAATATTCGGACCCTTTCAAAGCTTTAAAAATTGGCAAACTCCTCTCCGCAGACCTCGATAAAAACCTGCTAAGTGCGGCCAGACGTCCAGTCAGCTTTTGCACTTGCTTTAAATTCTCCGGAGGAGCCATCTTCTGCAGCGCATTTATCTGAGTAGGGCTAGCTTCAATTCCCCTGCTTGAAACTAAGTACCCTAACAACTTTCCAGCCTTAGCTCCGAATATACATTTTTTAGGGTTAAGGCGGATCCCACATGCCCGAAGGCTATTGAATGTTTCTGCTAAGTCTAGGCTATGTTGGTGCTTTAAAGCACTCTTTATTACAATATCATCCATGTAGGCCTCCACATTGCGGCCTAATTGATGACCTAGAGCCTTAGCAACTAATCTTGAAAAAGTAGCCCCGGCATTTCTTAGGCCGAAGGGCATTCTTACATAGCAGAAGACTCCCGAAGGAGTTACAAAGCTCGTCTTGATTTCATCTTCGCGCTTCAACCATATTTGATGATACCCGGAATACGCGTCGAGGAAGCTTAGTAACTCCGAACCTGCAGTGGAGTCAACTAGTTGATCAATTCGGGGCATGGGGTAGGGGTCACGTGGGCACGCTTTATTCAAAGATGTGAAATCAATGCACATGCGCCACTTTCCGGAGGACTTCTTCCTGACGAAGACTGGGTTGGCTAACCATTCTGTATGGGCCACTTCTCCGATAATCCCAGCCTTCAACAGTTTTTTAACTTCGTCCTTAGCTAGAGCAGCTCTCTCTGCGGACATCTTCCGGAGCCCTTGTCGAACAGGCTGGGCCTTCGGGTTTACAAGCAAGCTGTGCTCAATAATATCCCGATCGACTCCGGTGATATCTTCGTCAGACCAAGCGAAGACATCCAAATTTTCTTCTACGACCTTTTCCAAGGAAGTTGCAACTTCAGGAGGTAAATCTTTACCAAATTGAAAAGTGTATTCTTTACCATCTTTAACAATGACCTTCGTTGCAATCTCTCCTTCGGGACTTGGTCTTGGAAATGACTTCTTCGAAGCTTCGGAAGAGGCTGAAAAAATTTCTTCATCATTTTGAACATTGTTTACTTGCCTCGGATCAAGAGGAGGACCGTGACCATATTCTGCCCTCCGAGCCATGGCTTGATCTCCGAAGATTGTCAGAACTCCTGACTGTGTGGGCATCTTCATGCACAAGTAGTTGTGATGCGCCACTGCTCCGAACTGATTCAACATGCCTCGTCCGAAGATGACATTATAAGCATACGGGGCATCTACCACATCAAAGATAACTTCTTCAGTTCGGGCTAGTAAACCTTCTCCGAAGGTTACTTCCAGGCCTATCTGGCCGAGTGCATCTAGCGGAGGTCCTGTGAAGCCTTGCAGAGGACGAGCCGCTGGGAGGAGATGCTTCCGGGAAATGCATAACTGATCGAAGGCTTGTACAAATATGATATCTGCCGAGCTACCTCCGTCAATTAGCACCCTTCGGACTTCTGTCCCTGCAATATCAGCAGTAATAACCAATGGATCTGCATGTGGGAACTTGATACCAGCTGCATCTTCCGCAGAGAAAGATATTGGAACATGAGACCACTCCGGCATTGCAGCTGCATATGACGAAGTCCCAATGTGACCTACTTCTCGAACGTACTCTCTTCGCTGTCTCTTGGACATGCTTCCGAGGGTACCTCCTCCGGAGATAGGGAGAACTACTCTCTTCCCTCTATCTTGTCCTTCTTCTTGCTTCGGAGGTGGCATAACATTGGCCACCGGAGGATGCCTTGCAGCATCAAAATTTTCTATCCGCGCCACAGCCTGGACCGGCTCCGGGCGCACTGCTGCTGCTGGACTTCGGTCGGTACTACCTCGACCCGAAGTTCTCTCCAAGTATTCTCCCCGAAGGGTAAGAATAGCCTTGCAGGTGTCAGTTGCATGGCTTCGATTCTCTCCATGAATACAACAGAAAAGGGTCTGGCCCTTGACAGCCGTTTTCCCTGGCGGCCTCCAGCCGCTGGACTTGTTCCCCGCAGACTGTGGAGCTCTTGGTGCAAACTTCTGCGGGGGTGCAATGTTTAAGACTTCAGAGCGAGGGTGCTTTTGCACTTCGGAGACTGGTTCTTGCGGCTGTGCCGAAGTCTTCACCTCTGCTTTAACTTCTGTCAATACTGTCGAAGTAGCAGTAGTCCTCCGAAGCCAACCTTCTTCTGACTTCGAGTATTCCTCGAAGTACGACATCAGCTGTGATACTGTGGTGATGCTCTTCCGATGCAGTTTATCCAGAAGGCCTTTATGACTGACGCCTTCCCGAGCCGCATCAACCACCGAGGATGTGGACAGCCCCCGAATTTGCGACTTCGTGTGAGCGAAGCGCTTGAAATACTGCCTCAATGTTTCTCCGGGGAGCTGTTTCACTTGGAAAAGGCTTCCTGTCGACATGGGGGGCACGAAGGTGCCCTGAAAGTTACTTATAAACTTCTTCTTCAACTGTGGCCACGAAGCGATTGATCCTGGCTTTAAAGACCAGAACCATCTCAACGCCACTCCTTGAAGGGCTAACGGGAAGCACTTCGCCATAGTTTCTCTGTCTCCGACACTAGCCTCAATCGCTAGGGCATAAGAACGTGCAAACTCACTAGGATCTTCGTCTCCGGCATACTTGCAGAGCTTCGAAGCTTTGAACTTCGGATCGAAGCGAACCTTCTGAAGCTCGGGATGCAACGGAGATTCATTGTCATAAGAGGCGTTCTCCGGGGCTTCGGGATAATCAAAATCGTCGTCTTCGTGCACTTCGGGGATAGCTGGGGTGGCTTGAGAGCGAAGTCTGTTCGCAGCCTCTTGTCGCCACCTTGCTACCTCGGCTTGAAGATTGGCCATCTGAGTGGCCATGTCTCCAAGGCTATCTTCATCTCCTCCGGAAGGACCTTCCGGGTCTTGAGAGCTGGTATGATCAGTTCGAATCGGAATGGAGGGTGGCAGAGTGGCTCCGGGTGGTCGAAGTATGGAAGGGGTTGGCGGAGAGGTTTCGTATCCTCGAGAGATAGAAGCCCCTTGCGGAGTTTGAGGTGGAGGGATAGTCGAAGACCCTCCGACTTCGACTGTGTCGAAGGGTATCTCTCCGGAAATCCGAGAAGACCTCCGAGTGGGATTGCGAGGTGCGCTCCGCTTAGGAGGCATGATGCAAGAAATTGGTAGAGAACGAAGTTTTTTGAACTAGGTTCCCCACGGACGGCGCCAACTGTTGGCGTAAAAGATTACGCTAACAGGTTTATGTAGAAAAGAAACTAACAAACGAAGTGTTTGCGAAGCAAACTGTTCTAAGCCTCCGAAAGGATAATAGCTTAGAATAGTTCGAAAGTGTGTATTGAATCACTTGTAATCGGTCCCTATTACAGGGTGAAATGGGGGGTATTTATAGGCCTAAACATTAAGGAAAAGACCTATTTACCCCTCTATTACAACCGACATTAAGGAAACTATTCGGTTTCCTTAATAGGGCTAAAATGGTAAAAGACTAATCTAATAGGATAGAAGATAAGTCTTCCATCTTAGCTGGCAGAAAAGATCCTGAAGGGCTTCGGTTCGAAGACATACTTCGAACTAATGCCTGTCTTCGGGCTTCGAACCAGGTTCCGAGCATCTTCGAAGAAGGTCTTCGGACAATCTTCGAACTAGTTGGCTGTCTTCATGCTGCTTTGGCAATAACCCTGAAGATGAGATATTTTCCCCCAACAGCAGCCATCTCTGTTCTCCTAATGCGTCCACCAGGAGTAAGGTATATTTGAAGAGTAAACAAAATTTGAACCTCCATCTTTATTTAGAAAAGTACTTTTACAATTGATTACAAGGAGCCCCTAAGCGTAATAACGTTTAAGGTGCTCCGCATGCCATGCATGCTTCAACTCTTCCCCTTCTAAATTAGCTAATTTAAACGAGCCGGGGCGCCCTAAGCGTAGGATAATATATGGTCCTTCTCATTTATTTCCTAGCTTCCCCAGAGCTATTACACTTCGCAATACCAAATGACTTGGTTTAAGCTCATTCAGTTTTATCTTCGGGTCATACCATGTCTTTGTTTGGTCTTGGTACTTCGTTAGATTGGCGACAGCTCGAAGCCTTGTTTCTTCTGACAAGTCCAGCGAAGTGCTTCTCTTGTCTTCATTTCCAGGTTCTACTACGCGAAGGGATCCACCCTTGAGCTCTGTAGGAGTCATGGCCTCATCTCCGAATAGCAGCCTGAATGGAGTGAAGCCTATGGACCTAGCTTGAGTGGTCCGAATGGATCATAGAATTTTAGGAAGTTCTTTGGTCCACAGCCCTTTGGCTAGCCTGACAATCCTTCGATTTAAACTAGAGAGAATATTTCCATTGGATCGCTCGATGGCTCAGTTGGATTGTGGATGGCGAATAGCTGCGAAGCATAACTTGATGCCCAGTTCTTCACAAAATTCTTTAAAGGGTTCGGCTTCGAACTAGGTTCCATTATCTACAGTTATCTCCCTTGGCACTCCGAACCTACATATGATATTTTGCCAGAAGAATTTTTGCACATTCCTTGAAGTGATAACAGTTAGAGGTTCAGCTTCGACCCATTTAGAAAAATACTTAATTGCTACCACTCCAAACTTCAAGCTGCCTTTTGCCATTGGAAAAGGGTCAATGAGATCCATTCCCCATCGTGCCATTGGCCACACCGGGGCAATAACTTGAAGTGGTACTAGTGGGATCCATTCCCCATCGTGCCATTGGCCACACCGAGGCAATAACTTGAAGTGGTACTGGTGGACGGTTGCTCCGTCTACCCATCCACTGGCATCGTTGACAGGTTCAAACCATTTCCTCCGCATCTCTTACAATTGTTGGCCAGTAGAGCCCCTGCCGAAGTGTCTTTCCTGCTAGAGCATGGGGGGCCAGGTGGCTTCCACATAAACCTTCATGAATGTCCCGAAGTATATCTTGGCCTTGTATAATATCCCATTGACAAGCTCATAATTTCGATCCCTTGTTTGCAACCTTCGGAAATCTGGTCCCTCTGACAAGACTGCGCTGTTTTGCAAGATTATTGGAGCCCGCCAGACTGTAGCTAGGATGCAAAGGACTTCTATGGAGGGTAATTGATTTACTGTAGGCTAGACAAGTTCTTCATAGAAAGCACCCTCTGGGAGGTCCAATGCTCCGGCTGCAGCCTTCGCTAGAATGTCTGCAAGTTGATTATCTGCTCGAGGGATACTCCGAACAGAAAATCCTTTGAACATTGCTTTTGTCTTGCTGATTTCTTCCAGATACTTTGCAAGATGCGGGATCCTTGCTTGAAAGCTTTTATCAACATGCCCTGCGACGACTTGGGAATCTGTTTGTTGTAGCAATTGTGTTAGCTACAACACATGTTTTGTATGTGTGTATATGGTGTATAAAATGAACCTCGAAGGGTTCTCTCAGAGGGAGAAAGGATTTATACTGGTTCGGACCTCTCCTAGGGGATAATATCCCTACGTCCAGTTTGTGGTGGATTTGGCAGGGTATGCCTCGGTATGGTGAAATGAAATCTACAGTTTCATGGCCCTAGCGAAGCTCCCCTGTTACATGGGCTTGGCCCTGCTTTTATAGGCACGCATGCCTTAAGGAAAAGAACAAAATGCCCTCTATAAGTCCTAGGATCATAAGGGCAAAAGGGGAAGAGAATCTAGCTACTGTACAAAAGTGCTTTACAGCTTTACAAACGTGTTATACAACGTCACATCTTTGACCAGCTAAACGACATACTCGGGGCGGAGGGGCCCATGGTATGGCTTCTACACTGTAGTGAAGTACAGATATTTTCCTGGGTTCGGAGTTGGGGCCGGAGCTCTTCAGGCGGAGGCTGCAATGGAGGCTTCGAAGTACACTCCAAAGGGGGCTTCGGGGCATACTCCAAACTGAACTCCGAACTGGGGCTCAGAGCTGGGGCTCCGAACTGGGGCTCCGAACGGGAGTCTTGGAGACTTAGCTTGGAGTTGGCTGGAAAGGGTCTGGAGAGTGGCTTGAAGGGCTCCGAAAGGAGCCTGAAGGTTAGCTCCGAATGAGGCTCGAAGGTTAGCTCCGAACGAGGCTCGGAGACTAACTCCGAACAATGCCCGGATGCTAACTTCGAAGTTAGCCTGAGACTTAGCTTCTGGCAATCTTTAATGGATATTGAGGGCTTCGCCCTAGAGGGCTCTGAAGGGGTTCGGGGGCTTCGCTCCAGCGGGCTCCGAAGCATACCCGAGGACTTGGAAACAACTTCTTCAGAGAGGAACAAGCTTCGACGGTGTTGGGCTCCGAGCCGAAGGCCATCGGAGGTTGACGTCATTTGGCCCCTATTCAAGTGAAAACTATTCCCCTAACAATAGCCCCTCGCTCGCAGGCCTTCGGGACGAAGGGGTGCGTGTGCCCTTGGGACAAATGACCGAAAATTACGACTTCAGAGAAAACAGACCTTCGGAGCTTGGACCGAAGGCAGCATCGAAATGCGTAGGTAATAACTACCTTCGTCAGCTGTCAGAGTGACCTCGGGAGGATCACTGACTCCGCAACGGCTATAAAATTGACTGTTACCGTGCGCCGTGCCGCTTCGTCTTCGCTGGAGGCCCACCTGCCAGTGGGTTCGGCCCACGAACCGTCGGGATTTTTACCGCCTATAAATAGAGGTTTACCGCACACGGCTTCAGCACGCTTCTCATTTGCTTTCTTCTCAGTGCCTTGCATCCTTCGCTCTCTTCTCCTCCTTAGCTTCACGCGAAGCACCCCTCGCTAGATTTAGCCCCTCGCGCCAAAGCTCCACAAAAATGCCGAAGAAGGTCGCTTCGAAGGCTTTGGCCTTAGGCCCGAGCTCGAGCTCCGCCCAGCTGCAGGCAGCGGCAGCTGCGGCAGTAAAGACTGCACCGAGGCGGTTGGGGCCGAAGGACCTTCGGACGCCATCCAACAAGTTCGAGCAAACACTGGAGATGAAGGCCTCGATCTCCACAGAGGAGTCTATCCGGAGGGCCTTCGAAGGGAGGATTGCGGCGAAGATCCAACTCAGAGTTCCAGAGAAGTCAGAGGCTATACCAAGACCTCGGGCTGATGAAGTGGTGTTGTTCGAAGCCTTCTTCGAAGCCGGCCTCGGGATGCCAGCAGTGGGGATGCTGAGCGAAGTCTTAAAGGCCTACAACCTCGAACTTCCTCAACTTTCGCACAACGCCGTGGCGAGGCTTGCTGTCTTTGAATGGGCCATGAGAGCCAAAGGTTGTGAGGGTCGCGCGGACGTCTTCGTCGGCCTTCACGATGCCAACTGCCAACCGAAGCCGAGGGGGGGTGCAGACCACGTCAAGAGGCTTTGGCCTTTGGAAGCGCCAACTTCGAGCTTCGGAGGGAGTACCAAGATGCCTTCCCGGCGAGGGCCGCCAACAGCAAATGATACTCGAAGTGGGATCAAGAGTGGTTCTACGCCTCCGTCGGCGCGAACTCTCCCCTTCGGAGTACCAATGCCCTTATCTCCTATCGACGCGAAGGGGTGGTGAAGATGAGCCCCGACACCCTTCGCTCGAGGATTTCGCTCCTTCGGAAGGTGGCCGCGAAGATGAGCATGAGGGACCTTGCGGAGGAGTTCATCACCCTCTGGCTCAGCCCCCTTGTGCGCTCTTGGCCGGAGGGGCTCTTCCAACCTTCGGGCCGAGAGGGCCTAAACGAAGTGGCCTTCGAACGCCTCGGTAAGACTTCAAAACTTTTCCATTTTCATACTTCGCGAGGAACTTTATTCTGACTTAGATCTTTATGAAGCTTCGACAACCGGCGCCAAGAGGAAGAGAGGGGATGACGACGAGCCCGAAACTTCAAGGGCTCGGCTAGAGGTCCCCGCGACCGAAGCCTCCACCCCGGAGGAGGCAATGGCTGCGGACCCTCAAACAGAAGCGGAGCCAGCAAGTGCTCCGGCAAGGGCTACCGAAGTGGTAGGGAAGACTTCGACGGCGACGGCTTCGGGCACGGAGGTCGACGCGTCAGCTTCGCAGCAAAAGGATTGAGGGGCACACATTGACCCCTCAACCTTCGAAGAGATCTCCGACGAAGGTGAACACTTCAAACATACTTCTCTTTTATATACTGTAGGACCGAAAGTAGCGACCAGAGGGGGGTGAATGGGCGCCTAAAAATTCTTTCGAATCAATGGCCTGCTCCCAACACCCAACGCACCTCAAAAGACTAAGCAGCAAAGCGAGAATAGATTGCCTAAGCCTAAAAGTATCTAGCCTAGAAATGACCGGTGTCCTACACAGAGAAACACCAAGACAGTGCTAAAAGGCAGATAAGCAAAATATTCAAGACATGGCAGATCAAACTTCTCAGTAAAATAATCTAAGTGCACATAGAATGAGATGAGAAGTTACTATTCAAAATTTGTCTCCTGTTCGATACTTGGCGAAGCCTACTTCGTAGTGTCGAAGCCTGCTTCGCTGTGACGAAGCCTGCTTCAGAGAAGAATGTCGAAGTCTAGCGAAGGCTGTCGTTGAAGTGCTGAAGGTCTGTCGAGTCTAGCCTAGTTCGAGTGACAAAATGCGAAGTATGCTTCGAAGCGAAGTATGAAAGTATTGAAGCCTAGTTCGAATAGTGTACTTCGAAGCCTATACTTCGATCAGAAAGCTTCGACCAAAGTTCACAGAAAAGCAACCTTCGAAAGAGAAGCGAAGCCAAACACACGACAGTAAGACCAAATTGAAGCCTACACTCTACCTTCGAAGCTAGCTTTGATCGAGGAATGACTACCGAAGTGGTAACCTTCGACCCAAGGACTAACTTAGAAAGACAAGCTCCGAACTCATAAACTGTGACCCTCGGAAAAAGATAGCTAACTCCGAAGCCTGTCGAAGTATGTCAGAACAAAACCTTAGAACAGAGCACACTTCGAAGCTAGATTCATAGTTCAAGTTCGGAGTCCTAGCGAAGCCTTCAAAGAAGTCAGGTCGAAGCCTACTTCACAGAACTGAAGGACTTCGCACAAACGAGGGGGCTTCGCTGGAAACAGCCAGAGAAAGACTAGACACTGTCTACTCGATCAAAAAGATATGCGAGAAAAAGCAAGGATAGAAACACCAGCATACTGTTGCCTCATAGAGTAGGTACTACTTGTTGCTACAGGAACCAGCAAGTAGTACTACTATACTCCTTCTCAGTTCGAAGAACCATAACCAATCAGAGAGAGGAAAACATCCAGGAATAAAAACCAGCCGCACGCGAGATGAAGCAGTAAACAACTACAAAATCGCTGCAACCAGAATGACAGGAGAAAAGAATAAATCTCACAGATGCTTGAAGAACAGAAAGAATGTTCCTAGCGGCGCATACATGAACAGGAGAGAGAACGCAGGAAACAAAATGACCCAATAGATTAAAAAGTGAATTCTGGAAGGGTGACCTAACCCTAGGGATTGGAGCCCTATTTATAGGTTGCCCAATAGCTAGGAATATTCCACCAGCCCCTTAGGGTTTTTACAGACGCTGAAATAACAAGGAAAAGACTAAACTGCCCTTAGGATATTTTTACAGACTCGAATGACTGACTGTGGGCCTAGGGACAAAATAGTAAACTCCTATTTACAGATGACTTATCCGGAAGCTAAGCTTTCGTAGAGAATACGGCTTCTCTTCTGGACAGTCCGATACAAGATCAGCGGTTGTCAGTTTTGTGCCGAAACTGACAAAGCCTCCACCGACTTTGCACCAGGTACCCGGATTGGGCCGGCCCGACTCCGCAGCTCTCTCAGTCTGGCAATCGCTCACCGCCCGTGTACCTAAGTCAATCCTGATCAACAGCCCAGTGGGTCTTTTGCTGCTCTTAGCCCATGTACCCGGATTGGGCCAGCTCGACTTCGCGGCCCCTCTGCCCGACAGTCGCTCGCTGCCTGTGCACCTAAGTCACACGCGGCCCATGACGCAACAGATCTCCTCTCTTCTTCTATCCTATTTGACTATCGTTGACAATGACTCATCACATCTGGAACCATAAGGCCCACGCTATTCAGCATGGCTCCTCAATCTCCCTCTTGATGAGTGCATTGTCAACACTTCACTTCTTCAGCTCTTCAGTACCTGCGAACACATGTGGAAACACGAAAACAAAGCACAAGAAAAAAACAAAGAAGAAGAAAATAAAGTAAAAGTTTAACCCTAATGACCAAAAGCAAACAAGAGCAAGAACCGGTCATTATGGTTAACCAAAAGTAAAAGCTCAAAATGAGTGCGATCTCAGAAACATCAACAAGGATATCAAAAGAGTAAGGACAAACGGGACAAAAACTCCCGCTGAAACAAATCCCAGAGACAGCCAAAACTCCCCCTTGAACTCTTATCCCAAAATTTATCCCCCTTGTTGACAAGTGAACTCATCAAGCACTCTAAAAGAACATAGACTCCCCCTAAAATGCAACTCCCCCTCATAATATGTAATGAATGCAACTGGGGTGTAGGTGGAGTGAATAAAGCATGCTTCTATGATATGATTGACTGCAATTACAACATCTAATAGATACAGCAAAATATATACTGTCTAAGATACATGGCATGATTAGTGCAACAGATGATATCTAAAGAAAGTCATTTGCACGCATTTTCAATTTTTGCCAACAAAAGCATCACCACATTTTCCAGTTGACGAGCAAGGTAAAGCATGAGATGCAGAAGCTAACTACTATCTACCAAGATAAGCATTGTCCAAAATAAAGTGCTTCAGCAAACTTGTTGTCTTTTTAATTTTCAGGCTTTTTCATATTCCTTTTTCATTTTTGCCAAGGGTTATTTGCATGTCAAACCTTATGCTAACCGACCAAGTCAAGCCTAGGCCAGAACTAGACCATCGGAAGCTTAAGACATTGGTCTTGGCATACACTACACTGTCCTAGTTCATACCAAAGTGCTATGGTAAGAAGTCTAGAACAATGCAATGTGACAAAGCAAACCCACTTGGATCTTTTCAACTCAAGCATAAAAAGGCATGGAATTTTCATTTATTTTTCATTTTTATCATTTTTATAGCACATTTTCCATGTTAAAGCATAAAGATGTCCAAGTTGCATAACTGCATTTATGTAAGGAACTAGCTATAAGGCATGTAACAGATAGCAAAAGAACTCAGCCTACACATGCTTGTTACCAGAAGCAATGGTGATCATTTTTTCAAGTTTAAAGCATAAAAGCCATGCATATGATAGATATCAGACATATCAAGCGAACTAAAACAAGGCATGATCATTGACAAGTAATCAAAAGCATGTACCAGCTAGAGTAAGTAAAGCAGTTCAATCATATAACAGAAGCAAGCTCAAAAGTGTGACATGTGAATATGCATTATATGAACACACACAAAAAGACTCAAGAAAAGAGTAAAGAAGAAGGAAAACTGACGCAAAATATGATAGAAAGGATACACAACACCCAACTCCCCTCGTAAATGCTCAAAAGTAGACTGATCTAGGGGTTTGGTGAAAATGTCAGCCAAGTGATGATGGGTATCAGCATGAACAAGGTCAATGACACCTTTCTCATATTGATCCCGCAGAAAATGAAAGCGCACATCAATGTGTTTGGTTTTTGAATGGAGACAAGGGTTTTTCCCAACACTAATTGCACTGGTGCCGTCACAAAACAAAGGAACTCTGGTAGGAACGAACAACCCAAAATCTCGCAAAGTGGAAATCATCCAAACCAACTGTGAGCAGCAGCTAGCAGCAGCTACATACTCATCCTCAGTGGTCGAAAGAACAACTCCAGATTGCTTTCGAGAAGACCAGGAGACAAGAGAAGAACCAAGAAACTGGCAAGTACCGGAAGTCGACTTGCGATCCAACCGGCACCCACCAAAGTCGGCGTCCGAAAAGCCAGATAAATCAAGAGATGATGATGCTGAATAGTAAAGACCGAGACGCATAAGTGAGATACCTGAAGATGCGCTTGACAGCCTGCCGATGAGACACACATGGTGAAGACTGGAAACGCGCGCAAAGTCCCACGGTGAACTGTATGTCCAGTCTTATCGCCGTCAAGTACAACAGCGAACCGATCATTCCTCGAAACTCTATCTCTTTGACCTTGATGCCGTTCTCGTCCTTGTCCAGGCCCCCAGATGTTCCCATTGGGGTCATCTGAGGCTTCAGCTCTCCACCAAAGTCGAACTTCTTTAGCATGTCTCGAGTGTACTTACCTTGGTGGATGAAGGTGCCGTCCTTGGTCTGCTTCATCTGGAGCCCTAAGAAGTACTTGAGTTCACCCATGAGGCTCATCTCAAACTCGCTGTGCATATGCTCAGAAAACTTGGACACAAGAGAATCAGTAGTACCGCCAAAGATAATATTGTCCACGTAAATCAGAGCAACTAAGAAATCTAAAGCAACTCTGAGAAAAAAGAGAGTCTTGTCCACATAACCCATCACAAAGCACTTCCCCAACAAAAACTGCTTCAACCGGTCATACCAAGCCCTGGGGGCTTGCTTCAACCCGTATAAAGCTTTCTGTAGCTTAAAAACATGTCGAGGAAACTTAGGGTTCTCAAAACCGGGGGGCTGCCTAACATAAACTTCCTCCTCTATGTACCCATTCAGAAAGGCACTCTTGATGTCCATTTGAAAAAGCTTAAAACCCTTCGAAGCGGCAAAAGCTAAGAGAATGCGAATGGACTCAAGACGGGCAACAGGAGCGAAAGTCTCCCCAAAGTCAATACCCTCTGTTGGGGGAAAATATCTCATCTTCGGAGTTATTGCCGAAGCAACATAAAGGCAGAAAGCGAATTCGAAGGTTCCCAGACGATCATCTTCGAAGATACCCGGAACCAAGTTCGAAGTACGAAGATAGGCATTGGTTCGGAGTACATCTTCGAACTAAGGCCCTTCAAGATCTTTTCTGCCAGCTAAGATGGAAGACTTATCTTTTTTTCTCATTAGATTAGTCGTTTACCATTTTAGCCCTATTAAGGGAACCGAATAGTTTCCACTATGTCGGTTGTAATAGAGGGGTAAATAGGTCTTTTCCTTAATGTTTGGGCCTATAAATACCCCCCATTTCACCCTGTAATACAGAAAGAATAGAAGTTATTCAATACACACATTCGAACTATTCTAAGTTATTATCCTTTCGGAGGCTTAGAACAGTTCTCTTTGCAAACACTTCGTTTGTTAGTTTCTCTTCTACTAGAAACCTGTTAGCGTAATCTTTTACGCCAACAGTTGGCGCCGTCCGTGGGGAACCTAGTCCGAAAAACTTCATTCTCTACCAACTTCTTACATCATGCCTCCTAAGCGGAGCGCACCCGCAATCCCACTCGGAGGTCCTCTCGGATCTCCGGAGAAATACCCTTCGACACAGTTGAAGTCGGAGGTCCTTCGACATTCCCTCCACAAACTCTGGAAGGGGCTTCCATCCCTCGAACATACGAAGCTTCTCCGCCAACCCCTTCTATACTCCGACCGCCCGGAGTCCCTTCTCCACCCTCCATCCCGATTCGAACTGATCCGACCAGTTCTCAAGACCCGGAAGATCCTTCCGGAAGAGATGAAAATAATCTTGGAGATATGGCCACTCAAATGGCCAACCTTCAAGCTGAAGTGACAAGGTGGCGACAGGAAGCTGCGAGCAGGCTTCGCTCTCAAGCCACCCCAACCATCCCAGAAGTGCCCGAAGACGATGATCTTAATTATCCCGATGCCCCGGAGAACGCCTCCTTCGACAATGAGTCTCCGCTGCATCCTGAGCTGCAGAAGGTTCGCTTTGATCCAAAGTTTAAAACTTCGAAGCTCTGTAAGTATGCCGGAGATGAAGATCCCGGAGAGTTCGTTCGATCTTATGCCCTAGCAATTGAGGATAGCGGCGGAGTTAGAGACACTATGGTGAAGTGCTTCCCTTTAGCTCTTCAAGGAGTGGCATTGAGATGGTTCTGGTCTTTGAAGCCAGGATCAATCAATTCATGGTCACAGTTGAAGAGGAAGTTTATAAGCAACTTTCATGGCACTTTCGTGCCTCCTATGTCAACAGGAAGCCTTTTCCAGGTGAAACAGCTCCCCGGAGAAACATTGAGGCAGTACTTTAAGCGCTTCGCTCATACGAAGTCGCAAATCCGGGGGCTGTCCACATCTTCAGTGGTTGATGCAGCTCGGGAAGGCGTCAGTCATCAAGGCCTTCTGGATAAACTGCATCGGAATAGCATCTCCTCAGTTTCTCAGTTAATGTCATACTTCGAGGAGTATGTGAGGTCAGAAGAGGGTTGGCTTCGGAGGACTGCTGCTACTTCGTCTATATTGCAAGAAGTCGAAGTAGAAGTGAAGACTTTGGCGCAGCCGCAGGAACCAGTCTTCGAAGTGCAACCATGATCGGAGAAGAGGGAAAAAGCACCCTCGTTCAGAAGTCATGAATATTGCACCCCCACAGAAGTTTACACCAAGAGCTCCACAGTCTACGGGGAACAAGGCCAGCGGCTCGAGGCCGCCAGGGAAACGGCTGGCAAGGGCCAGACCCTTTTCTGCTGCATTCATGGAGAAAATCGAAGCCATGCAACTGACACTTGCAAGGCTATACTCACTCTAAGGGGAGAGTACTTAGAGAGAACTTCGGGTCGAGGTAGTACCGACCGAGTTCCAGCTACAACGCGCCCAGAGCCGGTCCAGGCTGTGGCGCGAATAGAAAATTTTGATGCTGCAAGGCACCCTCCGGTGGCCAATGTTATGCCACCTCCGAAGCAAGAAGAAGGGCAAGATAGAGGAAAAGAGTAGTTCTCCCTATCTCCGGAGGAGGTACCCTCGGAAGCATGTCCAAGAGACAGCAAAGAGAGTACGTTTGGGAAGTAGGTCATATTGGGACTTCGTCATCTGCAGCTGCAATGCCGGAGTGGTCTCACGTTCCGATATCTTTCTCTGCGGAGGATGTAGCTGGTATTAAGTTCCCGCACGCAGATCCATTGGTTATCACTGCTGATATTGCGGGCACTGAAGTCCGAAGGGTGTTAATTGACGGAGGTAGCTCGGCAGATATCATTTTTGTTCAAGCCTTCGATCAGTTATGCATTTCCAGGAAGCATCTCCTTCCAGCGGCTCGTCCTTTGCAAGGCTTCGCAGGACCCCCGCTTGATGCACTTGGTCAGATAGGCCTGGAAGTTACCTTCGGAGAGGTTTATT
>JAAALK010000284.1:51861493-52032210 GCA_019279435.1 Zizania palustris
TTATTGAACTGGTTTAACTGTTATTATATCGCTAATCCTTGCTACTCACTTGCCTTCCAAGCTACACATTTCTCTTGGTCAGGACAGGTTCATTCCTTGCAATTGTACACCATCCTCCACTTGGTTCATCACCTGTAGGCCGGTGACCTCACTGCGGCGTGGTAAGAACACTTGCAAGCGTGGGTAAGGTGCTTGACGAATTGCTTCCACCACACATCCAACACCCCACCTAGCTGTTTTACATAGGATTATTCTTTGTTGTTTTATCTTTTCACTAACATGGCAGATACAGCGGCACCCCTCCATCTGATTTTAATGACTGTGTCTCACGGCGTGCTCTACTAGAGTCTCAGCGGCAGACCCAACATTCCATCGAACGTCTCGCGCGTACTGTGGCTGACCTAGTGGACCGAATGACTGTCTTGGAAACACGATTGCCTGCTGCACGAGCCAACGATGAACATGTAGAAGAGGAAGACGATCATATTGAAGATGAAGATGACCTATCCTATGCCGGAAACAATGCCATTGACCCTGACGAGGCTGCACGTCATCGCTTTCAGTTCAACCGTCAAGGTATGGGCGGCCACCGCAACCGCCCTCCACGAGGTAACAATGACAACCACAGGAACAATGATCCCTACTCTAAGGTAAAATTTTCAGTACCTCCTTTTGCTGGCACCTATGATCCAGATGCATATTTAGATTGGGAGATGTCAGTCGAACAAAAATTTAATGCTCACATGGTTCCTGCTATCCACCGCGTGCGTTTAGCTACTAGTGACTTCACTGGATATGCTCTTCTTTGGTGGACTGAAATAGTTCAGGTTGGCAATGAACCACAAACTTGGGATATGTTAAAACGGCAAATGCGTGGTAGATGGGTCCCTCCTTCATATAAACGTGATTTGAGAAAAAAATTGCAGCGCCTAAACCAAGGAAATAAATCGGTAGAGGAGTATTATCAGGAGTTGCAAATAGGTTGCATGCGTGCTGAAATTGAGGAGGACAATGAGGATAAAATGGCCCGTTTTTATGGTGGTTTAAGACGTGAAATTCAGGATATCATTGATTATAAAGAATACAATACTATCACTCGTCTTTTCCACCTTGCTATGCTTGCAGAAAAAGAATTGCAGGGTCGCCAACAACCACAACGCAGCATGAGGACCAACATTGGTGGTGCTACTTCACGCTCAAGTGGGCAGCAGCAACGACCACCCGCACCCCCTTCTCGACCGGCGGCTACATCAGCACCTTCTACATCTACAGCCCAGGTTGAGAGTTCCAAAACTGTAGCATCCAAGGCGCCAGCCAAGCCCACCTCCTCGGCAGCCTCTACTGCGCGTTCTGCAGCGATCCAGTGTCACAGATGCAAAGGACTTGGCCATGTGATGAAAGACTGCCCTAGTCAGCGGGCTTATATTGCTACGGAAGACGGTGGCTATGTAAGTGCTAGTGATGTTGAAGATGAATATGCACTTGCTGCTAACATTGCAGGAGATGATGATACATCCGATGATGACGCTGTTTTTACATCGGATACCTATGCCGACCATGAAGCACTTACTGTACAACGTGTTTAAGCACTCACATGGAGCAGGACGACCGGGCACAACGGAACAATCTGTTTCAGACCTTCTTCCTCGTCAATGACCGCCGTGTACGTGTCATCATCGACAGTGGTAGTTGCAACAATTTGGTGAGCCTCGACATGGTAACGAAGCTTCAACTTCCCACACGTGCGCATCCGCACCCTTACCATGTGCAGTGGTTCAACAATAGCGGTAAGGTCAAGGTAACACAAACTGCTCACATCAAATTTGCCATTGGTACATACTTAGGAGTTGCTGATTTTGATGTAGTACCAATGCAAGCATGTTCTCTGTTACTTGGTAGACCTTGGGAGTATGACACTGATGCTACACACCATGGTAGGAGCAATAAGTATACGTTTATGAACAAAGGAAAGAAAGTTACATTGCTTCCTATGACTCCTGCTGAAATTGTAAAATTTGAACAAGAAAAACATGCTAGGGATGCACAAAAGGGCAAACAACTTTCTGAAAATCAGCAAGTAGCTAAGACACTTTTGAGGCAACAGAAAGATAAAATTGCTTCTCCTTCTTCATCACAAGTTATTAATCTGAAAGGACATGTCATGCTTGCAACTAAAACTGACCTTGCTGAAATTTGTGATGATACTCCCTTGCTATATGGCTTGATTTGCACCAACGTGTTGTTTTCACTTGCGAACATTCCTAGCACTGTTCCTGTTGCAGTCACTGACCTTTTGCAGGAGTTTAATGATGTTTTTCCTGCTGAGATACCACCCGGGCTGCCACCGATACGCGGCATCGAGCACCAAATTGATTTGGCCCCGAGAGCGTCTCTTCCTAATCGTGCAGCGTACCGTACCAATCCGGAGGAGACAAAAGAAATTGAGCGCCAAGTACAGGACCTTCTTGATCGTGGGTACGTCCGTGAAAGCCTTAGTCCTTGTGCAGTACCCGTTCTTTTGGTACCTAAGAAAGATGGTAGTTGGCGCATGTGTGTTGATTGTCGTGCTATTAATAATATCACCATTCGATATCGACACCCTATTCCTAGATTGGATGACATGCTTGATGAGCTTAGTGGTGCCATTATCTTTTCTAAGATCGATCTCCGTAGTGGCTACCACCAAATTCGCATGAAACTAGGTGATGAATGGAAAACTGCTTTTAAAACAAAGTTTGGATTATATGAGTGGCTTGTCATGCCTTTTGGACTTACTAATGCACCTAGTACCTTCATGCGCTTGATGAATGAAGTCCTACGGCACTTTATAGGACGCTTTGTGGTTGTATACTTTGATGATATCTTGGTTTATAGCAAGTCTCTCACTGAACATGTTGAACACCTACGTGCTATTTTTGTTGCCCTCCGTGAAGCTAGAATGTTTGGTAACCTTGAGAAGTGCACGTTTTGCACGGATCGAGTTGTGTTTCTTGGCTATGTTGTCACTTCACAGGGTATTGAGGTCGACGCGGCAAAGGTAGAAGCAATCAACAGCTGGCCGCAACCCCAAACTATCACACAGGTACGTAGTTTTCTTGGTCTTGCAGGTTTCTACCGGCGTTTTGTGAAGGATTTCAGCACCATAGCCGGTCCTTTGCATGAGTTGACCAAGAAGGGAATTACTTTTGCGTGGGAGCCAGCACATGAACAAGCTTTTGCCACACTCAAAGATCGCCTTACACATGCACCTCTACTTCAGTTACCCGACTTCGGTAAGCCTTTTGAGTTAGAATGTGATGCTAGTGGTTTTGGATTAGGAGGTGTGCTGCTGCAAGGAGGTAAACCCGTGGCCTATTTTAGTGAGAAATTACATGGCCCACAGTTGAATTATTCTACCTATGATAAGGAATTATATGCCTTAGTGCGTGTGCTTGAAACTTGGCAACATTACCTTTTGCCTAAGGAGTTTATTATTCATTCCAATCATGAAGCATTGAAGCATATACGTAGTCAAGCAAATCTGAATAAACGACATGCTAAATGGGTAGAATTTATTGAGACTTTTCCATATATCATTAAGCATAAGAAAGGGAAAGATAATGTGATTGCTGATGCTTTATCTAGACGATATACATTGCTTTCTCAACTTGATTATAAGATCTTTGGTTTAGAAACATTGAAGGACATGTATGCTACTGATTTAGACTTCAAAGATGCTTTTGCAAATTGTACAAATGACCGTGCTTGGAACAAATATGTGCTGAATCATGGATATCTTTTTCGTGCTAACAAGTTATGCGTTCCGGCTAGCTCTCTCCGCTTGTTGTTATTGCAGGAAGCACACGGTGGTGGTTTGATGGGTCATTTTGGATCCAAGAAAACTGAAGATGTGCTGTCCACACATTTCTATTGGCCTAGGATGAGACGAGATGTTGAGCGCTATGTGGCACGATGCACTACTTGCAATAAAGCTAAGTCCCGTCTAAACCCACATGGTCTTTATATGCCTCTGCCCGTCCCTAGTGTACCTTGGGAGGATATTTCTATGGATTTTGTGTTAGGATTACCTAGAACTAGGAGGGGGAGAGATAGTATTTTTGTGGTGGTAGATCGTTTCTCTAAAATGGCGCATTTTATACCTTGTCACAAGAGCGACGATGCTACAAATGTTGCTGATTTGTTTTTCAGAGAGGTCGTACGCTTGCATGGAGTTCCCAATACCATCGTTTCAGATCGTGATGCCAAATTCTTAAGTCATTTTTGGAGGACGTTGTGGCATAAGTTGGGGACGAAGCTGCTGTTTTCTACTACTTGTCACCCCCAAACGGATGGACAAACGGAGGTCGTCAACCGCACATTATCCACCATGTTGAGGGCTGTTTTGAAGACCAACTTGAAACTCTGGGAAGAGTGTCTACCTCATATTGAGTTTGCATATAATAGGTCAGTACACTCCACTACTAAGGTAAGTCTGTTTCAAGTAGTCTATGGCTTTAATCCGCGTGCTCCTATTGATTTGCTACCATTACCACCATCTGAAAACTTGAATTTTGATGCTACTACACGTGCTGAATTATTACTTAAGATGCATGAAACTACTAAAGCAAACATAGAGAAAATGAATGAGAAATATCGTGCATATGGTAGTAAGGGTAGAAAAGAAATAACATTTGAACCGGGTGATCTTGTTTGGTTGCACTTGCGCAAGGATCGTTTTCCTGATTTAAGAAAATCTAAATTGATGCCACGTGCTGATGGTCCTTTCCGTGTGCTTGAGAAGATAAATGACAACGCATATAAGCTTGAGTTGCCTGCAGCTTTTGGGGTTAGTCCCACATTTAACATTTCAGATTTAAAGCCCTATTTGGGAGATGATGATGAGCTTGAGTCGAGGACGACTCCAATTCAAGAGGGGGAGGATGATGAGGACATCACTTCACATGATACACACATGGAGCCTCCACCTACAATTCAACTACAAGGACCAATCACACGCGCCCGTGCCCGTCGCTTGAACCATGAGGTTAATTCGTTCCTTAGCAACTTTGATTATATTTGTTTGGATGGGATGCTACTGAATACTAGTGATATTTTGTTGATTAGGAACATGGGAGATGGAATAGGAGAGTTGGAGTTGAAGACGGAGCCGCACGGATGATTTGAAGTCAAGAATTCGCTGGTTCGGACTACATCGACCACCATTCACCAAAATGGGCATAACTTCCTCATACGAAGTCCGATTGGCGCGTTCTTGGACTTTTTGGAAAGCTGAGGAGAAGACGGATCGTTTGCCGTTGGTTTCACCTCATTTGGAGTCTCGAGTCGTCCTGTGTATTTAAAACAGTACTGCATGACAGAACTGGGCCATGTGGGCCATAATCTGAGTCTGTACATCTTCTAGCCCACAGCCCAAGTCTGTTTCCCTTCCACAGACCGCCGCCCTATATATTCTCACGCCAACCACTTCTAGGGTTAGGTTTTGCTTTGTTGCATCTACACTGTTGTGTTTAGATCCCGCCTCTTGCGCCGGACCGATTGGCTGCCGCATTGGCGTTTGTGAAACCTCAACTTATCTTCGTTTGTCTGTGATTTGGCATTCGATTTGTATCCTTCCTGTTCTTGCTTGTGTTCTTGGGTTCGCTTGCAGGAATTAGCCTTCGTGGCGAGGTCAATCGCGTTCTGCGTGGTTGATAACCAACGGAGACAGTGGTGTAACGATTGCGAGGTTTTGATCCGCCGGACCGGAGCCTTGGATCGCCAACGTCGAGATTCTCCACCAACCCAAGTTTATCCCTTACCTAGCGGAAGATCGGGACCACTCCCCCATCAGGAGCCTACGAAGGTCTTCGGCTGGCAAGTTGCTCTGTGAAGTGCAGCGAAGATTTCTGCCCTCCCATCACAACCTTCGGCTCTCAGCGCCCATTCAAAGATAGCTAATCTAGCTACTGCGTTTGGAGATAATTGGGGGAGGGTTACATGGAATAGATCAAGTACCTCCGCCAGGAAGTCCACTGCAGGGAGGCCCAAGCCAGCTTCGAAGAAGGCTTCGAATACCACTACTTCTCTGGGTCTTGGCGATGGAATTGATTCTTTGCCTGGCTTCCGGATCATAACTCCATTGCTAATTTTTTCCCCCCGCTGTGATTGCCAATGATTCTCTCTTGCAGGTAGAAGGCCTCAACTCAAAAGACTGATCCAAATATTTCGTCGATGGCGGGCACAGACCTTGGTCATCGGCGATTTGGGGATTTCTCCCCCCTGCCGCCATGGATATCACCGCCGGCATCGGAGGTGCCGCCGCCAACGCTGCTGCCGCTGCTGCTGCGGCCGCCTGCTGCCGGGCCAAGGCCGACGGAGGTGCAGATCCTTTAGTATTCACCATCGCGACCGCCGGATTGCTCTGAGGAAATGGAGGCTAGGGCTCAAGAACTCAAAGGGCTAAAAAGTTTTTGATTGCAAGAACGCGATGAAAAGGTAACCAGGTAACTTCTAGGCCTTCTATTTATAGCCTAGATTTCACTTTTTTACCGTTAGTTCGTGTCGTTTCGCATTCCTGCCGTTACTTTCCCCGAGATTAACACTTACTACAGTTTCCGTTAGAAACAGAAACTTAACGACTATTTTCTCTAAGTCTAAAAGACTTTCGAACTTCTTGAGTCGGTTCTAAGATAGTTCGAAAAGCAATTACCTTAAGACTGATTCGAAGTTCATATCTTCGTGCATTTCGGAGATAAAATAAAAACCAATAACCCCTATGTTTGGTTATCTTTTCCTTCCGTATACTGCTCTCCTAACGTTATAGGTCAAACGGAGAAGCGTATTCGAGGGGCTACTGTTGGGGGAAAATATCTCATCTTCGGGGTTATTGCCGAAGCAACATAAAGGCAGACAGTGGATTCGAAGGTTCCCAGACGATCATCTTCGAAGATACCCGGAACCAAGTTCGAAGTACGAAGATAGGCATTGGTTCGGAGTACATCTTCGAACTAAGGCCCTTCAAGATCTTTTCTGCCAGCTAAGATGGAAGACTTATCTTTTTTCTCATTAGATTAGTCGTTTACCATTTTAGCCCTATTAAGGGAACCGAATAGTTTCCACTATGTCGGTTGTAATAGAGGGGTAAATAGGTCTTTTCCTTAATGTTTGGGCCTATAAATACCCCCCATTTCACCCTGTAATACGGAGAGAATAGAAGTTATTCAATACACACATTCGAACTATTCTAAGTTATTATCCTTTCGGAGGCTTAGAACAGTTCTCTTCGCAAACACTTCGTTTGTTAGTTTCTTTTTCACAGAAACCTGTTAGCGTAATCTTTTACGCCAACACCCTCTTTCTAGCAATAACCCTGGGCAACTAGTCGAGCTTTGTTGCGCACCACAACCCTATCTTCACCTTGCTTGTTTTCGAACACCCACTTGGTGCCTATGGGATTGCATCCTGGTGGCAGCTCAACCAGTGTACAAAACCGATTGTGGACAAAATTCTCAAGCTCTTCTTGCATAGCATTAATCCAATTCGAATCAGAAAGAGCATGAGAAACGTCTCTAGGCTCAAAAGATGCAACAAAAGCAGATTCAGCAAACACAACAAGCGAGTCAATAGAAGAATGCAAAGTCCTTTTAGACAAATCACCGATGATGAGCTCTGAGGGGTGATCACGCTGAACTGCTCGGGATCCCTGGTGATCTGAAGTCACCTCACTGGAGTCAGCAGCTGGCACCTCTAGACTCGATTGAGGGGGCTCGATCGAAGTGGAAGAAGTGATCAGAGGTCCACCCTCATCCTCAGTAGAAGTCTCAAAAGGTGTGGGTTCTGCAGGCTGTGTAGAAGGCCCATCCTCATCAGCAGCTGGAGTGTCATCATCTTCCTCAAAGATGGACTCTCCGAGCTCACCAGCTCCAGGAAGCTCAAAAGAAGGAGTCAAAGAAGGCAAGGACTCATCAAAAGAAACCTCGCAAGTCTCGACAAGCTGTTGGGATTCGAGGTTTCAAACACGGAAGCCTCGAGAATGCAAAGCATAGCCAAGAAAAACTCCATCCCAACAACGAGACTCAAACTTGTCCAAATGCCCTCCCTTCTTGAGCACAAAGCACTTGAAGCCAAACGCTCGCAAGTGGATCACCTTGGGCTGTCTGCCAAACCGCAACTCATATGAAGTCTTACCTAGGTAAGCTCTAAGAAAAATGCGGTTGGCCAGATAGCAAGCCGTGTTCATGGCTTCAGCCGAAAAATGCCTAGGAGTCTTGTGCTCATCGACAATCGTCCTGGCCATCTCGACTAGCGTGCGGTTCTTTCTTTCCCCAACGCCGTTCTGTGGGGGAGTGTAAGGAGCAGAAAACTGATGGTCAAGACCCTGATCACTACAGAAGCTGACGAATTGAGAGTTCTTGAACTCAGAGCCGTTGTCGGAGCGAATTGCTTGCATCCGACCATTGTTCTCATTCTTCAGCTTCAAAATCAAGTCATGAACAAAATCAAAAGTCTCATCCTTAGACTCCAAAAAGAAAACCCACGAGAATTGAGAAAAGTCGTCAACAATGACAAGCGTGTACTACTTCCCACCGACTGAGCGTACCCAAGCTGGACCGACAGTGACCATATGTAACAGCTCTCCCGGATACGAAGTCATCACCTGAGTCACAGGTGAGTGAGAAGCGGCAACCATTTTCCCATGACGACAGGGATGACAAACTAGATATTTCTCCATTTTAAGCTTGGGCAATCCTCGGATGAGGTCCATAGAGCTTAACCTGACTAGCAGATCAAAACTCAAATGACCTAACCTCCTTTGCCACTTCCAGAGCTCAGAAGAAGATCCAGCAATCAAACAGCAAGATGGGCCAAAAGAACTAGAGAAGTCAATTCTAAAAACTTTACCAAATGGTAAGATCTGGCAAATCAAAGACCCTCTAGAATCAAACACAGAAGAATCGTCCTTCTTAAAACGCACTTCCAAACCATCCTCAAGAAGTTGCGAAACAGAAATCAAGTTAAAGTTCAAATTTTTATCCAAGGAAACATTCTTCAAAGAGAAATGATCTGAAATGCGAATTGAGCCGATGCTACTTACTTTCCCTTGACCACTATTCCCGAAAGTGATGTACTCTTTGGAGCTCGGGGGAGTGAGACTGGAGAACCATCTGCGATGTCCCATCATGTAGCGAGAGCATCCTGTGTCCATGATCCAAACGTACTCCAGTCCCCGATCCTTCACAATCAGTGGTTGTAAGGGGGAGCAAATGGTCCAGCACCAGGTTTAGCAAAAGTGCTAAACCAGTGTCGAGCCATCTGCTCAAAAGACAGAAAACAAAAACCATCAGAAGAATTTGGACCAAAGCGCGGCTCAAAGCGCGGTCCATGGTTTTGCCTAAAACCTCGGCCACGAGGTCCAGGACCATAGCCAAAATGGCCAGGAGCTCTAGCAGAACGAACTCCGCCAACTGAAGCACGGGCATGAAAGATGTCTCCTCTACCACCACCTACACGACGTGGCCTGGCCTCTAGCCTCTCCCTGCGTCGAGGAACACGCAGTCTACCACCCTGCTGGTAGAACTGTTCCTAACCACCACGAGCACGCTCTGCTCTCTCAACCCGCTTCCTTCTGAAGCAAAATTCCGCAAGATGCCCTTCTCTCTGACAATACTCACAATGGTAGGTGGGCTTCTTGGGATGTGGTTGAGGCTTGGGATTCTTGGGCTTAGTGGTGTTTGGTGTAGTCTAATTGGGTTGAGAGGGTCCTGGAAGAGAGTCAAGAGAAGTGTGGAGGTGTTTGGTATTTGGATCCCAGATGGGCTTCTTGGGTGGAGCTTTGGGTTGCTCATGGATCACTCCATCCTTGGGCTGACTAGCCTGGGAAGACTCAGTGGAGTGAGTCTTGGGATATCTCTGCTCAGGAGTCATTTTACTCCACTCCACTGCCGGGCTAATGGCACTCTCAAAGTCAGCCTTGGTATAGGTGTATCCTACCCCAAACCCATCCTGCCTCTTGAACTGCTGGATCATCATGCCGAGTTGTGGCTGTCGGCCACTGATCCAACTCAGGATAGAACGAAGATAAAAATTCTCATTCTGAGAATCAGCTAGCTCCTCTATCAAGGAAGCTAGAACCTCCACCTGAGACAAGCAGGTCTCACACTTGCTATCTACCTGGACAGACTTCTCGGCTTTCAGCTTAATCAACTGCAGTCTAAGAGACAGGTAGTTCTCACAGACAGTGGGTGGAACTGACAGTGTCTCAAGCTCTAGCCTAGTCTATGCCAGCTCAGCTCTCACTCTCTCCAAATCACTCAAATGCTCATCACCCTTTGCTTTCAGCTCAGCTAAGACAGCTATATGTGATGGGAAATCAGCACAGGGTGCGACGACAGTGGCTTGAGCATCTTTCAGCTCCAGCTGAGCGATTTCAAGCTCAGTGGCCAAAGCGTCCCTCTCATCAACCCTTTCTGTGTGCTTGGACTTTAGAGTCGACAAGTCACACAGAAGCACCTCACCCTTCGGGCACTCACTGCTATCACCCAAGCAGGGGGAAGAAGATAGACTCTCAATTCTGCCGTTGGCCACGACAAGCTCACTCTCTAACTCATCTATCCTCTTCTTAGCTCCCCTAAGCAGTTTTTCTCGATATTTTAACTCCTGACGATTGTTTTCAAGTAAATCAATGATTTCGCGTTCATAAGTGATACCTTTTCGTTGTCGTCATCGTCAGAGTCATCGGAGGAGCTCTTCTCTTCCTTATCCCCAAGAGCCATTGAGCAGAAGCTCTTGCGGGATCTTCGGCGCTGATGTGAGCTGTTCTTCGGTTTGTCCCCGAAAGCCATGAAGCAAAGACCCACCGGATCGTCCTTGTCCTTCCCCTTCTTGATGATGATCTCCTCATCGCTTGAGCTCGATGAAGAGGAAGAAGACGTGAACCGCTTGGAGTAGTTCTTCTCCATCTCGGCAAAGAAGGCCTTGGCGCACTTCTTGTTCTCTCGCCGGTAGTTCTTCATGGCTTTTCTGAAGAATCTGGTCTTTGGCTTGCCCTTATTGAAGGAAGAGTTGTCGTACTTGTCGGAGTCGTGGAAGCCACCACCAGTGCCCTTCTTGTGTCCATTGCGCTTGGGGCAGTCGGCGATGAAGTGACCTAGGTCACCACTCTCAAAGCACCCGGATTTTGTGCCGTGTCTCTTGAACATTCGTTTGTCATAAACACGATGCACACGGTTGTTAAAAAGACACAGGTCATCATCCCCCAAAGACTCAAGCTGGTCCTTAGTGATAGACATCAAGGAGAACCCAGCACAACTCTCAAAGAAGGGATCAACAGAAGGTGTAGCAAGGGCCAGAGACTTTGATCTAGAGCCAGTGAGATTTGATCTCAACTGGATATCAACCTCGGTGGCCTTCAACTTGCTAAACAACTCAGAAATGGTCAAGGTATCATAAAATGTGCTCTCAATGATAGAGGATACCTTGATCTCCCAGATCTTTGGGTCCAAGGTATGGAGAACCTTGAGCGCCTGCTCGTGATCTCAGACTAACTGAGCACCCTCAGCCTTATTGTCCTGAAGCTTGTTTATGATCGATTGAAAATGACCAAACAACACTTCAACAGATTCACCCGGCTTTTGTGTGAAGTTCTCATATTCACGCTGGTAGGTCTGATAGAGCTGAGCCTTGACTTGGGTTGTCCCCTCATGGTGTGCCTTGAGGGTAGCCCAGATCTCTCTCGCAGTGGAGAGATGGCTCACACGCTCAAACTCAGTGGGACCTAAACAAGAAAACAAGATGTTGGGATGCTGGGCAATGATACCAGGAGTACCATGCTCAACAACTGGCAATATAACAAACGTAGCATGAACGCAAATGTCCTAGATGTCCGAGCCTTGGCTCATAAGATAGGCTCGCATGCGAGTCTTCCAATAATTATAGCCATAAGCTTCCAAGGACGGGACCTTGCCAAGAGACGTCATGATCACTACTGGGGTTTAACACCGGTTAAGGTATGGAAAAAACCCTAACCAGGCTCTGATACCACTTGTAGGACCGAAAGTAGCGACCAGAGGGGGGTGAATGGGCGCCTAAAAAGACTTTCGAATCAATGGCCTGCTCCCAACACCCAACGTACCTCAAAAGACTAAGCAGCAAAGCGAGAACAGATTGCCTAAGCCTAAAAGTATCTAGCCTAGAAATAACCGGTGTCCTACACAGAGAAACACCAAGACAGTGCTAAAAGGCAGATAAGCAAAATATTCAAGACATGGCAGATCAAACTTCTCAGTAAAATAATCTAAGTGCACATAGAATGAGATGAGAAGTTACTATTCAAAATTTGTCTCCTGTTCGATACTTGGCGAAGCCTACTTCGTAGTGTCGAAGCCTGCTTCGCTGTGATGAAGCCTGCTTCGGAGAAGAATGTCGAAGTCTAGCGAAGGCTGTCGTTGAAGTGCTGAAGGTCTATTGAGTCTAGCCTAGTTCGAGTGACAAAATGCGAAGTATGCTTCGAAGCGAAGTATGAAAGTATCGAAGCCTGCTTCGAAAGAGAAGTGAAGCCAAACACACGGCAGTAAGACCAAATCGAAGCCTACACTCTACCTTCGAAGCTAGCTTTGATCGAGGTATGACTACCGAAGTGCAAACCTTTGACCCAAGAACTAACTTAGAAAGACAAGCTCCGAACTCACAAACTGCGACCCTCGGAAAAAGATAGCAACAGAAAGACCTCAGAAAACACACTCCGAGCAAAGTCTACCAGAGAGACATGCTTCGAAGCTAACTCTGAAGCCTGTCGAAGAATGCTTCGCAAAAGAGTGTCGAAGTATGTCAGAACAAAACCTTAGAACAGAGCACACTTCGAAGCTAGATTCACAGTTCAAGTTCGGAGTCCTAGCGAAGCCTTCGAAGAAGTCAGGTCAAAGCCTGCTTCACAGAACTGAAGGACTTCGCACAGACGAGGGGGCTTCACCGAAAACAGCAAAAGAAAGACTAGACACTGTCTACTCGATCAAAAAGCTATGCGAGAAAAAGCAAGGCTAGAAACACTAGCATACTGTTGCCTCATAGAGTAGGTACTACTTGTTGCTACAGGAACCAGCAAGTAGTACTACTCCTTCTCAGTTCGAAGAACCAGAACCAATCAGAGAGAGGAAAACGTCCAGGAATAAAAACCAGCCGCACGCGAGACGAAGTAGTAAACAACTACAAAATCGCTGCAGCCAGAATGACAGGAGAAAAGAATAAAATCTCACAGATGCTTGAAGAACAGTAGGAATGTTCTTGGCGGCGCATACATGAATAGGAGAGAGAACGCAAGAAACAAAATGACCCAATAGATTAAAAAGTGAATTCTGGATGGTTGACCTAACCCTAGGGATTGGGGCCCTATTTATAGGCTGCCCAATAGCTAGGAATATTCCACCAGCCCCTTAGGGTTTTACAGACGCTGAAATAACAGGAATAGACTAAACTGCCCTTAGGATATTTTTACAGACTCGACTGACTAACTGTGGGCCTAGGGACAAAATAGTAAACTCCTATTTACAGATGACTTATCCGGAAGCTAAGCTTTCGTAGCGACTACGGCTTCTCTTCTGGACAGTCCAATACAAGATCAGCGGTTGTCAGTTTTGCGCCGAAACTGACAAAACCTCCACCGACTTTGCACCAGGTACCCGGATTGGGCCGGCCCGACTCCGCAGCTCTCTCAGCCTGGCAATCGCTCACCACCCGTGTACCTGAGTCAATCCTGGTCAACAGCCCAGTGGGTCTTCTGCTAGTCTTAGCCCATGTACCCGGATTGGGCCAGCTCGACTTCGCGGCCCCTCTGCCCGACAGTCGCTCGCTGCCCGTGTACCTAAGTCACACACGACCCGTGACGCAGCAGATCTCCTCTCTTCTTCTGTTCTCTTTGACTATCGTTGACAATGACTCATCACATATGGAGCCATGAGGCCCACGCTATTCAGCATGGCTCCTCATATGCGGACTTTGACTTGAACTTTTGCAGAAGATGATCCTGGTGCCAGGCCCACCGTTCCGAAGCCGACATCGGCGAAGCCACTCAGAGCCTAACCGAGGTCCTTCAATAGATAGGGACCGAATGTCGGGCTCCAGACTTCGGCAGCCAGGATCCGATTGGGGACCGCGCCGCATTCTTGAAGGTGGTGGCTTCGACGGCGGAGCAGTCTCTGAAGGGCTTCGCCTTGATTGCCGGCCATGTGGCGGGTCAAGGAGTGTTGCAAATGCTTCACGGCGTGGGGTGCAACCACCTCGAAGCAGCAACCTCTGCCACTCCGGTGGCCTTCGGAGGCCAGCACTTGGTGATGCCTCCGGCCGGCGTTCGCGGAGCTTGGCGGTGACTTCAGGAGCCCTGGAAGGACTAAGGCTACGAAGCAGTCCTCGAGCTTCAGAAGGCTCTCCGCCTTCGCCGAGCCAAAGCGCTTGCCTCGCCAAATCAGCCTTCGACGTCGGCACCTCCGCCTCCGAAGGTGTAGATCTCCTTAGGCTCCTTGTAATTCTTAGTTGTAGGCTTTGTAAAAACTTATCAGTTTATTAATATGAATGCGGGGGTGATTTATACCTGCTCAGGCTCAGTCTCCGAATGTTGACTTCGAAGTACTTGAGGACTCTGAAGAACTCCGCCAGTTATGGGCTGTCCTCGAAGTAGCTAGGTCCGAAGGCCCCCCTAAGTTTAAACTTCCGAGGGGTCCTAACAGCGAAGCCATCCCTGAAGTAGTTCAGGATCTGCTAGCCAGCATGAAGATGGAGTCCCTTCGGGATTCTTCATCTTTGCCTTCGTGAAAGAATTTGGTAGGCGACGAAGCTTTAGACTTCTCTGCCTTCGATACGACACCGCCAGCCTCGTAGACATGGAGCAACCTACAAAGTGGAAGACGAGGTCTGCGGGCTTCGGGGCATGGACAAACCGGACGTGGGAGAGCAGGCTCCGACGAGGCTTCGTCCAGCTAAGGGGGCCCTGGCCGAAAGAAGGGCAAGCGAGGGCTGGGGCCTCGAACTCGCTTTTTCTTAGGCTTAGATACAGACTACTCGTAGTTTTTTTTCGAAGTATATTTGTAACATACTTCTCAATTATCATTCAATGAATGGAGTTTATTGTATTGGCATACTTCGTCTGCATGCTTCGCATATTTTGGTGACTTCGAACATTTTAACTTGTCATGCTCGTACTGCGTATTATATTTGCACACTTCGCATACATGCTTCCCCCCTTGCTCGTGGCGGCTAGGGACTTAGTCGTTGCTAGTGCGGGCAACTAAAAATGCGAAGGGGTGCACCTTTTGGTGGCTTCGTACGCTTATAACACATCGGGTGAAGGCCTCTTTTGGGCTTCGAACACGTTAATTTGGAGCGAAACAAGGCTTCAGTGTAGCCAAATTAAGCGAAGCATGCTTCGTCATGATGTGCGTGAGCAAGGCTCCGAAACGCACTTAAATTTTAAGCGAAGCATGAATTCAAGATGCTTAATTTTTAGATTAGATCACGTCACGCGAAGCGAGGCCTCGGTGCATGTTCAGATAGCGAAGCAAGGCTTCTTGAGCTTGATCTTGTAGTGAAAAGGATATTTGGTGTGGATTCATCGAACCTGTGATAAGTTGAGCCACCTTCGACTCTGATCCACCTTCGACTTTGGGTCACCTATGACCCTGGGCCACCTTTGACCCGGGGATGCATCAGGCCGGAGCCTGGAATCCCGAACTTTCCGAGCCGTCGCCTGGAAGTCTCAAAGCCCACTGCTACATGCACGGAGGCGTTGTGTAGCCTTCGGAGGGATGCTCTGGATTTTATAAAGCGAAGCAAAGCTTTGAATTTTAAATAAAGCGAAGCAAAGCTTCAGGTTTTCGATAAGATGAAGCAAGGCTTTGAATTTTCCAGTAAGATGGAGCAAAAAGTTTGCTTTAAAGGCGAAGAAAGGCTTCTAATTTAAGGCGAAGCAGGGCTTTAATTTAAGGCGAAGTAGGGCTTCGATTTTATATCAAAGTAATTGCAAAATTGTACATCGAAGTGGTACTTCGGATAGTGTACATACCTCGTAAAGTGGCTGAAAGCTTGCCTCGTAGCCCCTGGGGCTTCGATGACCTTCGACACACGAAGCGGAGCCCCTTGCTGGAGGGTGAGCTCCGAAATGCAAAGGGTGGGGGAAGGCAAAGATGGCCTTCGAACTGCACCTGAAGCCCCTTGCCGAAGGGTGCGCAAAGCAAGAAAGCTTCGAAGCTCCCCCCTCAAGCGTAATTCGAGTTGCAGACAGTGGCAAAGAACTTAGGTTTTAGGACTAAGCTCCCCACGGACGATGCCAACTATTGTAGCAATTGTGTTAGCTATAGCACAGGTTTTGTATGTGTGTATATGGTGTATAAAATGAACCTCGAAGGGTTCTCTCATAGGGAGAAAGGATTTATACTAGTTTGGACCTCCCCTAGGGGATAATAGCCCTACGTTCAGTTTGTGGTGGATTTGGCTGGTTATGCCTCGGTATGGTGAAATGAACTCTACAGTTTCATGGCCCTAGCGAAGCTCCCCTGTTACAAGGGCTTGGCCCTGCTTTTATAGGCACGCAGGCCTTAAGGAATAGACCAAAATGCCCTCTATAAGTCCTAGGCTCATAGGGGCAAAAAGGGGAAGAGAAGCTAGCTACTGTACAAAAGTGCTTTACAACTTTACAGACGTGTCAAACAACATCACATCTTTGACTAGCTAAACGACATACTAGGGGCGGAGGGGCGCTGGTATGGCTTCTACACTGTAGCGAAGTACAAATATTTTCCTCGGTTCGGAGTTGGGGCCGGAGCTCTTCAGGCGCAGGCTGCAATGGAGGCTTCGAAGTAAACTCCGAAGGGGGCTTCGGAGCATACTCCGAACTGAACTCCGAACTGGGGCTCAGAGCTGGGGCTCCGAACTGGGGCTCCGAACTGGAGTCTTGGAGACTTAGCTTAGAGTTGGCTGGAAAGGGTCCGCAGACTAGCTTGAAGGGCTCCGAAGGGAGCCTGAAGGTTAGCTCCGAACGAGGCTCGAAGGATAGCTCCGAACGAGGCTCGAAGACTAACTCCGAACAACGCCCGAAGGCTAACTTGGAAGTTATCCTGAGACTTAGCTTCTGGCAATCTTTAAGAGATCTTGAGGGCTTCGCCCTGGAGGGCTCCGAAGGGGTTCGGGGGCTTCACTCCAGCGGGCTCCGAAGCATACCCGGGACTTGGAAACAGCTTCTTCAGAGAGGAACAGGCTTCGAAGGTGTTGGGCTCTAGGCCGAAGGCCGTCGGAGGCTGACGTCATTTGGCCCCTGTTCAAGGGAAAACTATTCCCCCAACACTATTTTAATTATAATCCTTGCTGCTCCAAGTTCCTTTGCCTTTTGGAGGCCTAGCAGGATTCCTTCGTATTCTGCGATATTATAGGTGATCTTAAAGTTGAGCCTAGCAGAATACATGGCCTTTTGCCCCGACAGTGATATTATTACAGCTCTAGCTTCGACACCAGATGCTTGATAGGCTCCATTAGAAAAAATTGTCCATAGACCTTCGGAGGTTTCTTACGGAGCCCAAACTGCATATGGAGTCCACTCTCGCCGTGAAGGAAATACCAAAGGGGGCTAGCTCAACAGCCCATTTTCCAATCCTACCCGTGGAATCTTTGCTCGGAAGCATATCACCAAGGAGATATGAGGTAGGAACGATTAGGTTATGTGCTAAAAAGTAATGCCTTAGCTTCCGCAAGGCCATTACTAAAGCATAAGCAATTTTTTCGAGCTCGGACTATCTTGTCTTTGCTCCGGACAAAGCTTCTGAGATGAAGTAAATTGGGTTTTGCACTAGCTTTCCTCTAAGCTCAACTTCCCTGACCAATACTGCACTTACTGCGGAGCCCGTTGCTGCAAGATAAAGAAGGAGAGTTTCTTCCGGGAGGGGCACAGTAAGTGTTGACAGGCTTCCGAGGTATTCTTTAATATCATCGAAGCTCTTCTGGCACTGTGGCATCCATTTGAAACTTTCGGACCCTTTTAGAGCTTTAAAGATTGGAAGGCTTCGCTCGGCTGATCTGGCCAGGAATCTACTGAGAGCTGCAAGCCGTCCTGTTAGCTTCTAGACCTGCTTAAAATTTTCTTGTGGAGACATTCTTTGCAATGCACTTATCTGCGTCGGGCTAGCTTCGATTCCCCTACTCGAAACTAAATACCCTAATAGTTTTCCTGCTTGCGCCCCGAATATATATTTTTCAGGGTTGAGGCGAACTCCACATGCTCGGAGGCTCTCAAATGTTTCAGCTAAGTCTAGGCTATGATGGTGCTTTACAACACTCTTTATTACAATATCATCCATATAGGCTTCAACATTTCGGCCTATTTGATGACCTAGAGCCTTAGCTATCACACGTGAGAAGGTGTCTCCGGCATTCCGCAAGCCAAAACGCATTCTTACATAACAAAATACTCCGGATGGGGTTATGAAACTCATCTTTGCTTTGTCTTAGCGCTTTAGCCAGACTTGATGATAACCGGAGTAAGCATCTAGAAAGCTCAGTAATTCGGAGCCAACCATAGAATCCACCAGCTGGTCTATTTGGGGCATAGGGTAGGGGTCTCGGGGGCATGCTTTATTTAATGATGTGAAATCAATGCACATGCGCCACTTGTCGGAGCCCTTTTTCCTGACAAAAACAGGATTAGCTAGCCACTCCGTGTGGGCTACTTCCCTGATGATGCCAGCCCTTAACAATTTTTCCACTTCTACTTTGGCGAGGTCTGCCCTCTCTGCTAATAGCTTACGGAGCACCTAGTGCACTGGCCTAGCCTTCGGGTTGACAAGCAAACTATGCTCGATGATACTCCAGTCAACCCCAGTGATGTCTTCGTCGGTCCAGGCAAAGATGTCCAAATTTTGCTTGACTACTTCCTCCAATGAAGCGGCTATCTCCAGAGGTAGCCCCTTGCCGAACTGTATTGGGTGCTACTTGCCATCCTTCAGAATTATCTTCATGACGACATCACCTTCCGGGCTTGTCTTTAGGGAAAGTTCCTTCGAGGAGTTTGAAGACTCCGAAGCCTCATCTGCGTGCTCCGACACACTGTGCTCTTGCCGAGGGTCCAATGGCTAACCGTGGCCATACTCCGTTCTTCGGGCTACAGCTTGGTCTCCTGAGATAGTGAGAACTCAACCTTGTATGGGCATGTTGAGACATAAGTAGTTGTGATGTGCTATAGCCCCTAACTGGTTCAACATCCCCCGTCCAAAAATCGCATTATAGGCATATGGGGCATCGATGACGTCGAAGATCACTTCTTCCACCCTGGGCAAGGGCCCCTCTCTGAAGGCAACCTCGAGGCCTATCTGGACGAGGGCATCGAGAGGCGAACTTGCGAAGCCTTGGATTGGGCGAGCCGCCGGAAGTAAATGTGTCATGCCCCGATTTAATAAATTAGGACTTTTATTGAAATTCCAAGGAAAGTCAATAAACCAAGACGTTCATCAGGCGACCATGTACAATATGGGCAATCATCCATGGTTCGTAGACCGCATTATTACAAAAGTGAATGAAAGTGAAGAGAAACTAATAAAATCAAGGGTCCTAGATGAACGCCTCCTTCCAGTCTCGCCTTGACTGGGTCGCTACTCCATACCTTCATCCTCCTCGTAGTAGACGGGCTCTAATGGTGTAAGTCAACGGGGTGAGTACAAATGTACTCAGCAAGCCACCGAATGCAAATATCATGCAAGATAATAACAAGGGGGATAGTGGCTAATTTTGCGGAAAAGCATAATTGTAAAGCAATTAAATGTGAGCAAGTTATTAGTACTGAACTATAAACATGTGTATGCATCATCATCTTCTAACTCGAGGAGTACGTTTTACCTCCTCGCTCAATAGTCCTTACATGCCATGAATAACTCAACCATTCGATCATTAGTAAACTAACTGCGAGTAGTCACACAACCTGCCCTTGACTGTGGGCTCGGCTTTTCGAAAGATTAATTTACTCTGATCAGAGATGTACCACTGTACCCACAAGGCATGCACTCATCACTTACACCAAAGTGTAACGAGATGACCCATTTCACGGGAACTCGTGCCAAAACCTTCCATATGGTCCCCTCCGACTCAACGCACCCCCTTATAGGTTTCGTATCGTGTCTCGACGCGTCGAGTTTCCACCATACCCCCCCTTGAGCCTCGTCGGTACAAGGCGCCCTGAGGGCTAGCCCCTTGCCCCCTCCACTATGGTGCAGAGAATCGGAGTGTTCCACACTTCCAGTTAGGACTTACCCATTAGACTTGTGGTTGGTATGGAAGTGCTTTGCAACAGATCCCGCAGACCGGTCCTTATAGTGCCCCGGGTGTGACCAACCAATGCCCGAGCTTGCACCCGGAACCCACCATACATATAACATAGCCAACTCCAACAGAGTCCAGATACAAGAATAACGTGGAACTTCATATAACAAAATTCCATCTATCTACGACTCATTATCTTTTTATCCTATAGCAGTTGTGTCGGTACATTGGGCACTAGCTAATATAATATTACTAGAGTGACAAGGAGTTAAGGCTCAATAAGCATGGCTTGGGTTTGCACACAAGGATGGGATATAATAAATATAAGTGTAGTGCTTGATGTTTGACTAATGCAATATTATCCTATGAGTTATAGCAATAGTTATAAAAACTGGGCTCAATGATGATCAACTATTTCCACAAGAGGGGTCGATGACTTGCCTTGCTTAGCAAAGGGTGATGGTGGAACCTTGGGATAGAACTCCGACTCCTCGATGAACTCGTAGTCTTCTCGATACGGAAAAATAAACAATACATTAAATAAACAGATAAAAATCCACTAAATAATAAACATACATGTTTATGGGTTTTATTATGTGAAATAAGGTTTTAATGTTCTGAAGTTTGGTGAAAAAATAGTAAAACTTATTTTTTTAAGGTTTTCCCTAATTTATTTTCTGAATTAATAATTTTAACCCTAATGGGTTTTTATTCATTTAATTGCTAAGATTATTTTGTTCCAAAGTAACATAATGTTTTTATGGCATTAATGTGTAGAGAATAATATACTGAATTTAACAAAACTTGAATGGTGAAATTTGGAGTTAAAATGAGCAAGTTGTGAATTTTCAAAGTTTAAACAATTTTCTAGAATTTTATTTAAATTGAAAAAGGGATCTGGTCCATGGTGAGCCAGGCCCACAGTGGACCGCTGCAATGTGCGTGTGGACCGAATCAACCAGATCTGTTGGATCCAGATCCGGCGATCAGGCGCGAGGCAGAAGGCTTAAGTGGCAATGGACGGCCAGGAATAGATCTCACGAACCGGTATGACGTGGACGCACCAGATCGAGTCAAACTTTTAAATAGCGATTGACGGCCCAGATTAAAAGATACCGGTTTGACCGAATCTGAGGGCTCAGATTAGATCCCTACAGGATCTAATCTGGACCATTCGCTCGGGATCGTGCGGCTCGGATGGATTCCGGCACGGCACGTGGTGAGGAGGGTATTTTACCCTTCGTCTCCGGCGACGGCGGCCTCGGGCGCGGCAGCGATGGCGACGGCGAGGGCCTAGGGGCCTAGCTTCATGCTAAAATGGAAAGAGGAGGGGATGGCGGTCATGATCGTACCTTCGATGGCGAAGGAGGTCCGGAGGTGGCCGGCGGCGAGGGGTAGACGATGGGGGTCCTCGGGAGCTTGACGGTGACGGCGATCCGGCCGGTTCCACGGCCAACTGAGGGGTGGCCGAGGACGGGTGAGCTCCAGTGGTCACGAGGGTGGCGACAGCTAGGACGGAGTGGGTCCGAGGCGGCGGTGATTGGCGGCCAGAGATGGAGCAGGGGAGAAAAACCGAAAATCGAGTGGGAGCGCTCTGAAGGCTATGGCTCGGGCTCTAGTGGGTTGGACTGAGTGCGGCGAGGGGAGGGGTTCTTATAGGGGTCGCCGGCGGTTGATATGGCAAGGGAATCGAAGGAAACGCGAAAGGGTTCCTTCCATACTCCGGCGAGGCTTCCAAATCCTCGGATAACCTTCCATACATGCGATTACACGTCGGATATAGATGGAAAGGGGGCGGCGGTGCTCGGGGAAGGTGATCCGGGGGAAATCCGAGCGAACGTGGTGGCCGGCGATGAGAAATTGGAAAGGGGGTCGCCGGGTAAGGAAGGGGGGATCCCCTTCCAACGAAGAAGATGATCCCGACAGGTGGCCCCCACCTGTCGGTCAGCGAGTGCGAGGAGGAGGGTGCCGACACGCGGGCCATGGCTGTCAAGGAGAGAAAGCGGGAGGGGAGAGGCTGACAAGTGGGGCCATATGGGGCGCGGGCGAGAGAGTGAGGCGGGGAAACGCGTCGTGAGGCGGACCCCACCTGTCGTTGTCACACGTTTGGACTGGGCCGGGCTCGGGGTACTTTGGGGGTTGAGGCCCATTAGAGTTTATAAATGTTTTCTGATTTAAAATAATTGCAGTAATTCATATATTTGATTAAGGGTCGAATCACTGTTGATAAAATTTGTAAAAATTACTAAAATTATGTATTGACCTCTAGTTTATCTCATAAAATTTTCAAGTCCAAATTTTGAATATTTCTCCCTGTTTGACTTTATTAGGGCTCTTTTAGGATTTTCTTTAACAATAAAACTCAGAAATTCCTTTAATATTATTTCTCTTTTATTTTATTCCCTTTTTAATTGTTGGGGTGTTACAGTCCTATCCCCCTTACAGAGAATATCATCCTCGAGATTCGGATCATTCCTCGAATAGCTCAGGATGCTGTGCCTTGAGTTCATCTTCTTTTTCCCATGTAGCTTCCTCTACGGGATGATTGCTCCACTGCACCTTGCAGAAGCGGATGACTCGACTTCTGGCGGTCCTCTCTTTGACTTCTAATATCTTGACAGGCTTCTCCACACAGGTCAGATCCTCTTGAACATCCAACTCCTGAAGGTCCACATGCTCTGTAGGGACTCGGAGACACTTCTTCAGTTGGGACACATGAAACACATCATGCACTCCAGTCAATGAGGGTGGCAGCTCCAACTGATAAGCAACTTCGCCTTGGCACTGAATAATGGGAAATGGTCCAACATACCGGGGGGCCAACTTTCCTCTCATGTTAAACCTTTGGGTGCCGCGGAGGGGTGTGACCCGGAGGTAGACATGTTCTCCCTCTTCAAAAGCTAAGTCTCGACGACGATTGTCTGCATAGCTCTTTTGGTGAGATTGGGCGGTCTTGAGCCAGTCTCTGATGATCCGTACCTTCTCTTCTGCTTCCCGAAGGATGTCTATTCCAAATACTTGGGATTCACCAGTTTGATCCCAAAGTAGAGGCGTCCTACACTTTCGTCCGTATAGGGCTTCGAACGGGGACATCTGTAGACTGGCTTGATAACTGTTGTTGTACGGAAACACAGCGTACGGTAAACTCTTGTCCCAAGTTTCTCCAAAATCAAAGACACATGCCCGAAGCATATCTTCTAATATCTGATTCACTCTTTCAGTTTGTCCATCTGTTTGAGGGTGGTAGGCAGTGCTGAAGTTCAGTCTCGTTCCCATTTCTTCCTGAAGGTTTTTCCAAAAGGAGAGGTAAACTGACTTCCTCTGTCGGATACTATCTTTTTAGGCACTCCATGAAGACACACAATGCGGGCCATGTACAACTCTGCTAACTTAGGGCCACTGAAGGTTGTCTTAACGGCTATGAAGTGTGCTACCTTCGTTAGCCGGTCGATGATTACCCAAATAGAATCATACCCAAGCTGGGTCTTTGGGAGTCCGGTGATGAAGTCCATTCCGATCTCTTCCCATTTCCATTCAAGCACTTTAAGTGGCTGTAACAGTCCTGCAGGTCTCTGATGTTCTGCCATTACTTTTTTGCAGGTGTCACGTTCTGCGACGAACCGAGCAATCTCTCTCTTCATACTAACCCACCAATAGTGTTCCTTCAGGTCTTGGTACATCTTAGTACTCCCGGGATGGATGGAGTATAAGGTATCATGGGCTTCTCTTAGGATAAGGGTCTTTATCTCCGGTTTATCCGACACACATATCCGGGTTCCAAACCATATGGTGCCATTCTCGTCTTCTGAGAATCCTAGGGCTTTTCCTTGTCTCATGTTCTTCCTAATGGCGGCTATATCCGGATCTTCTAATTTAGCTTCTCGGATCTGCTCGAACAGGATAGGCCGGGTTTCTAGTGTGGCTAGATATGCTCCTGTGGTTAATCCAGGGTTTATCTTTGCCATCTACTTATATAGCAAAGGCGCGTGATCCTGAATTATGACGGTGGTGCAATATCCCTTACGACTTAATGCATCAGCTACCACATTGGCCTTTCCGGGGTGGTAGTGAATACCTAAGTCGTAGTCCTTTATTAATTCCAACCATCGCCTTGCCTCAGATTGAGGTCCAGCTGCATGAAGATGTACTTCAAACTCTTGTGATCCGTAAAGATTTCGCAGCGGTTTCCGACCAAATAATGCCTCCAAATCTTAAGGCCGTGCACAACTGCGGCCAATTCCAAGTCATGTGTTGGCTAGTTCAACTCATGGGGTCTCAACTGACGAGAGGCGTATGAAATAACTTTTCCGTCTTGCATGAGAACACATCCCAATACCTGGCGAGATGCGTCACAATAAACATGGAAATTCTTCCTAATATCTAGTAGGGTCAGTATGGGTGCAGACACCAGCCGGGTCTTGAGGGTCCGGAAACTTTCCTTGCATTCGGGAGTCCATTCAAACTTCTCTCCCTTCTGTAATAACTTGGTCATAGGCTTGGCTATCTTGAAAAAATTCTCGATAAACCACCGATAATACCCGGCCAAACCCAGAAAGCTTCGTATCTCCGATACATTTGTGGGTGGCAGCCAATCCGTAACTGCTTCTACGATGGCAGGGTCTACTGTGATACCTTGCGCAGAGATGATGTGTCCAAGGAACTTTACTTCTGCCGTCAAGAATTTACACTTGTTGTACTTGGCATACAACTGGTGTTCCCTTAGCTTGCCTAAGGTTAACCGGAGATGAGTCTAGTGCTCTTTCTGATCCTTGGAATAAATTAGGATGTCGTCTATAAAGACCACGATGAATTTGTCCAAATACTCCATGAACACCTTATTCATCATGTTCATAAAGAAAGCAGGGGCGTTGGTCAATCCAAAGGACATAACAGTACATTCATATAATCCATAACGGGTGGTAAAAGCCGTCTTGGGTATATCCTCTTCTCGAATCCTCAGCTGATGATATCCGGATCTTAGGTCGATCTTGGAAAATACCGTAGCTCCTTTCAGCTGGTCAAAAAGATCATCGATCCTGGTAACGGGTATTTGTTCTTGATGGTTACTTCATTCAAAGCGCGGTAATCCACACACATACGCTTAGCCTTTGTTGGGGGAAAATATTTCATCTTCAGGGTTATTGCAGTAACAAGATAAAGACTGGAGATTAAGCTAAAGACTTTCAGCGAATACCTTCGAAGATACATTGAATCAAGTTCGAAGGATGATGGCGGGCTCTAGTTCGGAGCACACCTTCGAACTTAGACTCTTCCAGGAGCTCCTTTGCCAGCTAAGATGGAAGACTTATCTTCTTTCTCATTAGATTAGTCTTTTACCATTTTAGCCCTATTATGGGTACCGAATAATTCCACTATGTCGGTTGTAACAGAGGGGTAAAAAGGTCTTTTCCTTAATGTTTAGGCCTATAAATACCCCCAGTTTTACCCTGTAAAGAGGACCGAATACAAGTTATTCAATACACACTTTCGAACTATTCTAAGTTATTATCCTTTCGGAGGCTTAGAACAGTTCACTTCGCAAACACTTCGTTTGTTAGTTTCTAATCCTTAGAAACCTGTTAGCGTAATCTTTTACGCCAATAGTTGGCGCCGTCCGTGGGGAACCTAGTCCAAGAAACTTCGTTCTCTACCAATTTCTTACATCATGCCTCCTAAGCGGAGTGCAACTCGTAACCCTGTTCGGAGGTCCCCTCGGACCTCAGGAGAGGCACCTCATGACACTGTTGAGGCCGGAGGACCTTCGACGTTTCCTCCACCTCAGACTCCGGAAGGAGTTCCCATTCCTCGAGCATACGAAGTTCCTCCGCCAACTCCATCTATACTTCGACCACCTGGAGTTCCCCTTCCACCTCAAGTTCCACTTTGAACTGATCCTTTCAGTTCTCAAGACCTAGAAGATCCTTCCGGAGGAGATGAAGACAATCTTGGTGATATGGCCGCTCAAATGGCCAATCTCCAAGCTGAAGTAGCAAGATGGCGATAAGAAGCTGCAAATAGGCTTCGGTCTCAAGCCATCCCAGTTATTCCAAAAGTGCCTGAAGACGATGAACCTATCTATCCTGAAGCCCCGAAGAACGCCTCCTTTGATACCGAATCTCCGTTGCATCCTGCGCTGCAAAAAGTTCGCTTTGATCTGAAGTTTAAGACTTCAAAGCTTTGCAAGTATGCCGGAGATGAGGATCCTGGAGAATTTGTCCGTTCTTATGCTCTAGCAATTGAAGCTAGTGGAGGAGTTTGGGACACCATGGCAAAATGTTTTCCCTTAGCTCTTCAAGGAGTGGCATTGCGGTGGTTCTGGTCTTTGAAGCCAGGATCAATTAATTCATGGGGACAGCTGAAGAAGAAGTTCGTAAGCAATTTCCAAGGCACCTTCGTGCCTCCAATGTCGACGGGAAGTCTTTTCCAGGTGAAGCAACTCCCTCGAGAGACATTGAGGCAATATTTCAAGCGCTTCGCTCATACGAAGTCGCAGATTCGAGGGTTGACTACATCTTCAGTAGTTGACGCAGCTCGAGAGGGAGTCATTCATCCGGGCCTCCTTGATAAACTCCACCGGAAAAGCATATCTTCTGTTTCTCAGTTGATGTCATACTTTGAAGAATATGCGAGGTCGGAAGAGGGCTGGCTTCGAAGAACTGCGGCTACTCCATCTGTATTGCAAGAAGTAAAATTGGAAGTAAAAACTTCGGCACAGCCGCGAGAGCCTGTCTTCGAAGTCCAGCATGATAGGAGAAGGGGGCAAAAACATCCTCGTTCAGAAGTCCTGAACATTGCACCTCCACAAAAGTTTGCCTAGAGAGCTCCACAACCTTCGGGAAACAAGGACAGTGGCTGGAGGCCACCAGGGAAACCGGCTGGCAAAGGCCAGACCCTTTTCTGCTGTATTCATGGGGAAAACCGAAGCCACGCAACTGATACTTGCAAGGCTATACTTAGTCTGAGAGGAGAATATCTGGAAAGAACTTCGGGTCGAGGTACTACCGACCGAGTTCCAGCTGCAGTGCGCCCATAACTGGTCCAGGCTATGGCGCAGATAGAAAATTTCGAAGCCGCAAGACACCCTCCGGTGGTCAATATTATGCCACCTCCGAAGCAAGAAGAGGGCAAGACCGAGGAAAAAGGGTAGTCCTCCCTATCTCCGGAGGAGGTACTCTTGGAAGCATGTCAAAAAGGCAGAGGAGAGAGCATGTCCGAGAAGTTGGGCACATTGGAACTTCGTCATCTGCAGCTGCTATGCCTGAATGGTCTCATGTACCAATATATTTTTCTGTGGAGGATGCAGCTGGCATTAAATTTCCACATGCAGACCCACTTGTCATCACTGCGGACATTGCAGGAACTGAGGTTCGAAGAGTGTTAATTGACGGAGGGAGTTCAGTGGACATTATTTTTGTTCAAGCCTTCAATCAATTGTGCATCTCCAGAAAGCACCTTCTTCCAGCGGCTCGTCCTTTGCAAGGCTTCGTAGGGCCTCCGCTTGATGCACTTGGCCAAATAGGCCTAGAAGTTACATTCGGAGAAGGATTGTTAGCCAGGATAGAGGAAGTAATCTTCGACGTCGTAGATGCTCCATATGCCTACAACGTCATCTTCGGAAGAGGCATGTTAAATCAGTTCGGAGCTGTAGCACACCACAATTACTTGTGCATGAAGATGCCAACTCAAGCGGGAGTGCTCACTATCTTCGGAGATCAAGCTAACGCCCGAAGAGCAGAATATGGTCACGGCCCACCTCTTGATCCAAGACAAGTGAATAATGTACAAGATAATCAAGAAAAATTTTCAACTCCTTCCGAATCTTCGAAGAAATCTTTCCCAAGACCAAGTCCTGAAGGAGAGATTGCAACGAAGATTATTGTTAAAGATGGTAAAGAATATGCATTTCAATTTGGTAAAGATTTACCACCAGAAGTTGCTACCTCCTTGGAAAAAGTAGTGGAAGAGAATTTAAATGTCTTCGCTTGGTCTGATGAAGACATCACCAGAGTCAATCGGGATATTATTGAGCATAGTTTACTTGTAAACCCGAAGGCCTGGCCTGTTCGGCAAGGACTCCAAAAAATGTCTGCAGAAAGGGCTGTTCTTGCAAAAGACGAAGTTGAAAAATTGTTGAAGGCTGGGATTATCAGAGAAGTGGCTCACATAGAATGGCTAGCCAACCCAATCTTCGTCAAGAAGAAATCCTCCGGAAAGTGGCGCATGTGCATTGATTTTACATCCTTGAATAAAGCATGCCCACGTGACCCCTACCCCATGCCCCGAATTGATCAGTTGGTTGACTCCACTGTAGGCTCGGAGTTATTAAGCTTCCTTGACGCGTATTCTGGCTACCATCAAATTGGTTGAAGCGCGAAGATGAAATCAAGACAAGCTTCGTAACTCCTTCAGGAGTCTTTTGTTATGTAAGAATGCCTTTTGGCTTAAGAAATGCCATGGCTACTTTTTCGAGGCTAGTTGCTAAGGCTCTAGGTCATCAATTAGGTCACAATGTGGAGGCCTATATGGATGATATTGTAATAAAGAGTGCTTTAAAGCACCAACATAGCCTAGACTTAGCTGAAACATTTAATAGCCTTCGGGCATGTGGGATCCGTCTTAACCCCGAGAAATGTATCTTCGGAGCTAAGGCTGGAAAGTTGTTAGGGTATTTAGTTTCAAGCAGAGGGATTGAAGCTAGCCCTACAGAAGATGGCTCTTCCAGAAAATTTAAAGCAAGTGCAAAAGCTGACTGGTCGTCTGGCAGCACTTAGCAGGTTTTTGGCAAGGTCTGCAGAGAGAAGTTTGCCCATCTCAGTAATCTCGCTACACTCACGGTGCCTACTGCGGACAAAACCCTACTCCTTTACCTTGCAGCTACAGGTTCTGCTGTCAGCGCAGTCCTAGTCAGAGAAATGGATTTCAATGGAAAGTTGGTACAAAATCCAGTTTATTTTGTGTCCGAAGCATTATCAGGAGCGAAGACAAGGTACTCCGAACTCGAAAAGTTCGTTTATGCTCTGATAATGGCTTCGAGGAAATTAAGACATTATTTTTTGGCTGATAATGTAATTGTACCAACTTCGTATCCTTTGGGAGATATGCTCCGAAGTAAAGACTCCACTGGAAGAATTGGAAAGTGGGCAGTCGAACTAGCACCCTTTGGCATATCTTTTCTAGCAAGGACAGCAATCAAATCGCAAGTCTTAGCAGATTTTGTAGCAGAATGGACTCCCCCTGTAACATTGGTTCCGGAGAAGTCAAGTGAAGGAATTTGGACTGTTTTTTCTGATGGAGCCTTCCAAGCATCCGGAGCAGGTGTCGGAGCAGTTTTAATTTCGCCTTCAGGGCAAAGAGCAATGTACTCCGCAAGACTCAACTTTAAGTCTACCAATAATATAGCGGAGTATGAAGGGATTTTACTAGGACTCCGAAAAGCACGTGCTCTAGGGGCTACAAGAGTTGTTATAAAGACAGATTCTCAAATAGTAGCAGGGCACGTAGATAAAAGCTTTCATGTCCGACATCCACAACTTGCAAAATACTTAGAAGAAATCCATTAGATCGAAGCACAATTCAAGGGTATTTCCATTCGGAGTATACCAAGAGCAGAAAATGTGCAAGCGGACATCTTAGCAAAAGCTGCAGCCGGATCTATGGATATACCAGAAGAAGCTTTTTATGAGGAGCTCAGTACACCTTCAGTGCCACAAATTCCCTCCGCAGAAATTCTTTGCATTCCAAGTACAGATTGGAGAAATTCGATCATGGAAATTTTGCAAGGAGGAACAAATTCGTTTGAAGAGCCACAATTTTCAAGATTGAAGCTCAGGGCTAGGAATTATCAAATAATCAACGGTATTTTATATAAGGTCAGAGTATGTTCCCCTCTACTCCGATGTATATCTCAAGCCGAAGGTCAAGAAATTCTTCGAGAAATCCATGAAGGACTTTGCGGTAGCCATTTAGCCCCTCGAGCTTTGGCAGGAAAAACACTTCGTCAGGGGCTTTATTGGCCTACAATAATAGCTGATGCGGAGAGCTTGGTCCGTACATGCCAAGGGTGTCAGTGGATGGGTCGACGGAGTCATCGCCCACCAACAGCTCTTCAAGTTATTGCTCCAGTATGGCCCATGGCCAGATGGGGTATGGATTTAATTGGTCCCTTTCCAGTTGCTAAGGGAAATTTAAAGTTCGCAGTGGTAGCTATTGAATATTTTTCTAAGTGGGTAGAAGCAGAGCCCTTAACAGCTATCACTTCGAACAATGTACAGAAATTCTTTTGGAAAAGTATCATTTGCCGGTTCGGAGTGCCTAGGCAACTTACAGTTGATAATGGAACACAGTTTGATGCAGAACCTTTCAGAAAGTTCTGCGAAGATCTAGGCATCCAGTTATGTTTTGCTGCAGTGAGACATCCTCAGTCCAATGAAGCTGTAGAAAGAGCCAATGGAAATATTTTGTCAGGGCTAAATCGAAGGATAGTAGGATTAGCAAAAGGACTGTGGACCGAAGAGCTTCTGAAAAATTTATGGTCCATTCGGACTACGCAAACAAGGTCCACAGGTTTCACTCCATTCAGATTGCTATTCGGAGATGAGGCTATGACTCCAACGGAGCTCAAAGGAGGATCACTTCGCAGCACCGAACCGGAGATTGAAGGAGAAAGACAAGCTTCGCTAGATTTAACAGAAGAGACAAGACTTCGAGCTGTAACCAATTTATCAAAGTATCATCAACAGAAGAAGGCTTGGTTTGACCCGAAGGTTAAGATCAATGAGCTTAGACCAGGTCATCTCGTTTTGCGAAGCATCATAGCGCCAGGCAAATTAGGAAATAAATGGGAAGTTCCATAATTAATTGTTCGTTCAGGACGCCCTGGCTCTTTTAAATTAGCTAATTTGGAAGGTGAAGAGTTAGCACATACTTGGCATGCGGAGCACCTAAAGTGATACTTCGCATAAGGGATCCTTGTAATCATGTGTAATCACTTTTCGAATTAATAAAGCATATGGTTCAGATAGTGCCTTCCCCTCATAAACTTCCAGCTTCCGAGTGGACGCACTGGAACCGCGGGGTTGACCGAGAGGGAAGTGTCATTAAGTTGAATCATATTTTCACCAGGTGGTGGGCTGACATAATCCGGAGTCCAAGCCACCGTCTTGAAGACATCCGTAAAAGAGCCCGAATACCACAGAATGCGGAGTCCAAGCCACCGGTTGGAAGACATCCGTAAAAAGAGTCCAAAGAGACAAAAATATGCGGAGCCCAAGCCACCGGCTTGTAGGCATCCGTAAAAAGAGTCGAAGGCGACCAAATAATGCGGAGCCCAAGCCACTGGCTTGTAGGTATCCGCAAAAAAAGTCCAAAGAGACCACTGCGAACTCCAAACCATTGGTTTGACAGAATTCGCAAAAAAGAGCCGAAGGAGGCCAAAGCAAAACAGAGTTCGAGCCATGAGCTTCGAATGTCTGTTAAGATAGTCCATAGTGACAAATTATCTAAGACACTAAAGTGTCTGGAAAGTTATCTCAAATGATTTCTTTCAAAAACAAAAGGTACTAAGTTGCCATTCTTCAGACTATAAATAGCCGAAGACATTTTATACGATTTTAAAAGATCTATAAATTGCTGAGGGGCTCCGAACCCCCAAAATTGTACTCCGAAGTTTTTCTTTGTGCCTAACCATCTTTGAATACAGTTCGAAGTTGCTTACACCCAAAGAGGGGCTAATAAATAGGGAGACAATTTTGAATCGATATTTATTATTCAAGCAAATATGATTACATCATGAAAAATTGGTATCTATACCAAGAAGGAATCGAAGACCTCTTCGATCTCTAGAGCTAGGGTTGGAACGACTAGTTCCAGTGCCGGGAGTCTTAACAACTTTACGTTTAACTCTCATGCCTCCCTTCGAAGCTCCAAAGTCCTTCTGTTCTTGCTGAAGCTCGGCCTAAGTTCGAAGCCGTTCGGGACTCCTTTCCCAGCTTCCAAGTTCTTCAGGCTTTTTACCTTGAGCTTCATCTTCGTCTTCGGACCATATAATGTCTTCAGAAGACGAAGTTTCCAAGTTAACTTCTTTTTCTTCCTCTTTAATACAAGATAGTATATCTTTACTTATTTCGGACGTAATTGCTCCGGAACTATCTCGAGGAATTAGAAATCGAGGACGCTTATGAAGTTTTAAGATATCGAAGGTAGCCCATAATAAGCAAACTTCGTCGTTAACGTCTAACACTTCGACATCTTCCATATGAGGCAAAGCCTAAAAACATGATAAACAAATCTTCATTCTTAAATGTACATAAGTGTAATGCTTTACATAGTTGAAGATCCTAAGCTATTTCTAAACCTGCGGGTTCGGAGGAGGCTGACTGCTCGAAGCTTGGGTCCGAGCTTGCTTTTGGCGTTGCCCTTCGTCAATCCAAGCCTTGATCGCAGAACGACCTTCGGCTCTCCATGAAGTTTGGAAGGCTTGCCAAGCAGCAGCCACACCTTCGGAAGGAGTGAGAAGCTGATCGTCGTCGAAGGTAATGGGACCCTCTCTTGCGCTCAGAGCTATCGATCGACCCAGATCCTCATAGTAACGAAGTAAGCCAACATTAGCCACTTGTCCGAAGAGTTCTCCGTAATGAATGCCCGCTGTCTTCATCTGCTTCGCTACTCCTTGAATCCTCTTCAACCGGCGCAGTAGAGAGATGTTTTCATCAGAAGGAAGCGTCCTAGTAGTACCGAAGTACTCCAGAACGCCTAGCAATTGATCCATAACCTCCGCAGCCACGTTCTCAGACTTCAGCTTATCTTCAATCAGCGCATCCTTCATCGAAGTTACCTCTTCTAGTACTCTAGAGAGTCTAGCAGCCTCCGTAGCCAAAGAATTCTTTTGATTCAGTAGCTGGCTAGCCTCTTCTCGGAGCCTAACAAGCTCGGTCCCCGTAGTAGCGTGCTCCGCCCGCATCCTTTCAATTTCTGCTCGAAGCACAATTATTTCTGCTTCGACCTCTTTATTCGCAGCCTCCAAGCCTTGTCTGGCCCTGCGCTCCGTTGAGACCATGTTGTCCATATGAGTCACTCGACCTTCGGAGATAGTGAGATTCCGTTGAAGAGTTGCGTTTTCCTCTCGAAGGCGAGCGTTTTCCCGTTCTTTTGACACGTTCGCAGCTCGGGCCAAGACTGTTTGCTGTGAAGAGGAAAAACCAAGGTAAGAAATTATTTGTATATAATTTGATGTTGTTCTGCAAATACTTCGTACCTGGTAGGCTGCGCGTTCCATGGCAGCGTTAAGCTCCGAACTCTCCGCTTCGCTCAATATAGCCACCAAGTCCGTCTCCCCGACTTCGCGACTAGCTCGATCCAAAGGCTCGAGCAGAGTCCGAAGCCCAGTTCTTCGCTCCAAAAAAGGAGCTAGAAGAGGGAGCATGCTCAGGGCTTGATGGTCATCTTCATTCGGCAAAGGCCCAGAGTGTTGAGCTGTAGTCTTCGGACCCCCTGGAGACTGGCCCCCCTCGGTAGATTGGCTCTCGTCTGTTGACTCAGACGGAGTTGATCCTGAGCTCGGAGCAGGGAGGGGGTCCATCTTTCCTTTGCCTTTTCCAGGCCCCATCTGAGTGGCTCTGGGGATTGGCTCCGAAGTTGTCGAAGGTCCAGGAACCGTATCTTCGGGACGGACCTCTTCCACAGAAGTGGACTCTGTAAAAGCAAAGGTGTTATACATTGTATAATTTCGCATTAAAGAAAAAAGAGATAAAAGAATTATTCGAAGTTTACCTTCGACATTTTGGCGGCGAGTAAGCATTGGACTGCTTGGCGGATCGAAGGCGAGATCTTCGTCCGAATCAAGCGTCAAATCATCGACTACCGGAACATTTTCCTGGACAATCGTTGTTGCTTGATCCGGAATCGAAGCCACAGTGACTTCGAATCCACTCTCATCCACAGGAACTTCGTCCTGAGGTAAATCCTCTTGAACTGCCGGAGTCCTTGTTTGCTCAAGATTATCTTGACACTCCGGCACGTTTGCAGGTTCTTCAACTTGTGCTGTTCCTTGAGCTGCATCTTCGTCAATTAGCCTCACAAGTAACCTGCCTTCGTCCTCCTGAGAATCGAAGAATGAAGCTCTTGGGCTCCAAGGTGCAGGGTTTTTTGGCTTTCGAGCCACCTTCTTGACCGGAGTCTTGGCGGAACTCGAAGTCCCAGCTTCAGCTTTCCTCTTCTTGGGCACTTTCTCTAAAGGCACCCAATCCACCAGAGGGGGCGGAACGATTTCCAGCAGTCCCCACACTCTGTTAAATCGATCCCAACTCCCAACCAACTTGATTCTCCATTCTTTTTCGGTCGGAGTTGGAGCGCCCAAAATCTTCTCCGAAGCCCGTACGATTTGCTCCGAAGTTATAGGGGCTGAAGAAGCTAAAAAATGAGCTAAGTTTGTTAATTCTTCGAATAAATATACATAGAGTATGTTGTTTTCGAAGTTACCTGCAGGACTCAAAGTTGAGGAAATTTTTCGGAGACCACCTTCCGAATCCTCTTCGAAGATAATAGGCCAGTTGGCCATCAGGGGAGAGATTTGGAGCCCGAGGAATTCTTCGGCTAAGTCTCACATGCTCAACCGATGACTGATCTTTTGAAGCAAGCTAAGGCGAGCTTCGAGCTGACCCGGGTCTGGATGCACAAGGGCTTCCTTTCGGAAGTTAATGTCTTGCAGAGGTCCAGCTAGACGGTTGCTCGCCCCAACTTCGGCATAAAACCATTTCATGATCCAATCTGTATACTATCTAGCATTGATAGCATTGGCAGGAAATCGGAGAGCATACTCGTCCCGAAGCCTAAAGTTAATGCTTACGAAGGCTACTACCATTTTTTCACCTCCGGGGCCTACAAAAGTCTTTGGCTGGCACGAAGCTCTATGCAACGCTGCGAAGATCTCTGCCCTCCACTCACAACCCTCGGCTCGCAACGCCCATTCGAAGATGGCGAGACGAGCTACAACATTCGGAGAAGGTTGGGGGAGAGTGACGTGGAACAAATCCAATACCTCTGCCAAGAAATCAACTGCCGGAAGTCCTAAGCTAGCTTCGAAGAAGGCTTCGAAAACAACCACCTCTTCGGGCCTTGGTGACGGAATGATCTCTTTCCCAAGTTTGCGAATCATCACCCCCGAACTAATTCTGCCTTCTACTGCAGCCGCAAGGGATTCTCTTCTGTAGGTTGACGGACCGAGTTGATAAGACTGGTCCGTGTACTTCGTTGAGGCTGGGAAGAGGTCTTGGGGACCGACATTCTGGGGATTTCCCCCCACTGCCGCCATTGCCACCACTGGAGGATTTGGAGTCGTTGCCGCCAAAGTCACTGCCGCCGCTGCTGCCGTAGCCTGTTGCCGGGCCAGGGTTGAAGCTGCTCCAGGGCCCTTGAAACTAGTCTTCGCCATTGAATCTCACGAATTGCTTGAGAAGAAAAATGGAGGCTAGGGCTCGGGTTGGAGGTTAGGGCTCAGGTTATGGTTTGTTTGCACGAAAGAAGTGAAAAGGTACTCTAGAATGGTTTGGGTCCTCTATTTATAGCCCAGACCCAAAATTTTTTACCGTTTACCTATGTCGTTTCGCATTCCTGACCGTTACTTTGCTCCGAAATTAAAGCATTCCGTAACTTTCGTTAGAAGAAAGAAGCTAACGGCTATTTCTTCTAAGTCTAAAAATACTTTCAGACTTTTCGAGTTAGTTCTAAGTTACTTCGAATGTAATTTTATTAGAAACTGATTCGAAGCTTACATCTCCACACAGTTCGGAGATGGTTTAAATCTGCTAACCCCTACGCATGATTATTTTTCTTGCGTATACTGCTCTCCTAACATTACAGATCTAGCGGAGAAGCGTATTCGAGGGGCTACTGTTGGGGGAAAATATTTCATCTTCAGGGTTATTGCAGTGACAAGATAAAGACTGGAGATTAAGCTAAAGACTTCCAGCGAATACCTTCGAAGATACATTGAATCAAGTTCGAAGGATGATGGCGGGCTCTAGTTCGGAGCACACCTTCGAACTTAGACTCTTCCAGGAGCTCCTTTGGCAGCTAAGATGGAAGACTTATCTTCTTTCTCATTAGATTAGTCTTTTACCATTTTAACCCTATTAAGGGTACCGAATAGTTTCCACTATGTCGGTTGTAACAGAGGGGTAAAAAGGTCTTTTCCTTAATGTTTAGGCCTATAAATACCCCCCATTTTACCATGTAAAGAGGACCGAATACAAGTTATTCAATACACACTTTCGAACTATTCTAAGTTATTATCCTTTCGGAGGCTTAGAATAGTTCACTTCGCAAACACTTTGTTTGTTAGTTTCTAATCCTCAGAAACCTGTTAGCGTAATCTTTTACGCCAACAGCCTTGTCTTCTTTCTTCTCAACGAAGATGACGGGGGCACCCCATGGTGATGTACTTGGTCTGATGTAGCCTTTCTTCTCGAGATCCTCCAACTGCTGCTTAATCTCAGCTAACTCGTTGGCGGCCATCTGGTATGGTCGCTTGTAAATGGGGGTGGTCCCGGGTACCAAATCAATCCGGAACTCGATGTCCCGCTTGGGTGGCATCCCTGGTAAATCTTCCGGAAATACATCCGGGTACTCACAGACTATCGGTATCTCTTCCAAGGTAATCTGATGCAGTCTTGGCCTTCTGAACTTTTGACTTGGCATCTGAAATGTGACGGCAGTACCTTCTTCACTAGTCACAGTTACTTGCCTTCGGGAACACCTGCTTACTCCTTGGTGTTTATTGAGCCAATCCATTCCTAAAATGAGATCCAAGCCCTGGCATTCTATAAGGATGGGGTCGGCCCAAAATATGGTGCCGTGGATATCTATCCATACCCTTGGGCTATAAGTTAGGGCTAGGGTTTGTTTTCCAGGGGTGACTATTTGCACGGCTCTTGGTAGTTCCTTTATGTTTAGGTTGTTCTTTTCCACAAAAGCAGTTGATATGAAGGAGTGCGTAGCTCCAGTGTCAAATAAAATCACTGCTAGTGCTGAATGTACTATGAACTTACCCATCACGATCTCGGGTGCGGCCTGTGCTTCATCGGCGGTGACGTGGTTGACTCGGGCGTGGATGGCGGGGTTTGCTGCAACTCCTTGAGCACGCTTGGGATGGGGGCACGAATTAGAGTAATGCCCCTCCTGGTGGCAGTTAAAACATACTATTGGGGGAAAATATCTCATCTTCGGGGTTATTGCCGAAGCAACATAAAGGCACACAGCAGATTCGAAGGTTCCCAGAAGATCATCTTCGAAGATACTCGGAGCCCAGTTCGAAGTACGAAGATAGGCATTGGTTTGAAGTATATCTTCGAACTAAGGCTTTCAAGATCTTTTCCGCCAGCTAAGATGGAAGACTTATCTTCTTTCTCATTAGATTAGTCTTTTACCATTTTAGCCCTATTAAGGGAGCCGAATAGTTTCCACTATGTCGGTTGTAATAGAGGGGTAAATAGGTCTTTTCCTTAATGTTTGGGCCTATAAATACCCCCCATTTCACCCTGTAATAGGGACCGAATACAAGTTATTCAATACACACATTTGAACTACTCTAAGTTATTATCCTTTCGGAGGCTTAGAACAATTCTCTTCGCAAACACTTCGTTTGTTAGTTTCTCCTCTACAGAAACCTGTTAGCATAATCTTTTACGCCAACAGTTGGCGCCGTCTGGTTATCATCAAATATGGTTGAAGCACGAAGATGAAATCAAGACAAGCTTCGTAACTCCTTCGGGAGTATTTTGCTATGTAAGAATGCCTTTCGGCCTAAGAAATGCCGGGGCTACTTTTTCGAGATTAGTTGCTAAGGCTCTAGGTCATCATCTAGGTCGCAATGTGGAGGCCTATATGGATGATATTGTAATAAAGAGTGCTTTAAAGCACCAACATAGCCTAGACTTAGCAGAAACATTCAATAGCCTTCGGGCATGTGGAATCCGTCTTATCCCCGAAAAATGTATATTCGGAGCTAAGGCTGGAAAATTGTTAGGGTATTTAGTTTCAAGCAGGGGAATTGAAGCTAGCCCTACTCAAATAACTGCGCTGCAGAAGATGACTCCTCCAGAGAATTTAAAGCAAGTGCAAAAGCTGACTGGACGTCTGGCCGCACTTAGCAGGTTTTTATCAAGGTCTGCGGAGAGGAGCTTGCCTATATTCAAAGCATTGAAAGGGTCCGAAGATTTTGCATGGACACCGGAGTGTCAGAAAAGCTTCGAAGATATTAAAGAGTATCTCAGTAATCTTGCTACACTCACGGTGCCTACTGCGGACGAAACCCTACTCCTGTACCTTGCAGCTACAGGTTCAGCTGTCAGCGCAGTCCTTGTCAGAGAAGTGGATTTCAATGGGAAGTTGGTCCAAAATCCTGTCTGTTTTGTATCCGAAGCATTATCAGGAGCGAAAACAAGATACTCCGAACTTGAGAAGTTCATTTATGCTTTGATAATGGCTTCGAGGAAGCTAAGACATTATTTTTTGGCTCACAATGTAATTGTACCAACTTCGTATCCCTTAGGAGATATGCTCCGAAGCAAAGATTCCACTGGAAGGATTGGAAAGTGGGCAGTTGAGCTAGCCCCCTTCGGCATATCTTTCTTGGCAAGGACAGCTATCAAATCCCAAGTCCTAGCAGACTTCGTAGCAGAATGGACTCCACCTGCAAATTTGGCTCCGGAGAAGTCAAGTGACAGAGTTTGGACTGTTTACTCCGATGGGGCTTTCCAAGCATCCGGAGCAGGCATTGGGGCAGTATTAATTTCACCATCAGGGCAAAGAGCAATGTACTCCGCAAGACTCAACTTTAAGTCTACCAATAATATAGCGGAGTACGAAGGGATTTTATTGGGACTTCGAAAAGCACGTGCTCTAGGGGCTACAAGAATAATTATAAAGACAGATTCTCAGATAGTAGCAGGGCACTTAGACAAAAATTTCCAAGTTCGGCATCCACAGCTTGCAAAGTATTTAGAAGAAATCCGTAAAATCGAAGCACACTTCAAGGGCATTTCCATTCAGAGTATCCCAAGAGCGGAAAACGTGCAAGCGGACATTTTAGCGAAGGCTGCAGCCGGAGCTGTGGATGTGCCCGAAGAAGCTTTCTATGAGGAGCTCAATATACCTTCGGTGCCACAAATTCCCTCTGCGGAGATTCTTTGCATTCCTAGTGCAGATTGGAAAAATTCGATCATGGAACTTTTGCAAGGAGGAACAAATTTGCCTGAAGAGCCCCAGTTGTCAAGATTAAAACTCAGAGCCAGAAACTATTAGATAATCAACGGTATATTATACAAGGCCGGAGTATGTTCCCCTCTACTCCGATGTATATCTCAAGCCGAAGGCCAAGAAATTCTTCGAGAAATTCATGAAGGCCTTTGTGGAAGCCATTTAGCCCCTAGAGCTTTGGCAGGAAAAACACTTCGCCAGGGGCTTTATTGGCCCACAATAACAGCTGATGCGGAGAGCTTGGTCCGCACTTGTCAAGGATGCCAGTGGATGGGTCGACGAAGTCATCGCCCACCAACAGCTCTTCAAGTCATTGCTCCGGTATGGCCTATGGCCAGATGGGGTATGGATTTAATTGGTCCCTTTCCGTTAGCAAAGGGAAATCTGAAGTTCGCAGTGGTAGCTATTGAATATTTTTCTAAGTGGGTGGAAGCAGAACCCTTAACAGCTATCACTTCGAATAATGTACAGAAATTCTTCTGGAAGAACATTATTTGCCGGTTCGGAGTGCCTAGATACCTCACAGTTGATAATGGAACACAGTTCGACGCAGAACCCTTCAGGAAGTTCTGCGAAGATCTAGGCATTCAGCTATGTTTTGCTGCAGTAAGGCATCCTCAGTCTAATGGAGCCGTAGAGCGAGCCAATGGAAATATTTTATCAGTATTAAATTGAAGAATAGTAGGATTAACAAAGGGACTGTGGACCGAAGAGCTTCCGAAGATTCTGTGGTCCATTCGGACTACGCAAACAAGGTCCACAGGTTTTACTCCGTTCAGACTACTATTCGGAGATGAAGCTATGACTCCAACGGAACTCAAAGGGGGATCATTTCGCAGCACCGAACCGGATATTGAAGAAGAAAGACAAGCTTCGTTAGATTTATCAGAAGAAACAAGACTTCGAGCTGTAGCTAATTTATCAAAGTATCATCAGCAGACGAAGGCTTGGTATGACCAGAAGGTTAAACTCAATGAACTAAGATCGGGTCATCTTGTTCTACGAAGCATTATAGCACCAGGGAAGTTAGGCAATAAATGGGAAGGTCCATATCTAATTGTCCGCTCAGGGCGCCCTGGTTCATTTAAATTAGCTAATTTAGAAGGTGAAGAGTTAGCACATACTTGGCATGCGGAGCACCTAAAGCGATACTTCGCATAAGGGCTCCTTGTAATTTGCTTGTAATCATCTTCTAAATCAATAAAGCATATGATCCTGATAGTGCCTTCCTCTGAAGAAGACTTCCAGCTTCCAAGTGGATGCACTGGAACCGCGGGGTCGACCGAGAGAGAAGTGTCATGAAGCTGGGTTGTATTTTCGGACTTCGAACCCATAAAGTTCGAAGCTTCCGACGTGGGGGCTGGCATAATCCGGAGCCCAAGCCACCGGCTTGTAGGCATCCGGAAAAGAGCCCAAAACCACACCCTACGGAGTCCAAGCCATTGGCTGGTAGACTTTGTAGGACCGAAAGTAGCGACCAGAGGGGGGGGTGAATGGGCGCCTTAAAAATTCTTTCGAATCAATGGCCTGTTCCCAATACCCAACGCACCTCAAAAATACTACGCAGCAGAAAATAAACAGAAGGCCTAAGTCTAAAGGTTTCTAACCTAGAAGCATCTGATGATAAACAGTGTAAAAACTAAAGTGGTGCAACTAGGCAGATAAACAAGTTGTAACAGGCCTACACTTCTCAATGAAATGATCTAAGTATGTATAAAGTGAAAAGAGAAGTTACTGTCCAAAGTTGTCTCTTGTTCGGTACTTGGCGAAGCCCCCTTCGCACGTCGAAGTCTACTTCGAAGGATGGTGACGGAGTCTGTCCGAACTGCCGAAGGTGACACTGTCTAGCCTAGTTCGAAGTGGTAAGAAGCGAAGAGTACTTCGGAGCGAAGTAAAAACAGTGCCGGAGCTTGCTTCGAAGTATGCACTTCGAAGACACGACTTCGAACACAGCTTCGAGTCACGAGCTTCGGTGCGAAGTAAAACAGTGCCGGAGCCTGCTTCGAAGTATGCACTTCGAAGACCAAAACTTCGAACACTCTTAGAACCGAAAGCTTCGAAGCTAAAACTTCGAACACAAAAACTTCGAACACAACACACACAACAAACAACCTTCGAACAAAGAAGCGAAGTCTGTCACGTGACAGAAAATCAAGTCAGAAGCCTACACTCTATCTTCGAATAGAGAAAACTTCGGGAGAAGAATCGAAGGCTGACACGCCACAAAGTAATCCAAGCGAAGTCTATCAGAACAGACAAACTTCGAACCCAACTTCGAACCCTAACGAAGTGTGCACTACGAACAGATAGAATCGGAGAATGCCAGTTCGAAGTATGCGATGCTATCCAATACAGAAAGAACTTCGAAGCTAGCAACTCAGACACAAAAACCGAAGATCGAAGTCTGAGCGAAGCCTTTACGGTGTTCGAACGAAGCCTGCCTCACAGAGTTGAGAGGCTTCGCACTGAGACATGCTTCACCAGACACACCCAGAAAAAGGTAAAAGAGACTGTCAGCTTCGATCAAAAAGCTGGGCAATAGAAGGTGAAAGGCTGCTACAGAACACTGTAGCTACAGTAAAGCAGTACTATTTGCAACAGCAAGAACTAGTACTCCCACCGTGAAGAACACAAGCAACAGAAGAAGCTTCTCCCCAAGAAATAAAATCACCAGCTCGTGCCCAAGGCATTAACTTCCCAAACCGAACAAGATGCAAGCAATAAATTCACCAGAGACCAAGGATTAAATGCATCCAACAGATTTGAGACAAAATAATGCAAGAACAGTGAGATGGAAGCCCCTGGCGGCGCACACAGGAGAGAGAAGACAGGGGACAAAGTGACCCAATGGGTGGATTTGATTTCAGCACAAAAGGGTAGTCCAAACCCTAGGGATTGGGGTGCTATTTATAGGCAGCCCAACACTAGGAATATTCTACAAGCCCCTTAGGGTTTTTACAGACTAAAAAATAAAGGAAAAGACTCTACTGCCCTTAGGTATTTTTACAGACACAACTGACTGACTGTGGGCCTAGAGTAACAGATGACATATCCTGAAGCTATTCTTCTGGACAGTCGGATATAGAATCAACGGATGTCAGTTTTACGCCGAAACTGACAAAGCCTCCACCAGCTTTGCACCAGGTACCCGGATTGGGCCGGCCCGACCCCGCAGCTCTCTCAGCCCGGCAATCGCTCACCGCCCGTACCTGAGACAGTCCTGGTCAACAGCCCAGTGGGTCTTCTACTGCTTCTGGCCCATGCACCCGGATTGGGCCAGCCCGACTTCGCAGCCTCCTCTGCCCGACAGTCGCTTGCTGCCCGTGTACCTGAGACACACGCGGCCCATGAAACAGCAGATCTCTTCTCTTCTTCAGTCCTTGTTGACTATCGTTGACAATGACTCATCACTTCTGGAGCCATGAGGCCCACGCTATTCAGCATGGCTCCTCAATCTCCCCCTTGATGAGTGCATTGTCAACACTCCTCTTCTTCAGCTCTTGAGCATCTGCGAACAAATGTGGAAACACGAAAACAAAACACAAGAAAAAACAAAAGGAGAAGAAAAATGAGGTAAAAGTTTAACCCTAATGACCAAAAGCCAAACAAAAGCAAGAAAACGGTCATTATGGTTAACCAAAACACAAAAGCTCAAAATGAGTGCGATTTCAGAACAACAGGATATCAACAGAGTAAGAACTCCCCTTTAAACTCTGATCCCAGTTTTCTCCCCCTTGTTGACAAGCGAACTCATCAAGCACTCAAAAAGCGAACTCCCCCTGAAAAGCAACTCCCCCTCAAAATATGCAGTGAATGCAATTGGGGTGCAGGTGGAGTGAAGAAGGCATGCTTCTCAGATATGATTGACTGCAAATACAGTATCTAACAGGTATAGCAAAAGAGATACTGTCTAAGACACATGGCATGATCAGTGCAAGAGATGATATCGAAAGAAAGTCATTTAGCACGCATTTTTCAGTTTTTGCAAACAAAAGCACCACCACATTTTCTAGTAAACAAGCAAGGTAAAGCATGAGATGCAGAAGCTAGCTGATATCTACCAAGATAAGCAATGGTTCAAAACAAAGTGCTTCAGCAAACTTGTTATCTTTTAAAGTTCAGGCTTTTTCATTTTCCTTTGTTATTTTTGCCAAGGGTTATTTGCATGTCAAACCTTATGCTAACCGACCAAGTGAAGCCTAGGCCAGAACTGGACCATCAGAAGCTTAAGACATTGGTCTTGGCATACACTACACTGTCCTAGTTCATACCAAGGTGCTATGGTAAGCAATCCAGAACAATATAGTGCGACAAAGCAAACCCGCTTGGATCTTTTCAACTTAAACACAAAAAGGCATGGAACTTTTCATTCATTTTTGATTTTTATCATTTTTATAGCACATTTTCCATGTTAAAGCATAAAGATGTCCAAGTTGCATATCTGCATCTATGTGATGAACTAGCTACAAGGCATGTAACAAATAGCAAAAGCATTCAGCCTACACATGCTAGTTACCAGAAGCAATGGTGATCATTTTTCAAGTTGAAAGCGTAAAAGCCATGCACATGACAGACATCAGGTATATCAAGTGAACTGAAACAAGGCATGATCATCGACATGTAATCAAAAGCATGTACCTGCTAGAAAAAGTAAAGCAGTTCAATCATATAACAGAAGCAGACTCAGAAGTGTGATATGTGAATATGTATGATATGAACACACACAGAAAGACTCAAGAAAAAGAGTAAAGAGCGAAGAAAACTGATGCAAAATATCCTAGAAAGGATACACAACACCCAAATCCCCTCGTAAACGCTCAAATGTAGACTGATCTAGGGGTTTGGTAAAAATGTCAGCCAACTGATGATGGGTATCAACATGAATAAGGTCAATGACACCTTTCTCATATTGATCCCGCAAGAAGTGAAAGCGCACATCAATATGTTTGGTTTTTGAGTGGAGACATGGGTTTTTCCCTACACTAATAGCACTCGTGCTGTCGCAAAACAATGGAACCCTGGTAGGAAAGAGCAACCCAAAGTCTCGTAGAGTAGAAATCATCCAAACCATCTGTGAGCAGCAGCTGGCAGCAGCTACGTACTCGGCCTCTGTGGTCGAAAGAGCAACTCCAGATTGCTTTCGAGAAGACCAAGATACAAGGGAAGAACCAAGAAACTGGCAAGTACCGGAAGTCGACTTGCGATCCAACCGGCACCCACCAAAGTCGGCGTCCGAAAAGCCAGATAAATCAAGTGATGATGATGCTGAATAATAAAGACCAAGATCAGGCGCATAGGTGAGATACCTGAAAATGCGCTTGACAGCCTGCCGGTGAGATGCGCGTGGTGAAGACTGAAAGCGCGCGCAAAGTCCCACGACGAACTGTATGTCCGGTCTTGTTGCCGTTAAGTACAACAGCGAACCGATCATCCCTCGAAACTCTCTTTCATTGACCTTGACACCGTTCTCGTCCTTGTCCAGACCCCCAGAAGTACCCATCGGGGTCATCTGCGGCTTCAATTCACCACCAAAGTCAAATTTCTTAAGCATGTCACGAGTATACTTACCTTGGTGGATGAAGGTGCCGTCCTTGGTCTGCTTGAACTGGAGCCCTAAGAAATACTTGAGCTCACCCATGAGGCTCATCTCAAACTCACTGTGCATCTGCTCAGAAAACTTGGACACAAGAGAATCAGTAGTACCGCCAAAGATAATATCGTCCACGTAAATCTGAGCAACTAAAAAATCTGAAGCATCTCTGAGCAAGAAAAGAGTTTTGTCCACAGAACCCATCACAAAGCCCTTCACCAACAAAAATTGCTTTAACCGGTCATACCAAGCCCTAGGGGCTTGCTTCAACCCGTATAAAGCTTTGTGCAATTTAAAAACATGTCGAGGAAACTTAGGGTTCTCAAAACCGGGGGGTTGCCTAACATATACTTCCTCTTCTATGAACCCGTTCAGAAAAGCACTCTTAACATCCATTTGAAAAAGCTTAAAACCTTTCGAAATGGCAAAAGCTAAAAGAATGCGAATGGACTCAAGACGGGCCACAGGAGCGAAAGTTTCTTCAAAGTCAATACCTTCCTTCTGGCAATAACCCTGGGCAACTAGTCGAGCCTTGTTGCGCACCACAACCCCATCTTCACCTTGTTTGTTCTTGAATACCCACTTGGTGCCTATGGGGTTGCATCCTGGTGGCGGCTCAACTAGTGTCCAAACCCGATTGCGGACAAAATTCTCAAGCTCTTCTTGCATAGCATTAATCCAATTAGAATCAGAAAGAGCATGAGAAATATCTCTGGGCTCAAAAGATGCAACAAACGCAGATTCAGCAAACACAGCGAGAGAGGCAGAAGAACGCAAAGTCCTCTCAGTCAAATCACCAATGATGAGCTCTGAGGGGTGGTCACGCTGAACTGCTCGGGTTCCCTGGTGATCTGAAGTCACCTCACCGGAGTCAGCAGCTGGCACCTCTGGACTCGACTGAAGGGGCTCGATCGAAGTGGAAGAAGTGATCAGAGGTCCGCCTTCATCATCAGTCGAAGTCACAGAGGGTGTGGGCTCTGCGGGGGATGCAGAAGGCCCGCCCTCAACAGCAGCTGGAGTATCCTCATCTTCCTCGAAGATGGACTCTCCGAGCTCATCATCACCAGAAAGCTCAAAAGAAGGAGTCAAAGAAGGCAAGGACTCATCAAAAGAAACCTCACACGTCTCGACAAGCAGCTGGGATTCGAGGTTCCAAACACGGAAGCCTCGAGAATGCAAGGCATAACCAAGAAAAATACCATCCCAGCAACGAGACTCAAACTTGTCCAAATGCACTCCCTTCTTGAGCACAAAGCACTTGCAGCCAAACGCTCGCAAGTGGGTCACCTTGGGCTGTCTGCCAAACCGCAACACATATGAAGTCTTACCAATGTAAGCTCGAAGAAAAATACGGTTGGCAAGATAGCAAGCCGTGTTCATGGCTTCAGCCCAAAAACGCCTAGGAGTCCTGTGCTCATCGAGCATCGTCCTGGCCATCTCAACTAGCGTGCGGTTCTTTCGTTCCACAACGCCGTTCTGTGGGGGAGTGTAAGGAGAGGAAAACTGATGGTCCAGACCCTGATCACCACAGAAGCTGACGAACTGAGAGTTTTTGAACTCAGAGCCGTTGTCGGAGCGAATTGCTCGCATCCGGCCATTGTTCTCATTCTTCAGCTTCAAAATCAGGTCATGGACAAATTGAAAAGTTTCATCCTTAGACTCCAAAAAGAAAACCCACGAGAAACGAGAAAAGTCGTCAACAATCACGAGTGCATACCACTTCCCACCAACTGAGCGTACCCGAGCTGGACCTACAGTGTCCAAATGTAAAAGCTCGCCTGGATACGTAGTCATCACCTGAGTCACAGGTGAGTGAGAAGCGGCAACCATTTTCCCATGACGACAGGGATGACAAACCAGATCCTTCTCCATCTTAAGCTTGGGCAATCCTCGGATGAGGTCCATAGATCTTAACCTGACTAGCAGATCAAAACTCAGATGACCTAACCTCCTATGCCACTTCCAGAGCTCAGAAGAGGATCCAGCAATCAAACAGCGAGAAGGGCCAAAAGAACTAGAAAAGTCAATTCGAAAAACTTTACCGAAAGGTAAAATCTGACAAACCAAAGACCCTCTAGAATCAACCACAGAAGAATTGCCCTTCTTAAAACGCACTTCCAAACCATCCTCAAGAAGTTGCGACACAGAGATTAAATTAAAGTTCAGATTTTTGACCAAAGCAACATTCTTTAAAGAGAAATGATCTGAAATGCTAATTGAGCCTATGCCACTTACTTTCCCTTGACCGCTGTTCCCGAAAGTGATGTACTCTTTTGAGCTCGGGGGAGTGAGACTGGAGAACCATCTGCGATGTCCCGTCATGTGGCGAGAGCATCCTGAGTCCATGATCCAAATATCCTCCAGTCCCCGGTCCTGCACAATCAAAGTCTGTAAGTGGGAGCAAATGGTCCGGCACCAGGTTTAGCAAAAGAGCTAAACCAGTGTCGAGCCATCTGCTCAAAAGATGGAAAGCGAAAACCATCAAACGAGTTTGGACCAAAACGCGGCTCAAAGCGTGGTCCACGGTTCTTCCTAATCCTGCGGCCACGAGGTCCAGAACCGTAGCCAACTCGGTCTGGAACTCTGCCGGAACGAACACCACCAACTGGAGCACGGGTACGAAAACCGTCTCCACTAACACCACCTACACGACGCGGCCTGGCCTCTAGCCTCTCCCCGCGCCGAGGAACACGCAGTCTACCACCCTGCTGGTAGAACTGCACCTGATCACTACGAGCCCTCTCTGCTCTCTCAACCCGCTTCCTCCTGAAGCAAAATTCCGCAAGATGCCCGTCTCTCTGACAGAACTCACAATGATAGGTAGGCTTCTTGGGATGTGGTTGAGGCCTGGTGTTCTTGGGCTTGGTAGTGTTTGGTGTGGTTTTCTTGGGCTTTGAGGGTCCAGGAAGAGAGTCTAGAGAAGAGTGGAGGTTTTTGGGCTTAGGAACCCAATAGGCTTCTTGGGTGGAGCTTTGGGTGGTTCATTGATTACTCCATCCTTGGGCTGACAAGCCTGGGAGGTCTCAGTGGAGTGAGTCTTGGGATACCTCTGTTCTGGAGTCATTTTACTCCACTCCACTGCCCGGCTGAGGGCACTCTCAAAGTCAGCCTTGGTGTAGGTGTAACCTACTCCAAACCCATCCTTCCTCTTGAACTGCTGGATCATCATGCCAAGCTGAGGCTCTCTGGCACTGATCCAACTCAGGATAGAACAGAGGTAAAAGTTCTCATTCTGAGAATCTGCTAGCTCCTCTCTCAAGGAAGCTAGAACCTCCACCTGAGACAAACAGGTCTCACACTTACTCTCTACTTGGACAGACTTTCCGGCTTTTAGCTTAATCAACTCCATTCTAAGAGACAGGCAGTTCTCACAGACAGTGGGTGGAACTGACAATGTCTCAAGCTCTAGCCTAGTCTGCGCAAGCTCAGCTCTCAACCTCTCTAAATCACCCAAATGTTCATTACCCTTGGATTTCAGCTCAGCTAAGGCAGCTAGATGAGATGGGCAATCAACACAGGGTGCGACGACAGTGGCTTGAGCATCTTTCAGCTCCAGCTGAGCGCTTTCAAGCTCAGTGGCCAAAGCGTCCCTCTCATCAACCCTTTCTGTGTACCTAGACTTCAGAGTCGACAGGTCACACAGAAGCACCTCGCACTTCGGGCACTCACTGCTATCACCCAAGCAAGGGGAAGAAGATAGACTCTCAATCCTACCTTTGGCCACGGCAAGCTCACTTTCTAACTCGTCTATCCTTTTCTTAGCCCCCCTAAGCAGTTTCTCCCGATACTTCAACTCCTGACGATTGCTCTCAAGTAAATCTACAATTTCGCGCTCATAAGATGATACCTTGCTATCGTCGTCGTCGGAGTCGTCGGAGGAGCTCTTTTCTTCTCTATCCCCAAGAGCCATGGAGCAGAAGCTCTTGCGGGATCTTCGGCGCTGGTGTGAGCGGCTCTTCGGCTTGTCTCCGAAGGCCATGAAGCAGAGGCCCGCCGGATCATCCTTGTCTTTCCCCTTCTTGATGGTGATCTCCTCATCACTTGAGCTCGATGAAGAGGAAGAAGACGTGGATCTCCTGGAGTAACTCTTCTCCATCTCGGCGAAGAAGGCCTTGTCGCGCTTCTTGTTCTCTCGCCGGTAGTCCTTCAGGGCCTTCTTGAAGAACCGAGTCTTCGGCTTGCCCTTGTTGAAGGAGGGGCTCTCATGCTTGCCGGAGTCGTGGAAGCTGCTGCCGGCGCCCTTCTTGTATCCACTGCGCTTGGGGCAGTCGGCGATGAAGTGTCCTGGATCACCACATTCAAAGCATCCGGATTTTGTGCCGTGTCTTTTGAACATTCTTTTATCATAGACACGACGCACCCGGTTGTTAAAGAGACACAAATCATCATCTCCCAACAACTCAAGCTGGTCCTCAGTGATAGACATCAAAGAGAACCCAGCACAGCTCACAGCAGAGGGATCAACAGAAGGTGTAGCAAGGGCCAGGGATTTTGATCCAGAACCAGTGAGATTTGATCTCAACTGAATATCTACCTCAGTGGCCTTTAGCTTGCTAAATAACTCAGAAATGGTCAAGGTATCGTATGAAGTACTCTCAACGATAGATGATACCTTGATCTCCCAGATCTTTGGGTCCAAGGTATGAAGAACCTTGAGCGCCTGCTCGTGATCTGAGACTAACTGAGCACCCTCAGCCTTGTTGTCCCGAAACTTGTTAATGATCGACTGAAAGCGACCAAACAAAGCCTCAACAGATTCACCCGGCTTCTGTGTGAAATTCTCATATTCACGCCGGTAGGTCTGATAGAGCCGAGCCTTGACCTGTGCTGTTCCCTCATGGTGTGCCTTGAGGGTAGCCCAGATCTCTCTCGCAGTGGAGAGATGACTCACTCGCTCAAATTCAGTGGGACCTAAGCCAGAAAATAAAATGTTCACAGCCTTACTGTTGCTCAGATGCTGAGCAATGATACCAGCAGTACCTTGCTCAGTAACTGGCAGAATGACAAATGTGGTGTGAACGCAAATGTCCCATATGTCCGAACCCTGGCTCATGAGATAGGCTCGCATGCGAGTCTTCCAATAATTATAGCCATAGGCTTCCAAGGACGGGACCTTGCCAGGAGACGTCATAGTCACTACTGGGGTTTAGAACCGGTTAAGGTATGGAAAAACCCTAACGTCGCTCTGATACCACTTGTAGGACCGAAAGTAGCGACCAGAGGGGGGGTGAATGGGCGCCTTAAAAATTCTTTCGAATCAATGGCCTGTTCCCAATACCCAACGCACCTCAAAAATACTACGCAGCAGAAAATAAACAGAAGGCCTAAGTCTAAAGGTTTCTAACCTAGAAGCATCTGATGATAAACAGTGTAAAAACTAAAGTGGTGCAACTAGGCAGATAAACAAGTTGTAACAGGCCTACACTTCTCGATGAAATGATCTAAGTATGTATAAAGTGAAAAGAGAAGTTACTGTCCAAAGTTGTCTCTTGTTCGGTACTTGGCGAAGCCCCCTTCGCACGTCGAAGTCTACTTCGAAGGATGGTGACGGAGTCTGTCCGAACTGCCGAAGGTGACACTGTCTAGCCTAGTTCGAAGTGGTAAGAAGCGAAGAGTACTTCGGAGCGAAGTAAAAACAGTGCCGGAGCTTGCTTCGAAGTATGCACTTCGAAGACACGACTTCGAACACAGCTTCGAGTCACGAGCTTCGGTGCGAAGTAAAACAGTGCCGGAGCCTGCTTCGAAGTATGCACTTCGAAGACCAAAACTTCGAACACTCTTAGAACCGAAAGCTTCGAAGCTAAAACTTCGAACACAAAAACTTCGAACACAACACACACAAACAAACAACCTTCGAACAAAGAAGCGAAGTCTGTCACGTGACAGAAAATCAAGTCAGAAGCCTACACTCTATCTTCGAATAGAGAAAACTTCGGGAGAAGAATCGAAGGCTGACACGCCACAAAGTAATCCAAGCGAAGTCTATCAGAACAGACAAACTTCGAACCCAACTTCGAACCCTAACGAAGTGTGCACTACGAACAGATAGAATCGGAGAATGCCAGTTCGAAGTATGCGATGCTATCCAATACAGAAAGAACTTCGAAGCTAGCAACTCAGACACAAAAACCGAAGATCGAAGTCTGAGCGAAGCCTTTACGGTGTTCGAACGAAGCCTGCCTCACAGAGTTGAGAGGCTTCGCACTGAGACATGCTTCACCAGACACACCCAGAAAAAGGTAAAAGAGACTGTCAGCTTCGATCAAAAAGCTGGGCAATAGAAGGTGAAAGGCTGCTACAGAACACTGTAGCTACAGTAAAGCAGTACTATTTGCAACAGCAAGAACTAGTACTCCCACCGTGAAGAACACAAGCAACAGAAGAAGCTTCTCCCCAAGAAATAAAATCACCAGCTCGTGCCCAAGGCATTAACTTCCCAAACCGAACAAGATGCAAGCAATAAATTCACCAGAGACCAAGGATTAAATGCATCCAACAGATTTGAGACAAAATAATGCAAGAACAGTGAGATGGAAGCCCCTGGCGGCGCACACAGGAGAGAGAAGACAGGGGACAAAGTGACCCAATGGGTGGATTTGATTTCAGCACAAAAGGGTAGTCCAAACCCTAGGGATTGGGGTGCTATTTATAGGCAGCCCAACACTAGGAATATTCTATAAGCCCCTTAGGGTTTTTACAGACTAAAAAATAAAGGAAAAGACTCTACTGCCCTTAGGTATTTTTACAGACACAACTGACTGACTGTGGGCCTAGAGTAACAGATGACATATCCTGAAGCTATTCTTCTGGACAGTCGGATACAGAATCAACGGATGTCAGTTTTACGCCGAAACTGACAAAGCCTCCACCAGCTTTGCACCAGGTACCCGGATTGGGCCGGCCCGACCCCGCAGCTCTCTCAGCCCGGCAATCGCTCACCGCCCGTGTACCTGAGACAGTCCTGGTCAACAGCCCAGTGGGTCTTCTACTGCTTCTGGCCCATGCACCCGGATTGGGCCAGCCCGACTTCGCAGCCTCCTCTGCCCGACAGTCGCTTGCTGCCCGTGTACCTGAGACACACGCGGCCCATGAAACAGCAGATCTCTTCTCTTCTTCAGTCCTTGTTGACTATCGTTGACAATGACTCATCACTTCTGGAGCCATGAGGCCCACGCTATTCAGCATGGCTCCTCAGACTTCCGTAAAAGAGCCGAAGGTGGCCAAAATCTGCGGAGTCCAAGCCATTGGCTGGTAGACTTCCGTAAAAAGAGCCGAAGGTGGCCAAAATCTGCGAAGTCCAAGCCATTGGCTGGTAGACTTCTGCAAAAAGAGCCGAAGGTGGCCAAAATATACGGAGTCCAAGCCATTGGCTGGTAGACATCCGTAAAAAGAGTCCAAAGAGACCATTGCAAACTCGGAACCATTGGTTCGACAGAGATCGCAAAAATAAGCCAAAGGTGGCTAAAGCAAAACAGCATTTGAGCCATGAGCTTCGAATGTCTGTTAACATAGTCCAAAGTGACAAATTTTTTAAGACAATAAAGTGTCCTGGAAGTTATCTCAAGTGATTTCTTTCATAAAACAAAGGTACTAAGTTGCCATTCTTCCGACTGCAAAAAGTCGAAGACATTTCATAAGATTTCAAAAGATCTTTAAATAACAGAGGGACTCCGAACCCCCAAAAAATTGTACTCCGAAGTTTTTTCTTTGCGCATAACCATCTTTGAATACATTTCGAAGTTTCTTATACCCAAAGAGGGGCTAGTAAATATGGAGACAATTTTAAATCGGCATTCATTATTGAAATAAATATGTTTACAGATTACACTATGAAAAATTGGTATCTATACCAAGAAGGAATCGGAGACCTCTTCGGTCCCTAGAGCTAGGGGTGGAACGACTAGTTCCAACATCGGAAGTTCTAATAACTTTACGTTTAACTCTCTTCCTCCCCCTCGAAGCTCTAAAATCCTTCTGCTCTTGTTGAAGCTCGGCCCAAGTTCGAAGCCGTTTGGGGCTTCTTTCCCAGCTTCTAAGATCTTCAGATCTTTTATTTCGAGCTTCACCTTCGTCTTCAGACCAAATAGTGTCTTCCGAAGACGAGGTGTTTGCATCAACCTCTTTCTCTTCCTCTTTAATATAAGACAATACATCTTTGATTACTTCGGGCGCAATTACGCCGGAGTCATCTCGAGGAACTAGAAATCGAGGACGCTTGTAATTCTTTAGAAGTTCGAAGGTATTCCATAATGAACGAAGTTCGTCGTTAAGCTCTAACACTTCGATGTCTTCAATAAGGGGCAAAGCCTAAAAATATGACAAACAAGATTTTCATTGATAGATGTTTACAAGCATGAGCTTTACATAGTCAAAAAATCCTAAATAATTCCTAAACCTGCGGGTTCGGAGGAGGCTGACTGCTCGAAGCTTGGCTCCGAACTTGCTTATGGCGTTGGCCTTCATCGATCCAAGCCTTGATCGCGGAATGACCTTCGGCTCTCCATGAGGTTTGAAAGGCTCGCCAGGCGGCAGTCACGCCTTCGGAAGGATTCAAAAGCCGCTCGTCGTCGAAGATAATGGAGCCCTATGCGCTCGGAGTGATTGTTCGGCCCAAATCCTCGTAGTAACGAAGTAGTCCGAGAGCAGACACTTGTTCGGAGAGTTCTCCATAACGAATGCCTGCCGTCTTCATTTGCTTCGCTGCTCCTTGGATCCTTTTTAACCGGCGCAGCAGAGTCACGTTGTCATCCGAAGGAAGTGATCCAGTAGTACCAAAGTACTCCAGAACACCTAGCATCTGTTCGATGACCTCCGTAGCTACCTTCTCCGACTTGAGTTTTTCTTCAGTTAGTGCATCCTTGCTCGAAGTCGTTTCTGCCAAAACTCCAGAAATCCTAGCATTCTCCGTAGTTAAAATATTCTTCTGGTTTAGGAGTTGGCTAGCTTCCTCTTGGAGCCTTACAAGTTTGGACCCAGCACTAGCATGCTCCAACCGCACCTTTTCAATTTCAGCCCGAAGCACGATTCTTTCTGCTTCGAGCTCCTTATTAGCAGCCTCCAAGCCATGTCTGGCCCTACGCTCCGTTGAAATCACATTATCCATTTGAAGTACTCTAGCTTCGGAGAAAGATAAGTTGCATTTAAGAGCTTCATTTTCTTCCCGAAGCTGAGCAATTTCATTCTCGCTTGATAAAGTTGCAGCGCGGGCCAAGACTGCTTGCTGAGAAAAGAAAAAACTAAAGTAAGAAATTATTCATGTATAATTTGCTGCTGGTTCGAAGATGTATTCCGAACCCAATATAATTCGCTAAAGATATTGGCTCGAAGGTGCTCCGTACCTGGTAGGCCGCTCGTTCCAGGGCAACGTTAAGCTCCGAACTCTTCGCCCTGCTTAATTTTGCTACCAGCTCTGTCTCCCCGACTTTGCGACTCACTCGACCTAAAGGTTTGAGCAGAGTCCGAAGCCCAGTTGGCTCCAAAAAAGGAGTTAAAAGAGGGAGCATTGCCGAAGCCCTTTGGTCATCCCTGCTTGACGAAGGTCCAGAGCGTTCTCCTGAGGTCCTTGGAACTTCGGAAGATGGCCCCCCCTCAGTTGATTCACTTTCATCTGTTGACTCAGACGAAGTTGATCCTTGAGTAGGAGAGGCTCTAAGTGTTTTTTACCCCTTCCAGGCCCCTGTTGAGCGACCTCCGGGTGCGGCTCCGAAGTTGTCGAAGGCCCTTGAATTGGATCTTCGCGTTGTACTTCTACAGAAGGAAGCTCTGCAAAAGCAAAGGTATTATACATTGTATAATTTTGCAGAAAATAATAAGAGAATTGTGCGAAGTTTACCTTTGACATTTTGGGGGCATTCGAGCACTGGACTGCTCGGAGGATCGAAGGTGAGGTCTTCGTCTGAATCCACAGTTAAAATTTCAGCTGCCGGAGTATCTCCGTGAGCAGTCCTCCCTTCATCCACAACTGAAGTTGTAATAACTTCAACTTCATCTTCGCCCACAGGGGTTTCGATCTGCTCTTCTTCTTGAGCATCCGGAGCTATCACTTCTTCAATATTATCTTGAGGCTCCGGCATACCTGCAGTATCTTCAATGTGAATATCTTTTTGAGCTGCATCTTCATCAATCAATCTTACTAATAGTATACCTTCATCTTCTTTAGAACCGGAGATGGAGGTTCTTGAGCTCGAAGGCGCAGGATCCGAAGGTGCGAGATTTTTTGGCTTCCGAGCCACCTTCTTCACCGGAGTCTTTGCGGAGCTCGAAGCTCCGGCTTCAGCTATCCTCTTCTTGGGTCCTTTCTCCGAAGGCACCCAGTCCATCAGAGGGGGCGGAGTCATCTCCAACATTCCCCATACTCTGTTAACCTTTCCCAACTCCCGACCAGTTTAACTCGCCATTCTTTTTCAGTCGGAGTTGGGGCACCCAAAATCTTCTCCGAAGCCCTTATAATTTGCTCTGAAGTAATAGGGGCTGAAGAAGCTAAAAAATAAATAATTCAAATTAGTCTTTCTTCGAAGTAAATATGTATAATACATGTTGGTTTCGAAGTTACCTGCAGGGCTCGAAGTCAAGTTAATCTTGCGGAGACCGCCTTCCGAATCATCCTCGAAGATGACAGGCTAGTTGGCCATCAGCGGAGAAATTTGCAGGCCAAGGAATTCTTCGGCCAAATCTCGCATACTTAACCTTCGGCTAATCTTTTGGAGCAGGTTATGGCGGGCTTCGAGCTGGCCTTCGTTGGGCTGCACTAAGGCTTCTTTCCGGAATTGAATTTCTTTGAGGGGCCCGGCCAGAGGACTACTTGCCCCAACTTGAGCATAGAACCATCTTAGAACCCAATCAGTATACCATCTGGCATTGATGGCCTTGGCAGGAAACTGAAGGGCGTATTCATCTCGGAGCCTAAAGTTGATACTCCCAAAGGATACCACTACTTTTTCACCTCCGGGGCCTACGAAGGTCTTTGGTTGGCAAGTTGCTCTGTGTAGTGCAGCGAAGATCTCTGCCCTCCCCTCACAACCTTCGGCTCTCAAGGCCCATTCGAAGATAGCAAATCTAGCTACTGCATTCGGAGATAGTTGGGGGAGGGTTACATGGAACAGATCAAGTACCTCCGCCAGGAAGTCCACTACAGGGAGGCCCAAGCCAGCTTCGAAAAAGGCTTCGAATACAACTACTTCTCCGGGTCTTGGCGATGGAATCAGTTCTTTGCCTGGCTTCCGGATCATAACTCCATTGCTAATTTTTCCTCCCGCTGCAATTGCCAGTGACTCTCTTTTGCAGGTAGAAGGCCCCAACTGGAAAGACTGATCCAAATACTTTTCGATGGCGGGCACAGACCTTGGTCATCGGCGATTTGGGGATTTCTCCCTCCTGCCGCCATTGATGTCACCGCCGGTACCGAAGGTGCCGCCGCTAACGCTGCCGCCGCTGCTGCTGCAGCCGCCTGCTGCCGGGCCAAGGCCGACGGAGGTGCAGATCCTTTAGTCTTCACCATCGCGACCGCCGGATTGCTTTGAAGAAATAGAGGCTAGGGCTCAATAACTCAAAGGGCTAAAAAGTTTTGATTGCGAGAATGCAGTGAAAAGGTAACCGAGTAACTTCTAGGCCTTCTATTTATAGCCTAGACTTCACTTTTTTACCGTTAATCCATGTCGTTTCGCATTCCTGCCGTTACTTTTCCCCGGGATTAACGCTTATTACAGTTTCCGTTGAAAACAGAAAACTAACGGTTCTAAGATAGTTCGAAAAGCAATTATCTTAAGACTGATTCGGAGTTTATATCTTCATGCATTTCGGAGATAAACTAAAAACCAATAACCCCTGTGTTTGGTTATTTTTCCTTCCGTATACTGCTCTCCTAACGTTACAGGTTAAACGGAGAAGCGTATTCGAGGGGCTACTGTTGGGGGAAAATATCTCATCTTCGGGGTTATTGCCGAAGCAACATAAAGGCAGACAGCAGATTCGAAGGTTCCCAGAAGATCATCTTCGAAGATACTCGGAGCCCAGTTCGAAGTACGAAGATAGGCATTGGTTCGAAGTATATCTTCGAACTAAGGCTTTCAAGATCTTTTCCGCCAGCTAAGATGGAAGACTTATCTTCTTTCTCATTAGATTAGTCTTTTACCATTGTAGCCCTATTAAGGGAGCCGAATAGTTTCCACTATGTCGGTTGTAATAGCGGGGTAAATAGGTCTTTTCCTTAATGTTTGGGCCTATAAATACCCCCCATTTCACCCTGTAATAGGGACCGAATACAAGTTATTCAATACACACATTTGAACTATTCTAAGTTATTATCCTTTCGGAGGCTTAGAACAGTTCTCTTCGCAAACACTTCGTTTGTTAGTTTCTCCTCTACAGAAACCTGTTAGCATAATCTTTTACGCCAACACATACCACAGGCTTGCCGTGCTTGTCGCGCAGAACCTCTGTCTTCTTTGCCGGTGCGGGTGGTGCGGCAGGTGCGGTGGGAGCGGGGCGAGGCTGTCCGGTTCCAGCGTTGGCGGCGGGTGGTGCCGGACGATACAATGGGCGGGGGTGGTATTGTGGCACCGGTGGAGGAGGAGTGAAGCGGGGCCTTTGGGCCATGCCCTTGTTCTCTGCCTGAAGGCAATCATTCTCTTCTTCTTCAGGTCAACCTTATTCTGTTGGGTCTCCTGAATAATAGGTTTGTTCACCAGCTTTTGAAAGCTGGTATAATCTCTAGAGATGAGTTGAAGGGACAACTAATCCTTCAGTCCCCGAAGGAACTTGGACTGCCTGGCCGCGTCAGTACGGACTTCTTCAGGCGCGTACCGGGCCAGTCGGTTGAACTCATGTAAATATTCCGTTACGGACCTGCTCCCCTGCTGCAGGTCCCGGAACTCCTGCTGCTTCTGTGCAATGATACCGTCTGGGATATGAGCGGCACAGAAGGCATTAGAGAACTCTGCCCAAGTATGGTTGTGCCCCTCGGGCAGGGTCTCGCGCATGTTGTCCCACCATTCTGCGGCGGGACCTTGGAGCTGGTGGGCAGCGAAGGCTACCTTTTCCTGCTCAGTGCAGGTCAGCAGATCTAGCTTCCTCGCGATAGTTCTCAACCAGTCCCTAGCCTCCACTGGGGTTGGTAGTACTTGAAAAGGTTGGTGGGCGGACTCGGAGGAACTCTGAGAGTTGGGAGGCGGAAGCGGGAGCTAGAGTGGCGGGGCGAGGCAGCTCGGGCTATTGGTGAAGGCGGATGAAGTGAGCCTGTTGCTCTTGCATCTGCTGCTGCTGTTGTTGCATTTGGTTTAACAGTGCAGCGACCAACTGGTTCTGAGTGGCCATCATCTCAGCCACTGTGGGGTGGTTGGTGACTGGGGCTTGCCTCTACCCAATTGCTCCCCACTGTGGTAAGTTACCGTTTTCCCCTCCGTTTTGGGGAGCGTCAGAGCCTTGAGTGTTGGTCATCTTGAAGTTTCCAAAACAACATCTCTTTAGGGGAAACAAATGCTAAGCTTTATTTCAAAAGGGATCGTTCTTGCGATTACATTTATTGTCTTTCATTTAATTCTTCACTCATGCCTTATATTTGACATGAGTGATAATACAATCCAAAACAATAAAAGGAAACAATCAATCGAAAATTCTACGTCTATGGTAGCTTAGGGGACGACTCGATCATGGGCTCGACGGAAATAGTCGGGGTCATGGAACTGGAGGGTCCGGCTGGGTGGTGCACTGCGTGAAATCCTCTTGGGTCTCACGGTGGGAATCCGAAGCGATTTCTTCTTGCGGGGTGGAAGGGGTGCGATCTCCTCGATGTGCTTCTTCAACTCCTTGAGCTGGTGACGTAGCTGGGCGTTGACCATGGCGCCTTGACGTAGAAGCTCATTCTGACGCCTCAACTCCTCTACCTCGAGGGTCAACTGGGGGTTCTGCTGGACCTGTCGACGAAGCTCAGCATTCTCGCGGTTCAAGTTCTCCAAGGTATGGCGGTAGATGTCGATGGTGTCGTGCTGGCTGTCTACGTCGAGAACGGCCTCTGTGTGGAGGTTGTCCATGGCCTCCAAAAGCCTCATGGTGCGGGCGATGGCGGAATTGCTCTGTGTGAGGGGGCTGATGTAGATGCTGCGGTGACTCCCTGGTGTGCGCATGGGCATGAAGCGGTAGACGGTGTTGCGGAGGTGGCAATCATAGACCAGACGAAGCTCGGCGAGGGCCTGAAGTGCGGCACGCTGACTGGCCACCACGAATGAGGGTCCTCCGACTCCATGGGTGTAGAAAGGAGGCTGCGTGGGGGAGGAGCGGATGACAACCGTGACCTCGCAGTAGCTCTCGCTCGCATCGGGAAAAATCCCGTTGAATGCGGGCTCATGGGAGAATCCCAAGAAGTCGACGAGCACACGAAGCTCGTGGATGAATCCGGCCTCATCACGAAGAGTCCCGCTCATGGTATGGACCGGCATCTACAAAAGAGAGAAACTTTTTGTGAAAATCTCGGAAGATGAGAAGATAAGTAATTTTGTAATAAAATATGGTCAATATAAATCCTAGGGTCAGGTCTGTTTGGCTTCCTACAGTCAAGTCGGCTCTGATATCGTCTTGTCACGCCCCGATTTAATAAATCAGGACTTTTATTGAAATTCCAAGGAAAGTCAATAAACCAAGATGTTCATCAGGCGACCACGTACAATATGGGCAATCATCCACGGTTCGTAGACCGCATTATTACAAAAGTGAATGAAAGTGAAGAGAAACTAATAAAATCAAGGGTCCTAGATGAACGCCTCCTTCCAGTCTCGCCTTGACTGGGTCGCTACTCCAGACCTTCATCCTCCTCGTAGTAGACGGGCTCTGATGGTGTAAGTCAACGGGGTGAGTACAGATGTACTTAGCAAGCCACCGAATGCAAATATCATGCAAGAATTTCAGATTTTTCTGCCAAACGAGCGAAAAGTTATGCCTGTTTTACTGAAGGGGGGTCACAAAGAGCAGATGTGGAAAACAAATAGGGTTGCGGAAGGGGGGGCGTTTTCGGTGGGGAAATTTTTTTCTGAGACACAAGAACAACTACTACTCAAACGACACAGAGGGATGACTAAACCAGCAACAAGACTCGACCAAGAACACGAACTCAACAAAGTTAAAACTGAAATTAAAATCGCAAGGCACAAAGGGGTTCTCGGTGGGGAATTTTTTTGGTGCGGTTTTCTGGACTCTAGGTAAAAACAAAAGCAGATCGAGATTACCTAACGGGAAATCTGAGCTCTGATACCAGCTGATGGGGGAGTGGTCCCGATCTTCCGATAGGTAAAGGATAAACTTGGGTTGGTGGAGAATCTCGACGTTGGCGATCCAAGGCTCCGGTCCGGCGGATCAAAACCTTGCAATCATTACACCACTGTCTCCGTTGGTTATCAACCACGCAGAACGCGATTGACCTCGCCACGAAGGCTAATTCCTGCAAGCGAACCCAAGAACACAAGCAAGAACAGGAAGGATACAAATCGAATGCCAAATCACAGACAAACGAAGATAGGGTGAGGTTTCACAAACGCCAATGCAGCAGCCAATCGGTCCGGTGCAAGAGGCGGGATCTAAACACAACAGTGTAGATGCAACAAAGCAAAACCTAACCCTAGAAGTGGCTGGCGTGAGAATATATAGGGCGGCGGCCTGTGGAAGGTGAACAGACACAGGCTGTGGACTAGAAGGCGAACAGACATGCACTATGGGCCAACACGGCCCAGTTCTGTCATGCTGGACGGTTTCCGTCTTCTCCTCAGCTTTCCAAAAAGTCAAAGAACACGCCAATCGGACTTCGTATGAGGAAGTTATGCCCATTTTGGTGCAGGGTGGTTGATGTAGTCCGAACCAGCGAAATCTTGACTTCAAAACATCCGTGCGACTCCGTCTTCAGCTCCAACTCTTGTATTCCATCTCCCATGTTCCTAAGCAACAAAATATCACTAGAATTCAGTAGCATCCCGTCCAAACAAATATAATCAAAATTACTAAGGAAAGAATTAACCTCATGGTTCAAGCGACGGGCACGGGTGCATGTGATTCGTCCTAGTAACTGAATTGTAGGTGGAGGCTCCATATGTGTATCATGTGAAGTGATGTCCTCATCAGGTTTTGTATCGTGTCTCGACGCGTCGAGTTTCAACCATACCCCCCCTTGAGCCTCGTCAGTACAAGGCGCCCTGAGGGCTAGCCCCTTGCCCCCTCCACTATGGTGCAGAGAATCGGAGTGTTCCACACTTCCAGTTAGGACTTACCCATTAGACTTGTGGTTGGTACGAAAGTGCTTAGCAACAGATCCCGCAGACCGGTCCTTATAGTGCCCCGGGTGCGACCAACCAATGCCCGAGCTGGCACCCGGAACCCACCATACTTATAACATAGCCAACTCCAATAGAGTCCAGAGACAAGAATAACGGAGAACTTCATATAACAGAATTCCATCTATCTACGACTCATTCTCTTTTTATCCTATAGCAGTTGTGCGGGTACATTGGGCACTAGCTAATATAATATTAGTAGAGTGACAAGGAGTTAAGGCTCAATAAGCATGGCTTGGGTTTGCACACAAGGATCGGATCTAATAAATATAAGTGTAGGGCTTGATGTTTGACTAATGCAATATTATCCTATGAGTTATAGCAATAGTTATAAAAACTGGGCTCAATGATGATCAACTATTTCCACAAGAGGGGTCGATGACTTGCCTTGCTCAGCAAAGGGTGAAGGTGGAACCTCGGGATAGAACTCCGACTCCTCGACAAACTCGTAGTCTTCTCGATACGGAAAAATAAACAATACATTCAATAAACAGATAAAAATCCACCAAATAATAAACATACATGTTTATGGGTTTTATTATGTGAAATAAGGTTTTAATGTTCTGAAGTTTGGTGAAAAAATAGTAAAACTTATTTTTTTAAGGTTTTCCCTAATTTATTTTCTGAATTAATAATTTTAACCCTAATGGGTTTTTATTCATTTAATTGCTAAGATTATTTTGTGCCAAAGTAACATATTGTTTTTATGGCATTAATGTGTAGAGAATAATGTTGGCGTAAAGGATTACGCTAACAGGTTTCTGTAGATTAGAAACTAACAAACGCAGTGTTTGCGAAGTGAACTGTTCTAAGCCTCCGAAAGGATAACAACTTAGAATAGTTCGAATGTGTGTATTGAATAACTTGTATTCGGTCCCTATTACAGGGTGAAATGGGGGTATTTATAGGCCCAAATATTAAGGAAAAAACCCATTTACCCCTCTATTACAACCGACATAGTGGAAACTATTCGGTACCCTTGATAGGGCTAAAATGGTAAAAGACTAATCTAATAATATAAAAGATAAATCTTCCATCTTAGCTGGCAATAAAGATCTCAAAAAGCCTTAGTTAGAAGATGTACTCCGAACCAATGCCTATCTTCGTACTTCGAGCTTGACTCAGGGTATCTTCGAAGATGGACGTCTGGAAACCTTCGAATCCATTATCTGCTTTTATGCTGTTGCGGCAATAACCCCGAGGATGGGATATTTTCCCCCAACACTAGCCCCTCGAATATGCTTCTCCGGTTAACCTGTAATGTTAGGAGAGCAGTATACGGAAGGAAAAAATAACCAGGCATAGGGGTTATTAGATTTTAATTCATCTCCGAAATGTACGAAGATATAAACTCTGAATCAGTCTTAAGACAATTACTTTCGAACTATCTTAGAACCGACTCAGGAAGTTCGAAAGTCTTTTAGACTTAGAAGAAATAGCCGTTAGCTTTCTTCTCTTAACGGAAATCGTAGAATGCGTTAATTTCGGAGAAAAGTAACGGGCAGGAATGCAAAACGGCATGGACTAACGGTAAAAATGTAAAGTCTAGGCTATAAAAAGAGGGCCTAGAACTTACCCGATTACCTTTCCGCTGTTCTCTTGCAAACATACACCTTCTGAGCCCTTTGAGTTCTTTGAGCCCTAGCCTCCACTTTTCCTCCAAAGTAATCTAGTAACTGCAATGGCGAAAACCAAGGGTTCTGGAGCCCCTTCGGCCTTGGCTCGGCAGCAGGCGGCTGCAGCAGCAGCGGCTGCGGCGTTGGCAACGGCGTCTCCAACACCCGCAACGACATCCATGGCGGCAGGAGGGAGAAATCCCCAAAATGTTGATGATCAAAGTCTCTGCCCGCCATCAACGAAGTACCTGGACCAATCCTTTCAACTGGGATCTTCTACCTGCAAGAGGGAATCACTAGCAATCACAGTAGAAGGGAGGATTAGCACCGGAGTTATGATCCGCAGGCCTGGAAAAGAACTCATCCCGTCGCCAAGGCCCGGAGAAGTGGTCGTCTTCGAAGCCTTCTTCGAAGCCGGCTTAGGCCTTCCAGCAGTGAATTTCTTGGCGGAGGTACTCGATTTATTCCATGTCACCCTTCCTCAACTGTCTCCAAACGCAGTAGCTCGTTTGGCTATATTCGAATGGGCATTAAGAGCCGAAGGCTGTGAGGGGAGAGTAGAAATCTTCGCTGCGTTACACAGAGCTTCATGCCAGCCAAAAACCTTCGTAGGACCCGGAGGTGAAAAAGTAGTAGTAGCCTTCGGAAGTATCAACTTTAGGCTTCGGGACGAATATGCTCTTCAATTTCCTGCGAAGGCCATCAATGCTAGATGGTATACTCACTGGGTCATGAGGTGGTTTTATGCCGAAGTTGGGGCGAGCAATCCTCTGGCCGGACCTCTGAAAGAAATCCAATTCCGGAAGGAAGCCTTAGTGCAACCAGACCAAGGTCAGCTCGAAGCTCGCCTCAGCCTACTTCAGAAGATTAGCCGGAGGGTGAGCATGTGAGACTTAGCCGAAGAATTCCTTGGGTTACAAATCTCTCCGCTTATGGCCAACTGGCCTATCATCTTCGAAGAGGATTCGGAAGGCGGTCTCCGAAAGATCACTTCGACTTCGAGCCCTGCAGGTAACTTCGAAGACAACATATATTATGCATATTCATTCGAAGAAAAAACTAACTTGATTCATTTTTTAGCTTCTTCAGCCCCTATTACTTCGGAGCAAATCGTAAGGCCTTCAGAGAAGATTTTGGGCGCTCCAACTCTGACCGAAAAAGAATGGAGAATCAAGTTGGTCGGGAGTTGGGAGAGATTTAACAGAGTGTGGGGAATGCTGGAAATCACTCCGCCCCCTTTGATGGATTGGGTGCCTTCGGAGAAAGGACCCAAAAAGAGGAAAGCCGAAGCTGGGACTTCGAGCTCTGCTAAAACTCCGGTGAAGAAGGTGGCTCGGAAGCCAAAAAATCTTGCACCTTCGAATCGTGCACCTTCGAGCTCAAGGGCTTCAGTCTCTGACTCCCAAGAGGACGAAGGGAGGTTGCTTGTGCGTCTGATAGACGAAGATGAAACTCAAAGGATTGCACAAGCCGAAGTACCTGCGAACGTGCCGGATTCCCGAGATAATCTTGAGCAACCAAGGACTTCGGCAGTTCAGGAAGATATATCTCAGGACGAAGTTCCTGTGAATGAAAGTGGGGTCGAAGTTACCATGGCTTCGATTCCTAAAGAGGCAACAAGGACTGCTCAGGACGATGCTCCTGCAGTCGAAGACTTAACGACTGATTTGGACGAAGATCTCGCCTTCGATCCGCCAAACAGTCCGATAATTACCCCTCTGCAAAATGTCGAAGGTAGACTTCGAATAATTCTTTCATGTTTATTTTCTGTATTTATACAATGTATAATACTCTTTTTTTTACAGAGTCCACTCCTATGGAAGAGGTCCGCTAGGAAGAAATAATTCCTGGACCTTCGACAACTTCGGAGCCAACCCAGAGAGCTACTCAAATGGGACCTGGAAGAGGCAAAAGAAATATAGAACCCCTCCTTGCTACGAGTTCTGGATCAACTCCGTCTGATTCAACAGACGAGAGCCAATCTTCCGAGGAGGGCCAGTCTCCAGGGGCTCCGAAGACCACAAGCCAATGCTCCGGCCCTTCGCTGGACGAAGATGACCAACAAGCAATAAGTATGCTCCCCCTGCTAGCTCCTTTCTTAGGGCAAACAACTGGTCTTCGGACTTTGCTCGAACCTTTGGATCGAGCTAGCCGCGACATAGGGGAGACCAACTTAGTGGCCATTCTGAGCAAGGCGGACAGGACGGAGCTTAATGCTGCTATAGAACGTGCAGCCTACCAGGTACGAAGCACCTACGAAATAACATAGAATTCATCTACGAATAAATATTTACCTTAGTTTTTTATTTTTGCAGCAAACTGTCTTGGCCCAAGCTGCGAATATATGTAATGATGAAGAGATCGCTCGTCTTCGGGAGGAAAATAACGTCCTTCAAAGGAATCTTAGCATCTCCGAAAGCCGAGTGGTCCAAATGGATAATATAGTGTCAACGGAGCGCAGGGCTAGACAAGGTTTGGAGGCTGCGAATAAAGAGCTCGAAGCAGAGAGAATTGTGCTTCGAGCAGAAATTGAAAAATTGCGGGCGGAGCACGCTACTGCGGGGACCGAACTTATTAGACTCCAAGAGGAAGCTAGCCAGCTGTTGAACCAAAAGAATATTTTGACCACTGAAACAACTAGACTTTCTGGGGTTCTTGGAGAAGTAACTTCGATGAAGGATGCGCTGAACGAAGATAAGCTGAAGTCCGAGAAGGTGGCTGTGGAAGTTATGAATCAATTGCTAGGTGTCCTGGAGTACTTCGGTACTACTGGGACACTTCCTTCTGATGATAACATCACTCTTCTACGCCGGTTGAAAAGGATCCAAGTAGTGGCGAAGCAGATGAAGACAGCGGGCATTCGATATGGAGAACTCTCCGGACAAGTGGCTGCTGTCGGCCTACTTCGCTACTATGAAGATCTGGGCCGATCGATAACTCCGGACGCAGGAGGGGGCCCAATTACCTTCGATGACGAGCGACTTCTGACTCCTTCCGAAGGTGTGGCTGCTGCCTGGCGAGCCTTCCAAACTTCATGGAGAGCCGAAGGTCGTTCTGCGATCAAGGCTTGGATCGACCAAGGTCAACGCCAGAAGAAAGTTCGGACCCAAGCTTCGAGCAGTCAGCCTCCTCCGAACTCGCAGTTTTAGAAATACCTTAGGATTTTTGGCTATGTAAAGCTTTATGCTTATGAACATTTATCAATGAAAATCTGTTTATCATATTTTTAGGCTTTGCCTCAAACGGAAGATATCGAAGTGTTAGACCTTAACGACGAACTTCGCTCATTATGGACCACCTTCCATCTTCTAAAAGCTTATAAACGTCCTTGATTTTTAGTTCCTCGAGATAGCTCCGGTGCAATTGCGCCCGAAGTAATCAAAGATATACTGTCTTATATTAAAGAGGAAGAAAAAGAGGTTAACTTGAACACTTCGTCTTCTGAAGACGTTATATGGTCTGAAGACGAAGATGAAGTTCGAAGTAAAAAACCTGAAGAACTTGGAAGCTGGGAAAGGAGCCCCGAATGGCTTCGAACTTGGGCCGAGCTTCAACAAGAATAGAAGGACTTTAGAGCTTCGAAGGTGGGCAAGAGAGTTAAACGCAAAGTTATTAGAACTCCCGGCGCCGGAACTAGTCGTTCCAACCCTAGCTCTAGAGACCGAAGAGGTCTTCGATTCCTTCTTGGTATAGATACCAATTTTTCATGATGTAATCTGTAAACATATTCGTTTGAATAATGAATACCGATTTAAAATTGTCTCCATATTTACTAGCCCCTCTTTGGGTATAAGCAACTTCGAACTGTATTCAAAGATGGTTATGCGCAAAGAAAAAACTTCGGAGTACAATTTTTTTGGGGGTTCGGAGCCCCTCTGCAATTTAAAGATTTTTTAAAATCTTATAAAATGTCTTCGACTATTTGTAGTCTGAAGAATGGCAACTTAGTACCCTTGTTTTTTGAAAGAAATCACTTGAGATAACTTTCAAGATACCTTAGTATCTTAGATAATTTGTCACTTTGGACTATGCTAAGAGAAATTCGAAGCTCATGGCTCAAACTCTGTTTTGCTTTAGCCACCTTCGGCTCTTTTTTGCGATCTCTGTCGAACCAATGGTTCGGAGTTTGCAATGGTCTCTTTGGACTCTTTTTACGGATGTCTACCAGCCAATGGCTTGCACTCCGTATATTTTGGCCACATTCGGCTCTTTTTGCGGAAGTCTACTAGCCAATGGCTTGGACTCCGTATGTTTTGGCCACCTTCGGCTCTTTTTACGGAAGTCTACCAGCCAATGGCTTGGACTCCGTATGATGTGGTTTTGGGCTCTTTTACGGATGCCTACAAGTCGGTGGCTTGGACTCCGGATTATGTCAGCCCCCACGTCGGAAGCTTCGAACCAATGGTTCGAAGTCCGAAAATACGATTCAGCTTCATGACACTTCCCTCTCGGTCAACCCCGCGGTTCCAGTGCGTCCACTCGGAAGCTGGAAGTCTATGAGGGGAAGGCATTATCTGGACCATATGCTTTATTAATTTAGAAGATGATTACAAGTGAATTACAAGGAGCCCTTATGCGAAGTATCGCTTTAGGTGCTCCGCATGCCAAGTATGTGCTAACTCTTTACCTTCTAAATTAGCTAATTTAAAAGAGCCAGGGCGTCCTGAACGAATAATTAGATATGGACCTTCCCATTTATTTCCTAACTTCCCTGGCGCTATAATGCTTCGTAGAACAAGATGACCTGGTCTTAGTTCATTGAGCTTAACCTTCGGGTCAAACCAAGCCTTTGTCTGCTGATGATACTTTGATAAATTTGCCACAGCTCGAAGTCTTGTTTCTTTTGATAAATCTAGTGAAGCTTGTCTTTCTTCTTCGATCTCCGGTTCGGTGCTGCGAAACGATCCTCCTTTGAGCTCCGTTGGAGACATAGCTTCATCTCCGAATAGTAGTCTGAATGGACTAAAACCTGTGGACCTTGTTTGCGTAGTCAGAATGGACCACAAAATCTTCGGAAGCTCTTCGGTCCACAGTCCTTTTGCTAGTCCTACTATCCTTCGATTTAGCCCTGACAAAATATTCCCATTGGCTCTTTCTACGGCTCCATTAGACTGCGGATGCCTCACTGCAGCAAAACATAACTGAATGCCTAGATCTTCGCAAAACTTCCTGAAAGGTTCTGCATCGAACTGTGTTCCATTATCAACTGTCAGTTGTCTAGGCACTCCGAACTGGCAAATGATATTCTTCCAAAAGAATTTCTGTACATTGTTCGAAGTGATAGCTGTTAAGGGTTCTGCTTCTATCGACTTGGAAAAGTACTCAATAGCTACCACTGCGAACTTCAGATTTCCCTTGGCTACTGGAAAGGGACCAATTAAATTCATACCCCATCTGGCCATAGGCCATACCGGAGCAATGACTTGAAGAGCTGTTGGTGGGCGATGACTTCGTCGACCCATCCACTGGCATCCTTGACAAGTGCGGACTAAGCTCTCCGCATCAGCTGTTATTGTAGGCCAGTAAAGCCCCTGGCGAAGTGTTTTTCCTGCCAAAGCTCGAGGGGCTAAATGGCTACCACAAAGGCCTTCATGAATTTCTCGAAGAATTTCTTGACCTTCGGCTTGAGATATACATCGGAGTAGAGGGGAACATACTCCGGCCTTGTATAAAATACCGTTGATTATTTGATAATTTCTAGCTCTAAGCTTCAATCTTGACAGTTGTGGCTCTTCGGGCAAATTTGTTCCTCCCTGTAAAAGTTCCATGATCGAATTTTTCCAATCTGTACTAGGAATACAAAGAATCTCTGTAGAGGGAATTTGTGGGACCGAAGGTATACTGAGTTCCTCATAAAAAGCTTCTTCTGGTACATCCACACCTCCGGCTGCAGCTTTTGCTAAGATGTCCGCTTGCACATTTTCTGCTCTTGGTATACTCCGAATGGAAATACCCTTGAAGTGTGCTTCGATTTTACAGATTTCTTCTAAGTACTTTGCAAGCTGTGGATGCCGAACCTGGAAACTTTTATCTACGTGCCCTGCTACTATCTGAGAATCTGTCTTTATAATAATTCTTGTAGCCCCTAGGGCACGTGCTTTTCGGAGTCCCAATAAAATCCCTTCATACTCCGCTATATTATTGGTAGACTTAAAGTTGAGTCTTGCGGAGTACATTGCTCTTTGCCCTGAAGGCGAAATAAATACTGCTCCAATGCCTGCTCCGGATGCTTGGAAAGCCCCATCGGAATAAACAGTCCAAACTCCATCACTTGACTTCTCCGGAACCAGATTTGCAGGTGGAGTCCATTCTGCTACAAAGTCCGCTAAAACTTGCGATTTTATTGTTGTCCTTGCCAGAAAAGATATGCCGAAGGGTGCTAGCTCAACTTCCCACTTCCCAATCCTTCCAATGGAATCCTTACTTCGAAGCATATCTCCCAAAGGATACGAAGTTCGTACAATTACATTGTGTGCCAAAAAATAATGTCTTAATTTCCTCGGAGCCATTATCAAAGCATAAACGAACTTCTCGAGTTCGGAGTATCTTGTCTTCGCTCCTGATAATGCTTCGGATACAAAATAAACAGGATTTTGGACCAACTTCCCATTGAAATCCACTTCTTTGACAAGAACTGCACTGACAGCAGAACCTGTAGCTGCAAGGTAGAGGAGTAGGGTTTTGTCTGCAGTAGGCACCGTGAGTGTAGCAAGATTACTGAGATACTCTTTAATATCTTCGAAGCTTTTCTGACACTCCGGTGTCCATGCAAAATCTTCGGACCCTTTCAATGCTTTAAATATAGGCAAGCTTCTCTCCGCAGACCTTGATAAAAACCTGCTAAGTGCTGCCAGACGCCCAGTCAGCTTTTGCACTTGCTTTAAATTTTCCGGAGGAGCCATCTTTTGTAGCACAGTTATTTGAGTAGGGATAGCTTCAATCCCCCTGCTTGAAACTAAATACCCTAACAATTTTCCAGCCCTAGCTCCGAAGATACATTTTTCGGAGTTAAGACGGATCCCACATGCCCGAAGGCTATTGAATGTTTCTGCTAAGTCTAGGCTATGTTGGTGCTTTAAAGCACTCTTTATTACAATATCATCCATATAGGCCTCCACATTGCGACCTAATTGATGACCTAGAGCCTTAGCAACTAACCTCGAAAAAGTAGCCCCGACATTTCTTAAGCCGAAGGGCATTATTACATAACAAAAGACTCCCGAAGGAGTTACAAAGCTTGTCTTGATCTCATCTTCGCGCTTCAACCATATTTGATGATAACCAGAATACGCGTCGAGGAAGTTTAATAACTCCGAACCTGCGGTGGAGTCGACCAATTGATCAATTCGGGGTATGGGGTAGGGGTCACGAGGGCATGCTTTATTCAAGGATGTGAAATCGATGCACATGCGCCACTTTCCGGAAGACTTCTTTCTGACGAAGACTGGGTTGGCTAACCATTCTGTGTGAGCCACTTCTCTGATAATTCCAGCCTTCAACAATTTCTCAACTTCGTCTTTTGCTAGAGCAGCTCTTTCTGCAGACATTTTCCGGAGTCCTTGCCGAACAGGACGGGTCTTCGGGTTTACAAGTAAACTATGTTCGATGATATCCCGATCGACTCTGGTGATATCTTCGTCAGACCAAGCGAAGACATCAAAATTTTCTTCCACCACCTTTTCCAAGGAAGTTGCAACTTCTGGAGGTAAATCTTTACCAAATTGAAATGTATATTCTTTACCATCTTTAACGATGACCTTCGCTACAATCTCTCCTTCAGGACTCGGTGTCGGAAAGGATTTCTTCGAAGCTTCGGAAGGGGCTGAAAAAATTTCTTGATTATCTTGCACATTGTTTACTTGTCTTGGATCAAGAGGAGGACCATGACCATATTCCGCTCTCCGAGCGATAGCTTGATCTCCGAAGACAATAAGGACTCCTGCTTGTGTGGGCATCTTCATGCACAAATAATTGTGATGCGCCATAGCTCCGAACTGGTTTAGCATGCCTCTTCCGAAGATGACGTTGTAAGCATACGGGGCATCTACAACATCGAAGATTACTTCCTCAGTTCGGGCCAACAAACCTTCTCCGAAGGTAACTTCCAGGCCTATTTGGCCAAGTGCATCAAGCGGAGGTCCTGCGAAGCCTTGCAAAGGACGAGCCGCTGGAAGGAGATGCTTTCTAGAGATGCACAATTGATCGAAGGCTTGAACAAAAATGATGTCTGCCGAACTACCTCCGTCAATCAATACCATTCGAACTTCAGTGCCCGCAATATCAGCAGTGGTAACAAGTGGGTCTGCATGCGGGAACTTAATGCCAGGTGCATCCTCCGCAGAAAAGGATATCGGTACATGAGACCACTCCGGCATAGCAGCTGCAGACGACGAAGTCCCAATATGGCCTACTTCTCTGACGTAGTCTCTTCGCTATCTTTTTGACATGCTTCCGAGGGTACCTCCTCCGGAGATGGGGAGGACTACTCTTTTCCCTCGGTCTTGCCCTTCCTCTTGCTTCGGAGGTGGCATAACATTGGCCACGGGAGGATGTCTTGCGGCTTCAATGTTTTCTATTCGCGCCACAGCCTGGACCGGCTCTGGGCGCGCTGTAGCTGGAACTCGGTCGGTAGTACCTCGACCCGAAGTTCTCTCTAGATATTCTCCTCTTAGAGTGAGTATAGCCTTGCAAGTATCAGTTGCATGGCTTCGATTTTCACCATGAATGCAGCAGAAAAGGGTCTGGCCTTTGCCAGCCGTTTTCCCTGGCGGCCTCCAGCCGCTGGCCTTGTTCCCCGAAGACTGTGGAGCTCTCTGTGTAAACTTCTGTGGGGGTGCAATATTCAGGACTTCAGAACGAGGGTGCTTTTGCCCTCTTCTCCGATCATGTTGAACTTCGAAGACTGGTTCTTGCGGTTGTGCCGAAGTTTTTACTTCTACTTTAACTTCTTGCAATATGGATGAAGTAGCTGCAGTTCTTCGAAGCCAACCCTCTTCCGACCTCGCATACTCCTCGAAGTATGACATCAGCTGAGAGACCGAGGATATGCTTTTCCGATGAAGCTTATCCAGAAGGCCTTGATGAGTGATGCCTTCCCGAGCTGCATCAACTGCTGAAGATGCATACAACCCACGGATCTGTGACTTCGTATGAGCGAAGTGCTTGAAATATTGCCTTAATGTCTCTCCGGGGAGCTGCTTCACCTGGAAAAGGCTTCCCGTTGACATTGGAGGCACGAAGGTACCTTGAAAATTGCTTACAAACTTCTTCTTCAGCTGCCCCCATGAATTAATTGATCCTGGCTTCAAAGACCATAACCACCTTAATGCCACTCCTTGAAGAGCTAAAGGGAAGCACTTTGCCATCGTGTTTCGAACTCCTCCGCTAGCTTCAATTGCTAGGGCATAAGAACGAACAAACTCTCCGGGATCTTCATCTCCAGCATACTTACAGAGCTTCGAAGTCTTAAACTTCGGATCAAAGCGAACTTTCTGCAGCTCAGGATGCAGCGGAGATTCATTATCGAAGGAGGCGTTCTCCGGGGCTTCGGGATAATCGGGTTCGTCATCTTCGGGCACTTCTGGGATAGCTGGGATGGCTTGAGAGCGAAGCCTATTCGCAGCTTCTTGCCGCCATCTTGCTACTTCAGCTTGAAGGTTGGCCATTTGAGTGGCCATATCTCCAAGATTATCTTCATCTCCTCCGGAAGGATCTTCCGGGTCTTGAGAACTAGTAGGATCAGTTCGAAGTGGGATGGAAGGTGGAAGAGGGATTCCAGGTGGTCGAAGTATGGAAGGATTTGGCGGAGAAGCTCCGTATGTTCGAGGGATGGAAACTCCTTCCGGAGTTTGAGGTGGAGGGAATGTCGAAGGCCCTCCGACTTCGACCGTGTCGGACGGGGTCTCTCCGGAGATCCGAGAGGACCTCCGAACAGGGTTACGAGGTGCACTCCGCTTAGGAGGCATGATGTAGGATGTTGGTAGAGAACGAAGTTTTTCGAACTAGGTTCCCCACGGACGGCGCCAACTGTTGGCGTAAAAGATTACGCTAACAGGTTTCTGTAGATTAGAAACTAACAAACGAAGTGTTTGCGAAGTGAACTGTTCTAAGCCTCCGAAAGGATAACAACTTAGAATAGTTCGAATGTGTGTATTGAATAACTTATATTCGGTCCCTATTACAGGGTGAAATGGGGGGTATTTATAGGCCCAAATATTAAGGAAAAAACCCATTTACCCCTCTATTACAATCGACATAGTGGAAACTATTCGGTACCCTTGAGAGGGCTAAAATGGTAAAAGACTAATCTAATAATATAAAAGATAAATCTTCCATCTTAGCTGGCAATAAAGATCTCAAAAAGCCTTAGTTCGAAGATGTACTCCGAACCAATGCCTATCTTCGTACTTCGAGCTTGACTCAGGGTATCTTCGAAGATGGACGTCTGGAAACCTTCGAATCCATTATCTTCTTTTATGCTGTTGCGGCAATAACCTCGAGGATGGGATATTTTCCCCCAACAAATAATATACTGAATTTAACAAAATTTCAATGTTGAAATTTGGAGTTAAAATGAGCAAGTTATGAATTTTCAAAGTTTAAACAATTTTCTGGAATTTTATTTAAACTGAAAAAGGGCTCTGGTCCATGGTGAGCCAGGCACATAGTGGACCGCTGCACTGTGCGCATGGACCGGATCAACCAGATCCATTGGATCCAGATCCGACGATCAGGCGCAAGGCGGAAGGCTTAAGTGGTAACAGACGGCCAGGATTAGATCTCGCGAACCGGTACGACGTGGACGCACCAGATCGAGTCAAACTTTTAAATAGCGATCGACGGCCCAGATTAAAAGATACCGGTTTGACCGGATTGAGGGCTCAGATTAGATCCCCACAGGATCTAATCTGGACCGTTCGCTCGGGATCATGCGGCTCGGGTGGATTCCGGCACGGCACGTGGTGACGAGGGTATTTTACCCTTCGTCTCCGGCGACGGTGGCCTCGAGCGCGGCGGCGACGGCGACGACGAGGGCCTAGGGGCCTAGCTTCATGCTAAAATGGAAAGAGGAGGGGATGGCGGTCATGATCGTACCTTCGACGGCGAAGAAGGAGGTCTGGAGGTGGCCGGCGGCGAGGGGTAGACGATGGGGGTCCTCGAGAGCTTGACGGCGACGGCGATCCGGCGGGTTCCATGGCCAACCGAGGGGTGGCCGAGGATGGGTGAGCTCCGGTGGTCACGAGGGTGGCGATGGCTAGGACGGAGGGTGTCCGAGGCGGCGGTGATCGGTGGCCGGAGATGGATCAGGGGAGAAAAACCGAAAACCGAGTGGGAGCGCTCTGAATGCTATGGCTCGGGCTCCGGTGGGGTGGACTGAGTGCGGCGAGGGGAGGGGTTCTTATAGGGGTCGCCGGCGGTGGATATGGCAAGGGATTTGAAGGAAACCCGAAAGGGTTCCTTCCATACTCCGGCGAGGCTTCCAAATCCTCGGATAACCTTCCATACATGCGATTACACGTGGGATATAGATGGAAAGGGGGCGGCGGTGCTCGGGGAAGGTGATCCGGGGGAAATCCGAGCGAACGCGGCAGCCGGCGGCGAGAAATTGGAAAGGGGGTTGCCGGGTAAGGAAGTGGGGATCCCCTTCCAACGAGGAAGATGATCCCGACAGGTGGCCCCCACCTGTCGGTCAGCGAGTGCGGGGAGGAGGGTGCCGACACGCGGGCCATGGCTGTCAGGGAGAGAAAGCGGGAGGGGAGAGGCTGACAAGTGGGGCCATACGGGGCACGGGCGGGAGATTGAGGCGGGGAAACGCGCCGACAGGCGGACCCCACCTATCGGTGTCACGCGTTTGGACTGGGCCAAGCTCGGGGTACTTTGGGGGTTGAGGCCCATTAGAGTTTATAAATGTTTTCTGATTTAAAATAATTGCAGTAAGTCATATATTTGATTAAGGGTCGAATCACTGTTGATAAAAATTTGTAAAAATTACTAAAATTATGTTTTGGCCTCTAGTTTATCTCATAAAATTTTCAGGTCCAAATTTTGAATATTTTTCCCTGTTTGACTTTATTAGGGCTCTTTTAGGATTTTCTTTAACAATAAAACTCAGAAATTCCTTTAATATTATTTCTCTTTTATTTTATTCCCCTTTTAATTGTTGGGGTGTTACAAAATGCCTCCGAGGAACGCACATATGGTCGAAGGCCTGGACAAAAAGTATATCTGCGGAGCTCTCGCCGTCTACCAGGATCCTTCGAACTTCGACTCCAACTATATCAGCTGAAATGACTAGGGGGTCAGCATGAGGGAACTTCACCCCCGCAGTATCATTGGTAGTAAAGGAAATAGGTACATGAGACCACTCGGGCAATCCTGCCATAGAATTCGAGGTCCCTATGTGCCCTACTTCGCGGACATATTCTCGTCGCTACCTTTTTGACATGTTTTCGAGGGTCCCCCCTCCGGAGATGGGCAGGACCACTCGCTTGCCATGATCTTGGGGATCTTCCTGCTTCGGTGGTGGCATAATATTGGCCACCGAGAGCTGCATGGGTGCTTCAGGGACACCGGCTCGGGCCACGGTTTGCACGGGCTCCAAACGTGTCGCTAGAGGGGCTCGATCTGAAGTACCTCGCCCTGTACTTCATCCAAGGTATTCACCCCGAAGGGTTAATACAGACTTACAATCCTTTGTGTCATGCCTTCTATTCTCACCATGTAGACAATAGAAGAAGCCCTGGCGCCTGCCAGCTATTCTTTCTTGGGGCTTCAAAGCCCCAACCTTGAAGCCTTGTGCTCGCTGGAAGTTTGCAGGTGCCTTTGGGGCAGAGGACGCAATATTCAACACCTCCGAGCGGAAGTGCTTATTTCCCCGCCTATGATCATTGAAACGATTGTCATGGGGGCTTGCAGAGAAGTTGAGACTTTGGGCTCTGTCTTCACTTCTCGAAGGGTTGGTGCAGGTGCAGCAGTTATACGGAGGCAGCCTTCCTCTGCCTTGGCATAATGTTCGAAGTATGCCATCAGCTGTGACACCGATGACACCGATTTCCGATGAAGCTTGCTGAGGAGATCTGGGTTCAACACCCCTTCGCGTGTGGCATCGACTACCAAAGAGGTAGACAAGCCTTTGATCTGAGACTTGGTGTGGGCGAAGCGTGTGAAATATTCCCGCAGCGACTCCCCCACTTGCTGATTCACATGGAATAGACTCCCAGTCGACATCGGAGCCACAAATGTACCTTGGAAGTTGTTTACAAACTTCCTCTTCAGCTGCTCCCAAAACTTGATCGATCCTGGCTTTAGAGACCAAAACCATCGGAGAGGTACACCTTCGAGAGTGAGGGGGAAGCACTTCGCCATAGTGTTACACACCCCTCCGCTAGCTTCTATCGCCAAAGCATACGAACGAGCGAATTCTCCGGGGTCAGACCCACCGGAATACTTGTGCAGCTTCGAGGCTTTAAACCTGGGATCGAAGTGCACTTTCTACAGGTCCAGATGCAACGGATACTCGTCATGGAAGGATGCATTCTCGGCCTCCTCTGTGACTTGGACAACTTCGGGAAGGTCGCCAGCACCACCGTCTTAAGGCCCTTCAGGAGCATGAGTGGAAGCTTGAGAGCAGAGTCGATCGGCGGCATCTTACCTCCACCTTGCCACTTCCTCCTGAAGTCATGCTACTTGGGTAGCCTCATCCTCAGTAAGGTCTTCATCTCCTTCAGAGGGGAGCTCCGGGTCTCGGGAACTAGCATAGTCGGTTCGGAGCACCGTGGGAGCAGCTCGGGGGGCTCTGGGTGCTCGACGTCCGGTGGCCCCTTTGGGGGTTACCGGGATAACTGAAGGTCCTACTCTGTTGGTCCGAGGGGACCTTCGGGGAGGATCGGAGGCTAGGCTCCGCTTGGGAGGCATAGCTAATGAAGATGAGGTCCAAAGACCGTGGACTTCGATTGCTTTGGGAAAGTGAGGAAAGGCCTTCGAGCTGCACTAAGAAGCCCCTTACTGAAGGGTGCGCGGAATCTTGAGACTCCGAAGCTCCCTTCGCAAGTTCTCTTCGAAGAACAGTCAGCAGTAGAGAACTCGCTTTTAGAACTAGGGTCCCCACGGACGGCGCCAACTGTTGGCGTAAAAGATTACGCTAATAGGTTCTCGAAGATTAAAAACTGACAAACAGAAAGTTTGTGTTGAGAACTATTTCGAGCCTCCGAATAGGATAATAGCTCAAAGTAGTCCGAAATTGTGTATTGAATAGCTGAGTATTCGGTGCCTATTACAAGGTAAGAAGGAGGGTATTTATAGGCAAAAAGTCTAAGGAAAAGACCTATGTACCCCTCAATTACAACCGACATAGTGGAAACTATTCGGTACCCTAAATAGGGCTAAAATAGTAAAATCTATCCGGAGAAGGTAGATAAGGGAGACGTCTTATCAGTCAGGCTATTTTCCAATATAGCTTCGGAGCCTTCGGAGAATGCTTTCGAATCATAAGTCAAAGCATCCTTCGGCTTAGAAACTTTATCACCTTCGGAGATGAGCGCGAGCTTTGATGCTAATAAGTTATCTTTGACGGTCAATCTCTAAAGTCCTGAGGATGAAGTATTTTCCCCTAACAACTACAAAACATGGGAAAACACGAAAAACAAAACACAAGACAACAGCAAAAAAATAAAAGGTTTATCCCTAATGAACAAAAGCCAAAGAAAATCCAGAAAATGTCATTATGGTTTAATAGAAAAGAAATCAACAAAAATTTCAAACAAGGACTCAAACGAGTGCAATCTCCGAACTATCAACAAGGATATCAAGAAGAGTAAAGGCAAAAGAGAATAAAAACTCCCCCTAAAACCAATCCTAGAGAAAGCCAAAACTCCCCTCGATCTAAACTCATCCAAAAGTTCAAATATCCTAAAATTTCTCCCCCTTGTTGACAACTAGACTCATCAAGTGATACTAAAAGCACTCAAAACAGGTACAACTCAAAGCAACTCAACTCAACTTCCCCTAAAATGCAGACCCCCTCATAATATGCAACGAATACAACTGGGGTGCAAGTGGAAAGTAAAAAAGCATGCTTCCGAGATATGATTAACAACAATTACAAATTCTAGCAATCATATCAGGTAATATTGTCTAAGAAAACATGCCATGATCGTTGCAGTCGATATAATCTAAAGAAAGTCATTAGCACGCATTTTCAGATTTGCAAAAAAAAGAATCACCACATTTTCTAGTAAACAAGCAAAGTAAAGCATGAAATGCAAAGGCCATCTAGTATCTACCAAGATAAGCATTGTCCTAAACTAAGAGCTTCAGCAAACTTATTATGTTTTTAATTTTAGGCTTTTTCTTTTGTTTTTTCTTTTATGCCAGGGGTTATTTTCTTGTCAACCTTATGCTAACCGACCAAGTCAAGCCTAGGCTAGAACATGACCATCAAAAGCTGAAGACGTGTAAAACGATTCAGCTACCAGGCTAGTAAAAGATAGCAAAACCATTTAGCCTACACATGCTAGTTACCAGAATCAATGGTGATTATTTTTCATGTTTAAAGCGTAAAAGCTATGCATATGATAGATATTATATATATCATGTAAATTGAAGCAAAGCATGATCATCGACAGGTATTCAAAAGCTTATACAAGCAGGAATGTGTAAAGGCAGTTTAATCATACAAGAGAAGCAAGATCAAAGTGTGGATATATTAATATGATTGATATGAAATTACACAAAATACTTATTAAAAAGGTAAAGAAGAAAGAAAAGACTCAAAATATCCTAAAAAGGATACACAACTCTGAAATCCCCTCACAAACGCTCAAAAGTAGACTGATATAGGGGTTTGGTAAGAATGTCAGCTAACTGATGATGAGTTTCAACATAAACAAGGTCAATGACACTGTTGGCGTAAAAGATTACGTTAACAGTTTCTCTAAGATCAAGAACTAACAAACAAGGAGTTTGTGAAGCGAACTTTCTCAAGCCTCCAAATAGGATAATAGCTCGAAGCAGTTTGAAGTTGAGTATTGAATATCTGAGTATTCGATGCCCATTACAAGGTGAGAACGGGGGTATTTATAGGTAAAAACACTAAGCAAAAGACCCTTTTACCCCTCAATTATAACCGACATAGTGGAAACTATTTGGTACCCCGAATAGGGCTAAAATAGTAAAATATGTCCGAAGAGGATAGATAAGGCAGACGTCCCATCAGTCTTGTTGTTTCCCACTGTAAACTCGGAGCCTTCAGAGGGTATCTTTGAACTGGGATTCGGAGAACCCTTCGTCTTAGAAACTTCATCAACTTGGGGACAAGCTTCTGTCTTAGAACAACATGAGTTGTCTTTGTCCCTTGATCTTGAAGATCTTGGGGATGAAGTATTTCCCCCAACAGTAGCCTCTCGAATACGCTTCTACAATTGAACCTGTATAGCAGGAGAGCAGTATACGCAAGAAATATTTTCATGCCCAGGGACTTATACAAAATTGAAGGTATTGTAACCATTTGAAGTATCTTTGGAATTGGAGTTATGTCTGATCGAATCTTCGAACTTAGACTTCTGTGCGAAAACTTTGCATGGAAACGAACCATTGCGGAGGTGAAGCATTGTAGAGAGCCGTTAATTTTGAGCCGTTACCCTTCAAGTAGCCGTTAGGCTTCTAGGAAAAAGTAACGGACAAAATTTTAACTACAAGTTCACACCTTTTTTACTTTTTTTGCCCCACCCATCAGCGATAGAAGTCGAACCTGCAATGTGAAAGCATACCCAAACCACAGTAACTAGAGGCGGAAGGATTATAAAAGGGGGACTCGAACCTCAGCAGAATTTTTACAGAGCCTTGGTTCTAAGCCCTCTTTCTTCAACCTTCAAGCTTTCCCCAACCTCTTGTGCAATCAACTCATGGCGAGAACTAGTGTGACGGTGCCGTCTATGGTAGGAACCTTGGCACAGATGCAATCTTGGGCAGCATCAGCAGTTGCGGCAATGGCGGGAGTGGGCTAGGGATGACAACTCGGGTCCTCGGGACGGAAGTGACCCCAGCACCACGGAGCGGAGAAGTATTGGTCTTCGAGGCCTTCTTTGAGGCTGGGCTGGGGCTTCCTGCAATCAATTTCTTATATGAGGTATTAGACATGTTTCATATCACTTTACCTCAGTTGTCACCAAATGTCATCGCAAGATTGGCCATCTTCGAATGGGCCCTTTGGGCGGAAGGGTGCGAAGGGAGATTAGAAGTCTTCGCAACCACCCACGAGGCCTCATGCCAGACAAAGCCGCAAGACAGACTAGGAGACACCAAGGTACTAGTAGCCTTCGGAAGTGTGAACTTCCAACTTCAGAAGGAGTACTCGCAGCACTTCCCAGTGAAGGCCATCAATGATCGGTGGTACACCAACTAGATAATCCGATGGTTCTACGCCGAAGTCGGAGAAGGTTCCAGCCTTGCGGGGCCCCTATAAGAAATTTGGTACTGGAAGGAAGCCGAAGCCACTCTGGACCCTAGCCTGCTTTCGATGCAGCTAGGGTTGCTTTCTTCGGTGGCCAACCGTATGAGCATGCAGGACCTCGCGGAGGAATTCATCTCCCTCTGAATCCCTCCTATCGGAGCGGAGTGGCCGATAGTATTTTAGAATGCTTCAGAAGGAGAGCTTCAAAGCTTGGGTAAGCCTTCGCACTTCTACATTAACATTGATTAGAAAATAGATAACATAATAGAATGCTACCTTTTTCAGCGGCTCCTTTGGCGCTAGCTCCGGAGCAGATTGCTAGAGCCACAGAACGGGTGCTCGGAGCCCCTACAGTGGTAGAGAAGCAACAGAGGGTAGAATTGGTAGGATGTTCAGAACGCTTCAACCGGGTATGGAGTGCTCTTGGAATGTAGCCTCCTCCCCTACCGGACTTCGACTCGACGGGACTGGTCCCCTGGAAAAGGAAAACCACCGCCGAGTCCTCCAAAAGGGTCGCTAAGACCCCCGTCAAGAAGGGGATGAAGACAGCGAAGCTTCTTCATCCGGCATCTCCGGCGTCTTCACCTTCCTCCCTGGATATTCGAAGCTCTTCTTCGGAGGAAACGAAAGAGAAGGAATCGAACGCCTAGATGGGAAAAGCACTCGATGATTATCTGCTGCAAGACGACCTGTCGTGGATGACTTAGAACTGGAGTTAGAAAATCCTAACTCGCCTGTGGCTGGAGTGGTAGTAACGGAGGTCAGGGCATCGACTGCAGCCGCTCTGGAGCAAACTTCAGGGGATGACCTTGAGGAATATCTTCGGATGTATGAATTTCTGGGGGACCCCAAAATTCTCCCTCAAAGCGCGGACAGAGGTAAATCTCAGAACTTTTCCCTCAAAATTCCTGAAAAGACTTTATTGTCCAATAAGTATTTAACGAATACCTTGACTTTGTAGATGCTTCGAGGAGTAGTGTTGCTCTAGCCCTTGGTGGCGCTTTGGCTTCACTTGGAGTTGAAGCTCCGGTGGAGGCAGTGGCTCTGACGACTGAAGTTGTCTTGGGCGAAGTAGGTCCACCCGAGGCAGCAACGATCGAAGGAGGATCTACTTCGGCCGAAGCAACAACTCCGGTTTTCATACCAGGGAGGGGCAAGAGCACGACAGGCTTCGGCCCTCTTCCTTCTTTTATGACGACGCCTTCTTCTAATGACCCTTCGGTGGGCGCTTCAGAGGAAGACCCCGCTGTGGATGACCGACGGCCCTATCCTGGCTTCCTATGTTGACTCCGTTCGTGGAGCAACGGACAGGGCTCCAAACGCTCCTATAACACTTGGCAGATAAGTCCGAAGAGGTTGGGAGCTCCGAGCTAGTTTCCATCTTGAGTGAAGCCAGGGCACCGGAGCTCGATTTCGCACTCTAAAGGGCTTCCTTTCAGGTATGCAACATAAAACAAAAGTATTTAATTAATGAAATTACTTTGTACTCACTTCGCTTTTTTGCAGCAATTCGTCCTCGCTAGAGTGGCAGCGACTTCTAATGAGCTCAAAACTAATAGGCTCAAGAGGAAGGTTACCACCCTTTAGACAGTCCTCAAAGGCTCCAAAGACAAAACATTGCAACTGGAAGAGGAGCTCCATGAGGAGCGGTGGGCCAAAGCCATTACGGACGAAGCACTCTGGGCCGAGCAACAAATCAATGCTGCACTAAAGGCTTCGATCCAAGAAATCAAAGCTGAGCATGTGGTGCTTAGGGCTGAGATTGAGAGGCTTCAGCGAGAAGAGGCGAACTCCAGCGCATAGCTTGTAGAGATCCAAGACTCACTCAAACATGTCCTGGCTCAAAAGAGTACTCTGCTATCAAGGATAGCCGAAGTTTCTACTTTTGCTTTTGAGTTGATGAAGGCCGAGACGAAGCATATTGCAATTGCTGATCAGACTATGGATACACTCCGGGGTTCCCTAGAATACTTTGGTACGATGTGCCCTTCGTATTCAACTGTGGCGAGCGAGCCACTCGAGTGAAAGCTAAAGATGATCCAGGCGGCAACGAAGATGATGAAGGGCACCTGGGATTCGCTACGGAGAGATCTCCGGGGAGGTAGCCGGAATCGGAGTCCTTCGACATCTCAAAACCCTTGGGATTTCTGTTGCTCTAGTGGGGGGTTCGATGCTTGCAGGATTCACCGATGAAGACTTGTTGTGTCCTTCCTTGGAAGTGGCTTCCACCTGGAAGCCTTCCGAGCGACCTGGAAAACAGATCACAAAGCTGCAACCAAGACCTGGATTGACGAGGCTCGTCGGCAGAAGCAAGCTCTGACTCCGTCGGCTCTGACTCCGCCGGCTCCGCCAACCGACCCGCAGGTTTAGCTTCATAGGGCAGTTAAACATGTACAAGAAATCTTGTAAAGCCCTTTATCTTAATGAATGAAAAGTTTATAAACGGGGAGTCTTTGTTTGGATCTTTATTTTTAGGTTTTGTTATGCACTTCGGAACCTGACTTCGAAGCCTTGGAGCCTAACGAAGGGCTTCGCTAGCAGTGGGCTATCCTCAAGAACTTAAGGCCTTACCGATGCTCACGTTTCTCTGTTCCTCAAGGGGAGCAAGGGGAAATAACACCCAAAGTTCAACACAAAGTCTTAGCTTATGTTAAATAAGAGGATAAAGAAGTAGTATCTTCATCCTCAGAATATGTAGACTGGTCTGACTCGGAATACCAAGTAGGAGATCCAACAGAGGCTAGCTCCAAAAGACTTCTGTCCTGGGTGGAACTTCAAGAAGAGCAGAAAAAGCTGCGAGCTTCGAAGAAAAAAGGCACTCGTGAGGAGCCATGCTGAAGAGTATGGGCCTCATGGCTCTAGATGTGATGAGTCATTGTCAACAGAAGTCAAGAGGACACAAAGAGAGGAGAAGACCTTCTGCGTCTGGGCCGCATGTGACTCAGGTACACGGGCAGCGAGTGACTGTCGGGTAGAGGGGCTGCGAAGTCGGGCTGGCCCAATCCGGGTACATGGGCTAGGAGTAGCTAAGGATCCACTGGGCTGTTGACCAGGATTGACTTAGGTACACGGGCGGCGAGCGATTGCTGGGCTGAGAGAGCTGTGGAATCGGTCCTTCCTAATCCGGGTACCTGGTGCAAAGTCGGTGGACGGTTTGTCAATTTCGGCACAAAACTGACAACCGCTGATCTCGGATCGGACCGTTCTGAGGCGAAGCTGTAGTCGCTACGAAATCTCTGCTTTAGGATAAGTCATCTTTAATTAGGAGTTTACTATTTTGTCCTTAGGCCCACAGTCAGTCAGTCGAGTCTGTAAAAATATCCTAAGGGCAGTTTGGTCTTTTCCATTTTATTTCAGCGTTTGTAAAAACCCTAAGGGTCTTTTGGTATTTTTCTAGGCTATTGGGCTGCCTATAAATAGGGCCCCAATCCCTATGGTTAGGGTTAACTCAATCAGATTAAAAAATCAGAGTTCATCCACCCAGTTCCTGTTTTTGTGCGTCGCCAAACTATTGTTCGATCTTTTGTTCCTATGAGCGCCGCCGCCTGTGCGGATTTTTCCGTTTCTCTCAAGTTTTCGTCAGGATCCTAGTCTTCGGTACCTAGGGAAATCAATTAGACAGGTTTTATCTTTCCTATTACTTCCACCGAGCATTGATATGATTTAATTTATTTTATGCCTCGTTTTGTGTGCTTGGTTTGTTCATCTACTCTGAAATCTTCTCTGTTGTTCCTGTTTTGTTTTTATCTCCCGGTGAAATCAATTTTATCTTGGCTATTGTTCAGTAGCTAGCTCTACTAGCCTGCAGCTACTCTGCCGTAAATCGATTTGTTTTTATCGTCTCATTCTTGTAGTACCAAGCAATACCTAGTTTTTGTTTAATCCTAGCCGGCAATTTTTTTTATTGGGAGCATTGCCCTACAGGCATGCAGTTCTACAGTTTGTGGCAGAATACTTGAGGATCTACAGTGTCTTGTTAGAAAGGCTACTAGCAGCCTATACTTCTAAGCTTTGCTCATAGCTGCAGCCTACTTCTCCTTTGTCTTGAACTTTACACGGCTAGCATGTATTGATTGCAATTTGTCAGCCACTGAAATTTTCCATTTGTTTTATCCTGTCTTGGCATTCTGATCAAGAGAACTTACATGCCTTCTTGAAGTTGTACTTTCGGCTGATTATATCATTAAATACTTCGGCCTGTTCAGAGTGTCTGTGCGAAGGTCGCAGTGAAAGGTTTCAGACATTTTTTGAAGTGTTTTCCACCGGAGTATATAGTGCTTTTCAGTCAGCAACTGTTTTGCACGTTTTCCAAGTAGCACTTGCAGTCACGCCTCTTGCTAATTGCTCTCAGCAATGAAGTTTGGCACGTTGCCTTCTAGTGAAGTCCGCACAACGGTTTTCGAAGCCCTCAGGCTTCGTGATCGAAGCCTGCAGGCAACGTGAGTTTCTGGCTTCGGTAGCATAGGTCTCTAGGCTTCGATTCTTTGCTTTTGAGCAGCACCTATCATGATAGGGTGTAGGCATAGGAAGTTGTGTTGAAGCCACCAAGTAGTACTACAAGCTTCGGTAGCTTTTTGTGTGGGGCTCCGAAAGTTTTCTTTGCATAGCTTCGCTGTGTGATTTCCATGCACAGTTTTTTTTGAGGCAGTGCTTCGAGGTGCGAGGATACCTCATAGCAGGCTTCGGCAGCTACACACTTCGCTGAACTATACTGCATGGGCTTCGACAATATCAGGCTTCGCACGTTCACATCAACAGGCTTCGACAAGTATCAAATAGGAGACAACTGTGAACAGTAAGTTTTTTCATTTTACGTGCAGTTAATCTAAATCCTCGTGATGATTGAGGAGCCATGCTGAATAGCGTGGGCCTCATGGCTCTAGATGTGATGAGTCATTGTCAACGATAGTCAAAGAGGATAGAAGAAGAGAGGATATCTGCTGTGTCATGGGCCACGTGTGACTCAGGTACACGGGCATCGAGCGATTGTCGAGCAGAGGGGCCGCGAAGTCGGGCTGGCCCAACTGGGTACATGGGCCAGAAGCAGCAGAAGACCCACTGGGCTGTTGACCAGGATTCACTCAGGTACACGGGCGGTGAGCGATTGCCGGGCTAAGAGAGCTGCGGAGTTGGGCCGGCCCAATCCCGGTACCTGGTGCAAAGTCGGTGGAGGCTTTGTCAGTTTCGGCGCAAAACTGACAACCGTTGATTCTGTATCGGACTGTCCAGAGGAGAAGCCGTAGTCGCTACGAAAGCTTAGCTTCTGGATAAGTCATTTTTATCTCTAGGCCCACAGTCAGTCAGTTTTGTCTGTAAAAATACCTAAGGGCAGTTGAGTCATTTCCTTTATTTTAGCGTCTGTAAAAAACCCTAAGGGGCTGGTGGAATATTCTAGGTCATTGGGCAGCCTATAAATAGGGCCCCAATCCCTAGGGTTGGACTACCCTTCTAGAAATCACTTTTTCAATCATTCCTTGGGTCATTTTGTTCCTGCGTGCTTGTTCTCTCTCCTGCGTGCGCCGTTAGGAATTTTGTTCCTGTTCTTGTGAGTTTATTTTGATTCCTCACTGCTCTTGAAGAATGTTCGTTCCTGCTGGTTTGATGTGCAGCATTTAATCTATATCACGGTAGTTTCGTTTTGTGAGCTTCTATTTTATTCCTGAACGAATGTTCTTCTCAGGATGCTTCTGTTCTTCACGTGAGAAGTACTAGTTCATACTGGTTGCAAGTAGTACTACTACACTATAACAACTGTACACTAGTACTAGCTTTGCTTTTTCTGCGTAGCCTTTTTGATCGTGTAGACAGGACCAAGTGCCTTTTCTGGCTGTTTTCTACCGAAGCCCCTTCTCTGTTCGAAGCCCCTCAGCCTCGTGAGGTAGGCTTCGAGCCGACATCTTCGAGGGCTTCGAAGTACGTTTTTGTGCTGTCTGACTGCTTGACATACATCGATCGTCTTTACGAGGGTACACTTCGTTGCTTGGGTACTTCGGTTATTCTTGCGTAGCAAATTTTGACAGGCTTCGAACCTTGCTCCGAAGTACGTCTCTCTCGTATACTTCGTTTGACGTGTTCCTTCTTGCTGTTGTGTTCGAAGTTTGTCATTCGGAGTTTAGCCCTCAGGTCGAAGGTTATCACTTCATTTATCATACCTCGACCAAACTAGCTTCGAAGGTAATCATGTTGGCTTCGAAGTTGTTTTTGCTAGCTCTGAAGGTAGAGTGTAGGCTTCGATTTGGTTTCTCTGTCATGTGTCGGGCTTCGCTACTCTTTCGAAGGTTGTCTTTCTGTGAGCTTGTTCGAAGCTTTCTATTCGAAGTCTAGCCTTCGAAGTACACTGTTCGAAGCAACCTTCGACTCTGTCATACTTCGCTTCGAAGCATACTTCGCTCTTTGTCACACAATCTAGGCTTGACCAAACCAACCTTTGGCACTTTCACATTAGCCCTCGCCAGGCTTCGACACTGACCTCCGAAGTAGGCTTCGACACCGACCTCCGAAGCAGGCTTCGACAGCAACCTCCGAAGCAGGCTTCGACACAGCGAAGTAGGCTTCGACACAGTGGAGCAGGATTCGCTGAGTTCTGAACAGGAGAAAAATCTGAACAGTAACTTCTCATCTCACCTTATATATACTTAGATCATCTATTGAGAAGTTTTGACCTGCCTTGTCTAGTATATTTTGTTTATCTGTCTAGTAGCAATGCTTTGATAAGTTCTCTGTTTAATATCAGTTGCTTCTAGGCTAGATACCTTTAGACTTAGGCAATCTGTTCATATTCTGCTGCTTAGTCTATTGAGGTGCGTTGGGTGTTGGGAACAGGCCATATATTCGAAAGAATTTTTAAGGCACCCATTCACCCCACCTCTGGTCACTACTTTCGGTCCTACAATGATCTACTCTTGTGAAGCCTGAAAACAACATGTTTTAAATGGTCTGCCAATCTGCTTATTAGCACTGTTTTTGGTGTCTTTATTTCTAGGACACTGGTCGTTTTTAGGCTAGATTATTTTTGGACCTGTAGACTGTTCTAGTTTATGTTAGTTGTCTATTGAGGTGTGTTGAGTGTTGGGAGAAGGCCATTGATTCGAAAGAATTTTTTAGGCGCCCATTCACACCCCTCTGGTCGCTACTTTCGGTCCTACAAGTGGTATCAGAGCCTGGTTAGGGTTTTTCCATACCTTAACCGGTTCTAAACCCCAGTAGTGATCATGACTTCTCCTGGAAAGGTCCCGTCCTTGGAAGCTTATGGCTATAATTATTGGAAGATTCGCATGTGAGCCTATCACATGAGCTAAAGCTCAGACATTTGGGACATTTGTGTTCACGCTACTTTCACGGTATTGCCTGTTGCTGAGCGTAATTATCCTGATATTATCGCCTAGCATCAGAACAACAACAAAGCGGTGAATATTTTGTTTTCTGGATTAGGTCCCGCTGAATTTGAGCGTGTGAGCCATCTCACCACTGCTAGAGAGATCTGGGCTACCCTCTAGGCACACCATGAGGGGACATCCCAGGTAAAGGCTCGGCTCTATCAGACCTACCGGCGTGAATATGAAAATTTCACACAGAAGCCGGGTGAATCTATTGAAGCTTTGTTTGGTCGTTTTCAATCGATCATAAACAAGCTTCGGGCCAACAAGGCCGACGGAGTTCAGTTGGTCTCAGATCATGAGCAGGCGCTCAAGGTTCTCCATACCTTGGACCCTAAGACCAGGGAGATCAAGGTATCCTCTATCATTGAGAGCACATCTTATGATACCTTGACAATTTCTGAGTTGTTTAGCAAGCAGAAGGCCACTGAGGTTAATACCCAGTTGAGATCAAATCTCACTAGCTATAGATCAAAAACCCTGGCCCTTGCTACACCTTTTGCTGACCCCTCTTCTGTGAGCTGTGCTGGGTTCATTGATGTCTATCACTGAGGACCAGCTCAAGTCGTTAGGAGATGATGACCTGTGTCTGTTTAACAATCGGGTGCGTCATGTCTATGATAAGAGAATGTTCAAAAGACATGGCACAAAATCTGGATGCTTTGAGTGTGGTGATCCAGGTCACTTCATCGCCGACTGCCCCAAGCGCAATGGTCACAAAAGGGTACCTGTGGTGGCTTCTATGACTCCGGCAAGCACGACAACTCCTCCTTCACAAAGGGCAAGCCAAAGACCAGATTCTTCAGAAAAGCCCTGGAGGACTACCAGCGTGAGAACAAGAAGCGCGACAAGGACTTCTTCGCCGAGATGGAAAAAAGCTACTCCAAGCGGTCTACGTCTTCTTCCTCTTCATCGAGCTCAAGAGCTTCTGCTCAATGGCTCTTGGGGATAAGGAAGAAAAGGGCTCCTCCGATGACTCCGGCGATGACGACAATGATAAGGTATCCTCTTACGAACGTGAAATCATTGATTTACTTGAAAGTAATCATCAGGAGTTGAAATATCGGGAAAAACTGCTTAGAGGGGCTAAGAAGAGGATAGATGAACTTGAGAGTGAGCTTGCCGTGGCCAACGGCAGAATTGAGAGTCTATCTTCTTCTCCTTGATTGGGTGATAGCAGTGATTGCCCAAAGTGTGAGGTGTTTCTGTGTGACCTAACGACTCTGAAGTCCAGGTACATAGAAAGGGTTGATGAGAGGGACGCTTTGGCCACTAAGCTTGAGAGTGCTCAGTTGGAGCTGAATGATGCTCATGCCACTATCGTTGTGCCATGTGCTGATTGCCCATCCCATCTAGCTAGTTTAGCTGAGTTGAAAGCCAAGGGTGATAAGCAATTGGGTGATTTGGAGAGAGTTAGAGATGAGTTGGAGCAGACTAGGCTAGAGCTTGAGACACTGTCAGTTCCACCCACTGTCTGCGAGAACTACTTGTCTCTTAGATTGGAGTTGATCAAGCTGAAAGCCGAGAAGTCTGTCCAGGTTGATAGAGAGTGTGATACCTACTTGTCTCAGGTGGAGGTTCTAGCTTCCTTGAGAGAGGAGCTAGCTGATGTTCATAATGAGAACTTTTACCTCCGTCAGATCCTGAGTTGGGTGAGTGCCAGAGAGCCACAGCTCGGCATGATGATCCAACAGTTTACGAGGCAGGATGGGTTTGGGGTAGTCTACACCTACACCAAGGATGATTTTGAGAGTGCTATTAGCTGGGCAGTGGAGTGGAGTAAAATGACTCCTGAACAGAGATATCCCAAGACTCACTCCACCGAGTCTTTCCAGGCTAGTCAGCCCAAGGATGGAGTGTTCCAAGAACAGCCTAAAGATCCACCCAAGAAGCCCATCTGGGTTCCAAAGCCCAAACACCTCCGCACTTCTCTAGACTCTCTACCTGGACCCTCTCACACCAAAGAGTCTACACCCAACACCACCAAGCCCAAGAACCCCAAGCCTCAACCACATCTCAAGAAGCCCACTTACCACTATGAGTTTTGTCAGAAAGACGGGCATCATGCGGAGTTTTGCTTCAGGAGAAAGTGGGTTGAGAGAGCAGAGAGAGCTCATAGTGGCCAGGAGCAGTTCTACCAGCAGAGTGGTAGACTGAGAGTTCCTCGATGCGGGGATTGGTTAGAGGCCAGTCCACGTCATGTTGGTGGTGGTAGAGGAGACGACTTTCATGCCCGTGCTCCGGAGGGTGGTGTTCGCTCTGGCAGAGCTCCAGGTCGTTTTGGATACGGCCCTGGACCATATGGCTGAGGTTTTAGGCAGAACCGAGGACCGCGCTTTGAGCCACATTTTGGTCCAGACGCCTATGATGATTTCTTCTTTCCGTCTTTTGAGCAGATGGCTCGACACTGGTTTAGTTCTTTTGCTAAACCTGGTGCCGGACCATTTGCTCCCCCTTACAACCACTGATTGTGCAGGATCGGGGACTGGAGGACGTATGGATCATGGACTCAGGATGCTCTCGTCACATGATGGGACATCACAGATGGTTCTCTAGTCTCTCTCCCCCGAGCTCCAAGGAATACATCACCTTCGGGAACAGTGGTCAAGGGAAGGTACACGGCATTGGCTCAATTCGTATCTCTCACCATTTCTCTTTGAAGAACATTGCTTTGGTTGGAAATTTGAGCTTCAATTTGATTTCTATTTCGCAACTTCTTGAGGATGGTTTGGAGGTTCATTTTAAGAAGGGCAGTTCTTCTGTGGTTGATTCTAGAGGGTCTTTGATTTGCCAAATCTTACCTTTTGGTATGGTTTTTTGGATTGACTTCTCTAGTTATTTTGGCCCTTCTCACTGTTTGATTGCTGGATCCTCCTCTGAGCTCTGGAAGTGTAATAGGAGGTTAGGCCATTTGAGTTTTGATCTGCTAGTCAAATTGAGCTCTATGGACCTCATCCAAGGATTTCCCAAGCTTAAGATGGAGAACGATCTAGTTTGCCATCCCTGTCGTCATGGGAAAATGGTTGCCGCTTCTCACTCACCTGTGACTCAGGTGATGACTTCGTATCCGGGAGAACTGTTACACATGGACAATGTTGGTCGAAGTGGTACGCGCTTGTGATCGTTGATGACTTCTAGGCTTTGCTCATAGTTGTAGCCTACTTCTCCTTTGTCTTGAACATTGCACGGCTAGCACGTGTTGATTATAATTTGTCAGCCACTGAAATTTTCCATTTGTTTTATCCTGTCTTGGCATTCTGATCAAGAGAACTTGCATGCCTTCTTGAAGCTGTACTTTCGGCTGATTCTTTCATTAAATACTTCAGCGTATTCGGAGTGTCTGTGCGAAGGTCGCAGTGAAAGGTTTCAGACATTTTTCGAAGTGTTTTCTGTCAGAGTATGCAGTGCTTTGCAGTCAACAGCTATTTTGCACGTTTTCCAAGTAGCACTTGCAGTCACGCCTCTAGCTAATATCTCTTAGAAGAGAAGTTTGGCACGTTGCCTTCTAGCGAAGTCCGCACAACTGTTTTCGAAGCCCTCAGGCTTCGCGATCGAAGCCTGCAGGCAACATGAGTCTCTGGCTTCGGTAGCATAGGTTCGCTGTGTGATTTCCGTGCACAGTTTTTTTTCAAGGAAGTGCTTCGAGGTGCGAGGATACCATGCAGCAGGCTTCATAATCGAAGGTAAGGTTCGGAGTTTTCATCACAGCTTTTGACTTTGGGACTGTATTTTTTGAAGCAGGCTTCGACAGCTACACACTTCACTGAACTGTACTGCATGGGCTTCAACAACATTAGGATTCGCACGTTCACATCAACAGGCTTCGACAAGTATCAAACAGGAGACAACTGTGAACAATAAGTTTTTTCATTTTACGTGCACTTAATCTAAATCCTCGTGATGATCTACTCTTGTGAAGACTGAAAACTCCATGTTTTAAATGGTCTGCCAATCTGCCTATCAGCACTGTTTTTGGTGTCTTTATTTCTAGGACACTGGTCGTTTTTAGGCTATATTATTTTTGGACATGTAGACTGTTCTAGTTTCTATTAGTTGTCTGTTGAGGTGCGTTGGGTGTTGGGAGAAGGCAATTGATTTGAAAGAATTTTTTAGGCGCCCATTCACCCCCCTCTGGTCGCTACTTCCGGTCCTACAACTCGGACTAAGAGAAAAGTTTTAAGAACTCTGAGCTCTGAAGACCGAAGCGGTCGTAGAAGTAGTTCTAGAGGTCGGAGGGGGTCTCCGCTTTTATTTAGGCTTAGACCAAAATTTCTCTTAATGTAATATGATTACCCTATTAATATAATTTGTTTTGAAAGCATCACTTGACTGTTCCTTACTCCCCTGCCCCTCCTTGTGGGTGGGGGACCGGACGCGTTGCGATAGGGTCCGTCGGACACAATGATTGATATAACAACCTTATTGCTTGGTCGCCTATGACTCTTTTACAGATGCTTTGAACCCAAAGGCCAGAAATCTGCTCTTTTAAAGTCCGTAGACTCTTCTACGGATCCTAACAAGCCGGAACCTAGAATCCTTAGGCTGGCCAACTTCGGCTCTTTTATAGATGCTTCGAACCCAGAGGCCAGAAAATCTGTTCTTTTAATGTCCTTAGACTCTTCTACGGATCATAACAAGCCGGAGCCTAGAATCCGTAGGCTGGCCACCTTCGGCTCTTTTACAGATGCTTCGAACCCGAAGGCCGGAAATCTGTTATTTTAATGTCCTTAGACTCTTCTATGGATCCTAACAAGCCAGAGGCTGGAATCCTTAGGATGGCCACCTTCGGCTCTTTTACAGATGCTTCGAACCTAGAGGGCAGAAATCTGTTCTTTTAAAGTCCTTAGACTCTTCTACAGATCATAACAAGCCAGAGCCTAGAATCCGTAAGCTGGCCACCTTCGGCTATTTTATGGAATCCTTGAACTAATGGTTCGAAGGTCATTTGCTGGGTTCCTTGAATGATGCTTACCTCAGCAACCATCTCCATTCCCCTGATGCGTCCACCAGGAGTAAGGAATATTTGAAGAGTAAGCATAATTTGAACCTCCATCTTTATTTAGCTTGGAAAGGTACTTTTACAATTGATAACAAGGAGCCCCTAAGCATAATAACGTTTAAGGTGCTCTGCATGCCATGCATGCTTCAACTCTTCCCCTTCTAAATTTGCTAGCTTGAACGACCCAGGGCGCCCTAAGCGTAGGATAATATATGGTCCTTCCCATTTGTTTCCAAGCTTCCCCAGAGCAATTACACTTCGCAACACCAAATGACCTAGTCGAAGCTCGTTCACTTTTATCTTAGGGTCATACCATGCCTTCGTTTGGTCTTGGTACTTCGTCAGATTGGCGATAGCTTGAAGCCTTGTCTCTTCTGACAAGTCTATCGAAGTGTTTCTTTCATCGTCATTCCTAGACTCCGTTACGCGAAGGGATCCACATTTAAGCTCCGTAGGAGTCATGGCCTCATCTCCGAATAGCAGCCTAGATCGGGTGAAGCCCGTGGACCTAGCTTGAGTGGTCCGAATGGACCATAAAATCTTGGGGAGCTCTTCGGTACACACCCCCTTAGCTAACCCGACAATCCTTCGATTCAAACCGGATAGAATATTTCCATTGGCCCTCTCGACGGCTCCGTTGGATTGGGGGTGGCGAACAACTACGAAGCATAACTTGATGCCTAGGCCTTCGCAAAACTCTCTAAAGGACTCGACATCAAATTAAGTGTCGTTATCAACAGTTAACTCCCAAGGCACTCCGAACCTGCAAATAATATTCTGCCAAAAGAATTTTTGCACATTTCTTGAAGTGATAGCAATTAGGGGTTCAGCTTCGATCCATTTAGAAAAAATATTCAATTGCTACCACCGCAAACTTCAAGCTGCTTTTTGCCATTGGAAAAGGGCTGATGAAATCCATTCCCCATCGCGCCATTGGCCATACCATAGCAATAACTTGAAGAGGTGTCGGTGGGTGGTGGCTCCTCCTACCCATCCACTGGCACCCTTGGCAGGTTCGAACCAACTCTTCTGCATCTCTTAGAATTGTTGGCCAATAGAGCCCCTGTCGAAGTGTCTTTCCTACCGGAGCATGGGGGGCTAGATGGCTACCGCATAAGCCTTCGTGAATCTCCCAAAGTATATCTTGGCCTTCGGGTTGCAAGATGCACCGGAGTAGGGGAGAACAAACTCCGGCTTTGTACAATATTATGTTGACCAAATCATAATTTCGAGCTCTTGCTTGGAGCCTTCGGAAATCCAGACCTTCTGATGAGACTACGCTGTTTTGCAAAACATCCATTATCGAAGTCCGCCAATCGGCGACTGGGATGCAAAGGACTTCTGCGGATGGTAGTTATTGCACCATTGGCTTGATGAGTTCTTCATAGAAAGCGCCCTCCGGGACATCCAATGCTCCGGCTGCAGCCTTCGCTAGAATATCTGCAAGTTGATTATCTGTTCGGGGGATGCTTCGAACAAAAAATCCTTTAAACATTTCTTCGGACTTGCGGATTTCTTCTAAATACTTTGAAAGATGTCGATTCTCGGCTTGGAAGCTCTTGTCAACATGCCCTGTGATGACTTGGGAATGTATTTTTATTATAATCCTTGCTGCTCCAAGTGCCCTTGCCTTTTGGAGGCCTAGCAGGATCCCTTCGTACTCTGCGATATTGTTGGTGGTCTTAAAGTTGAGCCTCACAGAATACATAGTTGTCTGCCCTAATGGCTATATTATCACACCTCTAGCTCTAGCACCAGATGGTTGATAGGCTCCATCAGAAAAAATTGTCCACAGACCTTTAGAGGTTTCTTCCGTAGCCCAAACTGCGGATGGAGTCCACTCGGCTACAAAGTCCGCTATGACTTGCGACTTGATACCTATTCTTGTCTTGAAGGAAATACCAAAGGGGGCTAGCTCGATAGCCCAATTTCTGATCCTACCCATGGAATCTTTGCTCTGAAGCATATCACCTAGGGGATACGAGGTAGGAACGATGAGATTATGTGCTAAGACTCCACCAACAAAAGCTGCTTTTTAGTTAATTCAAGTTTTTCAACAGTTTGAGGATGTATAAAACACATTTGAGCAAGCTCATTCATAATAGTAAGACATGACTCACAATCGACAACATCAGACTTAGATTTCAATATAGCAAGTTCAATGGATATAGCTTCAAGTCGGAGTTTTAGTTCTTTACGTTCTTTAGCAGCAAGTTTAAGCAATCTATCATGAGAATAAATAGCATCATGCAATTCATCATTCTGAACAAGAAGCTGATCACGAGATACATATACCTCTGAAGTGTCGAGCTCGTCGCTACTATCATCGTCGTCGACCGCAAAGCAAAGGTCGTGAGGTCCACTGTCTTCTTTTCCTTCTTCTCTTTCGTGGGAGGCTCCTCTTCCTCCGAGCTTGGCTCCTAACTTGACATGCTATCGATGTCGCTGAGGGCAGCCACAAAATCTCTGGCTACTCTCTTAGACAATTTTCCTCACTTTCCTCTAAAATAAGGTTTCTTGTTCCATTTTTGGTGCTTGTACTCATTTTCATTTTTAATTTTCAATTTAGGGAAATTTGCTTTTATGTGAGACGTATCTCCACATTCAAAACACCCCTGTGACCCTCCTCTCCTTTGGTCTCGTCTATCATTGTAAAAGTGAGTGAACTTTCTGACAATGAGAGCTAGCTCCTCATCATCTAGAGCATCCACTTGTTCTTATGTGATAGAGACAAGGGAGGACAAGTCAAAAGCACCAGAGAAAACACAAGCTCCAGAAATGCCAGACAAATTACCTCCAAATGAGGTACCACTGCCAGGACTGGAAACCAAATCAATTGAAGGCAACAAAGATTTTCCAGCTCCTGATCGAGACGCCTTGGCAATCTCGATTGACTTAAGCTTACTAAAGAGTTCGTTGCAAGTCAACGTGTCAAAGCTTGCCGACTCTTCAATACTGTAGATCTTCACCTCCCATATGCTACGATCAAGAGCATAGAGAAGTTTGATCGCCCTATCATTGGTCAGAGTAAGCCAAAGTCCCAGTGGCACGCAAATTACTAACAATCCCACCAAAATGCGCAAACATGGCATCTACCGATTCCCCAGGGCCTTGCATGAACTTTTGGTATTCTTGACCTCCTAGCCTTAATCTGCGTATGCCCTCATGAAAAGTACTCAAGGTCGACCAGATTTCTCGAGCAGTACGAAGGTGCTGGACCCTTTCGAACTCGTTGCGACTCAGGCTGATAAAAAGAATGTTTCTAGCCTTGCTATTACATTCATATTGTGCCTTCTCAGTCTCTGAGGTACGAGTGTCAGGAATCACATACTGGGATGCTACATTGTCCCAAATCACACTTCCTTGGCTAAGTAAATAAGCCTCCATGCGCACCATTGAATAAGCATAATCCCGACCATCAAACATTGGGATCTTGGTGTTCCTTTCCATGTCGCCAAAACAAGGATCACAAACTGGTTAAGGTCAACTGGTGATCTAACCGGCTCTGATACCAATTGAGGGATCGAAATGGCGACTAGAAGGGGGTGAATAGGAGCCTCGACACTTTCTTTCGAACGTGATGGCCTACTCAAATCACCCAACGCACCTCTAAACACTCAATATCAAGTTTTAAACCAATCAGTACAAATTTGAGCTCAACTAGATTCAAAAACCGAAAATAGCTTTGTTTCAAGAGATTTTTAATCAACACAAATCAAAACACTCACACACAAGATCAATTCAAGTTTGTAGAAGTGAATCAACTTATCTCAATTCAATCTCAATTGAAATCCCTATAGTTCTAAAATTTGTCGGACGATGAATAGTAAAGGTAACTTCAACAAAGTTCATTTGACATATTTTGGTTCGGATTGCAAATGTCAATTTCAATTTAGTTTCAAATAAGCACACAATTATTCAACACTTGTCAACCTTGCTGAACTGTAGATTTTCAACATGCAGTACAATAATTTCAGACTTCTTGTAGTGTACCCAACACGGCAATTACTGTAGCAGAACCGAAAAAATCTAGGGCAACACAAACCAGAGCAGGAAAACCACTTTTCAGGATATATCTCAAGTTTTAAAACTGAATATGTCTAAACAGATCAGTGATGAATTCTCAATACAGGTTCATGAACTAAACTTCATGATCTTCAATACAAGTTATGAACAGATGTGTACTGAACATATTCAGAGAACTCTAGCAAAAGATTCAAATGTAGCTCAACCAATCAACACAGAAACAAAACTGATCTCAGCTAAACAGAACAAGGGTTAAAATACAACTCAAGTTCTGAAAATTCAGTACTAAATAGATTCAAATTGATTTTCACAAGGCAACAAACAGCACACAAAATTGACAGGATCTGAATTTATATGTTAGTATTAACAAAACCTTGCACAACCAGATTGCAAAAATTCACACAGCAGTCAAACATCTGCAGAACTACAACTAAGATCATTTTCAATCCAGCTCTCCATCAGCCACACATAAACATATTTTATCCATGCACACTCATTCAGTCACACATATATATGACTCATATCTGAGCAACAAGATACATGCTAATTTGTGATCAATAATTTCAGTGAACAAAACAGAACCTACATGAAAACTGAACTAGTTCACTGATCAAAACTCATCAACATGTATAACAATCAAATCCAGTAGAAATCACACAAGAATATAGTTCAGATCATCATGATTTTATAGAAAAGCAGAGGGAGAACTCACCTGAACATATACTGAAATCAGGCGCTTCTTGATGATGAACAGTGAAATCAGCACGTCCTGTTGCTGAACTGACAAAGTCCCCAATCGTTGTTCACAATCATATATGCATCGCAGGAGAACTATTTTGGTTTGTGAAATGAAATTTGCTGAATAAAATTTTGATTCGATCACAAGGTTCTGTTCGGCCATGTTGTAGCAATTGTGTTAGCTATAACACAAGTTTTGTATGTATATATGGTGTGTAAAATGAACCTCGAAGGGTTCTCTCAGAAGGAGAAAAGATTTATACTAGTTCGGACCCCCCAAAGGGTTAGGGGGCTTGGTGGCTCAAGTCAGCCACTCGAGCCCCTTCGACCTCTTCACAAATGCAAACGAAGCCCTCATCCAGGTGAGCGAGTCTTCGAATCATACTTGCTCTTCAATCAACACTTATGATTTTCTTGAATTCTTTCAGGCCTTTGCACTGAATGCCGTAGCAGCAATCTCGATGGACAAGCAGATGGGTCGCTTGGTGGAGGAGAGGGATGCCCTCCGACGTGAAATCTCGGTGGAAGCCGAGAAGCGAAGGCGGGACGAAGCCTCAGCAGAGCCGGTGAGGACCAAGGCCGAGAAGGCGAGGGAGGTCCTAGTCTCGGAGACCGACAATCTTCGGGCGGAGCTTCGAGCTTTGGAGGAGGCCAGAGCAGAGTTGGCGGTGCAGAACTCAAAGCTTCGCCAAGCTAGCCATTGTCTACAAGACTTCGTCGTTCACAACGTTGACGAAGCCACTTCGAGCTTGATCGAGGTCCTTGAGCAAATAGGGACCGAGTGCCGGGTTCCAGACTTCGGCCTTCGAGACCCAATTGGAGATCGCGTTGAGTTCCTGAAGATGGTGGCTGCGACCGCTGAGCTATCCTTAAAGGGCTTCGCCTTGATGGACGACCGAGTGGCGGGTCAAGGAGTGCTACAAATGCTTCATGACTCGGGGTGCAACCACCTCGAGGCAGCGATTTCAGCGACTCCGGTGGCCTTCGGAGGCCAGCACTTGGTGACGGCTCCGACGGGCGTCCGCGGAGCCTGACGGCACCTTCAAGAGTCTTGGAAGGCCCAAGGCTGCGAAGCAGTCCTCGAACTCCAAAAGGCCATCCACCTTCACCGAGCCAGGGCACAGGCCTCGCCAGCTCAGACTTTGACGTCGGCTCATCCGCCTCCGAAGGTGTAGATCTCCTTAGGCTCCTTGTAATTCTTAGCTGTAGGCTTGTAAAAACTTATCAGTTTATTAATAAAAATGCGGGGGTACTTTATACTTGCCCAGGATCAGCCTTCGAATGTTGACCTCGAAGTACTTGAGGATTCTGAGGAGCTTTGCCAGCTATGGGTGGTGCTCGAGGTAGCTAGGTCCGAAGGTCCCCTCGGTTCAATCTTCCGAGTGGTCCTAATGGTGAAGCCATTTCCCAAGTAGCCCAGGAGCTGCTGGCTACCATGAAGACGGAGCCCCTTCGGAGCTCTTCCTCCTCGCCAGACTTAAGTTGTTTTGAAGTAGACTTAGGTGGCGAGGGGGTACAGTCTTCGGGTACGGCCTTAACAGGCAACGAAGCCTTAGACTTTTCTGCCTTCGATATGGCACCGCCTGTCTCACAAACTTCGACAAACCTGCAAGGTGGAAGACGAGGTCTGCGGGCTTCGGGGCGTGGACGAATCGGACGTGGGAGAACAGGTTCCAACGAGGCTTCGTCAAGCCAAGGGGGCCCTGGCTGGAAGAAGAGCAAGCGAGGGTCGGGGCCTCGAGCTCGCTTTTTCTTAGGCTTAGATACAAACTACTCATAATTTTTTTTTCGAAGTGCATTCGTAACATACTTCTCAATTATCATTCAATGAATGAGATTTGTTGTATTTGCATACTTCGTCTGCATGCTTCACATGATTTGATTGTTTCGAACATTTTAGCTTGTCACGCTCATACTGCGCATTACATTCGCACACTTCGCATACATACTTCTCCCATTACGCGTGGCAGCTAGGGACTTAGTCGTTGCTGGTGCAGGCAATTAAAAATGCAAAGGGGTGCGCCTTTTTGGCAGCTTCGGATGCTTATATCGCGTCGAGCGAAGGCCTCTTGTGGGCTTCGAATGCATTAATTTGGAGCGAAGCAAGGCTTCAGCGTAGCCAAATTAAGCGAAGCATGCTTCAGCATGCGTGGATTTGGATATTGTGTGTGAGCGAGGCTCCGAAACGCACTTAGATTTTAATCGAAGCATGACTATGAGATGCTTAAATTTTAGATTAGGTCACGTCACGTGAAGCGAGGCCTCGGTGCGTGTTCAGATAGCGAAGCAAGGCTTCTTGAGCTTGATCCTATAGTGAATGAAAAGGATATTTGGTGTGGATTCACCGAACCTGCGATTGGTTGAGCCACCTTCGACTCTGGGTCACCTACGACCCTAGGCCACCTTCGACCCGAGGATGCATCAAGCCGAAGCCTAGAATCCCGGACTTGCTGAGCGATCGCTCGGAAGTCTCAAAGCCCACTGCTACGGGCCCGGAGGCGCTGTGTAGCCTTCGATGGGATGCTCCGGATTTAAATAATCTTCGAAGTCATGATTTGGTCCTTAACAATACAAAGCTCGAAACCTTAGTTCTTATAAGAACAAGGCTGTTGGCTTTGGGTCTTGAGAAGGACACAACAGAGCTTCAGTTTTAAATGAAAAGGAAGCAATCCTTCGATTTTAAAATGTGAAGCAAGGCTTCGGATTCAAACGTGAAGGGAGGCTTCGACTTTTAACAAGATGGAGCAAAGTTTTGCTTTAAAGTCGAAGCAAGGCTTCAATTTTAAGGCGAAGTAGGGCTTCGATTTTATTAAAGTAATTGCAAATTTGTATATCGAAGTGATGCTCCGGACAGTGTACATACCTCGTAAAGTGGGTGAAAAACTTGCCTCGTAGCACCTTGGGGCTTCGAAGGCCTTTGGCACGCGAAGCGGAGCCCCTTACTAGAGGGCAAACTCCGAAGGGCGAAGGATGGTGGAAGGGGAAGAAGGCCTTCGAACTGCACCCGAAGCCCCTTGCCGGAGGGTGCGCGAATAAAGAAATCTTCGAAGCTCCCCCTCAAGCGCACTTCGAAATGCAGGCAGTGGCAGAGAACTTAGCTTCTAGGACTAAGATCCACATGGACGGCGCCAACTGTTGTAGCAATTGTGTTAGCTACATCACAGGTTTTGTATGTATATATGGTGTGTAAAATGAACCTCGATGGGTTCTCTCAAAAGGAGAAAAGATTTATACTGGTTCGGACCACCCCAAAGGGATAATAGCCCTACATCCAGTTTGTGATGGATTTGGCATAGTATGCCTCGGTTGAAGCTAATGGATCAGAAGGATCTCATGGCCCCCTAGAGGAACTCCCCTGTTACAAGGGCTTGGCCCTGCTTTTATAGGCAATCAGGCCTAAGGAAAATACCTAAATGCCCTCTATCAATTATAGGCTTTGTAGGGGCAAGAAGGGAAAAAAGGCTAGTCTACTATACAAAGTGCTTTACATCTTTATAGATGTGTTAGATAAATGTCACTTATGAACAGCTAAATGACAAACTAGGGGCAGAGGGGCCCCCGGTAAGGCTTCTACATTGTATCGGAGTACAGATATTTTCTGGGTTCCGAGATGTGGCCAGAGCTCTTTGGGCGGAGGCTGCGATGAAGGGTTCGAAGGACACTCCGAAACGGGCTTCGAAGCATACTCCGAATTGAACTCCGAACTGGGCTCTCGGAGACTTAGCTTCGAATTGGCTGGAGAGGGCCCGGAGACCGGCTCTAGGGAGCTCCAAAAGGAGCTCGGAGGTTAACTCCGAAGAAAGTCCGGAGACTAACTCTGAAGAGAACTCTGAAGAGAGCTTGAAGACTTAGCTTCTGGCAGACTTCAAAGGGAGCCCGGAGGCTTCGATCTGGAGGACTCTAGAAGGAGTCCGAAAGTCTTGATCCACACGACTCCGAAAGGAGTCCGGAGGCTTCGCTCTGGAGGGCTCCGAAAGGAGTCCGGAGGCTTGGAAATAACTTCAGCAGGCGGGAAACTTGCGTCGACGGTGTCAGGCTCCGGGCCAAGGGCCAACGGAGGCTGACGTCATTTGGCCCCTGTTTAAGGGAAAACTTATTCCCCCAACAGGCCAGCATAAAAAAACTCGAGACAAGATCCTCAAAATTTTTGTTAGTTGAATCACAGTAAAAAGAACTCGATCCTCATATCAAAAATTTGTTCATCCTTCTACCAAGAAATCACTCAAGAAACACTACAATGATCAGCCAAAAACATGATGAAAACTTGATGAAACATTTCATCAAACATGTGGGGAGCAAAAACCAAAACTGAGCCACTTTTTAGAATAATTTTTTCAGCACTGTGATACCTACTTTGAGTAGCAAACTAATTCAAAAGACATCACAGAAACATGTTGTAACTTTCGAATATGGATCATTCAAACTATTGCCAATAAAGTTACATAAACTTCAACATCAACTTCTGCACTAGATTCTCGAGAAAACGCAGCACAAAAATGATCATAGCTACAAAAGTACCGTGTGCTGGTGAACTTACAGAACACAAATGATGCACTGTAGTTGATCCGAAAATTGCTGAAAATCCTATTCCTCGTCCAAACCTGATGGAAACTGAAGTTTTCTCATCTCATTTCATTGTAGATTTTGTCTCTAAAGTGCTCAAATGGTTTAGCCAACATCGGGGGGATAATATCGTACAAACTCCTCTTTTAGAAGCCCCCATTTGACACATAGACCCTTAGTAATTTAAGAATTAGCAATTCTGAAAATTATGCTATAAAACCTAAAATAAAAATTACAATTAGGCTCTCCTTTCAATACATTTTCAGAGTAAAACCACTCTAAAAAATATACCAAAAGGCTACACTACAAAACTGAAAATTTAAACTAAAACTAGAAACCTATTTATTGAATTAACAAAAACAATAAACGATTCGACGATTTTCAGCAAAAACCGACAAAGCCTCTCAGCCCTTCGACTCGTGACACCGCTTCGCGACTCAGAGCGCCAGCAAGACACTTCCGCTCTTGATCCCCTCGAGCCTCCCGAATGCTTGTCCTAGCCTCCCTCTCGCAAACACGGTCAACACGCTGTCGTAGTTAGCTGTCCGTCCAAGTATCCCTCCATCTCTTCGTGCACTCTTGAGATCTTCTCTAACTTAGCACGGCCTCACTGATCCTCTGGCATCAAGCTCCCGCTCGACCCTCGATAACCAGCCGTTGATAGTCGGTCAGCATCTCCACCCTGCACAAACAAGACAAGCAAAAACAAGAACACGATGCACCGCCGAAACCCTTGGCGGCCAAACCTCCATTCCACATCGAAACCCTCGATGCGCTCAACCAACCTCAACCACTCATACGCTTAGACGCTCATCCTTTCTATCACTCATCATCCAGACCGAAACCACCCTTGGTTTCTCAATCTCCCCCTTGATGAGTGCATTGACAACCCCAAAGCAAAGACATGATTAGGATAGCAAATTACGCGCACAAGTGACCATAAAAACACATAAAAGAGCAAAACATGTCACTTGGTAAAAGATCTCCCTGCTTGGGCAAAAACCTTATGCAAGGAAAATAAAAAGCATTTCAACATGAAAGCCAACTCCCCCTTAACCAAGCATTCCAAAAGCCAAAGCAGCATCATCACGTAGATCATTTCTCCCCCTTTGACAATGCAGGCATCAAGCATATAAAAAGATGCAAAGAGGGGAATGAGGGTAAAGCAGAGATGTCAGCTTCTGAGACATGAGAGCTGCAATTACAATACAAACAAGTATTCGCCTTGAATATCATCTAAAAGTACTGAAATACATCCTCAAATGAATACCATCTAAACTAAAAGGCATGAGCGAGCATTTTCAGACTTTAGCAAATAAAAGCATCACCACTCAAACTAGTATACTATACATGTCAAGGCATGAGATGCAAAAGCTAAACAAGCACACACTAGATAAGTGTATCCTACTTCAAGGTGCTTCAGCAAACATGATATGCAATGAATTTCAAATTTTTCATTTTTGTGCCAGGGGTTATTTCCATGTCAACCTTATGCTAACCGACCATGCTAAGCCATGTTGAAACCATCAGAAGCTTAAAGCAATGGTCTCGGCAAACACTACAACGTCCCGGTTCTTAACAAAGTGCTATGGTAAGCCATCTAGAACAAAATAGTGCGACAAAGCAAACCCACCTGGATCTTTTCACATTTCAGCTCACAAAAGCATGAATATCATCCATCTTCATTTTAATTTTCATTTACATTCAGTTTTCATTTTCATTTTCATTCAATTTTGATGAAATCAAGTTGCGTATTAGCATCCAAGATAGAAAGGACCTAGCTATCAGGTGTGTAAAATCTAGCAAAAGCACTCAACCCATTCAAGCTAGTTTCTAGACCAAGCAGTGACCATTTTCAAATTTTCATAAATAAAAGCCATGCTCATCTAAATTCTTAGATGAATACATGCCAAGTAGTCAACAGTATTAAAGATAATAGTTCAAAGGCATTACAAAGCATGTACTTGTAAAAGCAATTAGTCATATGACAGAAGCTCATGCAATGCTACACAGCTCCCCCTCAAAACATGCTACTATCTCTCGGATGCTCGGTGAGAGGGTGAGGAAAAAAACCATTTTGGAATCTAGTATTGCACAACTCGAGAACCAGGCAAAGTAGTAGACCGACCATGAATAGGAGATGAGCCATGGTAAAAAGGGTGTGGTCTATCAATAAACACGAACCTGAAAACCGATGAGGTCTCCCAACCTGTCGAGCATAAAACCCTCTTACACGTGGTCTATCACCATATGAAGCATGGCGTACACCACGAGGGGAAAAATCACTCTCAGAACCATGTGGGGCCTCAACATTAGGAAACGAGTGAAAAGCATACTCATCCAAATCAAGTGAAGAATAATCATGAAAGTTCAAAGCATGAGCACGACGTTCATCTCTCTTGTGCCGATAGCAAATACCAATCAAATGCCCTACACGATGACAATAAGCGCAATGAAAAACTTTCTTGGGTGTAGGTCTATAGGTTTCTGGCGCGAACCTCACAGTTTTCCTGGGTTTTGGCTGAGGAGGTTCATCTGAAGAACGAAGAGCTTTCTTTGTCGGTTGGATAAGATTCTTGGCTTTTTGATCAGTGTCTAACTGGGCTCTCTCTTTCTCAAGGGTTGTGGGAGGAGTGAACACAGTTTCGCTCAAAGTGGTTGGAGTGGTTCTCTCATAACATAACCCAAGAGCTAACCCTGCCCTGTCAGCACACAATTTGGTTTTAGCGAAAAGCAGGTCCATCCTACCCTTTCCTTCAGTGCATTTTTCCACTACAGAGAGAAGGTAGTCATTCTCACATTTCAATTTTTTCGCTTGCTCTCTAGCAAAGTTGAGTTGGTCCTTAAGGGTGATGCAGGTGGGACACACCGGCTGTAGATCCTTAGAACACTCAGCACTCTCCAATCTAGACTTAAGTTCATCAACATGCCTATTTCTCAAATTGATGCTCTCAACAAGCAAAGGACAGTTCAAGCATTCGTTAATGACCGCGAGACTAGACTCCATCAACAAAAGCTACTTTTCAGTTAATTCAAGTTTTTCAACAGTTTGAGCATGTATAAAACGCAGCTGAGCAAGCTCATCCATAACAGTAAGACATGACTCACAATCGACAACATCAGACTTAGATTTCAAAATAGCAAGTTCAGTGGAGATAGCTTCAAGTCAGAGTTTTAGTTCTTAACGTTCTTTAGCAGAAAGTTTAAGCAATCTACCCTGAGAATAAATAGCATCATGCAATGCATCATTCTGAACAAGAAGTTGATCATGGGATAGATATACCTCTGAAGTGTTGAGATCATCGCTATTGTCATCATCGTCGACCACGAAGCAAAGGTCGGTGAGGTCCACTGTCTTCTTCTCCTTCTTCTCTTTCTTGGGAGGCTCCTCTTCCTCCGATCTTGGATCCTCGATTGGCGTGCTATCGATGTCGCTGAGGGTGGCCACAAAATCTCTGGCTACTCTCTTAGCCAATTTTCCTCGCTTTGCTCTGAAATAAGGTTTCTTGTTCCATTTTTGGTGCTTGTACTCATTTTCATTTTTAATTTTTAGTTTAGGGCAATTTGCTTTTATGTGAGACGTATCTCCACATTCAAAACACCCCTGTGACCCTCCTCTCCTTTGGTCTCGTCTATCATCATAAAAGCGAGTGAACATTCTGACAATGAGAGCTAGCTCCTCATCATCTAGAGCATCCACTTGTTCTTTTGTGACAGAGACAAGGGAGGACAAGTCAAAAGCACCAGAGAAAACACAAGCTCCAGAAATGCCAGACAAATTACCTCCAGTTGAGTTACCATTGCCAAGACTGGAAACCAAAGCAATTGAAGGCAACAAAGATTTTCCAGCTCCTGGTCAAGACGCCTTGGCAATCTCGGTGGACTTAAGCTTACTAAAGAGTTCGTTGCAAGTAAACGTGTCAAAGCTTGCCGACTCTTCAATACTATAGATCTTCACCTCCCATATGCTACGATCAAAAGCATAGAGAAGTTTGATCACCCTATCATTGGTTAGAGTAAGCCAAAGTCCTAGTGGCGCCTAAACATGGCATCTATCTATTCGCTAGGGCCTTGCACAAACATTTGGTATTCTTGATTGTTGTTGATAGCAAAAAATGGCATTAATGGCTAGATTGTCGAAATATTAATTTTTGGTGATTTGGCCCAAAAGTACACATGTACAGGGTCTGTGCAAAGCCCTACAGGGCCGAAGCCCATTGAGTTGTGGGCTCCGAAGGCCTCTAGCCAGCTTCTGGGCTTCGGCCAAGAAGCCTTCGGAGGCTCACACTGCCGAAGCTTTGGGAGCCTTCGGAGGCCCACGCTGCCGAAGCTTTGGGAACCTTCGGAGGCCCACGCTGCCGAAGCTTCGGGAACCTTCGGAGGCCCACGCTGCCGAAGCTTCAGGAACCTTCAGAGGCCCACGCTTCCAAAGCTTCAGGAACCTTGAGGAGCCATGCTGAATAGCGTGGACCTCATGGCTCTAGAAGTGATGAGTCATTGTCAATGATAGTCAAAGAGGACAGAAGAAGAGAGGAGATCTACTGTTTCATGGGCCGCGTGTGACTAAGGTACACGGGCAGCGAGCGACTGTCGAGCAGAGGAGGCTGCGAAGTCGGGTTGGCCCAATCCGGGTACATGGGCTAGGAGCAGCATTAGACCCACTGGGCTGTTGACCAGGATTGACTCAGGTACATGGGCGGTGAGCGATTGCCGGGCTGAGAGAGCTGCGGAGTCGGGCCGGCCCAATCCGGGTACCTGGTGCAAGGCCGGTGGAGGCTTTGTCAGTTTCAGCGCAAAACTGACAACCGTCGATTTTGTATCCGACTGTCCAGAAGAGAAGCCGTAGTCGCTACGAAAGCTTAGCTTCCCGATAAGTCATCTGTATCTCTAGGCCCACAGTCAGTCAGTCAAGTCTGTAAAAAATCCTAAGGGCAGATGAGTCTTTTCCTTTTATTTTAGCGTCTGTAAAAAACCCTAAGTGGCTGGTGGAATATTCTAGGTCATTGGGCAGCCTATAAATAGGGCCCCAATCCCTAGGGTTGGACTACCCTTCCAGAATTTACTTTTCAATCATTTGGGTCATTTTGTTCCTGCGTGTTTATCTCTCTCTCTACTGTTGTGCGCTGCCAGGCTACTGTTCTTCAGTTTTTGGCTTGCATTTATTTTGTTCTGTCTGATGTAGTGAAGCTTCTATCCTCTAATCATGCGCAGCAAATCTGCAACAGTGTTTATTGCTTCGTTTCACATGCACAGACATTTTCTTGAGTGAGTCTGCTTCGGTTGCTTCTGTTCTTCACGGAAGTAGTACTAGTTCTTGTGTTCAGCAAGTAGTACTACTACACTGTAGCAACAGTACACTAGTACTCTAGCTTTGCTTTTTCTGTGTAGCTTTTTTGATCGAAGTAGACATGGCTGAGTAACTTTTCTAACTGTTTCTGGCGAAGCCCCCTCTCTCTGATTCGAAGTCCCTTAGCTCCGTGAGATAGGCTTCGATCTAACATCCTCGAAAGCTTTGCCTGAAACTTCGGCTTTATTTTTGTGCTGTGTTCGAAGTACGCTTTGCACTCTGTCAACTTCACATACTTTGACTGTCTTTGCGAAGGTGTTCTCAGTCTTGAGCTGTTCGAAGTCAATACTTCGTCAGGCTTCAGAGTTAGCTTCGAAGCTAATCTTACTAATAGACTTCGCTCAGTATTTGCAGCTGTCTGTTTCGAAGCTCTTGATGTGTTTGTTCGAAGGTATAGTGTAGGCTTCGATTTTGGTTTCTCTGTCGCATGTCAGGCTTCGCTACCCTTTCGAAGGTTGTTTGCTCTGTGTGCTTGTTAGAAGCTCTGTTCGAAGCCTAGCCTTCGAAGTTTACTCTTCGAAGCAAGCTCCGACTCTGTCATACTTCGCTCTTAGTCACACTCGAAATAGGTTAGATAACACACCTTCGGCTGTTTCACAACAGCCTTCGGCAGACTTCGACAACCATCTCCGAAGCAGGCTTTGACCACCAAAGCAGACCTCGACCTGTGAAGCAGGCTTCGCCAAGATCTGAGCAGGAGACAGATTTTTACAGTAACTTCTCTTCTCATACATAGTGCACTTAGATTGCTTTTTTGAGAAGTTTATCTAGCCTTGTCTCGTGTACTCTATTTATCTGTCTATTAGCACTGCATTGACATTTCTCTGTTTATCAACAGTTGCTTCTAGGCTAGATACCTTTAGACTTAGGCTATCTGTTCATACTCTGCTGCTTAGTCTTTTGAGGTGCGTTGGGTGTTGGGAACAGGCCATATATTCGAAAGAATTTTTAAGGCGCCCATTCACCCCCCCTCTGGTCGCTACTTTTGGTCCTACAAGTGGTATCAGAGCAAGGTTAGGGTTTTTCCATACATTAACCGGTTCTAAACCCCAGTAGTGACCATGACGTCTCCTGGCAAGGTCCCGTCCTTGGAAGCCTATGGCTATAACTATTGGAAGACTCGCATGCGAGCCTATCTCATGAGCCAGGGTTTGGACATTTGGGACATTTGCGTTCACACCATGTTTGTCATTTTGCCAGTCGCTGAGCATGGTACTGCTGGTATCATTGCCCAACATCTGAGCAACAGTAAGGTTGTGAACATTCTCTTTTTTGGTTTAGGTCCCACTGAGTTTGAGCGTGTGAGCCATCTCTTCACTGCGAGAGAGATCTGGGCTACCCTCAAGGCACACCATGAGGGAACAGCCCAGGTCAAGGCTCGGCTCTATCAGACCTACCGGCGTGAATATGAAAATTTAACACAAAAGCCGAGTGAATCTGTTGAAGCGTTGTTTGGTCGTTTTCAGTCGATCATAAACAAGCTTCGGGACAACAAGGCTGAGGGTGCTCAGTTAGTCTCAGATCACGAGCAGGCGCTCAAGGTTCTCCATACCTTGGACCCAAAGATCTGGGAGATCAAGGTATCTTCTATCATTGAGAGTACTTCTTATGATACCATGACCATTTCTGAGTTGTTTAGCAAGCTAAAGGCTACTGAGGTTGATCTCCAGCTGAGATCAAATCTCACTGGTTCTGGATCGAAATCTTTGGCCCTTGCTACACCTTCTGTTGATCCCTCTTCTGTGAGCTGTGCTGGGTTCTCTTTGATGTCTATCACTAAGGACCAGCTTGAGTTGTTGGGAGATGATGAATTGTGTCTTTTTAACAACCGGGTGCATCGTGTCTATGACAAGAGAATGTTCAAGAGACACGGCACAAAATCTGGGTGCTTTGAGTGTGGTGATCCAGGACACTTCATCGCCGACTGCCCCAAGCGAAATGGACACAAGAAGGGCACTGGTGGTGGCTTCCACGACTCCGGCAAGCACGATAGCTCCTCCTTTAACAAGGGCAAGCCGAAGAGGAGATTCTTCAAGAAGGCCCTGATAGACTACCGGCGAGAGAACAAGAAGCGTGACAAGGCCTTCTTCGCCGAGATGGAAAAGAGCTACTCCAAGCAGTCCACGTCTTCTTCCTCTTCATCGAGCTCAAGCGATGAGGAGATCATCATCAGGAAGGGGAAGGACAAGGACGATCCGGCGGGCCTTTGCTTCATGGCTTTCGGGGATAGACCGAAGAGCCGTTCACACCCACGCCGAAGATCCCGCAAGAGCTTCTGCTCAATGGCTCTTGGGGATAAGGAAGAAAAGAGCTCCTCCGATGACTCCGACGACGACGACAACGAAAAGGTGTCATCATATGAACGCGAAATCATTGATTTACTTGAGAGCAATCATCAAGAGTTAAAGTATCGGGAAAACCTGCTTAGGTGGGCCAAGAAGAGGATAGATGAGTTAGAGAGTGAGCTTGCCGTAGCCAACGGCAGAATTGAGAGTCTATCTTCTTCCCCTTGCTTGGGTGATAGCAGTGAGTGCCCGAAGTGTGAGGTGCTTCTGTGTGACCTGTCGACTCTGAAGTCTAGGTACACAGAAAGGGTTGATGAGAGGGACTCTTTGGCCGCAGAGCTTGAAAGCGCTCAGATGGAGCTGAAAGATGCTCAAGCCACTGTCGTCGCACCCTATGTTGATTGCCAATCTCATCTAGCTGCCTTAGCTGAGATGAAATCCAAGGGTGATGAGCATTTGGGTAATTTGGAGAGGTTGAGAGCTGAGCTTGCGCAGACTAGGTTAGAGCTTGAGACACTATCAGTTCCACCCACTGTCTGTGAGAATTGTTTGTCTCTTAGAATGGAATTGATCAAGCTGAAAGCCGAAAAGTCTGTCCAAGTAGAGAGTGAGTGTGAGACCTGCTTGTATCAGGTGGAGGTTCTATCTTCTTTGAGAGAGGAGCTAGCTGATTCTCAGAATGAGAACTTTTACCTCCGTTCTATCCTGAGTTGGATCAGTGCCAGAGAGCCACAGCTCGGCATGATGATCCAGCAGTTCAAGAGGCAGGATGGGTTTGGGGTAGGTTACACCTACACCAAGGCTGTCTTTGAGATTGCCATTAGCCAGGCAGTGGAGTGGAGTAAAATGACTCCTGAGCAGAGATACCCCAAGACTCACTCCACTGAGTCCTCCCAGGCTTGTCAGCCCAAGGATGGAGTGATCCATGAACCACCCAAAGCTCCACCCAAGAAACCTATCTGGGTTCCAAAGCCCAAACACCTCCACACTTCTATTGACTCTCTCCTAGGACCTTCTCAACCCAAGAAGACAACACCTAACACCACCAAGCCCAAGAACACTAAACTTCAACCACATCCCAAGAAGCCCACCTATCATTGTGAGTATTGCCAGAGAGACGGGCATCTTGCGGAGTTTTGCTTCAGGAGGAAGCGGGTTGAGAGAGCAGAGAGAGCTCATGGTGGTCAGGAGAAGTTTTACCAGCAGGGTGGTAGACTGCGTGTTCCTCGATGCGGGGAGAGGCTGGAGGCCAGGCCGCGTCGTGTAGATGGTGGTAGAGGAGACGACTTTCATGCCCGTGCTCTAGTTGGTGGTGGTCGTTCCGGCAGAACTCCAGGCTATTTTGGCTACGGTCCTGGACCTCGTGACCGAGGGTTTAGGCAGAACCAAGGACCATGCTTTGAGCCGCGTTTTGGTCCGAACTCTCATGATGATTTCTGCTTTCCGTCTTTAGAGCAGATGGCTCGACACTGGTTTAGCTCTTTTGCTAAACCTGGTGCCGGACCATTTGCTCCCACTTACAGCCACTGATTGTGCAGGATCGGGGACTGGAGGACGTTTGGATCATGGACTCAGGGTGTTCTCGCCACATGACGGGACATTGCAGATGGTTCTCCAGTCTCACTCCCCCGAGCTCCAAAGTGTACATCACATTCGGGAACAGTGGTCAAGGGAAGGTAAGTGGCATAAGCTCAATTCGCATTTCAGATCATTTCTCTTTGAAGAATATTGCCTTGGTTAAGAATTTGAACTTCAATTTGATTTCTGTTTCACAACTTCTTGAGGATGGTTTGGAAGTGCGTTTTAAGAAGGGTAATTCTTCCGTGATTGATTCTAGAGGGTCTTTGATTTGCCATATTTTACCATTCGGTAAAGTTTTTTGAATTGACTTCTCTAGTTCTTTTGGCCCTTCTCGCTGTTTGATTGCTAGATCCTCCTTTGAGCTCTGGAAGTGGCATAGGAGGTTAGGTCATTTGAGTTTTGATCTGCTAGTCAGGTTGAGCTCTATGGACCTCATTCGAGGATTGCCCAAGCTTAAGATGGAGAAGGATCTAGTTTGCCATCCCCGTCGTCATGGGAAAATGGTTGCTGCTTCTCACTCACATGTGACTCAAGTGATGACTTCGTATCGGGGCGAGCTGTTACATTTGGACACTGTTGGTCTAGCTCGGGTACGTTCAGTCGGTGGGAAGTGGTACGCGCTTGTCATTGTTGACGACTTTTCTCGTTTCTCGTGGGATTACTTTTTGGAGTCTAAGGATGAAACTTTTCAGTTTGTTCATGACCTGATTTTGAAGCTGAAGAATGAGAACAATGGTCGGATGCGAGCAATTCGCTCCGACAATGGCTCTGAGTTCAAGAACTCTCAGTTTGTCAGCTTCTGTAGTGATCAGGATCTTGACCATCAGTTTTCTTCTCCTTACACTCCCCTACAGAACGGCATTGTGGAACGAAAGAACCGCACGCTAGTTGAGATGGCCAGGATGATGCTCGATGAGCACAGGACTCCTAGGCGTTTTTGGGCTGAAGCCATGAATACGACTTGCTATCTTGCCAACCACATTTTTCTTAGAGCTTACCTTGGTAAGACATCATATGAGTTGCGGTTTGGCAGACAGCCCAAAGTGAGCCACTTGCGAGCGTTTGGCTGCAAGTGCTTTGTGCTCAAGAAGGGAGGGCATTTGGACAAGTTTGAGTCTCGTTGATGGGATGATGTTTTTCTTGGATACGCTTTGCATTCTCGAGGCTTCCGTGATTGGAACCTTGAATCCAAGCTGCTTGTCGAGACTTGTGAGGTTTCTTTGGATGAGTCCTTGCCTTCTTTGACTGCTTCTTTTGAGCCTTCTGATGATGGTGAGCTCGGAGAGTCCATCTTCGAGGAAGATGAGGATACTCCAGCTGTTGGTGAGGGTGGGCCTTCTGCACCCCCCGCAGAGCCCACACCTTCCGAGACTTTGACTGAGGATGAGGGCAGACCTCTGATCACTTCTTCCACTTCAATCGAGCCCCCTCAGTCAGGTCCAGAGGTGCCAGCTGCTGACTCCGGTGAGGTGACTTCAGATCACCAAGGATCCCGAGCAGTTCAGCGTGATCACCCCTCAGAGCTCATCATTGGTGACTTGACTGAAAGAACTTTGCGTTCATCTAGTGCCTCTCTTGCTGTGTTTGCTGAATCTGCTTTTGTTGCATCTTTTGAGCCCAGAGATGTTTCTCATGCTCTTTCTGATTCTAATTGGATTAATGCTATGCAAGAAGAGCTTGAGAACTTTGTCCGCAATCGGGTTTGGACACTAGTTGAGCTGCCACCAGGATGCAACCCCGTAGGCACCAAGTGGGTGTTCAAAAACAAACAAGGTGAAGATGGGGTTGTGGTGCGCAACAAAGCTCGACTAGTGGCCTAGGGTTTTTGCCAGAAAGAAGGTATTGATTTTGAAGAAACCTTCGCCCCTGTTGCCCGTCTTGAGTCCATTCGCATTCTCTTAGCTTTTGCTGCTTCGAAGGGTTTTAAGCTTTTTCAAATGGACGTCAAGAGTGCTTTTCTGAACGGGTTCATAGAGGAGGAGGTTTATGTTAGGCAGCCCCCCGGTTTTGAGAACCCCAAGTTTCCTCGACATGTTTTTAAATTGAAAAAAGCCTTATACGGGTTGAAGCAAGCCCCAGGGCTTGGTATGACCGGTTGAAGCAGTTTTTGTTGGGGAAGGCTTTGTGATGGGTTCTGTGGATAAAACTCTTTTCTTGCTCAGAGTTGCTTCAGATTTCTTAGTCGCTCAGATTTACGTGGACGATATTATCTTTGGCGGTACTAATGATCTTGTGTCCAAGTTTTCTGAGCAGATGCACAGTGAGTTTGAGATGAGCCTCATGGGTGAGCTCAAGTACTTCCTAGGGCTCCAGATCAAGCAGACCAAGGAAGGCACCTTCATCCACCAAGGTAAGTACACTCGCGATATGCTTAAGAAATTTGACTTTGGTGGTGAATTGAAGCCGCAGATGACCCCGATGGGCACTTCTGGGGGTCTGGACAAGGATGAGAGTGGCGTCAAGGTCAACGAAAGGGAGTTTCGAGGGATGATTGGTTCGCTACTATACCTGACGGTGACCAGACCGGACATTCAGTTCGCCGTGGGACTGTGCGCGCGCTTCCAGTCTTCACCTCGCTCGTCTAATCGGCAGGCTATCAAGCGCATATTTAGGTATCTTACTTATGCGCCCGATCTTGGTCTTTATTATTTAGCTTCATCATCTCTCGATTTATCTGGCTTTTCGGACGCCGACTTTGGTGGGTGCCGGTTGGATCGCAAGTCGACTACCAGTACCTGCCAGTTTCTCGGTTCTTCCCTTGTTTCTTGGTCTTCTCGAAAGCAATCTGGAGTTGCTCTTTCGACCACTGAGGCTGAGTATGTAGCTGCTGCTCACAGTTGGTTTGGATGATTTCCACTCTGCGAGATTTTGGGTTGTTCTTTCCTACCAGGGTTCCATTGTTTTGCGACAGCACCAGTGCTATTAGTGTAGGGAAAAACCCTTGTCTCCATTCAAAAACCAAACACATTGATGTGCGCTTTCACTTTCTGAGGGATCAATATGAGAAAGGTGTCATTGACCTTGTTCATGTTGATACCCATCATCAGTTGGCTGACATTTTCACCAAACCCCTAGATCAGTCTACCTTTGAGCGTTTACGAGGGGATTTGGGTGTTGTGTATCCTTTCTAGGATATTTTGCGTCAGTTTTCTTTCTTCTTTACTCTTTTCTTGAGTCTTTTTGTGTGTGTTCATATCATGCATATTCACATATCACACCTTAGAGTTGCTTCTGTTATATGATTGAACTGCTTTACTTATTCTAGCTGGTACATGCTTTTGAATACTTGTCAATGATCATGCTTTAGTTCAGTTCACTTGATATGTATGATATTTGTCATATGCATGGCTTTTATGCTTTAAAATTTGAAAAATGATCACCATTGCTTCTGGTAACTAGCATGTGTAAGCTGAATGTTTTTGCTATCTGTTACATGCCTTGTAGCTAGTTCCTGACTTAGATGCAAACATGCAACTTGGACATCTTTCTGCTTTAAAACATGGAAATGTGCTATAAAAATGATGAAAATCAAGAAAAATGAAAATTCCATGCATCTTTATGCATTACTTGCAAAAGAACCAGGTGGGTTTGCTTTGTCGCATTGCATTGTTCTAGACTGCGTACCATAGCACTTTGGTATGAACTAGGACAATGTTGTGTATGCCAAGACCAAAGTCTTAAGCTTCTGATGGTCCAGATCTGGCCTAGGCTTGACTTGGTCGGTCAGTATAAGGTTTGACATGCAAATAACCCCTGGCATAAATGAAAAAGAGAAAAGGAAAAGCCTGAAAATTGAAATGATAACAAGTTTGCTGAAGCACTTTGTTTTGGACAATGCTTATCTTGGTAGATATCACATTAGCTTCTACATCTAATGTTTTACCTTGCTTGTTAACTAGAAAATATGGTGATGCTTTTGTTTGCAAAACCTGAAAAATGTGTGCTAATGACTTTCTTTAGATATCATCTGTTGCACTGATCATGCCATGTGTCTTAGACAGTATGTCTTTTGCTCTACTTGTTAGATGTTGTAATTGCAGTCAATCATATCTGAGAAGCATGCTTTATTCACTCCTCATGCACCCCAGTTGCATTCATTGCATATTTTGAGGGGGAGTTGCATTTCAGGGGGAGTCCGTGTCTCTTTCGAGTGCTTGATGAGTTCACTTGTCAACAAGGGGGAGAAATCTTGGAATGTACGTTTAAGGGGGAGTTTTTGTCCTGTTTGTCCTTACTCTTTTGCTATCCTTGCTTGATGATTCTGAGATTGCACTCGTTTTTGAGATTTTACCTTTGGTTAACCATAATGACTGCGTCTTGTTTTTGTTCGGCTTTTGGTCATTAAGGTCAAACTTTTACTTTATTTTTTCATCTTCTTTGTTTTCTTGTGCTTTGTGTTCGTGTTTCCACAATTGTTCGCAGGTTCTAAAGAGATGAAGAAGAGTGTTTACAATGCACTCATCAAGGGGGAGATTGAGGAGCCATGCTGAATAGCGTGGGCCTCATGGCTCCAGAAGTGATGAGTCATTGTCAACGATAGTCAAAGAGGACAGAAGAAGAGAGGAGATCTACTGTTTCATGGGCCGCGTGTGACTCAAGTACAAGGGCAGCGAGCGACTGTTGGGGCAGAGGAGGCTGCGAAGTCGGGCTGGCCCAATCCGGGTACATGGGCTAGGAGTAGCAGAAGACCCACTGGGTTGTTGACCAGGATTGACTCAGGTACACGGGCGGTGAGCGATTGCCGGGCTGAGAGAGCTGCAGAGTCGGGCCGGCCCAATCCGGGTACCTGGTGCAAGGTCGGTGGAGGCTTTGTCAATTTCAGTGCAAAACTGACAACCATCGATCTTCTATCCGACTGTCCAAAAGAGAAGCCGTAGTCGCTACGAAAGCATAGCTTCCGAATAAGTCATCTGTATCTCTAGGCCCACAATCAATCAGTCAAGTCTATAAAAAATCCTAAGGGCAGATGAGTCATTTCCTTTTATTTTTGTGTCTGTAAAAAACCCTAAGGGGCTGGTGGAATATTCTAGGTCATTGGGCAGCCTATAAATAGGGCCTCAATCCCTAGGGTTGGACTACCCTTCTAGAATTTACTTTTCAATCATTTGGGTCATTTTGTTCCTGCGTGTTTGTCTCTCTCTCTCTCTCCTATTGTGTGCTGCAAGGCTGCTGTTCTTTAGTTTTTGGCTTGCATTTATTTTGTTCTGTCTGATGCAGTGAAGCTTCTATTCTCTAATGATGCACAGCAAATCTGCAACAGTGTTTATTGCTTCATTTCACATGCACATGCATTTTCTTGAGTGAGTCTGCTTCGGTTGCTTCTGTTCTTCACGGAATGAGTACTAGTTCTTGCGTTCAGCATGTAGTACTACTACACTGTAGCAACAGTACACTAGTACTCTAGCTTTGCTTTTTCTGTGTAGCTTTTTTGACCGAAGTAGACATGGCTGAGTAACTTTTCTAACTGTTTCTGGCGAAGCCCCCTCTCTCTGATTCGAAGTCCCTCAGCTCCGTGAGACAGGCTTCGATCTCACATCCTCGAATGCTTTGCCTGAAACTTCGGCTTTATTTTTGTGCTGTGTTCGAAGTACGCTTTGCACTCTGTCAGCTTCACATACTTCGACGGTCTTTGCGAAGGTGTTCTCAGTCTCGAGCTGTTCGAAGTCAATACTTCGTCAGGCTTCGGAGTTAGCTTCGAAGCTAATCTTACTGATAGACTTCGCTCAGTATTTGCAGCTGTCTGTTTCGAAGGTCTTGATCTGTTTGTTCGAAGGTATAGTGTAGGCTTCGATTTTGGTTTCTCTGTCGCGTGTCAGGCATCGCTGCCCTTTCGAAGGTTGTTTGCTCTATGTGCTTGTTCGAAGCTCTGTTCGAAGCCTAGCCTTCGAAGTTCACTCTTCGAAGCAAGCTCCGACTCTGTCATACTTCGCTCTTAGTCACACTCGAACTAGGTTAGATAACACACCTTCGGCAGTTTCACAACAGCCTTCGGCAGACTTCGACCACCATCTCCGAAGCTGGCTTCGACCACCGAAGCAGACCTCGACCGGCGAAGACGGCTTCGCCAAGATCCGAGCAGGAGATAGATTTTTACTATAACTTCTCTTCTCATACATAGTGCACTTAGATTGCTTTTCTGAGAAGTTTATCTAGCCTTGTCTCGTGTACTTTGTTTATCTGTCTATTAGCACTGCATTGGCATTTCTATGTTTATCAATAGTTGCTTCTAGGCTAGATAACTTTAGACTTGGGCTATCTGTTCATACTCTGCTGCTTAGTCTTTTGAGGTGCGTTGGGTGTTGGGAACAGGCCATATATTCGAAAGAATTTTTAAGGCGCCCATTCAGCCCCCCTCTGGTCGCTACTTTCGGTCCTACAAACCTTCGGAGGCCCACGCTGTCGAAGCTTCAAGAACCTTCGGAGGCCCACGCTTCCGAAGCTTCGGGAACATTCGGAGGCCCACGCTGCCGAAGCTTCAGGAACATTCGAAGGCCCACGCTACCGAAGCTTCGGGAACCTTCAGAGGCCCACGCTGCCAAAGCTTCAGGAACCTTCGGAGGCCCAAGCTGCCGAAGCTTCAGGAACCTTCGGAGGCCCACGCTGTCGAATCTTTGGCCCGAGGATCATGCCTCGGCGGGCCTGGCCGAAGCCCACCTCGGCAGAGATAGAGTTGGACGCGTTTCAAGCTCAATCTTTATCTCTTTCCAGCCGGATTAATAGTAGATTAGATTAGAGTTAACCCTCTATAAATAGAGGGGCCTGGCCGGCGTGGAGAACACCCCCCCCAAATCAAACCAAACCAAGGCCATGCTTTGATTGTACCTTTACTTTTACCTTTACTTTTCTGTACCTCTTCGTGGGTTTGCCTGGAAGCCCTCTGTCCGCCACTACGGAACAGTGGTAAGCCTTGGTACTTCACCCGTGAAGTCCCCGTTAATCTACGTAACAGATTGCTATCACTTTGTTACTTCGCGCGAGAAGTATTCGCTAATCTGCGTAATAGATTGCTACCTTCGCTGCCGTGCAACACCTCGCAAGATTCAGTCCTAAGGCTGAATTGGTACTTCGCATCATCCCTGTTGCAGGTTCGCATGTTCGGAGTCCCTTCACCGGAGGTGTTTGGAGCTGAGAGATTGGTTCCGGAGGTCCCCGGGACACCCTTCGACAAGACCACAGGCTTCGACAACAGGCTCCGTTAGCACACTTCGTTGTAACAGGCTTCGCCACGACCCTACTCCGCACCAAGACGAAGTTGCACTCGTGCGTGGCCCTCACGTCACTATTCTATAGATTGCTGTATCGGAGATCGCACTCCGAACCCCGCTGTTCGGAGGTGATCAATGCGTCCAGATCTGTTCAGAGCTCACCTTCGATCAGATCGCTACGAATGCCGAAGTATCCTTCGGCGGAGCATTTCGCACCAGATCCGTTCGGAGTCCATCTTCGGCCGGATCGGTCCGAACGCCGAAGCACCCTTCGGCGGAGCACTTCGCACCAGACGCCGAAGGTACCCTTCGGCGCACCCTTCACATCAGACTTCGAACTAGACGGGCTCCGACTGGTTTGTTGATTTTATTCTGTTTAATCTATCTCTTTCGGCTAATTGGATTATTTTCTGTAATCTAGTTGTCTAGCGACTCCACCCCCCTTATCACTATTAAAGGTAGTCGGAATGCAACGTCGGTGTCACGTCACGCTTAGGCCCGTCCCTAAGTATCCGTGCACTTTTGGATTGTCAAACTGACCCAAGTGTGGGGGCACGTTTCCGTGTCAACACACTTTTTGGCGACTCCGCTGGGGACAAGCTATGCCAACACGATGAGTACGTCTACATCGGCCACCGGTACATCTACTTCGACTAGTACATCTACACCACCGATGGACACAATAGGAGGTGCGGATATTGACAACCGCAACATAATGTCACCTACACTTGAAGATATCCCCGCAGAAGACCGAGTAGAGATCGAGGCAAGGCTAAAGGTGCTCCAAGACATGATGCTTGGAGGCTACATCAAGACACGCGCAGGCTTCGTCAAGCGTGACATCGTCACCCCCGACCCCGCTCAGGTCCAGGTAACACCGGTATCACCTCATTTATCTTCTTTAGAAATTGAGCAAAAAATAGCCGCATCAGTAGATCAGGCCATTAGCGCTTCGCTAGCCAACAGTTTAGATTCGGCAGTTAGCTCCCAAATAGAGGTGACTCTTAGAAGGTTTGGCTTCACTGAGGCTGCACCCCTGGTTCCTATAGCTAGTGCACCTCCAACAAACATATCTTTGGCCTAACCACTTATGGCCGAGACCAATCATTATACCTATGGACAAACTAACACTGCATTTCACACAATACCTGCCCCAATACCCGCGCTACCCGCACCGCACACGCAGGTGCTCGGACACGAGCACGTTATGCAAATAGCACGTAGGGAAGAAGCACATGGCCGACACGCCAATATCCCACCACGTGTCGCGCCCCCACGTGAGAGGCTTATGCAAACCAACTACCAAGATGATTGAGATGAGTGGATCCGCGCACTATTTAGGGAGTGTGCCAGCTTCGTGCCCAAGGGATGGGTTAGGGTTTACCGTAAGCCCTACCCCGACCATCTTGATACGGTACCCTACCCATGCGGCTATAGAATCCCTGAGTTCACTAAATTTGATGGTGAGGGTAGCAGGACCACACTAGAGCATGTTAGTCAATTTTTGGCGCAGTGTGGAGAGGTTAGTGGGATAGATTCCCTAAAGGTTAGACTATTTTCTCTCTCGCTATCCGGCACAACTTTCACTAGGTTTTCAGCGCTCCCGCCGAACTCCATCCACACGTGGGATGATTTAGAGTGGAAATTCCATGATTATTTCTACATGGGTGAAACAGAACTTAGGCTTTCGCATTTAACATCGGTTAAGCAAAAATCTAGTGAGAGCGCCTCTGGGTACATCAAGTGTTTTAGGGATACTAGAAACCGGTGCTTTAGTCTTAATATTTCAGAAAGGGACTTGGCAGAATTAGCTTTTAACGGGTTGCGTTCCGACCTTAAAGAAAGGTTAGATAACAACACTTTTTAGAGGTTAGCCAAGTCCTACAGCAGGCTCTGGTCCAAGAATGCCGAGCCAAAGATAAGAAATTTATTAATACATTTAGCAAGCCTAGGGCCGAAATCCACATCATGGATCGCTCTAATGAGGAGGAGTTAGAGGAGGAGGATTCGGCTGACATGTACGCCGCCGAATGGGTTACAAATGCTAAAAACAAACCTGTCACTTGCTCCGAACTACGACTGTTGGGGGAAAATATCTCCTCTTCGGGGTTATTGCCGAAGCAGCCCAAAGACAGCCAACTAGTTCGAAGATTGTCCGAAGACCTTCTTCGAAGATGCTCGGAACCTGGTTCGAAGCCCGAAGACAAGCACTGGTTCGAAGTATATCTTCGAACCAAAGCCCTTCAGGATCTTTTCTGCCAGCTAAAATGGAAGACTTATCTTTTATCCTATTAGATTAGTCTTTTACCATTTTAGCCCTATTAAGGAAACCGCATAGTTTCCTTAATGTCGGTTGTAATAGAGGGGTAAATAGGTCTTTTCCTTAATATTTAGGCCTATAAATACCCCCCATTTTACCCTGTAATGGGACCGATTACCAGTGAATCAATACACACTTTCGAACTATTCTAAGCTATTATCCTTTCGGAGGCTTGGAACAGTTTGCTTCGCAAACACTTCGTTTGTTAGTTTCTTTTCTACAGAAACCTGTTAGCGTAATCTTTTACGCCAACAGTTGGCGCCGTCCGTGGGGAACCTAGTCCAAAAAACTTCGTTCTCTACCAACCTCTTGCATCATGCCTCCTAAGCGGAGCGCACCTCGCAATCCCACTCGGAGGTCCTCTCGGATCTCCGGAGAGATACCCTTCGACACAGTCGAAGTCGGAGGGTCTTCGACTATCCCTCCACCTCAAACTCCGCAAGGGGCTTTTATCCCTCGAGGATACGAAGCCTCTCCACCAACCCCTTCCACACTCCGACCGCCCGGAGCCCCTCTACCACCCTCCATTCCGTTTGGAACTGATCATACCAGTTCTCAAGACCCGGAAGGTCCTTCCGGAGGAGATGAAGATAGCCTTGGAGACATGGCCACTCAAATGGCCAATCTTCAAGCCGAGGTAGCAAGGTGGCGGCAAGAGGCTGCGAACAGGCTTCGTCCTCAAGCCACCCCAGCTATCCCCGAAGTGCACGAAGACGACGATCTTGATTATCCCGAAGCCCCGGAGAACGCCTCTTACGACAATGAATCTCCGTTGCATCCCGAGCTTCAGAAGGTTCGCTTCGATCCGAGGTTCAAAGCTTCAAAGCTTTGCAAGTATGCCGGAGACGAAGATCCTAGTGAGTTTGCGCGTTCTTATGCCCTAGCAATCGAGGCTAGTGGCGGAGACAGAGAAACTATGGCGAAGTGCTTCCCGTTAGCCCTTCAAGGAGTGGCGTTGAGATGGTTCTGGTCTTTAAAACCAGGATCAATCGCTTCATGGTCACAGTTGAAGAAGAAGTTCATAAGTAACTTTCAGGGCACCTTCGTGCCCCCCATGTCGACAGGGAGCCTTTTCCAAGTGAAGCAGCTCCCCGGAGAAACATTGAGACAGTACTTCAAGCGCTTCGCTCACACGAAGTCGCAAATCCGGGGGCTGTCTACATCTTCAGTGGTTGATGCGGCTCGGGAAGGCGTCAGTCATAAAGGCCTTCTGGATAAATTGCATCGAAAGAGCATCACTACGGTATCACAGCTGATGTCGTACTTCGAGGAGTACTCGAAGTCAGAAGAAGGTTGGCTTCGGAGGACTACTGCTACTTCGACAGTGTTGAGAAGTTAAAGCAGAGGTGAAGACTTCGGCTCAGCCGCAAGAACCAGTCCCCGAAGTGCAACATGATAGAAGAAGAGGGCAAAAGCACCCTCGCTCTGAGGTCTTAAACATTGCACCCCCGCAGAAGTTTGCACCAAGAGCTCCACAGTCTGCAGGGAACAAGTCCAGCGGCTGGAGGCCGCCAGGGAAAACGGCTGGCAAGGGCCAGACCCTTTTTTGCTGTATTCATGGAGAGAACCGAAGCCATGCAACTGACACCTGCAAGGCTATTCTTACCCTTCGGGGAGAATACTTGGAGAGAACTTCGGGTCGAGGTAGTACCGACCGAAGTCCAGCAGCAGCAGTGCGCTCGGAGCCGGTCCAGGCTGTGGCGCGGATAGAAAATCTTGATGCTGCAAGGCATCCTCCGGTGGCCAATGTTATGCCACCTCCGAAGCAAGAAGAAGGGCAAGATAGAGGGAAGAGAGTAGTTCTCCCTATCTCCGGAGGAGGTACCCTCGGAAGCATGTCCAAGAGACAGCGAAGAGAGTACGTCCGAGAAGTAGGCCACATTGGGACTTCGTCATCTGCAGCTGCAATGCCGGAGTGGTCTCATGTTCCAATATCTTTCTCTGCGGAGGATGCAGCTGGTATCAAGTTCCCGCATGCAGATCCATTGGTTATCACTGCTGATATTGCCGGAACTGAAGTCCGAAGGGTGCTAATCGACGGAGGTAGCTCGGCAGATATCATATTTGTACAAGCCTTCGATCAGTTATGCATTTCCCGGAAGCATCTTCTCCCAGCGGCTCGTCCTCTGCAAGGCTTTGCAGGACCTCCGCTAGATGCACTTGGCCAGATAGGTCTGGAAGTAACCTTCGGAGAAGGTTTACTAGCCCGAACTGAAGAAGTTATCTTTGATGTGGTGGATGCCCCGTATGCTTATAATGTTATCTTTGGCCGAGGCATGTTGAATCAGTTCGGAGCTGTGGCGCATCACAATTACTTGTGCATGAAGATGCCCACACAATCAGGAGTTCTGACAGTCTTCGGAGATCAAGCCATAGCTCGGAGAGCAGAATATGGTCATGGTCCTCCTCTTGATCCGAGGCAAGTAAACAGTGTCCAAGAAAATGGAGAAATTTTTTCAGCCTCCTCCGAAGCTTCGAAGAAATCGTTTCCAAGACCAAGTCCCGAAGGAGAGATTGCAACGAAGATCATTGTCAAAGATGGTAAAGAATACACTTTTCAGTTTGGTAAAGATTTACCTCCCGAAGTTGCAACTTCCTTGGAAAAGGTTGTAGGAGAAAATTTGGATGTCTTCGCCTGGTCTGACGAAGATATCACCGGAGTCGATCGGGATATTATTGAGCACAGCTTGCTTGTAAACCCGAAGGCCCGGCCTGTTCGACAAGGGCTCCGGAAGATGTCCGCAGAGAGAGCTGCTCTAGCTAAGGACGAAGTTGAAAAACTGTTGAAGGCTGGGATTATCAGAGAAGTGGCCCATACAGAATGGCTAGCCAACCCAGTCTTCGTCAGGAAGAAGTCTTCCGGAAAGTGGCGCATGTGCATTGATTTCACATCTTTGAATAAAGCCTGCCCACGTGACCCCTACCCCATGCCCCGAATTGATCAACTAGTTGACTCCACTGCAGGTTCGGAGTTACTAAGCTTCCTCGACGCGTATTCCGGATATCATCAAATATGGTTGAAGCGCGAAGATGAAATCAAGACGAGCTTTGTAACTCCTTCGGGAGTCTTCTGCTATGTAAGAATGCCCTTCGGCCTAAGAAATGCCGGGGCTACCTTTTCAAGATTAGTTGCTAAGGCTCTAGGTCATCAATTAGGTCGCAATGTGGAGGCCTATATGGATGATATTGTAATAAAGAGTGCTTTAAAGCACCAACATAGCCTAGACTTAGCAGAAACATTCAATAGCCTTCGGGCATGTGGGATCCGCCTTAACCCCGAAAAATGTATATTCGGAGCTAAGGCTGGAAAGTTGTTAGGGTACTTAGTTTCAAGCAGGGGAATTGAAGCTAGCCCTACTCAAATAACTGCGCTGCAGAAGATGGCTCCTCCCGAGAATTTAAAGCAAGTGCAAAAGCTGACTGGACGTCTAGCCGCACTTAGCAGGTTTTTATCAAGGTCTGCAGAGAGGAGTTTGCCAATTTTTAAAGCTTTGAAATGGTCCGAAGATTTTGCATGGACACCGGAGTGTCAGAAAAGCTTCGAAGATATTAAAGATTATCTCAGTAATCTCGCTACACTTACGGTGCCCGTTGCGGACGAAACCCTACTTCTGTATCTTGCAGCCACAGGCTCAGCTGTCAGCGCAGTCCTTGTCAAAGAAGCTGATATCAATGGGAAGTTGGTCCAAAATCCTGTCTATTTTGTATCCGAAGCATTGTCAGGAGCAAAGACAAGATACTCCGAACTTGAAAAGTTCGTTTATGCTCTGATAATGGCTTCGAGGAAGTTAAGACATTATTTTTTGGCCCATAATGTAATTGTACCAACTTCGTATCCTTTAGGAGATATGCTCCGAAGCAAAGATTCCACTGGAAGGATTGGAAAGTGGGCAGTAGAGCTAGCACCCTTCGGCATATCTTTCCTGGCAAGGACAGCTATCAAATCTCAAGTCCTAGCAGACTTCGTAGCAGAGTGGACTCCACCTGCGAAGTTGACTCCGGAGAAATCAGATGACGGAGTTTGGACTATTTACTCCGATGGAGCTTTTCAAGCATCCGGAGCAGGCATTGGGGCAGTTTTAATTTCACCGTCAGGCCAAAGAGCAATGTACTCCGCAAGACTCAACTTTAAGTCTACCAATAATATAGCGGAGTACGAAGGAATATTATTGGGACTTCGGAAAGCACGTGCTCTAGGGGCTACAAGAATAATTATAAAAACAGATTCTCAGATAGTAGCAGGGCACGTAGACAAAAGTTTTCAGGTCCGACATCCACAGCTTGCAAAGTATTTGGAAGAAATTCGCAAGATCGAAGCACATTTCAAGGGTATTTCCATTCGGAGTATACCAAGAACTGAAAACGTGCAAGCTCTTCAAATCATTGCTCCAGTATGGCCTATGGCCAGATGGGGTATGGATCTAATTGGTCCCTTTCCGTTAGCAAAGGGAAATCTCAAGTTCGCAGTGGTAGCTATTGAATATTTCTCTAAGTGGGTGGAAGCAGAGCCCTTAACAGCTATCACTTCGAACAATGTACAGAAATTCTTCTGGAAAAACATTATTTGCCGGTTCGGAGTGCCTAGATATCTCACAGTTGATAATGGAACACAGTTCGACGCAGAACCCTTCAGAAAGTTTTGCGAAGACCTAGGCATTCAACTATGTTTTGCTGCAGTAAGACATCCTCAGTCGAATGGAGCCGTTGAACGAGCCAATGGAAATATCTTATCAGGGCTAAATCGAAGAATAGTAGGGTTGTCAAAGGGACTGTGGACCGAAGAGCTTCCGAAGATTCTGTGGTCCATTCGGACTACGCAAACAAGGTCCACAGGTTTTACTCCGTTCAGACTACTATTCGGAGATGAAGCTATGACTCCAACGGAGCTCAAAGGGGGCTCACTTCGCAGCACCGAACCAGACATCGAAGAAGAAAGACAAGCTTCGTTAGATTTGTCAGAAGAAACAAGGCTTCGAGCTGTAGCCAATTTATCAAAGTATCATCAGCAGACGAAGACTTGGTATGACCCGAAGGTTAAGCTCAGCGAGTTAAGGCCGGGTCATCTTGTTCTACGAAGCATTATAGCACCAGGGAAGTTAGGCAATAAATGGGAAGGTCCATATCTAATCGTCCGCTCGGGGCGCCCTGGTTCATTTAAATTAGCTAATTTAGAAGGTGAAGAGTTAGCACATACTTGGCATGCGGAGCACCTAAAGCGATACTTCGCATAAGGGCTCCTTGTAATTCGCTTGTAATCACCTCTAAATTAATAAAGCATACATCCTGTAGCGTGCCTTCCCCTTGACGCTCCTAGTCTCCCGAGCGGACGCGCTGGGACGGAAGTCGTTCGAGAGGGAAGTGTATTAAGCAGGGCTGTATTTCCGGACTTCGAACCCTTAAAGTCGAAGCCTCCGGTGTGGTGGCTGAAATCCATCCGGAGCCCAAGCTGATACCTTGTAGGCATCCGTAAAAGAGCCAATACCACATTCTACGGAGTCCAAGCTTCGGCTGGTAGACTTCCGTAAAAAGAGCCGAAGGTGGCCAAAATCTGCGGAGTCCAAGCTGCAGCTTGTCAGACTTCCGTAAAAAGAGCCGTAGGTGGCCAAATTCTGCGAAGTCCAAGCTCCGGCTGGTAGACTTCTGCAAAAAAGAGCCCAAGTGGCCAAATTCTGCGAAGTCCAAGCTCCGGCTGGTAGACTTCTGCAAAAAAGAGCCCAAGTGGCCAAATTCTGCGAAGTCCAAGCTCCGGCTGGTAGACTTCTGCAAAAAAGAGCCGAAGGTGGCTACAATTTCTGCGAAATCCAAGCTCCGGCTGGTAGATTTCCGCAAAAAACAGCCGAAGGTGGCTAAAGCAAAACAGCATTTAAGCCATGAGCTTCGAATGATTGTTCATATGCGTCCAAAGTGACAAAAATTTTTAAGACATTAAAGTGTCCTGGAAGTTATCTCAATTGATCTCTTTCATGAAATAAACAAAGGTACCAAGTTACCATTCTTCTGACTACAGATAGTCGAAGACATTTCATAAGATTTCAAAAGATCTTTAAATGACAGAGGGGCTCCGAACCCCCAAAAAATTGTACTCCGAAGTTTTTTCTTTGCGCATAACCATCTTCGAATACAGTTCGAAGTTGCTTATACCCAAAGAGGGGCTAGTAAATATGGAGACAATTTTAAATCGGCATTCATTATCAAAACAAATGTATTTACAAATTACATCATGAAAAATTGGTATCTATACCAAGAAGGAATCGGAGACCTCTTCGGTCCCGAGAGCTAGGGGTGGAACGACTAGTTCCAACATCGGAAGTTCTAAGAACTTTACGTTTAACTCTCTTCCTCCCCTTCGAAGCTCTAAAATCCTTCTGCTCTTGTTGAAGTTCGGCCCAAGTTCGAAGCCGCTCGGGGCTTCTCTCCCAGCTTCTAAGATCTTCAGATCTTTTATTTTGGGCTTCACCTTCGTCTTCGGACCAATTAGTGTCTTCAGAAGACGAGGTGTTTGCGTCGCTCTCTTTATCTTCCTCTTTAATATAAGACAATATGTCTTTGATTACTTCGGGCGCAATAACGCCGGAGTCATCTCGAGGGATAAGAAATCGAGGACGCTTATAACTCTTTAGAAGTTCGAAGGTGTTCCACAGTGAGCGAAGTTCGCTGTTAAGCTCTAACACTTCGATATCTTCCATAAGAGGCAAAGCCTAAAAATATGACAAACAAGATTTTCATTGATAAATATTTACAAGCATCAGCTTTACATAATCAAAAAATCCTAAATAATCCTAAACCTGCGGGTTCGGAGGAGGCTGACTGCTCGAAGCTTGGCTCCGAACTTGCTTTTGGCGTTGGCCTTCGTCAATCCAAGCCTTGATCGCAGATCGACCTTCGGCTCTCCATGAAGTCTGGAAGGCTCGCCAAGCAACAGCTACACCTTCGGAAGGTTTTAAAAGTCGGTCGTCGTCGAAGATGATGGAGCCCTGTGCGCTCGGAGTGATTGATCGGCCCAAATCCTCGTAGTAGCGAAGTATTCCAAGGGCAGACACTTGTCCGGAGAGTTCTCCATAACGTATGCCTGCCGTCTTCATTTTCTTCGCTGCTCCTTGGATCCTCTTTAGCCGGCGCAGCAGAGTTACATTGTCATCCGAAGGTAGTGATCCAGTAGTACCGAAGTACTCCAAGACACCTAACATTTGTTCGATGACCTCCGAAGCCACCTTCTCGGACTTAACCTTTTCTTCAATAAGCATATCCTTGGCCGAAGTTGTTTCAGCTAAAACTCCGGAGATTCGAGCGTTCTCCGTAGTCAAAGCATTCTTTTGAGTTCGGAGTTGGCCAGCCTCTTCTTGTAGCCTTACAAGTGCGGAGTCCTTCGCAGCATCCTCCGTCCGCAGTCTTTCAATCTCCGCTCGAAGCACAACTTTTTCTGCTTCGAGCTCTTTCCTTGCAGCTTCCAAACTTTGCCTAGCCCTTCGCTCTGCTATTATCACATTGTCCATTTGAGATACTCGACCTTCGGAGAAGTTAAGATTTCTTTGAAGAGTTTCGTTCTCTTCCCGAAGTTGAGCAATTTCGTTTTCATTCGACAAAGCTGCAGCGCGGGCTAAGACTGCTTGCTAAGAAAAAGAAAAACTAGAATAAGAAATTATTCATATATAATTCATTATTTGGTTCGAAGATGATTTATACCTGATAAGCTGCTCTTTCCACAGCAAGGTTAAGCTCCGAACCCTTCACTCTGCTTAAACGGGCTACCAGTTCTGTTTCCCCGACTTGGCGACTGGCTTCACCCAAAGGTTTAACCAAAGTCCCAAGTCCGGTTTTCTCCTCCAAAAAAGGAGTTATGAGAGGAAGCAGTTTTGAAGCTTTCTGGTCAGCCCTGCTTAGCGAAGGTCCGGAGGTTTCTTCCGAGGCCCTTGGAACTTCAGAAGATGGCCCCCCTCAGTCGATTCACTTTCGTCCGTTGACTCAGATGAAGTCGATCCTTGAGCTGGGAGGGGCTCGATGTGTCTTTTTCCTCTTCCAGGCCCCGGTAGAGCAACTCCCGGTTGCGGCCCCGAAGTTGTCGAAGGTCTTAGAGTTGTATCTTCGAGGGATACTTCGACAACAGGAGGCTCTGAAAAACCAAAAATATTACACATTGTATAATTTTGCAAAAATTGATAAGAATTAAGCAAAATTTACCTTCGATATTCTCTGGAATATCGAGCACCGGGCTGATCGGAGGATCATAAGTGTAGTCCTCATCCGAATCGGCCGTTAAATCTTGAACTACAGGAGCATCGTCCTGAAGAGCCCTCGTTACTTCTTCGAGAATCGAAGCCACAGTGACTTCGACTCCCCCTTCATCCACTGAAACTCCGGCCTGAGTTATGTCTTCTTGAACTACCGAAGTCATTGGTTGATCAACATTGTCTCCAGACTCCGGTATGTTCGCAGGCACTTCGGCTTCATTCACACCCATAGGGGCTTCGTTTTGATCTTCTTGAGTATCCGGAGCTCTTACTTCTTCGATGTTGGCTTGAAGCTCCGGAATACCTGCAGTGTCTTCAATGTGAATACTTTGTTGAGCCGCATCTTCGTCAATTAATCTTACTAATAAAATACCTTCGTCTTCTTTAGAGCTAGAAGCCGAAGCTCTTGAGCTCGAAGGTGCGAGTTTTTTCGGCTTCCGAGCCACCTTCTTCGTCGGAGTCTTTGCGGAGCTGGAGGCTCCAGCTTCGGCTACTCTCTTCTTGGGTCCTTTCTCTTGAGGCACCCAGTCCATCAGAGGGGGCGGAGTTAACTCTAACATTCCCCATACTCTGTTAAAACGCTCCCAACTTCCGACTAATTTGATTCGCCATTCCTTTTCTGACGGAGTTGGAGCACCCAAGATCTTCTCCGAAGCCCTTATAATTTGCTCTGAAGTAATAGGGGCTGAAGAAGCTAAAAAATAACTCAAGTTAATCTTTCTTCGAAGTAAATATGTATTATGCATGTTGGTTTCGAAGTTACCTGCAGGACTCGAAGTATAGTTTATCTTGCGAAGACCGCCTTCCGAGTCATCTTCGAAGGCGATAGGCCAGTTGGCCATCAACGGAGGAATTTGAAGTCCGATGAACTCTTTAGCTAAGTCCCGCATGCTCAACCTTTTGCTGATTTTCTGAAGCAAGTTGAGGCGAGCTTCGAGTTGGCCTTCGTCGGGTTGCACTAAGGTTTCCTTCCGGAACTGAATTTCCTTGAGGGGACCGGCCAGAGGATTACCCACTCCAACTTCGGCATAAAACCACCTTAGAACCCAATCGGTGTACCATCTGGCATTGGTGGCCTTAGCAGGAAATTGCAGAGCATATTCATCACGAAGCCTAAAATTGATGCTTCCAAAGGAAACTACCACCTTCTCACCTCCGGAGCCTACGAAGGTCTTTGGCTGACAAGTCGCTCTATGCAACGCAGCGAAGATTTCAGCCCTCCCCTCACAACCTTCGGCCCTCAGTGCCCACTCGAAGATAGCTAGTCTGGCTACAGCATTCGGAGACAGCTGGGGGAGGGTTACGTGAAACAAGTCAAGTACTTCGGCTAAAAAATCCACAGCCGGGAGGCCCAAGCCCGCTTCGAAAAAAGCTTCGAACACCACAACTTCTCCGGGTCTCGGTGATGGAATTGATTCTTTGCCCGGCTTCCGAATCATAACTCCATTACTAATATTTCCCCCCGCTGTGATTGCCAAAGATTCTTTCTTGCAGGTAGACCGCCCCAACTCAAAAGATTGATCCAAGTACTTGGTTGAGGGTGGGCACAGACCTTGGACATCGGGGATTTGAGGATTTTTTCCCTTTGCCGCCATGGAAGTTGTCGCCTGCATCGAAGACGTCGCCGCCATTGTTGCCGCTGCCGCCGCCGCAGCCGCTTGTTGACGAGCCAAGGTCGAAGGAGGTGCAGAGCCTTTGGTTTTCGCCATCGCAATTGCTGGATCAACTTGAGAGAATGGGAACTAGGGCTCAAGAACTCGAAAGTTAGGGCTCAAGAACTCAAGAACTCAAAAGGCTTTTGACTGGGAGCGAGCGGTGAAAAGGTAATCGAGTAAGTTCCAGAGTTCTTTATTTATAGCCTAAAACTTTCCGTTTGTTACCGTTTGGGCTCTGCCCTTTCGCATTCCCGCTTGTTATTTTCCTCCGAAAATAACGCTTCATATAACTCCGTTAGAAACAGAAACTAACGGTTATATTTTCTAAGTCTAAAAGGACTTTCGAACTTCCTGAATCGGTTCTAAGGTAGTTCAAAAAATAATTACCTTATGACTGATTCGAAGTTCATATCTTCATGTATTTCGGAGATAAAACAAAAATCAATAACCCCTATGATCGGTTATCTTTTCTTTCCGTATACTGCTCTCCTAACGTTACAGGTCGAACGGAGAAGCGTATTCGAGGGGCTACTGTTGGGGGAAAATATCTCCTCTTCGGGGTTATTGCCGAAGCAGCCCAAAGACAGCCAACTAGTTCGAAGATTGTCCGAAGACCTTCTTCGAAGATGCTCGGAACCTGGTTCGAAGCCCGAAGACAAGCACTGGTTCGAAGTATATCTTCGAACCAAAGCCCTTCAGGATCTTTTCTGCCAGCTAAAATGGAAGACTTATCTTTTATCCTATTAGATTAGTCTTTTACCATTTTAGCCCTATTAAGGAAACCGCATAGTTTCCTTAATGTCGGTTGTAATAGAGGGGTAAATAGGTCTTTTCCTTAATATTTAGGCCTATAAATACCCCCCATTTTACCCTGTAATGGGACCGATTACCAGTGAATCAATACACACTTTCGAACTATTCTAAGCTATTATCCTTTCGGAGGCTTGGAACAGTTTGCTTCGCAAACACTTCGTTTGTTAGTTTCTTTTCTACAGAAACCTGTTAGCGTAATCTTTTACGCCAACAACGACCATCCCCCACAAAGAATAGACTTAATGAGGTCAAGTACACGTTCAATGTGACTAAATGTGATAAAATATTTGATTTCCTCTTAAAAAGTCAGCTTCTCAGGTTACCTAAGGGTCAAGTTATCCCACCTGCCGACGAGTTAAAGAAGCACCCATACTGTAAGTGGCATGATTCACATTCTCATAATACTAATGATTGCAATGTTTTTCCATGGAAGATAACATCAGCCATAGAAGAAGGACGATTGAAGATAGGCCATGATCCAAAAACGAAGCTGGATAAAGATCCTTTTCCAGTCAACGCCGTCGACCTCGGCGAGAAGAAGGTCTTGATTCGGCCAAAACAGGCCGAGTCTGCTAAAGGAAAAGATGTGATTGTTGGAGAACCGCGCACTCGCACACTCATGCCAAAGAACCCTGAAGTAGGAGTGTGGAAACAGAACATCAATACCCCTTCGGCTAAGGCTCGCAAGAGGCCGAAGGTAATATAACATGTTGTTGAACAAGCATCGGAGGAGGGCCAAAGAAGCAGGCCCGTGCGCTCAGCTAAAATAGCTGAAGGGGCCAAGACCTTCGAAGGGTGGCTTCGGACCGAAGCTTGTGAACCCCCCGCACGAAGGCTTCGGGCCGAGGTATCTTGGTGCTCCGCACGGTGGTTCTGAGCCACAATGGACGAACCCCCCGTGCGACAACTTCGAACCCCAATGGTCGGGTTCTCCGCACGACAACTTCGAACCGTAATGGTCGGGTTCTCCGCACGACAACTTCGCACCCGAGTGGTCGGGTCCCCCATGCGATAGCTTCAGCCCCCAATGGCCGAACCCCGCACCATGGTGGATTTCTCCGATGGGAGGCTTCGGCCCACACTGGCCGAACATACCTCTGGCCTGGCGGGAGCCTTCGCTAGTGTGGTCGGAGACACCTTCGACTGTGCCGACCCCCATCCGGGTGACGGGTTTGGCTCGCAATGGCCGAGGCCACTAGAGCCGCCGATGCCTCTGTCGTATGCCTGGGTGGGGACCCAGTGGGCTCCATACGTATCCAGATCATGGTACCCTCCACGGACTAACCCTATGCCTTGTTTTCCTTCTGAGTATTATGGATGGCAGGGACAAACAGACGCAGCGGAGGGGGGCATCGTCCACAGACTGTCCGTGGTACCTCTGAATCGGACCCTGCAGAGCGAAGCCGAAGGGTGCGAGCACGCGAAGGCCGAAGTCAGGGAGTCCGAAGCCATAACTATCGGAGTTGGGTCTTAGGAAGTCCCAATCCCAAGGACTTTGTCGCCGAAGGCTAACGGAGGTGAGCCACATGCTTCGGCCGGGCTCCGCGCCGATGTTGGGTTCGATCGGCTGAACGAGGCCAATCCATTCGACGGGGTTCGCAGCGAAGCCCCCTTCAAACACAGAGAGCCCGAGGCCGAAGGGCACACTTCGGCCAGAATTAACGGGGGTCAAACAGTAGCTCCAGGCACCAAGCCGAAGCCATCTTGTGATCCTCTGGGCATGTCCAAATCACAAAAGAGACGTCTACAAAGGCTGCGAGCACAGGAGATGCGCGAGAAGGTAGCTGAGGCCGAGCGTGATGCTATCTTCGAAGAGATCCACCCTCAGCCAGCCACAAAGCAAGTATGGAAAGACAAGCCGATTGAGATAACCAACCCGACTCCCAGTCCAAGTGACAACGAGGACGACATGCTTGACGATGATTACTCGCCCGTCTCTAAGGGGCTGGCACCTTAGGCGATGGACATCAACATCGTCACATTACCCACTGAGTTTGCACCACCACAGGATGAGGCCGAGGTCGCTTAGTTGAACCTCGGTCCGCGTAATGCCGTCTTCAAGAAGCTCGAGGACTCAGCTCGCCATCTAAAGCCTCTCTATGTCAGGGGTCACATTGATGGGAAGCTGATTTCCCGAATGCTCGTCGACGGTGGCGCCACTATTAACCTAATGCCTTATTCATTGTTGAAGAAACTTGGCAGGAATGAAGAGGACCTGAAGAAGACTAACTTGATGCTCAACGGCTTCAATGGGGAGAGCTCCGAGGCCAAGGGAGTACTCTCTATGGAGTTGACGGTGGCAACAAGACGTTGCCAACAGTGTTCTTCGTCGTCGATGTACAAGGTAACTATAGTGTTTTGCTTGGACACGACTGGATCGATGTGAACTGTTGCATACCCTCTACCCTACACCAGTGCTTGGTGTAGTGGGACGGCGATGAGGTGGAGGTCATCCCCGCGGATACTTCGGCCCATGTAGCTTTGGCCGATGCGTCAGTTGACGCCGTCCATAACAAAGTAGAGTGTCTATCAGGTAGAGATCTTTCGGATTATGACTTTGTTAGTGTATCCGGAGGACGATTTGTACCAGTGTCTGTAAAGCCGACTGGAGTAGCACGGCTATTTTTGTACTAGTAGTCATGTCTAGCAAGAATAATCTAGATTGGCTAAAGTCTCGAGTGGAGCAGTATCGATCTAATAAAGATGGTATTGCCAAAGCCATCGAGGACTTTAGCGAAGTAGAAAAATTAGGGCAAGGTTTTGCGTCGGCCGATCCCTTGGAGGAAGTTGATATAGGCAATGGTAGCATTCCAAGGTCGAGTTTTGTAAACCAACATTTACAGCCCGATGTAAAGGCTGAAGTAATAAAGTTACCTCGGTCGTACGTTGATTGTTTCACATGGGAGTATAGCGAAATGCCAGGGCTTAGCCGCGAGCTCATGGAGCATCGGCTGCCCATCAAGTCCGGGTTTAGGCCTTATAAACAACCTCCCTATCACTTTAATTCGACCGTCTATGACCGAGTTAAAGAAGAAGTGGAACAACTACTTAAGGTTGAGTTTATTAGGCCATGCAGGTACGCAGAATGGGTTGCTAACATTGTACCTATAGAGAAGAAAGGGAGCTGCAAGATACGAGTATGCATTGATTTCAGGGATCTAAACAGAGCCACTCCTAAAGGCGAGTATCCAATGCCAATAGCCGACATGTTGATCAACGATGCTTCAGGACACAAGGTACTAAGCTTTCTTGATGGCAATGCCGGTTACAATCAAATCTTTATGGCCGAAGAGGACGTCTATAAGACTGCCTTTCGATGCCCTGGTTTTGTTGGTTTATTCGAATGGGTCGTCATGACTTTTGGGTTGAAAAATGTCGGCACCACGTATCAGCGCAGCATGAACTTGATCTTTCATGACTTGCTAGGAGTCATGTTAGAAGTTTACATCGATGATGTCGTGGTCAAATCGGACGCTATGGGAAACCATTTAGCCGATTTGAAGGTTGCTTTCGATAGGATGCGGCAGTATGGGTTGAAAATGAACCGACTCAAGTGTGCTTTTGGCGTGTCGGCAGGTAAGTTCTTAGGTTTCATGATTCATGAGAGAGGTATAGAGATTGATCGTAGGAGACTTGAAAAGATTAGAAACGTTGCAGCACCGGCATGCAAGAAGGATGTGCAAAAGTTGCTAGGCAAGTTGAACTATTTGCGTCGCTTTATATCCAACTTGTCCGGCAAAATTGATGCCTTTGTCCCCATACTCCGGCTAAAAAACGAAGCCGAGTTCACTTGGGGGGCAAACCAGCAGAGTGCTTTTGAGAAAATCAAGGAGTGCTTGTCATCACCACCCGTGGTGAGAGCACCCAAGGCCAAGATTCTGTTTCGGCTATACATCGCCGCTGAAGACAGCGTGATTAGAGTCGTGCTAACCCAGGAGGTGGAGGGGAAGACGTACATCATCACATTCTTGAGCCACCGCCTGCTGGACGCCGAAACCAGGTACGCGTTTGTTGAGCGATTATGTTTCTCACTTTATTACCCGTGCACCAAGTTACGCCATTATCTTCTCCCCACCACATGTGTTGTCATTTGCCAAACCGATGTTATAAAGCACATGTTACAGCAGCCGATTCTAAGTGGAAAAATCGGAAAATGGGCTTACGCTTTAATTGAGTACGATTTGGCCTACGAGCCCCTAAGAGCGATGAAAGGCCAAGTCATAGCAAACTTTGTAGTTGATCATCACATAGATGCTAGCTGGAGTGATGCTATTGCTCTAGTTGAAGTAGTGCCATGGAGAATCTATTTTGATGGTTCGGCTTGCAAGAATGGCCAGGGTATTGGAGTGGTTCTCATATCACCTAAAGGTATGTGCTTTGAAACCTCGGCCCGACTAAATTTTCTTCCACTAATAACCAAGCCGATACGAAGCGTTGTTGCTAGGTCTTGAAATACTAGAGCCGTTAGGCACTAAGCATGTTCACGCGTGCGGTGATTCATTATTAGTTGTACAACAAGTGGCCAAGAATGCTCAATGGTTTAATGGTTTGCTAAATAGCTACTTGGACAAATGCGTAGACATAGTTGCTACTTTTGATGATTTCAAAATATCTCACGTGTCAATAGAAGCCAATTCAATCGCTAATGATTTGGCTCAGCAAGCATCTGGCTACCAAGTCAGGAGAGGGAAATTTTCTGTGTTGAAAAAACCGATGTTTGGTCTCATTGCCGAAGCTAGTGATGCTGGACAGGCGCACCCTTCGGGTCGAAGCCCTCGGGTCACCGAAGGCCACCGCATGCCGGAGCCCCTGGATCGGGGTGCTCCGCCCACCAAGGGGTCTGGCATGCCGGAGCTTATGGTCCGAAGCCTCTCGGATGGGGAAAGCTCTCCAGGGTCCGAACCCTCCGAAGAGATTCGGCCCAGCAAACTCCGAGCGGCCACTTCGGCTGGGCTTCGGCAGGAGCCGGAATGGCTCTAGGGGCACCCCGAAGTCAGTGCTTTAGAAGTTCTTTCAGAAGATGGACTAGCGAAGCCCAGTGAAATCTGTGAGGGCGATTGGAGGATCCCAATCATCCAGTATTTGAAAGACCCTAGCCGAAGGGTTGATCGGAAGGTTCGGCGACAAGCGTTCAAATTCGTGTTGTTAGACGACACGTTGTATCGCCGAACCATTGACGAAGTGCTATTGAAGTGTTTAGACCATGAGCAGTCCCAGTGGCTACAGGAGAAGTCCATGAGGGGCTTTGCGGCACTCACCAGTCGGCCCAATAGATGAGTTGGATGCTCAAAAGAGCAGGGTTTTATTGGTAGACTATGACTGAAGATTGTTTCAAGTACTACAGAGGGTGTGAGACATGTTAGAAGTTTGGCAACATCCAGTTAGTTCCTGCCTCATTGCTCAATCCTATTGTCAAGCCATGGCCGTTTCGAGGATGGGGCTTAGACTTCATCAGCCAGATGTACCCTCCTTCCTAAAAGGGGCATCAGTTCATGTTGATGGCGACAGATTACTTCACCAAATTGACCGAAGTCGTACATCTAAAGAACATGACTCATAATGAGGTACACGATTTCATTTTGAAGCATATCATACACAAATTGGGCATCCCTCAGACCCTCACTACGTATCAAGGTAGTTCATTTGTTTCTAAAGAAGTGAGGGACTTCGCCGAATACTATGGCATCAAGTTGATAAACTCTTCACCTTACTATGCTCAGGCCAATGGTGAGGCTGAGTCTAGTAATAAAACTGTGATTAAGCTTATTAAGAAGAAAATTGAAGAGTTTCCTAAAAGGTGTCATGAAGTGCTTTCCGAGGCATTATGGGCTTGTAGGATTGCAAAGCACGGTGCCACCTAGGTCAGTCCATATGAGTTGGTATATGGACGAGAAGCCGTTCTGCCTGTGGAGGTAGATCTTGGCTCCTTAAGAGTGTTAGAGCAAGATGGCTTATCGGTCGACGAGTATGAGGCTCTTCTAAATGATAAACTAGAGGAGGTGACCGATAAGAGACTAAGGGCTTTAGAAGCCATAGAAGTAGACAAGAAGAGGATAGCTAAAGCCTACAAAAAGAAGGTTAAACCAAAATCATTTCAAATAGGAGACTTGGTGTGGAAGACGATTTTGCCCTTAGGCACGAAGATTCCCAAATTTGGTAAATTGTCACCTAGTTGGGAAGGTCCTTTTAGGATAGCCGAAATCGCTCCCGGCAACGCATACATGTTGGAATCCCTACAGCGAGAGCGGTTTCGAAGAGCTTTGAATGGTAGGTACTTGAAGAAGTATTTCCCATGTGTGTGGCAAACATCCTAAAAGTGTCGGAAATGCGATACAAATGGTATCGTCTTCAGCTCATTGTGCTTTTAGTTCACTAGTTCACTAAAATGCAGGGGGCATGTGTTGATAGCAAAAAATGGCATTAATGGCTAGATTGTCGAAATATCAATTTTTGGTGATTTGGTCCAAAAGTACACCTCGCAGCTTCTGGGCTTCGGCCAAGAAGCCTTCGGAGGCCCACGCTGCCGAAGCTTTGGGAGCCTTCGGAGGCCCACGCTGCCGAAGCTTCGGGAACCTTCGGAGGCCCACGCTGCCGAAGCTTCGGGAACCTTCGGAGGCCCATGCTGCCAAAGATTCGGCCCGAGGAGCAGGCCTCGGCGGGCCTGGCCGAAGCCCACCTCGGCAGAGATAGAGTTGGACGCGTTTCCAGCTCAATCTTTATCTCTTTCCGGCCGGATTAATAGTAGATTAGAGTAGAGTTAACCCTCTATAAATAGAGGGGCCTAGCCGGCGTGGAGAGCCCCCCAACTCAAACCAAACCAAGGCCATGCTTTGATCATACCTTTACTTTTACCTTTACTTTTCTGTACCTCTTCGTGGGTTTGCCTGGAAGCCCTCTGTCCGCCACTACGGAACAGTGGTAAGCCTTGGTACTTCACCCGTGAAGTCGCCGTTAATCTACATAACAGATTGCTATCACCTTGTTACTTCGCCCGAGAAGTATTCGCTAATCTGCGTAATAGATTGCTACCTTCGCTACCGTGCAACACCTCGCAAGATTCAGTCCTAAGGCTGAATTGGTACTTCGCATCATCCCTGTTGCAGGTTCGCATGTTCGGAGTCCCTTCACCGGAGGTGTTTGGAGCTGAGAGATCGGTTCCGGAGGTCCCCGGGACACCCTTCGACAGGACCACAGGCTTCGACAACAGGCTCCGTTAGCACACTTCGTTGTAACAGGCTTCGCCACGACCCTACTCCGCACCAAGACGAAGTTGCACTCGTGCGTGGCCCTCACGTCACTATTCTGTAGATTGCTGTATCGGAGATCGCACTCCGAACCTCGCTGTTCGGAGGTGATCAATGCGTCTAGATCTGTTCGGAGCTCACCTTCGATCAGATCGCTCCGAACGCCGAAGTATCCTTCGGTGGAGCATTTCGCACCAGATCCATTCGGAGTCCATCTTCGGCCGGATCGGTCCGAACGCCGAAGCACCCTTCGGTGGAGCACTTCGCACCAGACATCGAAGGTACCCTTCGGCGCACCCTTCACATCAGACTTCGAACTAGATGGGCTCCGACTGGTTTGTTGATTTTATTCTGTTTAATCTATCTCTTTCGGCTAATTGGATTATTTTGTGTAATCTGGTTGCCTAGCGACTCCACCCCCCTTATCACTATTAAGGGTAGTCGGAACGCGACGTCGGTGTCACGTCACGCTTAGGCCCGTCCATAAGTATCCGTGCACTTTTGGATCATCGAACTGACCCAAGTGCGGGGGCACGTTTCCGTGTCAACAATTATACATGCTCTACCTCCTTGCCTTAATCTGGGTAGTGCCCTCATGAAAAGTACTCTAGGTCAACCAGATTTCTCGAGCAGTACGAAGGTGCTGGACCATGTTGAACTCGTTGCCTTGCTATTACATTCATATTTTGCCTTCTCAGTCTCTGAGGTATGAGTGTCAGGAATCACATAATGGGATGCAACAATGTCCCAAATCGCACTTCTTTGACTAAGCAAATAAGCCTCCATGCTCACCATCTAATAAGCATAATCCCGACCATCAAACATTGGGATCTTGGTGTTCCTTTCCATGTCGCCAAAACAACGATCTCAAACCGGTTAAGGTCAGCTGGTGATCTAACCGGCTCTGATACCAATTGTGGCATCGGAATGGCGACTACAGGGGGTGAATAGGCACCTCGACACTTTCTTTTGAACGTGATGGCCTACTCAAATCACCCAACGCACCTTTAAATACTCAATATAAAGTTTTAAACCAATCAGTACAAATTTAAGCTCAACTAGATTCAAAAACCCAAAACAGCTTTGTTTCAAAAGATTTTTAATCAACACAAATCAAAACACTCAAACACAAGATCAATTCATGTTTGTAGAAGTGAATCAACTTGTCTCAATTCAATCTCAATTGAAATCCCTATACTTCTGAAATTTGTGGGACGATGAATAGTAAAGGTAACTTCAACAAAGTTCATTTGACATATTCTGGTTCAGATTGCAAATCTCAATTTCAATTTAGTTTCAAATTAGCACACAATTATTCAACACTTGTGAACCTAGCTAATCTCTAGATTTTCAACATGCAGTACAATAATTTCACACTTCTTGTAGTGCACCCAACAAGGCCATTACTGTAGCAGAACCGACAAAATCCAGGGCAACACAAACCAGAGCAGGAAAACCACTTTTCAGGATATATCTCAAGTTTTTAATCTGAATATGTTTACACAGATCAGTGATGAATTCTCAATACAGGTTATGAACTAAACTGCATGATCTTCAATTCAAATGTAGCTCAACCAATCAACACAAAAACAAAACTGATCTCAGCTAAACAGAACAAGGGTTGAAATACAACTCATGTTCTGAAAATTCAGTACTAAACAGATTCAAATTGATTTTCACAAGGCAACAAACAGCACACAAAATTGATAGGATCTGAATTTATATGTTAGTATTAACAAAACCTTGCACAACCAGATTGCAAAAATTCACACAGCAGTCAAGCATCTGCAGAACTAAAACTAAGATCATTTTCAATCCAGCTCTCCATCAGCCACACCTTAACATCTTTTATCCATGCACACTCATTCAGTCACACATATATATGACTCATATCTGAGCAACAAGATACATTCTAATCTGTGATCAATAATTTCAGTGAATAAAACAGAACCTACATGAAAACTGAACTAGTTCACTGATCAAAACTCATCAACATGTATAACAATCAAATCCAGTAGAAATCAACAAGAATATAGTTCAGATCATCACGATTTCACAGAAAAGCAGATGGAGAACTCACCTGAACATATACTGAAATCAGGCACTTCTTGATGATGAACAGCGAAATTAGCACGTCCTGTTGCCGAACAGACAAAATCCCCAAGCGTTGTTCACAATCATATATGCATCACACGAGAAGTATTCTGGTTTTTGAAATGAAATTTGCTGAAGAAAAATTTGATTCGATCACAAGGTTCTGTTCGGCCAGCATAAAAACAAACTCGAGACAAGATCCTCAAAATTTTTGTTAGTTGAATCACAGTAAAAAGAACTTGATCCTCATATCAAAAATTTGATCATCCTTCTACCATGAAATCACTCAAGAAACACTACAATTATCAGCCAAAAACATGTTGAACACTTGATGAAACATTTCATCAAACATGTAGGGAGCAAAAACCAAAACTGAACCACTTTTCAGAATAATATTTTCAGCACTGTGGTGCCTACTTTGAGCAGAAAAATAATTCAGAAGACATCACATAAACATGTTTTAACTTTCAAAAATGGATCATTCAAACTATTCCCAACAAAAGTTACATAAACTTCAACATCAACTTCTGCACTAGATTCTCCAGAAAATGCAGCACAAACATGATCACAGCCACAAAAGTACTCTGCCCTGGAGAACTTACTGAACACAATAGCTGCACGGTAGTTGATGCGAAAATTGCTGAAAATCCTGTTCCTCATCCAAAGCTGATGGAAACTCAAGTTTTCTCATCTCATTTCATTGTAAATTTTGTCTCTAAAGTTCTCAAATGGTTCAGCCAACATCGGGGGATAATATCCTACCAACTCCTCTTCTAGAAGTCCCCATTTGACACATAGACCATTAGTAATTTCAGAATTTGCAATTCTGAAAATTACCCTATAAAACCTAAAAGAAAAATTACAATTAGACTCTCCTTTCAATACATTTTCAGAGTAAAACCACTCTAAAAAATATACCAAAAGGCTACACTACAAAACTGAAAATTTAAACTAAAACTAGACACACATTTATTGAATTAACAAAAACAATAAATGATTCGACGGTTTTTAGCAAAAACCGACAAAGCCTCTCAGCCCTTCGACTCGTGACACTGCTTCACGACTCAGAGTACAAGCAAGCCACTTCCGCTCTCGATCCCCTCGAGCCTCCCGAATGCTTGTCCTGGCCTCCCTCTCGCAAACCCAGTCGACACGTCGTCGCAGTCAGTCGTCCGTCCAAGTCTCGCTCTATATCTTCGTGCACTATTGAGATCTTCTCCAACTTTGCTAGGCCTCCCTGATCCTCCGGCATCAAGCTCCCCTCTCGACCCTCGATCACCCGCCATCGACATTCGGTCAATATCTCCACCCTGCACACACAAGACAAGCCAAAACAAGATCACGACGCACCACTGAAACCCTCGGCAGCCAAACCTCCATTCCACAACAAAACCCTCGATGCGCACAACCAACCTCAACCACTCATACGGTTAGACTCTCATCCTTGTCAACCACAACCTCAACCACCCTTGGTTTCTCAACTTCCAAAGGTAGCCCCTTGCCGAATTGGATTGGATACTCCTTGCCATCTTTTAGGATCATCTTCGTGATCACATCACCTTCCGTGCTTGGCTTTAGGGAAGGGCCCTTAGAGGGGTCTGAAGACCCCGAAGCTTCCTCCGAGTGCTCCAACACACTATTCACCTGCCGAGGGTCTAGAGGTGGACCATGGCCATACTCCGCTATCCGGGCTATAGCATGCTCTCCTGAATCAGTGAGGACTCAACCTTTTGTGGGCATTTTGAGACACAAATAGTTATGATGTGCTATAGCTCCGAACTGGTTTAGCATTCCCCTCCCGAAGATTGCATTGTAGGCATACGGGGCGTCGACGATGTCAAAGATAACCTCCTCAACCCTAGCCAGGGGCCCCTCTCCGAAGGCAACCTCGAGACCTATTTGGCCGAGGGCATCGAAAGGAGGACCTGCGAAACCTTGGAGTGGGCGAGCCACTGGAAGTAGGTGTCTTCGAGGAATGCACATCTGAGGAACCATGTTGAAGAGCATGGGTCTTATGCTCCAGATGTGATGAGTGATTGTCAACAATAGTCAAAGAGGAGACATGAAGACCTGTCGTTTCTGGGGCACATGCGACTCAGGTACACGGGCAGCGAGCGACAGCTGAGCAGAGGAGCCGCAGAGTTGGGCTGCCTAATCCGAGTACATGGGCTAGGAGAGGCAGAGGATCCACTAGTCTTTTGAACGGTTTTGACTCAGGTACATGGGCGGCAAGCGATTACCGGGCTGAGGGAGCAGCGGAATCGGGTCGGACCAATCCGGGTACCTGGTGCGAAGACGGTGGACACTTTGTCAGTTTCGACGCAAAACTGACGACCAATGATTATCTTTATTTAGAATATTAATATTCAGTATTTAAGTCCATAATATTTGTTATTCGAGTCAGTTGACTACTCTAAGGGTATTTTAGTAATTTCGAATTTTATTTTTAGAGTCAGTGTAATTTACCCTAGGGGTAAATTAGTCTTTTCCTGTATTAGTGGGCTGCCTATAAATAGGCCCCAACCCCCTAGGGTTAGGGTTGACTATTTTTTTGGAGATTAATCTACAGTCCGTCGGTGTTCTTTGGCCACCAGTATTTGTTTTCCTCTGCCGACTTCCTTTCTCGCATTCTTCTCGGTTTCTCCACCGAACATCTCGAAAGTTATAGATGCAAAGCTAGGGGTAGCTAGCACCTAGCAGCTGGGTTGGCCGGACCTAGCATGGCAGCTAGAGACTAGGCCATAGCCTTGGCTGTTCGCACGCAAGGGAGCAGCTGTAGGAGCATGTTTTTGCATGCATGGTGCAGAGCGCAGGCGCAAGGTGGCATTCAGCCGAGGCGGCAGATCTGTGCTCGGCGCGTGGATCAACTTTCTAGGCATGGGACCTACCAGCGTTTGCTTTCTACTATTCAGCGGCGCGTCTAGCGGTCAGCATTCGGTGCGTGCGCAGCGCGTCAGAAGCGCATTCGGTGTTGGATTTTTCCATCTACGCACGGTAATTCACGGCGGGCGTCATCGCAGGCAAGCGGCGGGCCTGGATTCTTCACGGCATGCAAAGATGCAGGTAAGTTTTCTGATCTAATCTACTATTTTTTAGTCATATTAATTAAACCAATAATTATCCATTTTTAATTAGCTGCAAATCTGATTAATAATTTCGTAGTTAATTTTTATCTGCTAATATCTCATTAGTGCTCGTATATTTTTTATTTTGAATATTTTTAGTCTGCTCATAAAAAAAATTAGTCGCAGTAATAATTTTTATTCTAGATTTACGTGCAATATATCAGTTTTATTTCTGAAAGATGTAGGATTTATTCATTTGATTAGTATTTTATGTTTAGACTCCAATCTGAATATTTATTGATATATTTAGGTATTTTCCCCTATGCCATTAAATATTTTTGAGAACACATTTTTATTTACTGCAGTTATTTTTGTCTAGTTTAATTCATTTTTAATATCCTAGTTAATATCATTTTAATTAGGACATCAGTCTTTTTTAGGCTAGACAACTTTAGTACCCGTGATCTGCTTTGTTACTGTTATTTGTCTGTCGAGGTGCGTTGGGTGTTGGGATTAGCTCATTGATTCGCAAGAATTTTTAGGCACCCATTCACCCCCCTCTGGTGGCTACTTTTGGTCCCACAACATCTGGTTAAAAGCCTGGACGAAGAGTATATCTGTGGAGCTTCCACCATCGACCAATATCGCGTACATAGTCTCTTCGTTGCCATTTCGACATGTTACCAAGGATCCCCCCTCAGGAGATGGGAAGGACCACTCGCTTGCCGCGATCTTGGGGATCCTCCTGCTTTGGTGGTGGCATAATGTTGACCACCAGGAGTTGCATCGGTGCTTCAGGGTTGCTGGCCCTAGCCACGGCCTGCATAGCCTCTGAGCGCACTGCTGGAGGGGCTCGATCTGAAGTACCTCGCCCTGAGCTTCGTCCTAAGTACTCGCCCAAAAGGGTCAATACGGACTTGCAATCTTCCGTGTCATGGCTTCTTTTTTTGCCATGCACACAACAGAAGAAGGTTTGGTGCCTGCCAGCTGTTCTCTCTTGGGGCTTCGAGGTACCAGCCTTATTAGCTTGTGCTTGTTGAAAGTTGGAAGGCATCTTCGGGGTGGAGGGTGCAATATTTAATACCTCGGCGCGGAAGTGCTTCTTTCCCCGTCTATGATCATTGAAGCGATTATCAAGGGGGCTTGCGGAGGAGTCGGGACTTCTGGCTCCATCTTCACTTCTCAAAGGACTTGTGCAGGCACCACAATTCTTCGGAGGTAGCCTTCCTCTGCCTTGGCATACTGTTCGAAGTATGCCATCAGTTGTGCTACAGACGACACCGGCTTTCGGTGAAGTTTGCTGAGGAGGTCTGGGTTCAACACCCCTTCGCGTGCCGTGTCCACTACCGAAGAGGTACACAAGACTTTAATCTGAGACTTGGTGTGAGCGAAGCATGTAAAATACTCCAGAAGGGTCTCCCCTGCTTGCTGCTTCACCTGGAAAAAACTTCCGGTTGACATTGGGGCTATGAACGTACCCTAGAAGTTACTCACGAACTTCCTCTTCAGCTGCTCCCATGACTTGATTGATCCTCGCTTTAGAGACCAGAACCATCAGAGAGCCACACCATCCAGCGCAAGGGGGAAGCACTTCGCCATTGTGTTCCGCACCCCTCTGCTAGCTTCTATTGCCAAGGCATACGAACGAGAGAACTCTCTGGGGTCAGACCAACCAGAGTATTTGTGCAACTTCGAGGCCTTGAACATGGGGTCGAAGGGCACTTTCTACAACTCCAGATGTAGTGGAGACTCGTCGTCGAAGGATGTATTCTCGGCTTCCTCCGGGACTCGAAGAGCTTCGGGATAATTGCAGGACCATCGTCTTGAGGCACCTCCGGAGCAGGAGTGAAGGCTTGAGGGCGAAGTCTATCTACAGCCTCTTGCCTCCACCTTGCTACTTCCTCATGAAGCCACGCTACCTGGGTAGCCACGTCCTTAGGAAGGTCTTCATCTCCTCCGGAGGGGATCTCCGGGTCTTGGGAACTAGGCTAATCAGTTCAAAGCACCGAGGGAGCTGCTTGGGGACCTCTAGGTGCTCGAGGTCTGATGACCCCTTCGGGAGTTGGTGGAATGACTGAGGGTCCTACACCGTTGGTCTGAGGGGACCTTCGGGAGGATCGGTGGCTAGGCTCCGCTTGGGAGGCATGGCTAACAAAGTTAGGGTTCGAAGACCGAATACTTCAAATGATTTGGGAAGGCGAGAAGAGGCCTTCGAGCTACACTAGGAAGCCCCTTACCGAAGGGTGCGTGGAATCTTGAGACTCCGAAGCTCCCTTCGCAAGTGCTCTTCGAAGTGCAGTCAGTGGCGGAGAACTAGCTTTTAGAACTAAGTTCATGTAACGCCCAGATTTAATAAATCCGGACCTTTATTGAAATTCCATAGAAAATCAATAAATCAAGACGTTCATCACACGACTGCGCAAATTATGACAAGCATTCATGGTTCGTAGACCATATTAGTACAAAAGTGTTAAAGTAAAATAGAAACTAATAAAATAAGGGTCATAGATGAATGCCTCCTTCCAGTCTCACCTTTACTGGATTGCTACTCCAGACCTTCATCTTCCTCGTAGTAGACGGGCTCTGGTGGTGTAAGTCAACAGGGGTGAGTACAATCGTACTCAACAAGCAACCGGATACAAATATAATGCAGAGTAATAACAAGGAAGGTAGTGGCTAATTTTGCAGTAAAGCATATTTGTAGAGCAATTAAATGTGATCAAGTTATTAATACAGGAATGTAACATGTGTATGCATCATCTTCTAACTGGAGGGGTACAGTCAGCCCACCCTCGCTCAACGGTCCTTACATGCCATGAATAACTCAATCATTCAAACAATAGTACACTAACTGCGAGAAGTCACACAACCCGCCCTTAACTGTGGGCTCGGTTTCTCGAAAAGATTTAAACTCTGATCAGAGGTGTACCACTATACCCACAAGGCACGCACTCATCCCATACACCAAAGTGTAACGAGATGACCCATACCATGGGAAGTCGTGCCAAAACCTTCCATATGGGACACTCCGACCCGACAGCACCCTCTTATGGGTTTCATATGGTGCCCCGACGCATCGAGCCAACACCATACCCCCCTTAATCCACGTCGGTACAAGTAACCCGCAGGTTGCCCCTTGCCCCCTCCAGTATGGTGCATCAAGTTGGTTTGTTCCATACTTCTAGTTAGGACTTACCTATTAGACTTGTGGTTATTACGGAAGTGCTTTGCAACAGATCCCGTAGACCGGTCCTTATAGTGATCCGGGTCCGACCAACCAATGCCCTAGCTCGCACACAGAACCCACCATACTTATAACATAGCCAACTCCAACAGAATCCAGAGACGAGAATAACGGGGAAATTAATATAGTAGAATCCAACTATCTATGACTCATTCTTTTATCCTATAGCAGTTGTGTCGGTACATTGGACACTAGCTAATATAATATTGTATAGTGACAAGGAGTTAAGGCTCGATAAGCATGTCTTGCGTTTACACACAAGGTCGGGGATCTAATAAATATAATGTAGGGCTTGATATTAGACTAATGCAATATTATCCTATGAGTTATAGCGATAATTTACTAAAACATGGGCTCAATTATGATCAAAATGGGGGTTGTTACTTGCCTTGCTCAGCAAATGGCGATGGTGGAACCTCGGGGTAATACTCTGGCTCCTCGACGATCTCGTAGTCTTCTCGATACGGAAAAATGAAACATAACATTCAATAAACAAATAAAAACATTACAACATATAAATACAAGTGTAGGGTCTTAAATGAGGGAAAACCCCCTTAATATTCTGAATGTATTAAAAGTTAATATCTTAAGAATTTTCCTGATTTATTTCATGAATTATTAATTTATCCCTAAGGAGATTTTATTCATTTATTTAATAAGAATATTTTGTGCTAAAGTAACATACTTTTTATGGCATAAGAATGTAGAGAATAAAATGCTGAATTTAACAAAATTTGAATGGTAAAATTTGGAGTTAAAATGAGCAAGTTATGGATTTTCAAAGTTTGAACAAATTTATGAATTTTATTTTAAATAGAAATTGGGATCTAGTCAACGGTGAGCCAGGCCCATGGTGAACCAGCGACTGTGCGCGTGGACCGGTTGATCCAAAGCCGTTGGATCTGGATCCAACGGTCAAGCTCAAGGCGGGATCGATCAAGTGGCACCGTACGACTGAGATGCCTCGGTACCGTTTTGACCAAATGGACGCCTCACATTAAATCCAGGGGGGTTATAATCCCAGTCGTTCATCACAGATCGAGCAACCGAGGGCGCGTCCGGCACGGCATGCGTTGGAGAGGGTAAACTACCCTTCGTCTCCGGTGATGGTGGGTTCGGGCGTGGCGGCGATGGCGACGGCAAGGGGGCTAGGCCCTAGATTTTGGCTGAAATGGAAAGAGGAGAGGAAGGGGGTTCTAACCGTACCTGCGGCGACGACGATGGGCATCCGATGGTGACCGGCGGCGAGGGTTGATATTGAAGGGTTCTCCGGTGGGTGGCGGCGATGGCGATCCGGTGGCACATGCAACCAACGGAGGGGATGCCGAGGTAGGGTGGGTTACGGTGGTCCCGAAGGAGGCGACGGCGTGGACGGAGGAGGCCCGAGGCAGCGGCGAGCGATGGCCAGAGGTGGAGCAGGAGACAAAGCCGAAACTGGGGTGGTGGCGCTTTGGTTTCGCTTTGGCTCGGGCTACGGCGGTGTGGGCGGAGTGCGGCGATCGGTAGGGTTTAAATAGGGGGTTCGCTGGCGTCTAAACAGAAAGAGACCGAGGGGTTTCCTTCCCTCTCCGGTGAGGGTTTCCAAACTCTCGGATATGCTTCCATAATCACGAAACTGCATTGGCTTTCAACGGAAAGTGGTCGCCGGCGTTCGGGGAAGGGAGTCCGGGGCGAATCCGGGTGAATCGCGGCGGGCGGTGGCGAGAAATGGAAGGTGGTCGCCGATATGGAAGGGGGATCCCCTTCCAACGAAGAAGATGGACCCAACAAGTGGCCCCCACCTATCGGTGTGTGAGCGTGAGGAGAACGGTGCCGATAGGAGGGCCCGGGGTGTTGTAGGACCGAACGTAGCAACCAGAGGGGGTTAAATGGGCGCCTAAAAAATTAATTCGAATCAATGGCCTACTCCCAACACCCAACGCACCTCAACAGACTTAGCAAGTAAAGGTAAACAGATTAATAGAGCTGTTGTCGTAAAAGATTACGCTAACAGGTTTCTGTAGAAGAGAAACTAACAAACGAAGTGTTTGCAAAGAGAACTGTTCTAAGCCTCCAAAAGGATAATAACTTAGAACAGTTCGAATGTGTGTATTGAATAACTTGTATTCGGTCCCTATTACAGGGTGAAATGGGGGGTATTTATAGGCCCAAACATTAAGGAAAAGACCTATTTACCCCTCTATTACAACCGACATAGTGGAAACTATTCGGTTCCCTTAATAGGGCTAAAATGGTAAAAGACTAATCTAATAAGAAAGAAGATAAATCTTCCATCTTAGCTGGCAGAAAAGATCTTGGAAAGCCTTAGTTCGAAGATGTACTCCGAACCAATGCCTATCTTCGTACTTCGAACTTGGTTCTGGGTGTCTTCGAAGATGATTGTCTGGGAAACTTCAAATCTGCTGTCTGCCTTTATGCTGCTTCGGCAATAACCCCGAAGATGAGATATTTTCCCCCAACAGTAGCCCCTCGAATACGCTTCTCCGTTTGACCTGTAACGTTAGGAGAGCAGTATACGGAAGGAAAAGATAACCAAACATAGGGTTTATTGGTTTTTAGTTCATCTCCGAAATACATGAAGATATAAACTCCGAATCAGTCTTAAGGTAATTGCTTTTCGAACTATCTTAGAACTGACTCAAGAAGTTCGAAAGTCTTTTAGACTTAGAGAAAATAGCCGTTAAGTTTCTGTTTTCAACGGAAACTGTAGTAAGCATTAATCTCGGGGAAAAGTAACGGCAAGAATGCGAAACGACATAGACTAACGGTAAAAAAGTAAGATCTAGGCTATAAATAGAAGGCCTAGAACTTACCCGGTTACCTTTTCACCGTCTTCTCGCAATCAAAAACCTTTCGAGCCCTTTGAGTTCTTGAGCCCTAGCCTCCATTTTCTCCAAAGCAATCCATCGACCGCAATAGTGAAGACCAAGGGATCTGCACCTCCGTCGGCCTTGGCCCGGCAACAGGCGGCTGCAGCAGCAGCGGCGGCAACGTTGGCGGCGGCACCTTCGATACCGGCGGTGACATCCATGGCGGCAGGAGGGAGAAATCCCCAAATCGTCGATGACCAAGGTCTGTGCCCGCCATCAACAAAATATTTGGATCAATCTTTCCAGTTGGGACCTTCTACCTGCAAAAGAGAGTCACTGGCAATCGCAGCGGGAGGAAAAATCAGTAATGGAATTATGATTCGGAAGCTAGGCAAAGAAATGATTCCATCGCCAAGACCCGGAGAAGTAGTTGTATTCGAAGCCTTCTTCGAAGCTGGCTTGGGCCTTCCTGCAGTAGACTTCCTGGCAGAGGTACTTGATCTATTCCATGTAACCCTCCCCCAATTATCTCCGAATGCGGTAGCTAGACTGGCTATCTTCGAATGGGCCTTGAGAGCCGAAGGGTGCGAAGGAAGGGCAGAGATCTTCGCTGCATTACATAGGGCTACATGCCAACCAAAGACCTTCGTAGGCCTCGGAGGTGAAAAAGTAGTGGTATCCTTTGGCAGTATCAACTTTAGGCTTCGAGATGAGTATGCCCTCCAATTTCCTGCCAAGGCTATCAATGCAAGATGGTATACTGATTGGATTCTGAGATGGTTCTATGCCGAAGTTGGGGCAAGCAGTCCTCTCGCCGGGCCCCTTAAAGAAATTCAATTCTGGAAGGAAGCTTTGGTGCAGCCCAACGAAGGTCAACTCGAACCCCGTCTTAACCCGCTTCAAAAGATTAGCCGAAGGTTAAGCATGCGAGACTTAGCCGAAGAATTCCTCGGCCTGCAAATTTCTCCGCTGATGGCCAACTGGCCTATCGTCTTCGAGGATGATTCGGAAGGCGGTCTCCGCAAGATTAACTTGACTTAGAGCCCTACAGGTAACTTCGAAACAAACATGTATTATACATATTTACTTCGAAGAAAGACTAACTTGAATTATTTATTTTTTAGCTTCTTTAGCCCTATTACTTCAGAGCAAATTATAAGGGCTTCGGAGAAGATTTTGGGTGCCCCAACTCCGACTGAAAAGAATGGAGAGTTAAATTGGTCGGGAGTTGGGAGAGGTTTAACAGAGTATGGGGAATGTTGGAGATGACTCCGCCTCCCTCTGATGGACTGGGTGCCTTCGGAGAAAGGACCCAAGAAGAGGATAGCCGAAGCCGGAGCTTCGAGCTCCGCAAAGACTCCGATGAAGAAAGTGGCTCGGAAGCCTAAAAAACTTGCATCTCCGAGCCCAAGAAACTCAACCTCCGGATCTAAAGAAGATGAAGGTAAACTATTAGTGAGGTTGATTGATGAAGATGCGGCTCAGAAAGATATTCATATTGAAGATACTGCAGGTATGCCGGAGTCTCAGGCTATCATTGAAGAAGTGAGAGCTCCGGATGCTCAAGAGGAAGAGCAGATCGAAGCCCCTGTGGGCGAAGGAGAAGTTGAAGTTACTACAACTTCAGTTGTGGATGAAGGGAGGACTACTCTCGGAGATACTCCGGCAGTTGAAGTTTTAACTGTGGATTCAGACGAAGACCTCACCTTTGATCCTCCGAGCAGTCCGGTGCTCGACCTCCCTCAGAATGCCGAAGGTAAACTTCGTACAATTCTTTTATTATTTTCTGCAAAATTATACAATGTATAATACCTTTGCTTTTGCAGAGCCCCCTTCTGTAGAAGTACATCACGAAGATCCAATTCAAGGGCCTTCGACAACTTCGGAGCCACATCAAGAGGTCGCTCAATAGGGGCCTGGAAGGGGTAAAAGACATATAGAGCCTCTCCCTACTCAAGGATCAACTTCGTCTGAATCAACAGATGAAAGTGAGTCAACTGAGGGGGGGCCATCTACCGAAGTTCCAAGGACCTCAGGAGAACGCTCCGGAGCTTCGCCAAGCAGGGATGACCAAGAGGCTTCGGCAATGCTCCCTCTTTTAACTCCTTTTTTGGAGCAAAGAACCGGGCTTCGGACTCTGCTCAAACCTTTAGGTCAAGTGAGTCGCGAAGTCGGGGAGACAGAGCTGGTAGCAAAATTAAGCAGGGCGAAGAGTTCGGAGCTTAACGTTGCTATGGAATGAGCAGCCTACCAAGTACGGAGCACCTTCGAACCAATAGCAAATTATACATGAATAATTTCTTACTTTGGTTTTTTTCTTTTCTTAGCAAGCGGTCTTGGCCCGCGCTGCAACTTTATCGAGCGAAAATGAAATTGCTCAGCTTCGGGAAGAAAATGAAGCTCTTAAACGCAACTTGTCTTTCTCCGAAGCTAGAGTGGTTCAAATGGATAACATGATTTCAACGGAGCGTAGGGCCAGACAGGGCTTGGAGGCTGCTAATAAAGAGCTCGAAGCAGAAAGAATCGTGCTTCGGGCGGAAATTGAAAAGGTGCGGTTGGAGCATGCTAGTGCTGGGTCTGAACTTGTGAGGCTCCAAGAGGAAGCTAGCCAACTCCTAAATCAAAAGAATATTTTAACTACGGAGAATGCTAGGATTTCCGGAGTTCTAGCAGAAACAACTTCGAGCAAGGATGCATTAATCGAAGAAAAGCTTAAGTCTGAGAAGGTAGCTACGGAGGTCATAGAACAGATGCTAGGTGTTCTGGAGTACTTCGGTACTACTGGATCACTTCCTTCAGATGACAACGTGACTCTGCTGCGCCGGTTAAAAAGGATCCAAGGAGCAGCGAAGCAAATGAAGACGGCAGGCATTCATTATGGAGAACTCTCCGGACAAGTGTCTGCCCTCGGACTACTTCGTTACTATGAGGATTTGGGCCGAACAATCACTCCGAGTGCAGAGGGCTCTATTACCTTCGACGACGAGCGGCTTTTAAATCCTTCCGAAGGCGTGACTGCTGCCTGGCGAGCCTTTCAAACCTCATGGAGAGCCGAAGGTCGTTCCGCGATCAAGGCTTGGATCGATGAAGGCCAACGCCAGAAGCAAGTTCGAAACCAAGCTTCGAGCAGTCAGCCTCCTCCGAACCCGCAGGTTTAGGAATCATTTAGGATTTTTGACTATGTAGAGCTTCATGCTTGTAAACATTTATCAATGAAAATCTTGTTTGTCATATTTTTAGGCTTTGGCTCTTATGGAAGACATCGAAGTATTAGAGCTTAACGACGAACTTCGCTCATTATGGAATACCTTCGAACATCTAAAGACTTACAAGCGTCCTCGATTTCTAATTCCTCGAGATGACTCCGGCGTAATTGCGCCCAAAGTAATCAAAGATGTATTGTCTTATATTAAAGAGGAAGAGAAAGAGGTTAACGCAAACACCTCGTCTTCTGAAGACACTATTTGGTCTGAAGACGAAGGTGAAGCTCGAAATAAAAGATCTAAAGATCTTAGAAGCTGGGAAAGAAGCCCCGAACGGCTTCGAACTTGGGCCGAGCTTCAACAAGAGCAGAAGGATTTTAGAGCTTCGAGGGGGAGGAAGAGAGTTAAACGTAAAGTTATTAGAACTTCCGATGTTGGAACTAGTCGTTCCACCCCTAGCTCTAGGGACCGAAGAGGTCTCCGATTCCTTCTTGGTATAGATACCAATTTTTCATAGTGTAATCTGTAAACAAATTTATTTCAATAATGAATGCCGATTTAAAATTGTCTCCATATTTACTAGCCCCTCTTTGGGTATAAGCAACTTCGAAATGTATTCAAAGATGGTTATGCGCAAAGAAAAAACTTTGGAGTACATTTTTTTTGGGGGTTTCGGAGCCCCTCTGTCATTTAAAGATCTTTTAAAATCTTATGAAATGTCTTCGACTTTTTGCAGTCGGAAGAATGGTAACTTAGTACCTTTGTTTTATGAAAGAAATCACTTGAGATAACTTTCAGGACACTTTAGTGTCTTAAAAAATTTGTCACTTTGGACTATGTTAACAGACATTCGAAGCTCATGGCTCAAATTCTGTTTTGCTTTAGCCACCTTCGGCTTATTTTTGCGATCTCTGTCGAACCAATGGTTCGGAGTTTGCAATGGTCTCTTTGGACTCTTTTTACGGATGTCTACCAGCCAATGGCTTGGACGCCGTATATTTTGGCCACCTTCGGCTCTTTTTGCAGAAGTCTACCAGCCAATGGCTTGGACTTCGCAGATTTTGGCCACCTTCGGCTCTTTTTACGGAAGTCTACCAGCCAATGGCTTGGACTCCGTAGGGTGTGGTTTTGGGCTCTTTTACGGATGCCTACAAGCCGGTGGCCTGGGCTCCGGATTATGCCAGCCCCCACGTCAGAAGCTTCGAACTTTATGGGTTCGAAGTCCGAAAATAAAACCCAGCTTCATGACACTTCCCTCTCGGTCGACCCCGTGGTTCCAGTGCGTCCACTTGGAAGCTGGAAGTCTATGAGGGGAAGGCACTATCAGGATCATATGCTTCATTGATTTAGAAGATGATTACAAGCAAATTACAAGGAGCCCTTATGCGAAATATCGCTTTAGGTGCTCCGCATGCCAAGTATGTGCTAACTCTTCACCTTCTAAATTAGCTAATTTAAATGAACCAGGGCGCCCTGAACGGACAATTAGGTATGGACCTTCCCATTTATTGCCTAACTTCCCTGGTGATATAATGCTTCGTAGAACAAGATGACCCGGTCTTAGTTCATTGAGCTTAACCTTTGGGTCAAACCAAGCCTTCGTCTGCTGATGATATTTTGATAAACTAGCTACAGCCCGAAGTCTTGTTTCTTCTGATAAATCTAACGAAGCTTGTCTTTCTTCTTCAATGTCCGGTTCGGTACTGCGAAATGATCCCCCTTTGAGCTCCGTTGGAGTCATAGCTTCATCTCCGAATAGTAGTCTGAACGGAGTAAAACCTGTGGACCTTGTTTGCGTAGTCCGAATGGACCACAGAATCTTCGGAAGCTCTTCGGTCCACAGTCCCTTTGCTAATCCTACTATTCTTCGATTTAGCCCTGATAAAATATTTCCATTGGCTCGCTCTACGGCTCCATTAGACTGAGGATGCCTCACTGCAGCAAAACATAGCTGAATGCCTAGATCTTCGCAAAACTTCCTGAAAGGTTCTGCGTCGAATTGTGTTCCATTATCAACTGTGAGATATCTAGGCACTCCGAACCGGCAAATAATGTTCTTCCAGAAGAATTTCTGTACATTGTTCGAAGTGATAGCTGTTAAGGGTCTGCTTCCACCCACTTAGAAAAATATTCAATAGCTACCACTGCGAACTTCAGGTTTCCCTTTGCTAACGGAAAGGGACCAATTAAATCCATACCCCATCTGGCCATAGGCCATACTGGAGCAATGACTTGAAGAGCTGTTGGTGGGCGATGACTCCGTCGACCCATCCATTGGCATCCTTGACAAGTGCGGACCAAGCTCTCCGCATTAGCTGTTATTGTGGGCCAATAAAGCCCCTGGCGAAGTGTTTTTCCTGCTAGAGCTCTAGGGGCTAAATGGCTGCCACAAAGGCTTTCGTGAATTTCTCGAAGAATTTCTTGGCCTTCGGCTTGAGATATACATCGGAGTAGGGGGGAACATACTCCGGCCTTGTATAATATACCGTTGATTATTTCATAGTTTCTGGCTCTGAGCTTTAATCTTGACAGCTGGGGCTCTTCGGGAAAATTTGTTCCTCCTTGCAAAAGTTCCAGGATCGAATTTTTCCAATCTGCACTAGGAATGCAAAGAATCTCCGCAGAGGGAATTTGTGGCACCGAAGGTATATTGAGTTCCTCGTAGAAAGCTTCTTCGGGCAAATCCACAGCTCCGGCTGCAGCCTTCGCTAAGATATCTGCTTGCACGTTTTCTGCTCTTGGTATACTCCGAATGGAAATACCCTTGAAGTGTGCTTCGATTTTACGGATTTCTTCTAAGTACTTTGCAAGCTGTGGATGTCGAACCTAGAAACTTTTGTCTACGTGCCCTGCTACTATCTGAGAATCTGACTTTATAATTACATTATGAGCCAAAAAATAATGTCTTAGCTTCCTCGAAGCCATTATCAGAGCATAAACGAACTTCTCAAGTTCGGAGTATCTTGTCTTCGCTCCTGATAATGCTTCGTATACAAAATAAACAGGATTTTGGACCAACTTCCCATTGAAATCCACTTCTCTGACAAGGACTGCGCTGACAGCTGAACCTGTAGCTGCAAGGTACAGGAGTAGGGTTTCGTCCGCAGTAGGCACCGTGAGTGTAGCAAGATTACTGAGATACTCTTTAGTACCTTCGAAGCTTTTTTGACACTCCGGTGTCCATGCAAAATCTTCGGACCCTTTCAATGCTTTGAATATAGGCAAGCTCCTCTCCGCAGACCTTGATAAAAACCTGCTAAGTGCGGCTAGACGACCAGTCAGCTTTTGCACTTGCTTTAAATTTTCCGGAGGAGCCATCTTCTGCAGCGCAGTTATTTGAGTAGGGCTAGCTTCAATTCCCCTACTTGAAACTAAATACCCTAATAATTTTCCAGCCTTAGCTCCGAATATACATTTTTCGGGGTTAAGACGGATCCCACATGCCCGAAGGCTATTGAATGTTTCTGCTAAGTCTAGGCTATGTTGGTGCTTTAAAGCACTCTTTATTACAATATCATCCATATAGGCCTCCACATTGCGACCTAGTTGATGACCTAGAGCCTTAGCAACTAATCTCGAAAAAGTAGCCCCGGCATTTCTTAAGCCGAAGGGCATTCTTACATAACAGAAAACTCCCGAAGGAGTTACGAAGCTTGTCTTGATTTCATCTTCGCGCTTCAACCATATTTGATGATAACCAGAATACGCGTCAAGGAAGCTTAATAACTCCGAACATGCAGTGGAGTCAACCAGTTGATCAATTCGAGGCATGGGGTAGGGGTCACGTGGGCATGCTTTATTCAAGGATGTGAAATCAATGCACATGCGCCACTTCCCGGAAGACTTCTTTCTGACGAAGACTGGGTTGTCTAACCATTCTATGCGAGCCACTTCTCTGATAATCCCAGCCTTCAACAATTTTTCAACTTCGTCCTTAGCTAGAGCAGCTCTTTCTGCGGACATCTTCCGGAGACCATGTCGAACAGGCCGGGCCTTCGGGTTTACAAGTAAATTGTGTTCAATGATATCCCGATCGACTCCGGTGATATCTTCGTCAGACCAAGCGAAGACATCCAAATTTTCTTCCACCACTTTTTCCAAGGAGGTTGCAACTTCAGGAGGTAAATCTTTACCAAATTGAAAAGTGTACTCTTTACCATCTTTAACAATGACCTTCATTGCAATCTCTCCTTCGGGACTTGGTCTCGGAAAGGACTTCTTCGAAGCTTCGGAGGAGGCTGAAAAAATTTCTTCATTATCCTGCACACTCTTTACTTGCCTCGGATCAAGAGGGGGACCATGACCGTATTCCGCCCTCCGAGCAATGGCTTGATCTCCGAAGATTGTAAGGACTCCTGCTTGTGTGGGCATCTTCATGCACAAATAATTGTGATGCGCCACAGCTCCGAACTGGTTTAGCATGCCCCTCCCGAAGATGACGTTGTAAGCATACGGGGCATCTATCACATCGAAGATTACTTCTTCAGTCCGGGCCAATAAACCTTCTCCGAAGGTAACTTCCAGGCCTATCTGGCCAAGTGCATCAAGCGGGGGTCCTGCGAAGCCTTGTAGAGGACGAGCCGCTGGAAGGAGATGCTTCCTGGAAATGCACAACTGATCAAAGGCTTGAACAAAAATGATATCTGCCGAACTACCTCCGTCAATCAGCACCCTTCGGACTTCAGTGCCCGCAATATCAGCAGTGATAACCAATGGATCTGCGTGCGGGAACTTAATACCAGCTGCATCCTCGGCAGAAAAAGATATTGGAACGTGAGACCACTCCGGCATTGCAGCTGCAGATGACTAAGTCCCAATATGACCTACTCCCCGAACGTACTCTCTTCGCTGTCTCTTGGACATGCTTCCGAGGGTACCTCCTCCGGAGATAGGGAGAACTACTCTTTTTCCTCTATCTTGCCCTTCCTCTTGCTTCGGAGGTGGCATAACATTGGCCACCGGAGGGTGTCTTGCAGCATCAAAATTTTCTATCCGCGCCACAGCCTGGACCGGCTCTGGGCGCGTTGCCGCTGGACTTCGGTCGGTACTGCCTCGACCCGAAGTTCTCTCTAAGTACTCTCCCCTTAGGGTAAGTATAGCCTTGCAAGTATCAGTTGCATGGCTTCGATTTTCTCCGTGAATGCAGCAGAAAAGGGTCTGGCCCTTGCCAGCCGTTTTCCCTGGCGGCCTCTAGCCCCTGGCCTTGTTCCCCGCAGACTGTGGAGCTCTTGGTGCAAACTTCTGTGGGGGTGCAATATTCAACTCTGATGGCGTATCAGCCGTGTCGGGTGCTGCCTACGCCGCCCGACACAGTTCACAGGATCGTGATCCTGTCCCCTCGTGTACTTGTCTAGTCCTTTTCCCGCCAACACTCACTTTGGGTTCGCTACAGCGGGACGAGGGAGGGCCTCCGGCAATCCCACTCCGGAGGGCGGCCTCCGGCAGCCTTCTCCCGAAGGGTGGCCCTCGGTGTTCTTTGGCCGGAGGGCGGCCTCCGGCGTCCTGCTCCCGACGGGTGGCCTCCGGCGTCCTGCTCCAGGAGGGTGGCCTCCGGTGCTAGGCCTCGGACCCCCTGGCTATGGGGCCCCCTCAGCCGTCGGGATTATCTCCCCCAACAGTAGCCCCTCGCTTCTTTCTTCTCGGGAGCCCTGCGTTACGAGAGGGTGGAAGCGCACACGATAATTCTGACAACTTTCATAAGGACGTAACTTATAGTGGGGTGCCGAGTTGGGCCACAATGCGGCCCTCTCCGATGGATGCGGAGGAGCTCTGAAGCAGGGAGGCGTGACTGGGCCCGGAGGATGAGGACCGCTTCAGATCCTCTCTCCGACCGGTCGAGAGGAGTTTGACCGGGCTCGCGGGATGCACGCACACCTTGACCGGGGGCCTCTGGCCCCGAGGAGGCGGCCAGGTGCCACCGGAAGCAGTTAATGCGCATGCAGATGGCATCGGGGAGGCGAACCGTTAGGGGGCCGCCGTTCCCCGATGCGCCGGTTGGCCTTAAATGCGGTGCAATGTGGCCGCCGCGTTCACACGCCGATCGAGCCGGAAGAGGGACCGACGGTCTTGCTCTTAAATATAACTCACTGCGCGGCCTCCTCTCCCTTCTTCACCTTGCTGAGCCGGGGTGTTGGACGCGTTCCACCATGCGCGCCGAAGGATGCGAAGGGAGGGCAGAAGTCTTCGCGGAGATGCACGAGGCCCTCTGCCAGTCGAAGAAGAAGGGAGGCCAGATATTGGCCTTCGGGAGCATCAACTTCCAGCTCCGAAGGAAGTACGCGGACTCCTTCCCGGCGAAGGCCACCAACGAAAGGTGGTACTCGAAATGGGTGAACCGGTGGTTTTATGTCCGCGTGGGGCTCAGCTACGGCCTCGCCGGAATCCCGCGCCATATCTGGTTCCGGAGGGAAGCGTGCATCGAAGCCAACACCGGGTCGATCTCCGCGAGGATCCAGCTTCTTCAAATCGTCGCCCGCCGAATGAGCATGCGGGACTTGGCGAAGGAGTTTGTGGCCCTCGAGATCCCTCCGCTGAAGGAGGAGTGGCCGGCGTCGCTCCGGAGCAGCCAGGACGAGTCGATGCCAGCGGAGCTCTACCGCCAGCTTGGTAAGTGTCCGCCCCCGTCACTTTTATTCCCATCTTCGTGCCCGAAGGGGGCTCCAGTCCTGATAATCGAATGCAGGGTCGCTCGTTTCCCCGACTCCCGAGGAGGTGGCCCGCATGACGGAGAGGATTCTTGGAGTCCCTACCGCGGCCGAGCGCACCCGGCGAATGGAGTTGGTGGGCTCTTGGGAGCGCTCCAACAGAGTGTGGGGGGCGCTCGAGCTCTCGCCTCCGCCCCTTCCGGAGGGTGAGGTCCTTCGTGTTGTTTCGAAGAGGAAGGTAGGCGACGCCGATGGGGGCCTCACTCCTCGCTGCCCCCCAAGAAGAAGAAGATAGAGAAGGGGCCAAGGCAACTTTCTCCGGGACGCTCCTCTGCCTCCCACTCCGAGTGCGGAGGTTCTAGTGACGGGGCCCAGTCGGAGTCGGGAGACCCCTCGATAATCCCGGACCCGACCCCGTCGGTTCGGCCGGGCGCTAGAAGGAGCGAAGAGCTCCCCCTCGCTCGGGTCCGACGGAGCCCGTGCCGGGGCCTAGGCAGGAGGCGCCTGTCATTGGAGCGACGCCGCGTCCCGAGACCGCTCCCTCGCGCGGACCGGTTTCGGAGGGGGGCTCCGTCGGCTCCCACGGGAGCAGGGCGACGGACAGCTTGGACCGCGGGGGGCTGGTTGACCCGCTCGGCGCCGTTGAGAAGAGCGCCGACATAGAGGCCGAGCTCGCCGCGGTGGCGGCGGGCTCCCCGGTGAACTCCATCGACATACTCTTCTACCGCCCGAGCCCGTCGGGGCCCATCCAGCTTCCGGAGGACCTTGCCGACGTTGCGGACGAAGGTACGATAGTTTTACCCATCCTTTCCTTAAACATTGGGGCCTTCTCGGCCTTAGCTCTTGCTTGCCTACATAGGCACATCGGCCCAGGGCGTCGAGCCAGTCGCCACGCTCCCTGACGACGCTCTGGCTGCGAGGTCCGGAGCCCCTGTCGGCACGAGGGAGGCTTCGGGCCAGCAGGACGGAACGGAGTCCGGAACCTCCGAAAGGGCCTCTCCGGAGGCCGTCGAGGACGTAGGGGTTCGGCCCCAGCCTCCTTCCGACCCTCGAGGCGCACGCGCCACCGTGCCCCTCCTGCGCCCCTTCTAAGGCGGATGGTGAGGACTTCGCGTCCAGGGTGGCCCCGGTCCACGATTATTACTTACGGCTGTGCGAGGCCCCGGTAATAGGAGAACTGGGGCTATCAGATGGCCTGGACCTCGGCAGGGCCATCGAGACTGCAGCGGGACAGGTACTTTCTTGGAGTGCATTTGATGAGCCCCTAGCTCTTCTTCTGATCATCTTCCTTGCGTGTAGGTGGTCGCATTGGCGCAGGGGCAGCTGATGGCCCTGCTCTCCTAATGCCAACGCCGCGGAACTCGCGGCTCGAGTGGCTACCGCGGAGAGGCTGGCTCGCGAGCGGTCATCGGAGGTTGAGGCCCTTCGGCTCCAGGCAGCAAGGGTCGAAGCTCTCGAGGCCCAAGTGGCGGAGATGGACTCCCTCAAGACCCGCGTCGCGGAGTTGGAGGGGCTCCGCGCTCGGGCCACCCGAGCCGATGAGCTGGAGGCGGAGATCGACGCCCTCTGAGTCCGAGCTACCGAAGCAAAGGGGCTTCGGTCCCGGGCCGCCGAAGCGGAGCGGCTCGAGGGGGAGGTGTCCGTGCTCCGGACCCAAGCCTCAGAAGCGGCAGATAACACCAAAGCCCTCGAGACCCTGGTGGCCCAGATGGAGCGGGTCGAGGTGGACCTCAACGCCCGGAATGGGGCGGTGACCGAGGCGCTTGCCGAGGCCGGGAAGACGGCGGCTGACACCGCGGAGTCCCTCCGGAAAGTGCTGGTGCGCTACGGCACTGGCTGCGGCACGTTTGACATCGCCCGGGAGCCCCTGGTCCGTCGTGTGAAGTTTATCCAGTCCGCCATCCGGCAAATACACCTTACCGTGGCGCAGTACGGCGAGGTGTCTGCTCGGGTGGCCGCTTATGGGATCCTTCGGCATCTCGAAGCGTCTGGGCTTCCGCTTACTTCGTCTTCGAGCCTGCATCCGGTCACCTTCATGGGGGATCACCTCCGGACGCCGAGCCTTGCGTTGAACCAGTCCTGGAGGGTGCTCAAGGCGGCCTGGCAAACCAAGGGTCCTGAAGCGATCAAGGCTTGGCTAGAGGAGGCGCTCCGCACACGTGGTCCTCCGGCTCCCTCGAAGCCTTCGGTCTCGGCCCGTCAGCCGGACCCGAAGGTATAGCTTTTTCAGAGTCTATCATTGTCTTAGCCTGTAATAGCTTAGGAAACTTAATCATATGTTAATAAAGAGTACTTTTCTGGGGCTCACTCCGGGTGTCCATGACTGCGACTGCGACGTCGAAGTGCTTGAATTTGACGACGCCCTTCGACATCGATGGGCTATCTTAGAGGTTCTGAGAGCGAACCGGCCTGCGCGCTTCATTCTTCCCCGTAGCAGTGACGGGCGCGCGGACCTTGACGTCCTCCGAGGGGTTCTGAACCATATCAAGGAAGAAGAAAGAGGGCCCCGCTCCCTGTCTTCATCTCCCGAACCGGTTGACTGGTCTGATACGGACGCCGGCTTGGATGAAGCGCCCCCCGGGGGGGCGATCTGCGTAGCTGGGCCCAACTTCAAGAGGACCAGAGGGCCTTTCACGCGCAGAAGAAGGAGGAGGAGCGAAGGAGGAGGAAGGAGAGGTCCGTGCGAACCGCGCCCGGGCCTTCGACCGAAGCATGCTCTGGCTCGGTTGGCCCCTCCGACCGAGGGGGCCTTCGGTTCTTGCTTGGCTTGGATGAAAACTTCTCTTGATTCCTCTCTTCTGTCTTTGATTTGTAATAAACATTGTACGCCCTTCGTGTTTCCAATATGTGCGGTTAAAGTCTTTCGCCTTGCTCCTTCCCTTCCCCCTTGTTGAAGTCTTTCGCCTTGCTCCTTCCCTTCCCCCCTCCTTAGCGGGTAGTTGGTTGCCGGCTGGGCGCTAACCAGCTAGGAGGAAGGCGCGGTGAATGCATCTCGCAAACGGGGGCAGCATACTTCGGACGTGGCCTAGGAATCCGAGTGCGAGGGTGCGTCGAGCCAGAGCCCGGAACACAATAGCGAGGGTGCGTCGAGCTGGAGCTCGGAACCCAAGAGCGAGGGTGCGTCGAGCCGGAGCTCGGAACCCGATAGTTAGGGTGCTTCGAGCCGGAGCTCAGAACTCAGTAGTGAGGGTGCGTCGAGCCGGAGCTCGGAACCCGATAGTGAGGGTGCGTCAAGCCGGAGCTTGGAACCCGATAGCGAGGGCGCTTCGAGCATGAGCTTGGAACCCGATAATGAGGGTGCGTCAAGCCAGAGCTCAGAACCCGGTAGTGAGGGTGCATCGAGCCGGAGCTCGGAACCCGATAGTGAGGGTGCGTCGAGCCGGAGCTCGGAACCCGATAGCGAGGGTGCTTCGAGCCGGAGCTCGGAACCCGGTAGTGAGGGTGCGTCGAGCCGGAGCTCGGAACCCAATAGCGAGGGTGCTTCGAGCCGGAGCTCGGAACCCAATAGCGAGGGTGCTTCGAGCCGGAGCTCGGAACCCGGTTGCTTTGGTGAAGCGATATTCTTAGAGTCGTTGCATGTTTCATTCGGGGCGAGAACACTTGTCTGGTGATTTTATTACGCAATTTGGACACAAAAGCGGGTACCAGCAGCCGCTATCAGAATACACGGATGAGACTACGGAAAGTAACGCTTTAGGTGCTCCGCGTGCCAAGTATGCTTCAGCTCCTCGCCTTCTAGGGTGGCGAGCCGGTAGGAGCCCAGTCGTCCGGACCTTGTTACAATGTATGGCCCTTCCCATTTGTTGCCCAACTTGGTGGGAGCGACCACCGTGCGAAGGACGAGGTGCCCTGGTTGGAACTCATTGCGCTTGACCTTAGGGTTGTACCATGCCTTGGTCTCCTTCTGATACTGAGAGAGGTTGGCAACGGCTCGGAGCCATGTCTCTTCGGCCAGGTCGAGGGAGACGGCGCGCTCGTCGTTGGCCTCGTGCGCTGTGATGCGTAGCGAACCGGCTCGGAGCTCCGTTGGGGTCATTGCTTCGTCGCCGAACAAGAGGCGGAATGGAGTGAAGCCGGTGGCCCGAGAAGTGGTTGTCCGGATGAACCACAAGATCTTCGGCAGCTCATCGGGCCATGACCCCTTGGCTAAGCCAACGATGCGTTTGTTGAGGCCTGAGAGAATGTGCCCATTAGCTCGCTCCACGGCCCCGTTAGACTGGGGATGCCACACGGCGGCGAAGCAGAGCTGGACTCCCAACTCGTCGCAAAATGCCCGGAAAGCCCCAGCATCGAACTGCGTTCCGTTGTCCAATGTGAGCTGCCTGGGTACTCCAAAACGGCACACGATGTTCTGCCAGAAGAATTTCTGGACGCTTCGGGATGTGATGGAGGTCAATGGCTCCGCTTCGACCCACTTGTAGAAATATTCGACGGCGACAACAGCAAACCGCAGGTTGCATTTCGCTCTGGGAAGTGGCCCGATGAGGTCCATGCCCTAGCGGGCCAGAGGCCACACGGGGGGATGGGTAGCAGGCTTGCTGGGGGTCGGTGACTGCGCCGCCCCATCCACTGACAGCCTTGGCAGGTGCGGACGAGTTCTTCGGCGTCGGCAACGATAGTGGGCAGTATACGCCCTGCCGGAGAGTTTTGCCTACGAGGGCCCGTGGTGCCAGGTGGCTCCCGCACAGCCCCCCATGGATTTCTCGGAGCATGGCCACTCCGTCCGAGCGCGAGATGCAACGGAGTAACGGGGAGCATACTCCGGACTTGTATAGAATGCCATTGATGACTTCGAATGACCTCGCACGGAGCTGGAGGCGAGCTTGGTCTTGGCTAGGGTGATCATCTTCGCTACCTGCGAGCGTGCGCAGGATGGGCTCCCGCCAATCGGTATCGACCGTACACAGGACTAGAGCTGGCCGGGGTGGCGGCGGGGGCTCGTCCGAGGGGGCCTCGCTGCGAGGGGGCGCCGAAGGTTGGGTGATCTCCTCAAAAAAGCCCCCGGCGGCAAGGCTTGAGCTCTTGCCCCGGCTTTGGCGAGGGCGTCAGCTTGGCCGTTTTCACCTCGCGAGATGTTTTGGATGGATATGCCCTTGAAGGATGCCTCGAGCTTGCGGATGGAGTCGAGGTAAGAGGCAAGGTATGGATGCTTAGCCTGGAAACTCTTGTCGATGTGCCCGGCGACTACTTGGGAATCGGTCTTGATGACCACACGCGCTGCTCCCAGCGCGTGCGCCTTGCGGAGATCCAAGAGGACCCCTTCGTACTCGGCGATATTGTTGGTGGCCTTGAAGCTTAGCCGAGCAGAATATAGGGCCTGCTGGCCGGAGGGGGAGATGATGACTTCTCTGGCCCTAGCCCCTGAGGCCTGGTAAGCGCCATCCGAAAAGACGGTACAGACCCCCTCGCTTGCTTCGGCACCTGCGCGCTCGGGGGCCATCGTCCACTCCGCGACGAAGTCGGCGAGGATTTGGGACTTGATGGCTGTCCGGGCGACGAAGGAAATCCCGAATGGGGCCAATTCCACTGCCACTTTCCGATGCGGCCGGTGGCGTCCTTGTTCCGGAACATGTCGCCTAGCGAGTAAGCAGTCGGGATGACAACATCGTGAGCCAGGAAGTAGTGCCGGAGCTTCCTTGATGCCATGATGAGGGCGTAGGCCACCTTTTCGAGCACGGAGTACCTAGCCTTAGCACCGGCGAGGGCTTCGGAGACGAAGTAGACGGGGCATTGGATCAGCCTCCCTTCGAGTTTCTCCTCTTGGACTAGAGCCGCACTCTCTGCATTGCCGGAGGCGGCGAGGTAGACCAATAAAGGAATGTCGGCCTGGGGTGTGGCGAGGGCGACAAGGCCGGAGAGATATTCCTTGATCTGCTGGAAACAGTCCTGACACTCGGGGGTCCACTCGAAATGCTTAGAACCTCGGAGCGCCTTGAAGATGGGCAGACTTCGCTCTGCTGATTTTGCTAAAAATCGCCCGAGGGCTGCCAATCGCCCGGCCAGCTTTTGCGCTTGCTTCAGGTTCTGAGGGGGAGAGATGTTCTGCAATGCCTGAACTTGTGTTGGGCTGGCTTCAATGCCCCAGCTGGAAATGAGGTACCCAAGCAGCTTCCCTGCGCGTGCTCCGAAGACACATTTTTCTGGATTGAGCCGGATTCCACACCGCCGGAGGCTATCGAAGGTCTCCGCTATGTCTGAGCCGTGGTGGCTCTTGGTGGCGCTTTTGATGACGATGTCGTCCATGTATGCTTCCACATTACGCCCCAACTAATGACCCAGGGCTTTGGAGATTAGTCTTGAAAAGGTGGCCCCTGCGTTGCGGAGGCCGAAGGGCATCCGGAGGTAGCAGAATACTCCGGCTGGGGTGACAAAACTTGTCTTCACCTGGTCCTCGGGCTTTAACCAGATCTGGTGGTATCCGGAATAAGCGTCGAGGAAACTGAGGAGTTCTGCGCCGGCTGTGGAGGCAACTAGTTGGTCAATGCGAGGCAGGGGGTAGGGGTCACGGGGGCAAGCTTTATTCAGAGCAGTAAAGTCGATACACATGCGCCATTTGCCAGATGTTTTCTTCTGGACAAACACTGGGTTGGACAACCAGTCAGTATGACTCACTTCCCGGATGACCCCTGCTCGAAGCAGCTTCTCCGTCTCGGCCTTGGCGAGCTCGGCCCATTCGGTGGAAAGCCTTCGGAGCCCCTAGCGGACCGGCCGTGCCATCGGGTCGATGGCCAGTGAGTGCTCGATGATCGAGCGGTCGACGCCGGTAATGTCTTCGTCGGACCATGCGAAGACGTCGAGGTTGCCGCGGATGATGGCTTCGAGCTGCGCCGACATCTCCGGTTCCAGACCCCCTCCGAACTTGATCGGGTACTCCTTCCCTTCTTGGGTCAAGATTTTGGTAATGACTTCCCCCTCCGGGAGAGGTTTGGCGGGGCGGCCCTTCTGCCTGGGGTATCCACCTCCTGGGAGGTCGGCTCCTTCGGCGCCTTCGCGGACACTATGAATCTGCCGCGGCTCCAACGGCGCTGAATGACCGTACTCGACCCGGCGGGCTGCGGCCTGGTCACCTAGGACCGACAACACCCCTCCGGGAGTCGGCATCTTGAGGCAGAGGTAGTTGTGGTGGGCGATGGCTCCGAAGCGATTGAGCATCCCCCTTCCGAAGATAGCGTTGTAGGCGTACAGAGAGTCGACCACGTCGAACAGGATCTCTTCGCAGCACTGGAGAGGGGAGTCACCGAAGGTCACCGCCAGCATGACCTGGCCCAGGGCGTCGAGCGGGGGACCGGCGAAGCCTTGGAGCGGACGCGAGGCTGGCAGTAAGTGCTTGCACGACAGGCACAGCTGATCGAAAGCCTGCACGAAGATGATGTCAGCAGAACTCCCTCCGTCGACCAGTATGCGACGCACCTCAACTCCGGCGATGTCTGCTGAGATGACGAGGGCGTTGGCGTGCGGGAACTTGACTCCGGTGATGGGGACATGAGACCACTCTGGGAGGGTCGCGGGGCCGGACGTGCCGATATGTCCGACCTCCTGAACGTAGTCTCGGCATTGCCGCTTGGAAAGAGCCCCCAGGGCTCCTCCTCCGAATATGGGGAGGACCACTCGCTTCCCCCGATCCGGCGCACCCTTGAGCTTGGGGGCCGCGACCCCGCCGAACTCCGGAGACGGGGTCAAGGCTTCCGGCTCATCACGGTGCCCAACTACCTGGACCGCTTCTGGGCGAGGGGTAGGGACCCCCCTGTCGGTGGAGCCGCGACCGGCGTTGCGCTCGAGGTAGTCGCTGCGAAGGGCGAGTACGGTCCAGCAGGAGTCGGTGTCGTGGCTCCAGTTCTCGCCGTGGACGCTGCAGTAGAAGGCTTCTCCGGAAGGCGTTCGGGGTGGAGGCTTGGTTCCGACCGGGCGGCTTCCGCCGGGCGTGTGCAGATGCTTGGCGGGGTCTCGGGGGGTAATGCTGAGGACCTCCCCCCGAAGATGCTTTCGGCCCCGTCGAGAGTCCCGATGGACGGAATCCTGCCGACCGGGCTCCTGCGGCGGAAGTCAGAAGCGTGGCGCACTCCCCGGCTGGGGTCCGGGGGGGCTTCATATGTCCTGGCGCTTGGGGCCCGGACGGGAACTATCATCGCTTGCCGGCGCATCTGGCCCTCCTCGGACCGGGCGTATTCCTCGAAGTATGTCACGAGTTGCGCCACCGAAGAGATGGGCTTCCGGTGAAGTTTGTCGAGGAGGCCTGGGTGGGTGACGCCTTCTCGGGCCGCATCGATGATGGAGGAAGCCGAGAGCCCCTTGATTTGGGCCTTGCTGTGTGCGAAGCGCTGGGAATATTGCCGCAAGGTTTCCTCGGGTTGCTGCTTCACTTGGAAGAGGCTCCCGGTGGACATGGGGGCCACGAAAGTCCCTTGGAAATTGTTGACGAATTTCTTCCTCAGATGTTCCAATGAATGGATGGTCCCGGGTCGGAGCGACCAGAACCACCGGAGAGCGATCCCTTCGAGCGCCAGGGGGAAGCATTTAGCCATGGTGTCCCGGCTCCCTCCGGACGCTTCTATTGCCAGGGCGTAGGAACGGGAGAACTCCCCAGGGTCGGAGTCCCCGGAGTACTTGGGAAGCTTGGCGGCGCGAAACTTTGAGCCGAAGCGCACCCTCTGAAGATCCGGATGCAAAGGGGACTCTTCGTCGTACGACGGGTTTTCTTCGTCCGCCGGATCTTCGTCGTCGCTCAGCGTCATGGCCACAGCTTTCGCGGCGCGGAGGGGCTCCGGTGGGCGGAGCGACGCCTCCTGGCGCCACAAAGCCAGTTCCGCCTTCTGCCGAGCGTTCTTGGCGGCCAGGGCGTCGGCTTGGCTCCCGCTTCCTCCTGAAGCGGTGTCAGGGTCCCGTGAGCGGGCGTAGTCGGTCCGGAGGGACACCATCGGGGGTCCGCCTGTAATGTGCTGCTCCGGCAGCTCCTCCGGGAGTCTTGCCAGGTTGACGGAGGTCGGCTCAGGTACGCCAACAGGGCCTTCGGCCTCGGGCGTCCCTTCCGGCGCCTGGGTTGGCTCCACGGAGGGCGCCCCGACCAGTGCAGCAGCAGGGGCCGAAGGGCTGGGGTCGGGGATCAGGGCGGGCTCGACCCCGGCGGTGCGGGCTGACCGGCGCGGGGGAACCGTGCTTGCTCCCTTTCGACTTGACATGCTTTCTTGGTGAGTGGGTGTAGAGGACGCTAGCTTCTTGAACTAAGGTCCCCACGGACGGCGCCAACTGTTGGAACGACGGATCGGGCCAGCAGGTTTTCTTAGTGGGAATGAGAGTGGTGTATTCAATGCTCCTTGAGCCTGTGTGTTACAACTACAGTTGAGGGGTATTTATAAGGCGCCCCGTCCAGAGGGCCAAGCGCCTCTGGTCCGCCAACAGCTACACGATCAACTATCGGTCAACAGTACAGACAAAATGGACTATACATAGTACAGACTGGAAGATTCGACTCTAACGGCGTATCAGCCGTGTCGGGCGCTGCCTACGCCGCCCGACACGGTTCACAGGATCGTGATCCTGTCCCCCCGTGTACTTGTCTAGTCCTTTTCCCGCCAACACTCCCTTTGGGTTCGCTACTGCGGGCCGAGGGAGGGCCTCCGGCAATCCCACTCCGGAGGGCGGCCTCCCGCAGCCTTCTCCGGAGGGTGGCCCCCGGCATTCTTCGGCCGGAGGGCGGCCTCCGGCGTCCTGCTCCCGGCGGGTGGCCTCCGGTGTCCTGCTCCCGGAGGGTGGCCTCCGGTGTCCTGCTCCCGGAGGGTGGCCTCTGGTGCTAGGCCTCGAACCCCCTGGGTGTGGCCCCCCTCAGCCGTCGGGATTATCTCCCCCAACACTTGGTCAACAACCCGGTGGATCCTCTGCTGCTCTTTGCCCATGTACCCGGATTGGGCCAGCCCGACTTCGCGGCCCCTCTGCCCGACAGTCGCTCGCTGCCCGTGTACCTGAGTCACATGCGGCCCAGACGCAGTAGGTCTTCTCCTATCTTTGTGTCCTCTTCACTTCCGCTGACAATGGCTCATCACATCTAGAGCCATGAGGCCCATACTCTTCAGCATGGCTCCTCAATCTCCCCCTTGATGAGTACATTGTCAACACTTCTCCTCTTCAGCTCTCCAGTACCTGCGAGCACATGTGGAAACACGAAAAGGAAGCACAAGAAAACAGAGAAGAAGAAAATAAAGTTAAAGTTTAACCCTAATGACCAAAAGCCAAACAAAAGCAAGAAAGCAGTCATTATGGTTAACCAAAAATAAAAGCTCAAAAACGAGTGCAATTTTAGAGTTATCAACAAGGATATCCAAAGAGTAAGGACAAACGGGACAAAAACTCCCCCTGAAACAAATCCCAGAGAAAGCCAAAAACTCCCCCTTAAACTCTTCTCCCAAAATTTCTCCCCCTTGTTGACAATTGGACTCATCAAGCGAGACTAAATACACTCTAAAGAGACACAGACTCCCCCTGAAATCCAACTTCCCCTCAAAATATGCAATGAATGCAACTGGGGTGCAGATGGAGTGAAGAAAGCATGCTTCTCAGATATGATTGACTGTAGTTACATCATCTAGCAGGTATAGCAAAAGACATACTATCTAAGACACATGGCATGTTCAGTGCAACAGATGATATCTAAATAAAGTCATTAGCACGCATTTTTCAATTTTCGCAAACAAAAGCGTCACCACATTTCCTAGTTGACAAACAAGGTAAAGCATGAGATACAAAAGCTAACTGATATCAACCAAGATAAGCATTGTCCAAAACAAAGTGCTTCAGCAAACTTGTTA